>CM053584.1:219898104-219933233 GCA_028627135.1 Pseudochirops cupreus
ACTGGGCATCTTGGCACACAGGAGAATAGGGGGAATGGGGATGAGAGGTAGGATGATGGTGGGAAGGGCAGGGTGAAGGTGAGGGCAGGGTGGGGGGGAGGGTTGATGGAAGTGTACACTTCTGTAGAGGGTCAGGGACAGGGACAGGGTAGAGAGTGGAACAGTGGGGGAGGGCCAGATAGGAAGGAGGGACATGTAATCAGTCTCTCACAATGTGCCCACTGTGGAGGGGTTCTGCGTAATTACGCATGTACAGGTTGTATTTGATGGCTTGTTCTTCCAGTGGGGGTGGCTGACGAGGGAGCAAGAGAAAGAATCTAGAATTTAAAGCTCTATAATCAAATGTTAAAAATATGTATGTGTGTATATATATATATATATATATATATATTATGTGTATATGTATATATACATACATATATATATGAAATTATTGTTAATATTATTATTGGCTACATCCAACTGGAACTTGGTATTCACAGGCACTGTGGAGGGGAGATCTATCCTGCCCTATTGGAAAGTTAGAGGAGTGATGGGGGAGGACATAGGAGAGATTAGATTGGGGGAGGGGTTATACAATGGGATGGCTATTTTGAGGGCAGGGGTAGGGGAAAGATGGAGAGAAAATTTGTAACTTAAAATCTCATGGAAATGAATGATGTAAACTAAAATAAATAAAATAAAATATAAAAGAGAAAAAAAATTTAAAAAATTCTGCTTTTATCTAACATTTAGTAACTCTATATATGTATAATATATGTATATATAATAAATGGAAAAAAGATAACCTGAATCACTTCTGAGCTATTGTTGCTGATAGTACTTTGGAGGAAAAAGAAGTTAGGAATGATTATATCTCAGCTTCTTTGAGGATAATACTGTTTAAACTTGTTGTTAACTCAAGAATGAAATTCATCTTGATTTTCCTTCAAATGCTTTGGGATTTTACAGTGCAATTCATAATCGTATTTAATTCCTCCAGGGTAAGAGTTAAGATAAACAAATCACTGACTCTGTTTATCTATAAATATAACAGATGTTGTGGGACTGAGGTCAGTTATCAACTCTACTGACTTTAATTTCTAGGTTATAAAGCATTGTAAACTTCACTGTTTATAAAGGGAGGGGAGACAGAGGGAGAGAAGCATCAAGGGGCTTCAGTAGCCAAGAAAGTCTCACTAGCATTAATCTGTCTAACTGATATTCAGTATCCTCCTACGGTGCAATATTTAAGATTGGATAGTGATTGCTAGACACATTTAAACTTTCACTGGGATCATTAACAACCACTGCTGTCACTGATCTATTATAACCTAGTTAATGAGTTCCACGTGATTAAATTTCAGTTCATTTTATGAGTCTTTCTCAGCTCTTTTAGGTGGATTTTGTACAATTATAGGAAGCGGCTCTATATCTGAACTTTACTTTTCCTTGTTAGGATATTAGGTTCACTAAAATTCTATAATCTCTAAGGCACCATGGAGCTATAAAAATTTTTTTTCTGTTTCTTATTTTCAAAGATAAGTAGCAAAAACCTAACTTCATGAAATGATTCAAGTATAAGGTGTTGGAGAGAGTAACTGTAGCATCCATACATCAGTCATTACTTCCATCCATCTATTCATCCATTCATGCATCAACTTAACCAGTAAATAAGCAAGGATAAATTCCATGTGCCAATCTTATGAGACAGTTTCTGTTTATTTTGAATTGATTTTTAAATTTAAATTTGAAATGTCATTGCTATAACAGTCTTTCATGGAATCTCTTTTTCAAATATTCAATTGAATCATCAAAAGTTTTGGAAAAGTACATTCTTGATTTGCTCTAAATACATATATACACACACATATATATATAATAGCTACATAAATTTTAGTAAAAATATTTAATCAGATTACAAATGTGTGCCTTATCTCCCTATTCTTTGATTTGGTCAATCTAATTCCCTTTCTTCTAGCTCCCATATTTAAAACAAGATGCACTTTATAATCATGAAACAGTGAAAAATAACACTTAAAAGAAAATCACTCCTTGCACTGCTTTTGCAGTGAGAAAGGATGAATTTTTTTCTATTCTTGAGTGAAACTGAGAAAGACTACCTTTTGTAGGCATATAGACACCTAATATCAGATGGATAGATCAATGAATGGAAAAAAAGTATGTATTTTACTTGTTAAACATCAATTAATGTATGAAAAAAAGAAGATGATTGCCTCATATTTGAAGGCTCTAAGGCTTTATTTTTATTTAAACTAAAATTCACCTGACAGTTTAAATTAAAGTAAAATTGCATTATGCACAATGAGCATATGTGTGTGTATGTGTATATCAGAACTATGATTTCACTGCTTTAGGGAATTTCAAGAGATATAAAACAAAACAAAACTTCCACTACTAATGCAGATCATTATTTGTTCTGCAACTTAGAATATTATCTGGGAGCAACACAAAGTTGAGTGACTTCTCTAGGATCACACAGTCAGTAGGTATCAGAATCAGGACTTGAGTTGAGGTCTTCCTTACTCTCAATAGATACTAAAACCCTAGATATATCGAATATGTCATCATCAAATTTGAAATAACAAGTTCCTGAAGAAAAACTGAGGCGACTAACTGTAAGGGCCTCAATTATAGTGTTGCACCAGGGACTTCCCCATTATGAATCTATCCTAGATCCTATTAATGTAAAATGCTCTGAGAAAAGACTCCATTTTTTTCTTTATTTTTTATCTGTCATTCTGTACTTTTTTTTATAATATCTCTAGCTCATCATAGGTCTAGTATGAGTCAAAACTTTAGCAAATGAAGAACGGTGACAGCAGTTATATTCCATTCTTGAAAATCACGTTCCCCAAAAGGACATATATAGGCTTTGCTTCTGGCTACTGTCCCTGGACCTACCTTAAGAATGTTATTGTTGACCTGAAATATCATCTATCTTCGGTGCTTTCTACTGATATATAACTCAAAGTTTAGTTTCCAGGACAGCTCTGTTCTGGGCAGTAGCAATCCCCCAAAGAGAAAAGCTTGAATGGGATTATAGTAATATATCTCTTAGCCTATCTAGTCATTCCGTTGTTACTGTCCATCACTTAGCCAGGGGTGGTAAACCTGGTCTGTTAAGTTTGGATTCAGTCAAAGGGCCACCCTTGAGGCCCAAGAGGCCCATGTTGGCCTCGAGGCCACAGGTTCCCCACCCTAGACTGATATCTACTGTATGACACTCTCTTAGATACTGTTCCCTATCCTTGTTCACACTACTATCCTTGTCCTTTAAGCCTAATAATGCTAAAAAGAGATACAATAATGTGTTGACAATGCCTTTAAAATATGGTCACTTTGCAGTAGCTGGTTTTCATTCCCTCTTGACCAATTCTTAAAGAAAAGTCCAACACATTTCTTCAAGCAGACAAAGGATGGTACTTTTAGTATATTTTGCATTTATATTTAGCTTAGTTGTAAATTTGAGTGAGTTATAGTTTTTGCTTAGTCTTAACACTGCAGGACCAATAGAAATGTAATTTTTTTGGGGGGGGAGGAGCAGTCTGTACCTGTGATCTCATCTGTGCAGGGAACTCCTCATGTGGCAAATCATCTATAATTTAGTACCTCAGAGATATGTGTGGGGGCATTGAGAGGTTAAGTGACTTTTCCATGATCACCCAAGCAGTGTATGTCAGAGGCAGGATGTGAAACCAGGTCTTCCTGACTACAAGACTAGGCATCTATACACATTTCTATGCTGCTGCTATTAATCAACTACAGCTGCTAAATATTTTCTCCTTTAAACTAACATGAGCAAGAATGGAGTTTAGTCCCCCAACCATTAAAGACATGACTTTTTTTTTCTTTTTGATATCTATGAAACATTCTTTTAAATTGAAATAGGAAAGACCTGGAAGCAACTAGTTATAAAATCAGGAGTCTTTTCCAGGATAGAAGTTCAGTCCTGAAGAGGAGGAGAAATAGGTGGCAATCAAATGTCCTTAAAGGTATGTGAAACAGGGAGGCCAAGGACCAAAGCTGGTGGGTATGGGGCATGAAGCAATAAACTTGAAGATTATTTTTTCATGTTGACTGACAGATGCTGGGAGTATGGGGAAATTCAACAATAGGAAAAAAATCTATTTGCAAAATGAAGTGTTGGGGCAACTAGGTTGGCACAATGAATTCAGCATCGGCCTTGGAGTCAGGAGGATCTGAGTTCAAATTCAGCCTTAGACACTTGACATAGTCACTTAACCCCAATTGCCTTGCCTTCCCCCCTCCAAAAAAAAAACTGAAGTGTTACAGAGGATAATTTTATTTCCATACCTCAGTGATTGACCTATAATGTTAGGTCTTTATAAATAACTTCATAACAAGAGCTGTTTGGTGATTAACTCTATATAATAAATATGTCATCTTGTCACTGTTTACATAAGAAATTATTCAGTAGTCCATCTAGAGAAGGTACTCCATTATGAGGAAAAACTGATTTTTTAAAGTCTAAGGGAATTTTTTGTTTGTTTTCATGGAATGGAGAAATGAATATATATATATATATATATATATATATATATATATATATATATATTAGCTACTTACTTTGTACAGACACTATGCTAAGCACTGTGGATATATATATGCAAATGTAAAAAATTCTCTACCTTTGAGGAGTTTTGAGGTTACAGGGGACACAATATGCATAAGGGAGTAGTGACCAAGAAGGGAGTTTTGGTATAAGAAGTCATAGGGATAATGAAATAATCTATAAACAGTTATTTGGCATGCCCTTTTCAAAAGCAATGGTATCATTGATTAGAATGTTATGACCAGAACAATACAGGGTGAGGAGAGGAAGGGAAGGAGACATATATGGTGGCAGGGCAGGTGGCAAAATGGCCTAGGTAGATAGGTGGATGAGATACATAGCATAGTCGTGTGTGGTCTGGATCTGACTAGATATAAGGGGTAGGACAAGTTTGTACTCTAATCAGAAAATTCAACTCCATAGTCTGGGTTTCAAAAATGAAAGGTTTAACTTCCCCAGAGACTTGGGGCATGGATTATGGGAAACTAGTGCACAACAGGGTAAACTAGGTGGGGAGAAATGGAGATGTGTCAGGGGAAACGACAAATGGACCAAGTGAATGGTCAGATGGGGAGAAGAACAGATTAGAAAATCTATTTAAAAATCCAGATTCTAGTCTTGACTGTAACATTAACTTTTGTATGACCTTGGGCAAATCCCCTTCAGCTCCCTAAACCTCTTTTTCTTTATCTGTAAAATGATAAAATAGGGTTGGAGACCTCTAAGCTCCTTTTCAGCTTTTATCCTCTTCTTCTTTGTCTACATCTAAATTGAAAAATTTGAAATCATCTCTTTTGATTCATGAAATAATCATAATTTACCTTCCTTTCATACTTCATCATGGAATGGATGAAATCTTGGATTCCTAAAGTATGTACCAGTGGTGAACATGTTTTGGTAGTCCTACCAAAATAGAGAGGTGATGAGTAATGGCCTGGAGAATAACAACAGGTCTTGTCTGAATAGCAGCCAAAGGAAAGTTCAGAAAGTCTCCTTACCACATTGACCTCAGGGTGAGGAATGCAAGGCTGCAGAAAATCTCAAAATTAACCATTTACTAAATTATAGAGGAGTTGTGATCTGTCTTGATGGAAAGATCAACCAGAGAAATCACAGAATCTTGAAGTTGAAGTAATGATTCGTGATATTTAGATGTTTGGAATCAATTGTAACCTTTGTATTTCAGGTAGGACATCTATGTCTACTGTTAAAAGTATTCCCTTGTATGAAGACACATCTGCAAAGGAAATCACATTAACTGGATTTCACTCCCTTTTCAATGGTGGGTTAACCTCCCCCCTCATCCATTTTTTTGAGTTAGTTAAAACCTCTAAAAGAAAAGTATTTATCCTATATGTATCCTGTATATTTCTCCTATGTTGTTAGTTTTCTTTTTGTTTTGTTTTTTTCCTTTTCCTCCAGGTGAAGCTATCTACACTATTTCGTGCCTAGTACTTGCCTTTGGAATCATTCTGGTGGCTCTGCTCAAGACCAGGTAACTTGCAGAGGCATAATATATAGAATGCTGGACTTGGTATCAGGAAATCCAGGATCCAAATACCTTCTGTGATATTTACTAGCTCTGTGACCTTTGGAAAGTCATTTAATCTCTTCAAAACCCAATTTGCTCTTTAGTAAAATGGGAATAATAATACTTGTAGTCCTCACCTATCAGGATTGTTGTGAGAATAAAGTAAGATATGAATCTAGATATATATGGTGCTTGAAAGTCCAACTTAATCCAACCCTACTCATTTTGCAGCCTAGGGAGATTCAGTGGCTTTTCCAGTAGGGGAGAGCTTCTACATAGGGAGTAAGCACTAGCAAAGCTTAAAATAAGAAATGTACTCTAAGGCCTTTTGGTTCAATCCCTTCATTTTACAAATGAGTAAACTATGGTCAAGGTCACACAAGTTCATTCATTCAATATGTTCACATTGTATACCAGACACCATGGTAGGCATTGCAGACAGAAATGAAAAGACTAAAACAACCTATATTTTTAAGCAACATGTAGGTATTCTAATAGGGAAACACACATATGCATACATACGTGTATGATAGGAAGTATCTGAGGCTATTTGGACTCAGATCTTTTTGACTTCAAATCCAGTGTTCCAACCATTTGGAAGACATAAAGATTAGTTATCTCAAAAAAAATTTTTTAAAAGGAGGGTGGTTAGGTGGTTCAGTTCACCAGCCCTCGAGTCAGGAGGACCTGAGTTCAAATCCAGCCTCAGATACTTTAACACTTAAAAGCTATGTGACCTTGGGCAAGTCACTTAACCCCAATTGCGCTGCCCTCCCCCCCTCCAAAGAGCCAAACAAAATAAATAAATAAATTTTTAAAAAAAGATTAGTCATCTCTGTAAAGTAGATAATTAAACTCATGATGAGGTTGCTGAGAGAGAGAGAAAGAGCGCTTTGGATAATACTCACAGAGTATTAGAGTGTTATGGATGATACTAATAATATCAACTATCATTTCCATAGTACTTGTAAAAAGCTTCACAAGTATTATATCATTTTATCCTCACAACAATCCTGGGAGATAGGTGCTATTATTTTCCCTTTTTCATAACAGAGGTTAAGTGACTTGCCCATTGTTATACAACTAATAAGTGTTTGAGGTAGGATTTGAATTCAGGTCTTCCTGACTCCTGGTCCAGTGTGGTATATCCACTGTGCTTCTAGCTTCCCCTTCTGATAAACAAGGAGACTGACATTGCTTCAAACACAGAGCACTATGGCTGGCATATTACTTTTTTTCTCACCACCCTCTTAATCTTTTTAAAGAGGTAGGTAGGGAGCACTAGGAGGGAAAAAGTATAAGATAATAGACTTGAGGGAAATGACAAAAGTAATCATTAAAACCATGAATGTGAATAGGATAAACACTCATAAAACAGAAAATAACAGAATAGGAATAAAAAAAATAATATAACAATGTGTCATTGAGAAGAAACATTCTTGGTACCTAAAGAGTCACACAGAGTTAAATTAATGAGGAATGGCAAAATCTATTATGCTTTTTTGACACAGAAAAAAAGACACAGAGGTAGCCAGGGGCAAAACTAAACTGGTTAGAGAGAGACAACATACATTAAAACTATACTAACAGGGTAACTCAGTGTGCATCTTTCACATTTAAACAAATCTAACAAAAATAAACAAGAAAGAACTTAATGCCAACATTGCTGCATTCCCTCAATCAGGAAATCTTGAGTTCCAAAGTCATAGCTTTGTAGTGGAAAGCTTTAAAGAGGCAGCTTTAATTGAAGCCAAATTCCATGTTAACTAGTTGTGTCCTTCCAGAATGTTCCATCCTCCCAAGAGCAGTTTCTCCCTATCCCTGCCTGCCTCACAACCCAGCATCTCCCCAGGACCAGGCTGGGGATCCTTAGAAAGCCCTTTGTGGAGAGCTAGATGTGTAGAAGCAAGCATGCTTTGGGTGTATATGTTTACCACATGGTAGGAAATAAAGTTATTTTGCCAAAAAAGGAAGGAAGGAAGGAAGGAAGGAAGGAAGGAAGGAAGGAAGGAAGGAAGGAAGGAAGGAAGGAAGAAAAAAAGAAAGAAAGAAACAAAGAAAGAAAGAAAGAAAGAAAGAACTTAATAGCCTGAAAAGAATCTTAGGAAACTTAGATGACAGATCTCTAGTGATTACTAAATGGGAATAGAAGGGAATATGCATACATATTTCAGTACTGCATGATACTTTTACAAATAGTAGTGTCCTGAAATTACAGAAAGGAAAGTGTAGTCAACATTGTCAATCAAATACAATGAGGTCAAATAGGAGAACCCAAAAAAATGTCATCAGAATTGGCAATGAAGAGGTCATTGGTGACTTTGGATGTAGTACTTGTTAGTTATGAGGTTAGTTATGAGGTTATGAGGTTAGTTATGTAGACTGCAAAAATTTGAGAAATGAGTGAGAGAGGAATTTGAGGTGTTAAGTATAGAAAATAATTTATCAAGCAGTTTGGCTGAGAAAAGGAAGCACTACAAAGGATTGTAGTGTAAGGGAATGGTGATATCCAGGAAAGGATTTTTGAGAATAAGAACATTTGGATGTATTTGATGACAATAGGGACAAAACCATTAGATAAGGAGAGATTGAAGATTTGAGAAACTAAGTGAATGTTTGAGGATGAAATTTGTCAAAGAAGTTAATAAAGCCTGGACACACTGTACTTGTAGAGGATGAAGCATGAAGAACCACCTCTATTTCAGAAACTGGGGCAAAGGAAGAGAGAATAGGAGATGTAAAGGGTTTAAATGATAAAAAGAACGCAAAAAGAGGGACCTTACATAAAATGTTTTCAGTTTTCTCAATAAATTAAGAAGCATGATCTTTACCTAAGGAAAATAGAGGGGACAGTATAGGAGATGTGAGGAGCAAAAAGAAGATTTGGGATGATATCTGTAGGGACTGAGAAATGGGATCAATTAGAGAAGAATAAAAGGACTGTATTGCTGTTTTGAAAATTCAGTGGAGGCTGGATAACATGAAATTTATAATGTTCATAGGCAGTGCTGTTGCAAGTCATTCTCCAGTTGTGTTTAGTGGCTTATGAGAAGGAGCAGTAAAGGTGGGTGGTGGGATTAATTCAGGGATGACTGGGGTTTGGCAAGAGATGAGAACTAGTAAATTGTAGGACAGGGAGATTTAGGGATTCAAAACAATGGCTTACTATTGGGTTGTGATTAGAGAGGGAAGAAAAGTGAATTTTGAGTAGTAATAATGCCATAAAATGCTGAGCACTGAAGGGATTGAAGGCCTTTATAAGTGTGAAGAATAGTTTTAGGAGGGGTAGGACATAGGGAAGGATGGGATGATAGGATGTTATGGTCAGTTTGAGGAATGAAGAGTTTTAATTAGGAAAGTTGAAGACGTTGGAGTAATGATAAAAGTATGTGACTATCTCCTCCATTTGTGCTATGTGTTTAAGGAAGCTAAAATGTTGAAGCAGATAGGTGATACAGTGGATAGAGTACCAGACCTGGAGTCAGTAGGACCTAAGTTCGAATCTTGCTTTAGAAACTTAATAGATATGTGACCCTGGCCAAGCTACTTAACCCTGTTTGCCTTAATTTTCTCATTTGTAAAATGAGCTGCAGAAGGAAATGACAAACCATATCTTTGCCAAGAAAACCCCAAATAGGGTCACAAAGAGTAAGACACATGACTAACAGACTTAGCAACAAAGTAAAGGAAAGTTAGTAAATTTGAAGGAATATCTATGAGGATATTAAAGTCCTCTAGTAATAAGAACAGTAGTTGGGAAAGAGAAAAATACGGTGATCAAGTTTTTTTATATCTTTTAGAAAGGAGAGAGACTGAATTCATGGTCAATACATTATAACCACCATAACTGATATTGTAAAGGCAATTTAGCTAACCCTGGATGGAAGGTCTTTGGTCTTTCCACATGCCTTTGATTGGATGTTTTCTAGATGGCTTGGTAGAAAGGCAATGTCTGTATTCAAATGAAATGACTTTTTGTGAACCTGGGATCCATCTCTACCTGCAACAATATGTTGGAGGAGAACTTTAGTGTAGAAAATAATGAACTAATGAATAAAACACTTATTAAGCACTTACTAAGAGCAAACCGCTGTGTGGTGGGACATGCTTGGAATACAAATAGAAAAGTAAGACCGTCACTACTCTTAAGGAACTCACATTCTGATGGAGGAAGATTTTAGCTTCAAGTTAGGTAGGGACATCATATGGACCTTAGAATCAAGTGTCAGAACATGTGATAATGCCTATCTTTGAATAATTTTTCCACTAATAAAATACTAGCATTTTCTGATACTGAACCATTTGAAAGTGTCAGTGTCTTTGATGACAAGAATGTCCTTTTCTGGATCTTCAATAGATGTGACTGTAGCACCCACAGGAATATAAATATTACTGCAGTGTACTAAAATGTAATTTGTTGCTTGTAATTCCCACAACAAACCATTTACTGATCCATTTTTTAAAGTATGGATCATAGAAAGATATTTCTGATATTCCAAGATAAAGTTATTTCTCTTATGGAGAAATAACAGCCGATCATTCACTTGGAAAATCTATTTGGAAAGGACTAATTTTCCTTTTCTGGACAAATCAATTTAATACTCTTCAGCGTGTTGATAAATCACTACAACATTGATTGCAAGCATATCATTTCAGAAACCCAGAAATTACTTCTCACTATAATATAAATGCTATACACAGCAATTCATAACTATTATTAGAACAGTGAATTAAGCAAATGCCTAAACCATAAAATTAAACTCATATCAAGGACAAAAAGGCTTGGGAATTGTCTTTTTTTTTTTAACTTTTGGTGACAGATATCACTGTACTTTCAGCATTATTTGTTCTTAAAATTCTAAATACTGAATCATGTGGTACTCTTCCTTGGAGGAATTTCATAGTTTAGATAGAAAAGTAGATGTTGGGAACAAGGGTTGAGCCTTTAGTCAGGAAGACTTGAATTCAAACCAGGCATCCCATACTTAGTAGGTATGTGTGTCCCTAGGCAAGTCACTTAATCTCTATTTACCTTAATCACTGGAAAAGGAAATGGCAAGTCACTCCAATATTTTCCCCGAGAAAACCACATGAATAATATGTGCATCATGAAGAGTTCAGTCATATAGCCAAACAAGGAAGAGGCAGAAAAGTATGATTAGAGCACCAAAACCATGATGTGGATCAAGAGATTTCCTGACTGGCTGACAGTTGATGCACAGTTTTATTCTTAAAATTGAATTGGGAATAAAGACTGTCATCTTTGGGAGTCATGGTAGTTCCTTAAGAAATGTTTATTGACAACCTGACTGGGAAGTCATGAGTACCTCCCCAGGTCAAGTAATGGAATTTTTTTATTCTACTAGAAGAAAAGTAATAGCAGTCTCTCAGGGGATACTGACAATCCTTCTTACAGAAGTCCTCTTTCTATTTGACTTTTTTTTTTCTAGATAGAAGGTAGATAGATAGATAGATAGATAGATAGATAGATAGATAGATGGATGGATGGATGGATGGATGGATGAATGGGTGGGTGGATGGATGGATGGATGGATGGATGAATGGGTGGGTGGATGGATAGATGAATGGATGGATGGATGGATGGATACATAGATACATACATACATAAAATTAGAAAGACGATTGTGAGGTAATATAGTATTATGAATAGAGTACTGGAAATGTGTTTCAGAAGACCTAGATTAAAATCATTCATTACACATTAACTAGTTGTATGACCCTGGGTAAATCATTTAACTTCTCTCAGCCCCAGTTTCCTCATCTGTTCAATGGAGATAATAATAAAACATCTTCACAGGTTTGCTTTTAGGAACAAATGGGATTGTATCTGTGTGTGTGTGTGTGTGTTTCTTTACGAATCTTAAAGGGTTAAATTAATGTTAGCTATTATTAGTAATAGTAATATTAATAAACACATGAGACAGTTTGTAGAATGCCGAGTAAAGGAGCTCCTTCCACCAAAGCAGATTGCAATTTGCTCATGACTTCTTATATAAATACAAGGATTTTGCCTGCAGTATTTAAAACTTGAATGACTTGCCCAGGATCACATACTAGTTCATATGCATAGGGTGGAAGGAAGAGATAGGAGAAAAAAATGGAATATAGCAGACTTTTAAATCTACTCTGAAATGTGAAGTATGGGAATGTACATAAGAAATAAAATGTGTGTGTGTGTGTGTATGTGTGTGTGTGTGTGTGTGTGTGTGTGTGTGTTCTGGCAAGAGGTGTTAATTTTAAACATAGTATTAAAATCACATATACAGTGATCCTTTTGAAAATACAAACTGTATAGCTAGAACACATTCCATAATTGACGACATATCTTCTAAATTCTGAATCATTATTTCTTCTTTCAATTTACTTAATGTATTAACTCCTTGACAAAGGTTAAGGTTTTATAACAGCATACATTTCTTGCAGTTTATTAATCAAAAATGTAAAACCTTTACAATGACATACTGTTAAAATGTACAATCTTACTTTTATGTGTTTTTAGAACCTGCAGAAAATCAAGTCCGACACGAAATCCTTCACCAGTCCAAATCTCTGAAGGTCTTATGGTACGTTAAAAGTCACGGATCATTAGCAATCACTTCTTTAAAGCTATTCTTTGTAGCCAGTCAGTAGAACATATGTGATTAATAAGGGGGTTATTATTAAGATGAATTTCTTATGAGACTGAATTTTAAGGAATATAAAATCAAACATATTAATTTTAAATTTAGTCTCACTTGGAAATATGTGAATATGGAAAAACTACACACCGAGACATTTTATAATGTTGCTGTCAGGGTTACAATATCAAGCTCTTAATGGTATGTTTCAGGAGAAACCTATACATGAATCTATGTATTACTGCAGCCTACTATTGAATGATCTTATAGTTACATTCCCTATCTTAATCTAATAATTACAAAGAATCAAATAAAATGGTAAAATTACAATTGACCAAAGGAACATTTTCCTCTCATTTGCTGTTTTAGTATTGTAAATCATTCTAACGACAAATAAGACAAACATTTTGTTCTATTGACCTTGACTTCCTCGATACTTGTAAAACCATGTTTAAATGTCCAGTTGTCTTCATATATTGAATTTAGTTTTAATGAGATATAGCATAGCAACTTATGAACAGTAGTTAAATATTGTCTGCAAAGAAAAGTAAATCTAGATTTCAGTAGCAATGTATTTTGTTTGTAATATTCCTTTATTCAACTTTATTATTCTTTAGGAATTCTTTATAGTAATTATATGAATTCATAATTATTTTAGTATATTGAAACATAATTTGAGATCAAACTGTAATTGGTTAATTGGAAAATGAGGGAACACTACTAGAGTTCATACGGAAAAAAAAAGGGTTCAATACTAACAACGTATTTGGGGCAGTATTTGTTTTTGTGCTAGAAAAAAATTGTAAGGAATAGCTGAACGAATTGTGGCATATTCGTGTAATAGAATTTTATTCTTCTTCTGCTAGACACAACAAATATGAAGAATTCAGAGAAACTTGAGAAGATTCATACGAACTGATGGAAATTAAAGAAAGAATTAAGCAAATTACAAAATGACACAAAAATAACAGCAACATTAAAAGGCAGCTGAAGTCATGTTTATTTTGGAAAACTCTCAGTTCCAGAAAAATAATGATGAAACATAACTCCCTTCTCTATATGGAGAAGTGGTAAACTATGGTTGTGGAATGCTATAAATGCTATAAGACATGATTGATTTTGTTTGTTTTTTGCTGAACTTATTTTTGTCATTGCATGGGAAAATTCTATTGGGTATTACTGAGAAGAAGTGAATGTAAAAAATGAAATACAAGAATCAATAAAAGAGAAAAAAAGAATGAGACATGGTTTTATTTCACAGTTTTAAGTAAAGTTATCATTTCAAGCTGTTCTCAATAACCTATGAGGTGTGATTTAAAGTTTATGTATGATAAGGCTGTAATAAGGGTCAAATTACCTCTGATTATGAGCTCTAGAAACTCAATGACCTTTCATTGAGGTCAAATGACATTATGGCATCTTGATGCAAAGATGAGGCATTCTCAAAATTAAAACTCAAGATATTTATCTTAGGTGTATTTCTCTTCCATGTTTGGCCCTGAATATACCTCAGTAAGCTAATCTGATCTTTGAATTTGTCTGACACATACAATCAGAGTTGCTTTTAAAGTTGTTTTCTACTTTTGAAACACATATATGATGAGCAATAGAAGTGCTGTGCTGTCAAAAGAAATCAATGATTCAGTGAACCATTTCCTCTGCTACAAGTCATTCCACATTTTTCAGTTTCTATATAGAGTCTATGTCAAGAGGACCTGGCCCCTGCAGGCACATCTGTAAATCACTACTGGCTTGAGGCCCATTAAGCCAAGGAAACACCAGATATGCTCTTCTAAACCTCTCTGCAAAACTGAGGGAAAGAAGTCAGGGCCTGTGGACATGACTAGTCCTGGAGGGATAGAATCAGGGACCTAGGCATGATCTCAGAGTATTTACTCTATAGAAGCTTTTCATCACGTGAAGTGTACATCTATCCTGCCTGTCCTAGAATATTGTCTTGATGACCTCTTCAGCTAATTTGACTTGGGAACATGGCCAGGCATTTTCCATCCTTTTGCATCTTCCCCATATTTTTAATACTTAAAATTCTCATTTCTCCACTGTTCATCTGCCTACACATGGTTTGACTTCCATGCCTTCCTTCAGTCACTTGTATTCTGCCCAAATGAAAAGAATTTCAAAACCCTTGAACAATAAACATGAACAGATAGATGGCATAATGAATGCAATGCTAGACTTGGAGTCAGGAAAAACTAAATTAGAATCCTGCCCCAAACACTACCTTTTGTCACTTTGGGCAAATTAGTTTACCTTTTTGGTTAATTTTTTCATCTGTAAATGGGGATGATAATAGCACCCCAAGGAGTGTTGTGAGGATCAATTAAGACAGCATATGTAAAGTGCTTTGCAAAACAAAGCATTATATAAATGCTAGATACTACTACTATTAGTTCTGCTGATAAGAACTATAATAATATGTTTTTACTTATGATAAGCAGAATTTAGAAAGCATTTGGGAGACTTTTTTTTTCTATTTTTCTCAAATCAGGCTTAATCACTTTTAATGATCTTGAATTGCTTTAAAAAACTGTACGTAGTGTTTTATCTTGCTATTTCTAGCTTTGACTTTGCGCAACGGTCTTATTTTCACCTAATACTAAAATAAATGTAATGAAATCTCTGATCACTAATTATAAAGTTTCTGACAATTTTCCTGTCTATATTTCTCCACCCATAGCTCTCTCTTCTCCCTCTTTCGAAATACTAAGAGATAGCCAACGTGAGAGATATTAAAAAAAAAAGATCTATAATTTAATTATCATAGGGAATTGCTGGTGAAGAAACTCCAGATACCAATGTAGAATAACTGTTCCTTCCTATTTAAATCCTTAGATCTGGGACACTGAGAGGTTAAATGGCCAGGGTCATATAGAGTCACATGTCTCTGAGTAAGACTGGAACTTAACTCTCACCATCTCAAAGACTTACTATCTGACCACTATACCATTCAGTTCATGAATAAGGAAGTGATAGTCTCTGGCAATTACCCTCACCCTGGGAAATATAGAACATGGACTTTGTATTTAAAGAGCTTAAATAAGCTAGCCATTTCCTCCTGGGTGGAATAACTCTTTCAGATCTGTGCTCCTGGATCTAGAATAATTACCCACAGACTTTTCTCCTCCAAAGGCTTATCTCTGTAATTTCCTTCTGGATAAGCCCAGGTAGTGTGGTCAGTTGAAGAATGCTAGTTGTAATTGACATGAATGAAGATCCATCAGGAGGTAATCAAGGACCAGAAGCAAACAGGAACTTCCTGATAGCTAGAAAGTTGGGAACAGAGACCTTTGCTACTTTCAGATATCCTGATAGAACAACCTGTGAGACATTTTGGTATAACACACACACACACATAATTATATATGTCTGTATATACATATATATATCCATGTTTGTGTAAATGTGTATATATGTATGTATATGTGTATGTATATATGTGTATGCTTATATATATCTGTATATGCACATGTGTATGTGTATATATGTGTGTGTGTGCATGTATGGGGGGTAGATAGATACATTGATAAATGGATAGATAGATACCCATACACAAACATATTATTTTAAATGTTCTAGGGTACAATGAAAAGGAAATAAATGCTAATTTTCTCCTCTCTCCCTCCAGAAGGACATGATCTCATTGTGAAGTCACCAAAGGTTAGGATAAAATTGAGGAGTTGACAGTCCATATGATGGAGCTGCCAATTTAAAGAAGGTGATCACAGTCTCATGGATCTTTAAGGAATGAAGAGCTTCTATTTTTACATGTCCTTGTCTGTTTGCCTGCAATTTCTCTCACTCTCCATGCTACCACTACCCGCTTTGGTATCTTGAGATGAATACCATCTGGAATGCAGTGATTTACTGCTCTTGAGTTTCTCAAGTTGTTCCCTAAGTGGCTTTTTGGAGACTTCAGGGTCTGTTAAGACCACACTGATTTCACCCCAAAACCATACAGTGGAATTAGAATTTCCAAAATGACCTCCACTGAGAAGTCAGTGGCAGAGAGTAATCTTTAACCAAACTTCTCCAATGTGTATAATTGACTGTGCTTTGGGTCCCATTAAAGTAAAAGGGAATGAGTGCTTTGAAAAGGAAAATCTACTTTCAAGTGTAACCAAGGAGGATTGTCATAATTAAAGGACAATATTAAAATCATTATTATAAATATCTGATCTGTCACAAATTATTGTGCTGGATGGCGCTAGTCTTTCTGTTACTGTCTATGATTCATTAATACATAATATCTTTCATATTTGGAGAGCCAGACTAAAATGAGAATTTGTTAGATTTATTATATTTCTACATGTAATTGATTTAGGGTCTGAATCAGTAGGATGCAGACCTTGTTCTTAATGCTACATTCCGTTTAAAAACTAGCTGTCTTTCAGGTTAGAAACTTGCATACTTATTTTCAGACACAGGACACATATATTTATTTAATTTCCTGGGCATAGAATATGTGTGTTCTAGTCTCAATTCAGTCACTAAACAGTTGCATTTCAAGAAACTTTGTGTGTGTGTGTGTGTGTGTGTGTGTGTGTGTGTATGTGTGTGTGTGAGAGAGAGAGAGAGAGAGAGAGAGTTGAGTTAACAAATTTCCACAGTTCTTAAAGAGAATTATTGTTTGTTTTGGGTTTTTTTTGTTGTTTTTGCATATTAGGTTCTATAAAAGAGAAGAAATCATCCACCAAAAATGTTTCTAGCCTGGAATTATGCTCCAGCAGAGTCAACAAGAAGCAAGCTACCTCATTTGCAGGACCTCAGATATTTCCTAATGTTTTATATGACATAGTCAATTGGAATTTTCTGAGGCAGACAGTAACATATAGTTTAGTAAACCATGTTCACAATGAAATTTTATTATATTTATTACAATTTCATTATAAGGCATAAAGTATGATGTTCTACACCTTGAGGCATCAACATAGGACAGTTCAAGTGCTGAGTTCAAGTCCAGCCTCAGATCCTTACTAGAGCTATGTGACTCTGGGCAAGTAACTAAACCTCTGTCTGTCCCAGTTTCCTGAAATGGAAAATGTGGATAACAGCATCTACCTCTCAGAGTTCTTGTGAGGATCAAATGAAATAATATTTATAAAGTGCTTAGGGCAGTGCCTGGCACATAACAATGAAAACTTATTTCCTCCTTCCTTGAGCAATGCTTTTGGAGCAATAATTGGCAATATACAAATGGCGATTTAGAGGACAAACTGCATTTTTGTTTAGTCAATCAACAGCTATTTATTGAAAGCCTTCTACAAATCATTTTGTATCCTAGGTTCTGAGGATTCAAAGGCAGAATTAAAATAGTTTCTGTCTCCGATGTTTTCTCTATTCAAGATGGACAATATATATTATAAGGAAAATTGTACTAAAAATAAATTAGGTGACTCTGAAAAAGGTAGATCATAGATCAGAGAATTGCCTTCAAACTACTAAGAAATAAATACCTTTCTCAGGGTAAGCCAGGTTTCGAAACCAAGCCTAGAGCATTTCGTATGAAAGTCTTCTAACTAGTGGAAAGAATGTTGAGAATGTTGACTTGATGGTGTGTGTCTGTATAGGGTCAGAGATGGCTGGAGAAGATGAGAGAAATTCCTCATTCACATTTCAAGATAGGTCTTGCATGGTTGCCAACTCTCTGAGAGAGAGAAACTTTAAAGGGAATCATAGCAAACAGTATTTCAACATTTCTCTCATTTCCAGATTTCTCTAAGAGAGAGAATTTTGTCTCTAGTGAGATCTAGGATTCTCACTTGTTTTAGTGAAATTTAAGCTTATTACCATTGAAGGAGCTGATTTTGTAGCATTTGCCTATCACTGAGGTATAAATGCTCACACTGAAAATTTTATGTACAGCTCTTAGGAGCTCACCTGCTTATGCAAACCTCAGCTTCTACCTTCACCTTACTTGGCAAATAACAGTAATAAGGGAGGGTTGGGGATATACCAGGGAAACATTTGAGAGATATTGGTACATCTTGATTGACTATTTGAAGACAGTAGATATACCAAATTAAAAATATATGTATTTCCCAGCTAAGATAGCCATAAATGAGGGGGATGGAGAAGAAGAAGCAACATCAATTGTGGTTAGCGAATTATTGCTGTACCAAGGATATGGGGAAGGGGTCTCATGGATACAGATGAGATACAATCACTAAAAGATGTGGCAGTTTCAACAGAGGAAATTGGGAAATGACAGACATCACTGTCAGAAGCTTACCTCATATAGACCTTTTTTATTGTGTTATTAGATCACAAAATTAAATAAAAAAGCAATGGGATTAAAAGATTAGGTTTTAAAATTTTTTTTTGGTAAGAACAGGAAAGCAGTAACCAGAACAAAGATATAGACGTTGAGGGCATAAGGGCAATTCTGGGAGAAATAACAGACAGGAGAGGAAGGGGAAATGTGAGAGGAGTTCAAGCTTGGGACCTAAAGATGTTTCAAGCATTTTCCATCTGGAAAAATGTTATGAAATTGGCTGTGTCCTTAATCTCTCACAATATCCTGTAATATCCCATAATAATAACTTCCTGCCTTGACAACCTCCCACCCATAATCCATAGCATTGATTATATATATATGGAAAGCTCCATGTGTGGAGGGTGGTTATTGTTGGGGTGGGAGGGGGGAAGAAATTGGAATATCACAACAGTGAAATGAACAATAATGGCAAAAATATGCTCCATTCATCATGTCAATCAAATTTGTACTTAACAGTGCTCTGCTGTTCAATGCAGGACACAAAAAGGAAAATTAATTTTAATATAAAGTTTATGTAAATTAACATAAATTTTGTTTAATATATGCATTTAAAATAGAAGTCCACAGCTTTATATACAAACCTTTTTGTTCATCTGTATACACTGGAATGTTTGTATTTTTAGATAATTGAGTTTATAAGAAAAAAAATTAAAAGAAGTTTTCAGGTCTACAATATTAGTGGTTGTTACAGAATTTCATCTGGGTAACAATGTGGCAGGGGGGAAGGGAGTGTCGAAAAGACCTAGTATTCAACAAATACTTTTAGCAGTTTGTCCATATCTAACTCCATAATTTTGTAAAAGTATCACAATATGTTTCACAACATTTGGTGCTGAATTATAATTCTAAAAATTTTTCTTTTATTTTTTCTGACAGAACTGGGCACTGGAGAAGGAAGGTAACTTATTGATAGGTAGAATATTATTGATAGGTAGAATATGGAAACAGTACAGGTTAGGTAGGAGAATTTCCAATGTGAATTTCTGGATCTATGGTTTTGGATATTCTCTATCATATCACTTTAAAGCCCAAAGGCCGAATGTGGTCCACAGCCCTTCTAAATGGTGCCCAAACCAGATTAAAATTCAATTTGGAAATATGTAACAAAATAAAGAAAATATGACACAATGTAGTTAATATAAACATGATATTCTAAGTAAATATGTGGGCAACCAAGAACCTTATGTTAAGTTTAGTGACCTCAGTTTGATTAGAGTTTGAACACCAATGCTTTAAGTGAAAGGACTTTACAATAGCAGAAAAATTTTGAGTGCAAAGCATTAGAAAGAACAGCTCTACACCAGCTTAGATTCACTTAGAAGTGATATTTGTGGCAAGTAGGTAGTTCAGTAAAGAGAAGAGAGAACTGAGTTCAAGTCTTGCCTCAGAAACTTGTGTGACCCTGCACAAGTACTTTGAGTTCTCTAATCTGTAAAATGGGAATTATGATAGCGCTTACCTCAGAGGGTTGTGGTGAGGTTCAAATGAGTAAATATATGTAAAGTGCTTTGTAAACATTGATTTTTACTGCCATTTGTTATGTAGTACTTCCCTGGAGTAAGGGGAACAACTTCTCTAAGTTAGATCTTCAAAGTGTGGCTCTACTCATTTATGTGAAGAATTATTTCTAGGACAAGTAGTCCAGTGAAATGAATAGAATGCTGGGCTTGGCAGTTCCGGAAAGGGGGTGGGGGTTAATGGCTTCAAATTTTCCTTCTGTTTCTTATGAACTGTGTGAATCTCCCTGAACCCCAGGTAACTCTTTAAGACAGCTACTCAGGTGATGGAGGAAGGTGTTCCTGTACAGAGATTTCAGATTCTATACCATCAAGTATACTCATATGTGTTTGTGTGTGATAACAATCCCAACTTTAATTTTAATGGTCTTCTCTCCAAGATCACATTGCTAAGAGGAGACAATAATAATTGTTGTTCAATCATTTTTCAGTTGTGTCTGACTCTCCTTTATCCCATTTGGGATGTTCTTTTTTTTTTCCACAAAGGATGAAAAGTGTTTCCCAAAGTAATACAAACAGCAAATGGTATAACCAGGATTTGACTCCAAATCTAGTATTTTTCCCACTGAATAAATGCTATTCTTTATTTAGAACGTTGCATTCATTTAATACAAATGAATATTTTCACTAATTGAATGGAAGCAAATATTTTGATATTCACTAAATTAGTTTTCAATACAGAAGAGAAGATTGAGAATCTTAAATTTATATATTTCATTTTTCTTTGACACCTCATAACAGAACAGTAAGAAAGTGATTTTTTTTTTACCTTTCTCCTTATTCATTTGACATGTGGTTAGTTCAAACCACTGGCATTAAATATAAAATACTCCTGCCAAAATCTCATTTTTATCCAAATTAAAGTTTTCCAATATATGTTGAATGGCTTCAACATTCAATGGGGCAGCTAGGCGGTATAGTGAACAGAGTGTCAGGCTGAGAATCAGTAAGACTAATCTTCCCAAGCTGAAATCTGGGCTCAGGCAATTACTAGCTGCATGATCTAGGCAAGTCACCTGTTTGCTTCCATGTAACTGTCTATCCATCTCTTTCTCTGCCATCTCCTTTACCTTTTACTTTTAATCTTTGCGAATATCAGGGTATTTTCCATTGAGTTCTATCTTCTCATTATGGGACTGAATTATTTCAGTTTCAGCTTCAATATCTGACTTTCCAGTGAATTGGCTGAATTAATTTCTAGAATTCCTTTGTCTTCTCCATAATCCAGCACCATTTGGGGTTTTCTTGGCAAAGATACTAGAATGGTTTGCCATTTCTTTCTCCAACTCTTTTTACAGATAAGGAAATTGAGGCACACAGGGTTAAGTAATTTGCTCAGGGTCACACAGTAAGTATGTGAGGTCAAATTTGAGCTCAAGATGATGAATCTTCTTGACTTCAGGGCCAGCACCCAGCACTGTGTGTGTGTGTGTGTGTGTGTGTGTGTGTGTGTGTGTGTGTGTAGAGACAGAGAGACAGAGAGAGAGAGGGAGAGAGAGACAGAAAGAGAGAGACAGAGAGACACAGAGAGACAGAGAGAGAGACAGCAAGACAGAGAGACAGAGAGAGATAAAGAGAGAGAGAGGAGAGAATTTAAATGACTTGTTCAGCATCACACAGTAAGTAAATGTCTGAGTTAGGATTTGAACTCAGGTCTTCTTGAATCCAAATCCAACACTCTTTCTACTGTATCATTAAATTGGAACAGGATTCAAATTCTTGCTTCCTATTTTAGTAAGTAGATGTGTGACCATGGACAGTCACCGAACATCTCTGAACTGTTGTATTATAATCAGCAAAATGGAGGTACTATGAGCCCTGCCTATTTCATAGAGTTGTAAAGTAACTGTGTTCTAAAACTTAAAGTGCTATTTAATTATATTTCCATGATATTATTCTGGATTTTAAATACCTTCCTGCCACATCTGACTACAACCAAGGTTATTTCATATTGACTCCACACATTATTGTACTCTAAAGTACATTATTGTACTCTACATGCAAGTCAGATTAGATCACAAGCCATGCGTTGTTTTCCTCTTGCTCCCTCTTACCTTGTTCAGCACAGACAATTTACCATGCCTGCACCATATGACCTCTTCATTTTTAAAAATAATCCTTGCATTCCTTCAAATCTCATTTTCAAGATGGGAAATGGGATGCTGATATTAAGGAATAGCTAGAAGGCCAGATTGTTTAGAAAATGTAACTTTTGCCCTTTTCACTCCAGAATCCTAGAAAAAAAAAGTCATTTACATTCATGAATATCCAAGGTATTATAGACCTATAACTGGAAAGGCATCTTAGAGGTTATGTAGGATTTTCCAAGATGAGTCTAACTCAGTCCAGGCTCCCAATTATTTTGATAATGGAATGAAATAAGACACTTACAGGTCATTCAGCAGGTAATGAAAGGGAATGTGCTTTGTCTTTGAAGGAAGATATTTCATAAGAATTTGCACCCCCAAATCAATTCAGTTGCCTGAAGCTCTCTTACTTGAATTGTCCATTATAGTTTGCCAGATAAACAGCAGAGAGGTAGAAGCTCCTTATAGTTATTTCACACTTAGGGGATCAGCAAATTATGTCAACAGTTTGAACTTTTAGTCCCTTGTGCCAATCAAGTCTCAAGGTCTATCTCCATACCTTTTAAGGAAAAACTGACTTAATTCTCATGGGGGAAAGGGTTTGGATACTGTTCTCACCACATTGTCCAACCCCTGTATTTTACAGATGACGAAACTGATTCAGATTTGCAGCCCAGATTAAAGGATTTGCCCAGGGTCCCACAGGCCAGGATTCAACTAAGATACTCCAACTGATGACTCTATACTGCACCACAGAACCTCATTATCTCTGGTTTGTTTTTGTTTTGTTTTCTCTTCTCACTCACTTCTAAATTCCTTGTAATCTGGCATCTGAACTCACCACTCCATTGAAAGTGTGTTCTCTAAGAAGTGGTCTCTTCTAGATATCCCCTAAGTACCATGAAATGTCACTTTACCTGCCCCCCCAACACACACTCAAAAAATCTTTAATTCTTGCATATTCCTCTACCACAAAATGGGAAGTACTCAGTTTAGAATTTTAGGTTCCTAACAATCTTGCTTCTACTTACATTTTCTATCATATTTCATATTATTTTCATCTTTTCCATAATATTTCATACATTCTATCATATTATTTCTATCATATTTCATACCATATTCATATTATATTATCTAATATTTCATATTATCTACTCTCATTTCCAGTCAGTGTCCTACAAACTCTTCCCAGACACAATATTCCTTTTCCTACTTCTTTCCCTTTGCAGGAATGGTCTCTTATATTTCAGATGCATTTCATCCTCACATTCACCTCACAGACCCTACTCCCCATTTCCTTCAAAGCAGAGTTTCTGTTGGCAATTCCTATATAACAATTTTCCTGATTTCCTAGGCTTTGAAGATTTCTCCCACTTGAAATTATTTTTAATAGTTTATATATGTACTATATTTACTTGTGCAAGTTGTATTTTGTTCCTTACTTTTCTCCCTGCTCTGCCATAGTGTAAAGTTTATGAGGACAGAACTGATTTGTTTTGTCCTTACCCATAGTAGGCATTGTGTTTGGAACTGAACTGAACACAGAGTTTGTGAAGGGCAAAATTATGAAGGTTCTAGGAAAGGCAGGTAGAGGGTTTGTGGAGAGTTTTAAATGCAAGACTGAGGAGCCTATAATTTAAATTTCTGTGCCCTTTCTTCCTAGTGCCCTGCAGGTAGCCTTCAATATCTGATGGCATCTGCATCTAAATGACTATAAAGAAGGGCAAAGATGAGCTAATCCCTTGAGTCTGCCAGTAAGGTCCAGAATAGATTTCTGAGTGTTTCAGGCTTTTCCTTTGTTTCATTCAACAAGATGGAAAAGGAAAGCAATGAGTAAAGGGGGTCCAGGGAGGGTTGGAGAGGGGAGATTTTTTAAAATCTATGCATTTGTGTTTTCATATTCAGAACAATCTCAGTTCTGTTTGCTTTACCACTCTTCCCCCAAATTTTAATATCAGATGGCAACAACCACACAATGTCTATGTGAAAGTACCTGAACATCTATAAGCAATTATTCACTGCAATGAGTTGTTTTGTTTTATTTTGTTTTTGCTAGTTAGATTTCACTTCTTCCCCCGTCCAGTAGATGAGTTTACCTCTTGAGACTCTGAGTACTTTGGTTTCAGAAATTTTTTTTTTTTAGTTTCCTATAAAGCATAACTCTTCTGTCTCTCTGGGATCAAAGCATAGTTTTGTAGGTTAGATCCTTTCAACATGCTGAAATTATGAGGTTTTTTTTTTATCAATTCAGGATTTACTTTACCTTGCAGTCAAAGTCACAAAGTATATGAGTATGGTTTTATAGGTGTGGGGGGATGCATGAGTATGTGTGTATAGACGAGTTTGGGTCTGAGTACAGTTTTAAATCCCTTTGGAAGACTCTTGAGTTCCAGTAATAATAATGATATTGAAGGTAATGATAACTCATAATGATGGCAACAACAATGGTGTTGAAAATGATGATGCTTAGGATTCATCATCTCATCTTAGTGGATATTCCCAGAACCCTTCCCTGCCTTAGTAGACTATGGTTTTTAATCACTTTTGTTCCTTCCACCATCAGAGGCTATCTCCAATCATCTGATATGTATCTGGCCACTGGACCCAGATGCCTCCAGAGGAGAATGAGAGGCTGGTGACTTTGCACAGCCCTCCCTCACTCATATCTAATGCACTTGCATGTCTTTTCATCACTTCCATGATGTCCTCTTCCAGAATAAAGGGCAAATAACAACAACAAACAGCCATCCTTCCCCCATCCTTAATCATTGTTTGATGGTGAGCCTTTCAGCCTTCTTGGGATGTAGCAGAGATTGTCCTACTCTCTGATTGCAAGAACCCAGGATCATCTACATGACTCAGAAAAATCTTTTAGTGGAGAACTAATAATAATGGCTTAAGAAATCAAGTACCTGTGACTTCATGGGTGTGGGAACTGTCTCTCCAAAGGCAAGTTCCAAGTCATCTCACATGTTGCATCTTAGACAATTGCCTGAGGCTCAGGTTAAATGACATGCCCAAGGTCACATAGGGATTAAATTTCAGAAGTGAAATAGCATACTAGGTCTTCCTGTTTCTAAGACCAGGGTTATCAGAGAGGAATAATAACAACTATAACAAGTAACAATAATAATAACCTAATTTGTGTATCACTTTAGCGTTATAGGTTTGCAAAGTGCTTTATGCACGTCATCTCATTAGATACTCAAAACAACCCTGAGAAGGGGTTACTAACAATTATCAGCATTTCACAGTTAGGAAAATTGACAATTAGAGAAGTTGAGTGACTTGTTAGAGGGTCACACAGCTAGTAAGTGACTAAGGTAAGATTTAAACTCAGGTTTCCTGACTCCAGCATTCTCTCTACTATGTCACCTGGGTACTAGCAGTTTCTTGAAGCATGAGGTTAGCTTATGAAAAGAAATGGAGAGAAGCTTACTCTTCTTGTTTGTATGCATAGGTGCCCAAGAGCTTTGGAGGCTGGAGTAGATAAGGTTTTTCTTTTGGTAGCAAAGCAGGCATATGTTTTTTTTTTGTTTGTTTGTTTGTTTGTTTTTCACCAGGAGAAGGTAAGAATAATCCTACTCAACCTAACAACCTTCCTGGGCCCCTCTCTCTGCTGCCCAGATAGGTTTAAATTGGAACCTTCTCTGCTTTCCTACTCAGGCTTTGTTGAGTGGAGAGGAGATACTCAATCCCTTGGCATCACAGTGGCATGAGATAACTTGACTCTTATTTCCAAGTTGAGATCTCTCTGAATTAGTACTTGTTTCATTGAAATATGGTGTGTAGCCCCTTAGGAGCTACATTATGGAGTGGGAGATATAGAACTAGACTTGGACCCTTGGAAAACCTGAATTTAAGTCTTATTACTGACTATGGTGAGGAGGAATAAGCCACTGTTGGTGCCCCACAAAATTCTGTAAAATTGTGTTATTCATCTGAATTGGTAGAGTGACAGCCCCCACTGGAATTCCATACAGTTATCAATTCTCACATCTCGACAAAAAAAAAAATCTGTTCCTAGGGATCATCTAGGCCTTATTTTATAAAGATGGAAACAGAGACTCAGAAAGGTTCAAGTACCTGGGCAAAGTAACAGAGATCTGGGCAGGTTCAGAATTCAGGCATTTTGTTTTTCAGTCTAGTGTTTGTGACACTTTGCCGCAGAATTTGCCCCACATTTAACCAACTACCATGTTCACTAAGAGCTATTTCAGGGAATGGGTAAAAAGCTTTTTGTCGCCATCTTATCTCCACAGCTGCAACCTTTCAAGAGAATCAGTTATCATGGTGCTTAAGTAAACAACTTAAGAAAATATTTATTAAATTTCTACTGCAGGAAGAATCCTGTGCTAGACACAAGAACATACAGAGACAAATTAAACAGTCTATGATCTCTTAGGGCTAACCAATTAAAAGGTAAAACCAGATAAAGTTATGATACAAAATGATACGTGATCAATTCAATTCAATCAATATTCATTAAAATACCCACCAGGTACTAAATATAGTACTAGGTGAAAGGGATAGTCCAAAGACAAAAAGGAAATAATTCTTGACTTCAAGACCTACAATCTGCATTTTTATTACTGAAGAAGTGAGGTGTAAACTAGGTATTCATCAAACTCAAGGAGGAAAACATCATTACTGAATGGGGACAATAGGATCACAGATTTATAGCTAGCTGGAAAAGACCTCAGAAGCCATGTCATCCAATGTCTTCATTTTGTAAATGAGGAAATTCAAGCTCAGAAAGCTTATGTTAATTACTTGATAGAATAGGGATCCAAGACAGGATCCTTTAATTCCAAACTTCATGTTCTTTCCATTGCAAAAGCAGCATTGGATTTGGCCTTAAAGAATGGGTAGAATTTGAAGAGTCCAAAACAAAGACAAGGGCCTTCCCTTGTTCTTCAAAAGCAAAAAGGTCAGGGCACTATTTCCACATTCAACTGAATGCAAAAAGATTGAAACAGAACACTCTAGAATGTATAGTAGGGAGAAAGTTGAAGGTGTGCATGTGGTGGGGGGAGTAGAGGTGGGGTAGGGGACACTACAGTAGATTACTGGGATTTGAATACTAGTTTAAGGAATTTGAATTTTATTTGGTAGACAATTTGTCAAGACCATTGAAAAGTCTTGAGCCCAAGTATCAGATGATGATTGTGATTGGATCAGAATGTGAGGAAGATTGACTTGATGTATTTTGAGGAAAGAACTGGAAGAAGAATGTGTACGTGAAAAGATTAGCTAGGATATGAAAATATCAGTTAGGAAGACTCTTGTCCCAGATTAAATCCAAACTATATAACTTCATTAAAATTCTTCTCTGATTCGGCATCACTGTCTGGAGGTCACTCTGAGTTCTCAAGAGCAATGCCAGTAGAACACATGCTCTGGCTGCTCCTCTCAAGCTTTTATTATAGACCTAGTGACAGTGTCTATATCCTGAGGATCTGAAGAGATAATATCAACAGTAGGTTGAATATCTTGAGGAATTTTTTTCATCCATAGTAAAATCCTGTTTACTGAAGCATAAGGATTTGAAATATGCTTTATGGAGGGAGGGAATACCCACACTGATAAAATCAGTGATCCAAGAACGTTGAACCATGAGTATGTGCCAGGTACATGGGCAGCTGAGCTTTCATCAATACCCAGACAGCTGACAGGAAGCAGGCTTCCTCCAACTTGGCACTTAAACACTTGCAAATGGTTAAAATAGCTGCTAATGAGCTAATGATCCTTACTAATTAGCACCTGCTTAAGCCTAGATTGGAAGGGGTTGTGGGGAGGTGGGGCAGGTGAAGCACTGCCACCAATCAACTGCAACTGCTTCTAGGCGGCAGGGAGTTGAAGGATCAACCAATAAGGTGGTTACATGAAAACCTGAGCTTGCCTACATGAGTTTTCTACACTGACATCATCAATTAAGACCTCACCACAATAGACCAAAAGGCAAAGAACCTCATTATCTGATCACAATCGTGTTTAGCATAATCCTCTCTTTTTTTTAGAAAAAGGAAAAAAGTTGGTGGTAGAGTAATGTTGGTGATGGTAGACATTCAGTGTTGGCTGACTTTTGGGGCTGTCCTACAGGGATACTGGCACCTTCAAAGTTTGCCTGGTGTCTTTTCTTACTGTTCCAGGTCATGCTGTCTTTGTCTTTCAGTTATTTCCTAGCAATATTTGACATATATTGCCCTAAATACAAGTGCACATGGAGTATGGACTAGGTAGGATTGGTGTGCTGGCACAAGTGGCCCTTGCCCTAAAGAAAGGGGTACCATGATTTGGCTATAAGTAACATCGTGGTGGCTTTAAAACTTTCCTCTTCCTTGTATTGGTTGGTTGTTCCATTTAACTCTCTGTAACTCTAAGGACAACTATGTGGCTGTGAATAGAGTGCTAAACCTGGAGTCAGGAAGACCTGAGTTCAAGTCTAGACTCAGACACTAACTAGCTGTGTAACCCTGGGGAAGTCACTTATCCCTGATTGCCTCAATTTCATCATCTGTAAAATGAGCTGGAGGAGGAAATGGTAATTCACTTCAGTATATTTGCCATAAAACCTCCAAAAGGGGGATCACAAAAAGTAAGGTGTAACTGAGAAAAGTGAAAACTGGCATCTAGGTGATATATATTTTCAATGATGTCATATCTAAGATTACAACAAATACTGTTTTGCATAATTACATATATTTCATTATATAATTATAAAGCATGATAGAAAATGTGAATTTGGTTCACTAAAAAAGAAAAAAAAAGCTCAGTTAAACAATTATAAGAAATATTTTCTGTACCATAGAGTGTGATAGCCTAGCAGAGGTTACCAAACTTATTTGACCTACCAATTTCTTTAAAAAAATTATTCAGTGCTCCCCTGGAGTTAGGTTAGATTAATCCTTATTTTTATTCAACACCCCACAGTTGCACCCAAATCTGTTATGCCATCCCTGGATCATTCCAGAGCCCCCCAGGTGGCAATATGGCATACTTTGGAGCCTACTTAACCTGTCACTTCCTCTAAGAAGCCTTCTCTGCCCTCTCTTGTTGTTATAAACTTCCCACTAACTTTTCACAAGCTTCAAGGAAGCAAAGTGATACAGTGGAAGGAGTCCTGATTTTAAAGTCAAGATGCCATAGGTTTAAATCCCACATCTAACACTTCCTGTGTCACCTTGGATAAGCCATGTAACTTCCTCGGGCCTCAGTTTCTTCATCTGAAAAATGAAGGGAATTAAACTAGATGGCATTTGGCATTCCTTTCAGTTCTGAACCTATCACGTAACTCTATAAATTCTTCAGACTTTGCCTAGCAATTGGTTTTGCTCCTTTCACATTTCTTTGTATAATTTTGTATTATAGTTATCCATTTTGATTACTTATGTTTTACCTCTAATTAGTCATCTTTGCCCATGAAAACAAAGACTACCATATCTAAACTTACTTTCTATCCCAGCACTAAAGTATACTACTATGCACAGAGTATGCATTTAATCTTTTCTGAGTTAATTAACAAAGTTGAAAAACTGAAAATATTTCCTTCTCGAATTTCTTAATGGCATTTAAACAATTACTCATATGTGGAATTTCCTGAACAACCAAAGACCTCCTTCACCATTGTTAGACCCAGAAATAGAAATTTTCCTTTGACTATTGCCTAAAAAGTCCTCACCATGAAAAAACAATAGTCATATTGTTGTTGTCATTTTCTGACTTTACATCTAAAGCAAGTTGATCATGATATATGTGTTCCTTTACTTGGTTTTTCTCTGAGAAGTCCTTGAACTATTGAGGTCTCTAGAATGTATAATCATGTATTCTGCCATTTCTGCCTATCACTTAGGCACATGGTATAACTTAACAGAAATGTAACAGACCCTTAAACAGGTGGATAGCCAAACTTTCATTTCCCTGATATGTGAGATCCAAATTGCCTATTTCTTTCATTTGGAACCTAACCATGGGGTTACAGTAAACTACCTTGATGGAAGGTTTATCTTAAGACTTATTTAATTTTTTGCCCCTTGTGTATCATAACATTTTGGGGGAAATATTTTCTAGGGATAACATATGGTGGAACAATCTTTCAGGTTACCTGTTGTGACCCTGATTTTGCGTCATGTGGGAAAAATGTGTTTCCAATTAAGTTTGTCCCAGGAGGATGCAATTCTTTATGGATTCAGGGTGAAGAATAGCCATGGAGCCTGGTCTTTGTCTGACAGCTGGAGAAAGGCACCTTGAATCAATAAAATTCTTATTAATTCCAGTTCCAATGCTGGCAATTGGTTCAACACTGTCAAGAGTCTACTAAGTACTATAGATCTAACAAAACATATTTTGTACATGGAAAAAAGTGCGTGATACATTGGGTAAAAGCCTGAAGACTAATTCAAATCCAAATAAAAGCAACACATTTATTTGATGCCTACTGCATAAAGGGGGTCCTATATCTGGTGATGGGTGGAGTAAGAAGATGAACAAGCTTCTCAAGGTCAGAGTTCATGTTTCATTCATCTTTGTACCCAGCACAAGATCCTTGCAGTGTCTTACAGTGGGCACTCAGTAAATATTTGCTAAATGAGTTTGTTGAACAGCTCAATCAATCAATCCATAGACAAATAGTTCAGTAAAAGCTCTTTGGGCTTTGGAATCAGATTACCTTGATAGGAATCTCATTCTTCTACTTTCTACCCTTGAAACCTTGGTCACATTATCTCTCAAGCCCAGTTTCTCATCTATAAGAAGAGAAGTTCAAATTATATTGCAGCAAAGATACCTCCAGCTCTAAATCTATGATACAGTAATCTTTGAAGATCACAGTTTGCAAAATAAGATAAAAGTAAAATTCAACAGAGTGAGAAAAGGAATGCTGGATTCTAGTCAAACAATCTGGATTCAAATTTTAGCTGTGCTCCTTACTTGACTGTATGACCTTGGACAAGTCACAACCTCATTTGTTCTCCTTAGTTTCATCAGCTATAAAATGAGGTTAGACTAGACAACCTCTGAGGTATCATGAAGCTCTATGATTATTTGAACATATAAAAATAACTAGCAAATAATTTAGATTTGACAAAAATAACAACAAATTTAGATATTAATTACTAAAATAATATGTCCTAAGAACTAAAATCTCCCTCGTCAATTTCATTTTTCATTTGGAAATATTTTAATAACAATAAATCTAATGGACAGACTATGGAGGAATAACAGGCATGTGCTTTGCTTCTCTGCTCACCCCCCTAACTAGAAGTATTATGGGAAGCTGCTTTGCCCAATCTGCTACCTCATTCTAATCTATCATCCTCTAAACTATCACATTGATCTTCCAAAAGCACAGGTCTGAAAATGTCATCTTCCCTTTGTCCCATTAAACAAATTCTGGTAGCTTCCTAATACCTGCAGGACAAAATATAAAATATTCTCTTTGACAGCTAAAGCCCCTCATAAATTGGTCCTTCTCACCTCTTCAGTCTTCTTACATCTTACTCTCCTCCCACTCATCATCCCCTGAGCCCCATAGTATATTGTGACCCTGACTTCCTTGCTGGTCTTTGAACAAGATATGCTGTTTTCCTTATCCATGCATTTCCACTGACTGTCCATATGCTTGAAATGCTCTCCTCTTCATGTCTTCCTCCTAGCTTCTACATCTTTCTTTAAGTTCCAGCTAAAATTTCACCTTCTACTAGATCTTTCCTGATTCCCCTGAATTCCAGTGCCTTCCCTTTGTTGATTATTTCATACAGAGATGTAGATCTATATCTATACATCTATACACACATACATATAAATATAATATCCAGATAGATAGATACGTATGTAGATAGATAGATAATCTTGGTTAACACAAAAATTTTCATGTTGTCTTCCCAACTGACTGTGAACTTCTTGACAGAATGGAATTTTTTTTGAGGGGGTAGAAGGGTCTTTTTTTTCTTTTTATTTATTTCATTAAATATTTTTCATTTGCATATAAAAATTTGATCAACAATTTTTAAACTTTTTGAGTTCCAAATTTCCTTCTCACCTTCCCTGTCCTTGAGAAGGTAAGTAATTGTATATAGATTTTGTGCAGTCATGCAAAACCTACTTCTATATTAGCCATGTTGAAAAAGAAAACACAAACAAAATAAAACATTAAAAATAAAGATTCAAATATATACTTCAGTGTGCATTCAGAGTTTATTAATTTCCTTTCTGGAAACAACAGTTTTCAACATGTATACATTTGAATTGTCTTGGATCATTGTATTTTTCAGAGTAGTTCTTACATTTAATATCATTCAATATTTCTATTACTGTGTACAGTATTCTGGTTCTGTCCACTTCACTTTGTATCAATTCATATAAATCTTCCCAGGTTTTTCTGAAACCATGTAACTCATCATTTCTTATGCATAATAGTAGTCCATCACAATCATATCCCAAAACTTGTTCAGTCATTTCCCAATTGATGGACATTTCCTTAATTTCCAATTCTTTGACACCACAAAAGGAGTTTCTATAAATATTTTTACACAAATAGATCTTTTTCCCTTTTATTGATCTCTTTGATATAGAAATCTAGAAGTGGTATTATATACATAGTTTCAAAAATCTTTCAGGGTATTTCAAAATATTTCAAAATATTCTCTAGAATGGTTGTTCTAATTCACTACTCTACTAAAAGTACATTAGTGGCCCAATCATTCCACATCTCCTCCAACATTTATCATTTTCCTTTTTTGTCAGGTTAGCGAATCTGAGAAGTGTAAGGTATTATCTCAGAGTTGCTTTAATTTTCATTTTTCTAATCAACAGTGATTTAGAGCATATTTATGTGTCTATTGATAGCTTTGATTTGATCTTCTGAAACCTGCCAATTAATATCAATCATTTGACCATGTATCAGCTAGGGAATGGCTCTTATTTTTATAAATTTGTCTCAGTTTCCTATTCGAAAAATGGGGCCTTTATCAGAGAAACTTACAAAAAAAATTTCCCCCAGTTTCCCATTTTACTTCTTTTTTTTGTCATTCTTTTTTTCATTTCATTTCATTTTGTTTTACTTATTTTATTTTATTTTATTGCTTACATCATTCATTTCCACAGGATTTAGAGTTACAAATTTTCTCCCCATCTTTCCCCCACCCACCACCCCAAAACAGGCATCCCACTGTATAACCCCTCCCCTAATCTATTCTCTCCTATGTTCTCCCCCATCGCCCCTCTGACTTTCTGGTAGGGCAAAATGGATCTCCCTTCCCCAGTGCCTGTATATCTTAATTCCCAGTTGCATATAGTTAATAATAATAATAATATACAAATCTATATGTACACACACATATATACATATATATATACATATACATACATATACATACATATATATATATATATATGTATATATATATATATATATATATACATTTAAGATTTGATTATAGAACTTTAAATTCTAGATTCTTTCCCTTCCTCCCTTGTTATCCACCCATGCTGGAAAGACAAAAAATTCAATACAGGCTGTACCTGTGTAGTTATAAAGAACATCTTCACAACGGACATATTGTGAGAAACTGATTATATGTCCCTCCTTCTTATCCCACCCTCCACTTGTTCTATTCTCTACCCTGTCCCTGTCCCTTTACAGAAGTGCGTGCTTCTAATTACCCTCCCCCTCCCCCTGACTTCCCCTCCATCATCCCACCTCTCATCCCCATCCCCCCTACTCTCCTGTGTGGCAAGATACCCAGTTTAGAGTTTATATCATTCCTTCCCTAAGCCAAATTCAATGAGGGTCAGGTTGACCCTTTCCCTTTTGCCTTCCTGTTCTTCCCCTCCACTGTAACAGTTATTCTGTGCCTCTTCTATATGAGATGATTAATCCCATTCTATCTCTCAATGTCTCCTCTCATTCTATCTCTCTTCCACTTCACAATTTAACCTTCTAAAGTATCATCCCTTCCTATTCAATTGATCCTGTGCCCTCTATGTACACATATATACACATACTCAGATATGTATTCATACACATATATAAACACTCCTATACAGACATATGTGTATATATACATATATATACATTTGTGTTCCCTTCACCTATCCTCTTCCTGAGAAAAGTTTCATAAGTAACAATGATCATTTTTCCATGTTGGCATGTAAATAGTTCAACTTTGATAAGTTCCTTATGATTTCTTTTCCATGTTTACCTTCTCATGCTTCTTGCATTTGAGTGTCAAATTTTCTTTTCAGTTCTGGTTTTTTCAGCAAGAATGTTTGAAAGTCCTCCACCTCATTGAATGACCATGTTTTCCCCTGGAGCATTATACTCAGTTTTGCTGGCTAGGTGATTCTTGGTTTTAATCCTAGCTCCCTTGATCTCCAGAATATCATATTCCAGGCCCTTTGATCCCTTAATGTAGAAGCAGCTAGATCCTGGGTTATCCTAATTGTGTTTCCACAGTATTCAAATTGTTTCTTCTTGGCAGCTTGTA
>CM053584.1:219933733-219953343 GCA_028627135.1 Pseudochirops cupreus
CTCTTCAGAAAGCTTTTGAGATTCTTTTTCCATCTGGCAAATTTGACTTTTTAAGGCATTCTTCACCTCATTGGCTTTTTGCACCTCTTTTGCCATTTGAGTTAATCTATTTTTTAAGGTGTTGTTTTCTTCAGTCAGGTTGTTGACTCTTTTTTCATGATTTTCTTGCGTCATTCTCATTTCTCTTCCCAATTTTTCCTCCACTTCTCTTATTTGGTTTTCAAAATCCTTCTTAAGCTATTCTATGGCTTGTAACCTGTCTACATTTTTCTTGGAAGCTTTTGGTGCAGAGGTTCTGACTGTGTTGTCTTCTTCCTGTTCCATGCTTTGATCCTTTTTGTCCCCCAAAAAAGGAATCTAAAGTTGCATCACTGGGTTTGCTTTGCTTCCTTTGCCTGCTCATGTTCCCAGTCAATTACTTGACTTTTGGGCTCAGTAGAACTCCGCTTCCAGTGGGAAAAGCTCTGTCCCAAATCACTGGGGTTTTCACAGCTACCGGGGCTATTAGGAGCCAACTGCAGCCCCTACCAGCTTTGGCTCACTGAAAATGCACCCCAGGACCACCACCCAAGACCACAATCTGGATCCAGGTAGCTCAAGGTAAGAGCACTTAGCCTCTGAATGATCACTTGGCCCCCCTGCTATCTGCAGGTCAGGAGCTTCCAAAGCAGCCACTTGGAAGCAGCTGCTGGCCCGCTGCTTCTGCTGCTTCCTTACTCTGGAGGCAGTTCGGCCCGACCCACTATTCTCCCCAGAATTTAGCCGAGTTCCATCGACCTTTCACTTAGTCCTTGTTTCTTATGGATTGATAATTCTGGAAATTGCCACAGCTGCGGTTGATCCACTCTCCTGAAGGCTCCAGCTGTGGGTTGTCCTGGCAGCCCCAGTGCCAAGTTGTAGTTTCAGGACAAGCTGGTTTTGGCTCCCAGTGCACTACGATGAGCCTTTCCTGTCCTGTCTGCCAAGCTGCCTTTAGTGGGAGATGTATTCATCTGTAATTTTATGAGTTCTGGAGCCCTGAACTTTGTTTATAATCATATTTATGGGTATTTGAGGTGGTTGTGTGGGAGGTGTGGAATTTTCCTGCTTCTACTCCACCATCTTGGCTCTGCCCCTCCCATTTTACTTCTAATCTTGGTTACATTAGCATTGGGTGTACAATTTCTTTAAAAATTTATGTAATCGTCTATTTTACTTCCTATAATGCTCTATATCTCTTGTTTGGTCATAAACTCAGACCTTATCCATAAGATCTGACAGGTACATTTTCCATGATGTCACAATTTACTTATGATATCATTCTTTATATCTAAGTCATTTCTCCATTTTGACCATATTTTTGTATCTGATGTCTATGCCTCATTTCTACCAAACTGCTTTACACTTTCCCCAGTAATTTTTGTCAAATAGTGATTCATTGTCACCAAAGCTTGGATTTTGGGTTTTATCAAACACTGAATTACTTTGGTCATTAACAATGGTGTATTGTGTACCTAATATATCCCACAGATCCATCACTCAATTTCTTAGTCAGCAACAGATTGTTTTGATTAATACTGCATTGTAATATAGTTTAAAATCAAGAACCGTTAGGCTGCCTTTCTTCACATTTTTTTTCATTAATTCCCTTTACATTCTTTGCCTTTCTTTTCTTCCAGATGAATTTCATTACTATTTTTTCTATCCCAATAAAATAATTCTTTGGTGTTTCAATTGGTATGGTATTGGACAAGTAAATTAGCTTAGACAAAATTGTCATTTTTATTATATTGATTCAACCTATTTATAAGCAATTAATATTTCTCCAATTGTTTACCTGCCTTTGTTGATGTAAAAAGGTTTTGTGTTGTTTTAATTGTCTTGGTAGACTGACTCCAAAGTGTTTTAGATTGTCTGCAGTTAATTATATTTTATTTTATTATTTTTTTTTTTTGGAATGGCAGTTGGGGTTAAGTGACTTGCCCAAGGTCACACGTCTAGTAAGTGTTAAGTGTTGGAGGCCAGATTTGAACTCAGGCACTCCTGACTCCAGGGCTGGTGCTCTATTCACTGTGCCACCTACTCACCCTGCTGCAGTTAATTTTAAATGAAACTTCTCATTCTATCTCTTCCTGTTGGGTTTTGTTGGTAGTATATAGAAATCCTTATTATTTGTGTAGGTTTGTTTTATATCCTGCAACTTTGCTCACCATTGGTTTTAGATAGAAATTATTTGTAATTTTAAGAAAGGCTCCTGATAGGTCTAGGGGGCAGAGCCAAGATGGTGGCATAGGAGCAGCAAGGTATGGCAGCTCCAACACAGCCACCTCAAAATACCCATAAAATACAACTCTAAACAAATTCTAGAGCTCTAAAACGCACACAAATATACTTTCCACTGAAGGCAGCTTGGCTAAGAGGGACCATCTCAGTGCTGGGAGCTGAAACCAGCCCAGCCTGAAACAGCAGCTTGGCCCTGGGAATGTCCTGATGGGCCGAGCCGAGCCACACCTGGAGCTTCAGGAGAGGGGATCTGTGGCAGCTGTAGCAGTTTCCAGAATTATCAAGCCATTAGAAAAAAAGGACTAAGTGAAAGGTCAGTGAAACTCATCTAAAATTGGGGGAGAAAAGCGGGTCCTGCCAAACTGCCTCCAGGGCAAGGAAGCAGCAGAAGCAGAGATGTTGCTGTTGCCTCCATGTTGCTGCTTCAGAGCCCCCAGACTGCAGACTGCAGGGGGGCCAAGCAATCATTCAAAGGCCAAGTGCTCTTGCATTGAGTGGCCTGGATCCGAACCATAGTCTTGGGTAGTGGTCCTGGGGTGCATTTTCCCTGAGCCAAAGCTGGTGGGGGCTGCAGCAGCCTCCTAAAAGCACCAGAAGCTGGGGAAACCCCAGAAATTTGGGACAGAGCTTTCCCTCTGGAAGCAGAGTTCCACAGAGCTAAAAAATCATTGACTGACCCACCATGAGCAGGCAAAGGAAGCAAAGTAAGAACAGCAACCAAACTCTAGATTCCTTCTTTGGGGAAAAGAAGGATCACAGCAGGGAACAGGAGGAAGACAACACAGTCAGAACCTCTGCACCAAAAGCTTCCAAGAAAAATGTAGACAGGTTACAAGCCATAGAATAGCTTAAGAAGGATTTTGAAAACCAAATAAGAGAAGTGGAGGAAAAATTGGGAAGAGAAATGAGAATGATGCAAGAAAATCATGAAAAGAGAGTCAACAACCTGACTGAAGAAAATAACACCTTAAAAAATAGATTAATTCAAATGGCAAAAGAGGTCCAAAAAGCCAATGAGGAGAAGAACGCCTTAAAAAGTCAACTTTGCGAGATGGAAGAAGAATCTCAAAAGCTTTCTGAAGAGAATAATTCCATCAAAATTAGACTGGAGCAAATGGAAGCAAATGACTTTATGAGAAATCAAGATACTATCAAACAGATCCAAACAAATGAAAAAATAGAAGGCAATGTGAAATATCTCATTGGAAAAAACCACTGACCTGGAAAACAGATCCAGGAGAGACAACTTAAAAATTATTGGACTACCCAAAAGCCATGATCAAAAAAAAAGAAAGGCTCCCTCAATTCTTACGCTTTCTAGTATTTTTAATAAGAACCCAGTTTGTATTTTGTCGAAGGTTTTGTCTGCATTTATTGATACAATCATAAATTTTTTACTGGTTTTATTGATATGATCAGTTATGCTAATAGTTTTCCTAATATTGAACCAGCCCTGCATTCCTGCAATAAATCCTACATGATCATCATTTGTGATCTTTATGATAATTATTGTAATCTCCTTAGTAGTATTTTATTTAATTTTTTGCATTGATATTAATTACGGAAATTGGTCTACATTTTTCTTTTTCTCTCTTTTTTTTAGGGGGAGGGGCTTTCCCTTTTTTCGGTATGAAGACCCTATTTATGCCATAAAAAGAATTTGATAGGACTCCTTTGTCCACATTCTCATACAGTTTATATAGTATTGGGATTAATTGCTCCTTAAATGTCGGGCAGAATTCACTTGTAAATCCATCCAGTCCTAGGGATTTTTTCTTAGAGATTTCATTTCTGTCTTGTTCAAGTACTTTTTCTGAGATAGCATTATGGAAGCGTTCTTTTTCCCCTTCTGTTAAACTGGGAAGCTTACATTTTTGTAAATATTCGTCCATTTCGCATATGGTTAATTTGACTGGTATACAAGTGGGCAAAATCACTCCCAAATTTGCTTTAATTTCATCTTCATTGGTGAAATATTCACCCTTTTCATTTTTGATACTAGTCATTTCTTTTTTTTTCTTTTTTTTTAATCCAATTAACCAATAATTTATCTATTTTATTGGGTTTCCACCAGCTCCTAGAATTATTTATTGGTTCAATTTTGTTTTACTTTCAATTTTATTAATATCTCCTTTGATTTTCAGGGTTTCCAATTTGTTGAGATTGTAGTCTATACTGCTCCTTATGGCCTCTGCTCCCTTGTGACCTGAAACTATACTGTTCCACAGAGACTCTGATCCCTTGGGACAAAACGGATAATCCTTCAGTGTTACTATTCCTTTTGACCAAAAGTCCCTTTTGACTCTGTCCCTCAGAGCCTCTGCTCCATCTTGACTGTAAGTGTTCTTTGCTACCCTTGTAACTATGACCCAGAAGTGTGTATAGGGATAGGTAATGGAATTATCAAGCAGCATTAGGTCTGGCATTCAGTCTCAGCATATGGGCTCCCTGTAATCTTTTTTTCACCAGTTGCAAGTGCATCTCCAGGCTGAGCTGGTCCCACCACTGGTATTTTTTTCATCCATGAAGTCTCTGGGACAACCTCTAACCCTGTGTCACTGATCTCTTTTTCTGAATTCCTTTGTTGTCTTCTACTAGAAGACTGTTTGTGATGCTTTGTTGTCTCTGGCACAGTAAAATTTAAGTTGAGGTGTTATTGTAAAGTTACTTAGAAGAAAATGTTAGGAGAGTTCAACCATGTATTTTCTCTGCTCCACCATATCTACTCTATCCCCAAAGGACCTTTTCTTAATTTCTCTACTACTTAGCATGGAAGCTGGCACATAACAGGTACTTAACAAATACTATTTGATTTTACTTTACTTGATTGTATCTTGGTTAAAAAAGAAGACTGAGAATCTGAGGACATGGGATCTGAGGTAGAAATGGGGTGGAAGTAGTATTTTGTTATGGTCAGGCACAATCCTAAGAGGGGAAGGTGTTCCACCCCATGTAGCACAAAAGAGAAGTTCTGAGTGCAGTCTTTTTATTAGTGCTGTATTAGAGCCAAGTAGGCCAACAAAACCCCACCGAGACAAGGGAAGCTCTAGTGGGGACTGCTGATCTCTAAGGGAATATGCCTTGGACACCTATTGAAAGCTCCAGAGGAGAGCAACAAACTGATGTGGAGGATGCAGTACCTGGGAGAGTAAAAAAGTGACTTCTGCTATGTCTCAAGAAGAACTGCACATGAGGAAAGGAATACTACCTGAGGTGAATTCATAGGAGTCCCAATAGGATACATGTACTGAGGTATACACAGTTATACCTGAGAGTGACACCTAGTATGTAAGTGGTGGAAGCTACATAGGTACCTTGGGGAAGAGTTATTAACTAGTGGTTCTTATTTCCATGAATCCTAGCATAAGATCATCGGTCAACAGCTGTAAGAGATTGCAGAGGTCATCTAGTCCAACTCCTTATTTTACAGAAGAAGAAACTGAGGCCTAGAGAGATGACTCATCCAAGGAAATAAATATCAGAGGAAAGATTTGAATCTAGGTATTCCGACTGCATAGACAAGATGACATTTCTACACATTAGAATTTAATTAATTTTTTTCCTTCTTTGAATTTTATGAACAATATGATGACAAGAGCTGGTGACAACATTTTGAATGGTATCAAAAAATAAAATCCCCAGATGATATGAATGGTGTGGGAGGTAATAAAGTATGGAAGTGTAAACTAAAAGTTCCACATTATCACTTTGAATCATTTGGGAGTCTTTGATATAAGGGTGGATATTTGTATGTAGATGGTGGCAGGGAGGGAGGGAATGGTTGTCTGGGAGTGGAATTTAAAACTTAGAGCCTCTGTGTTTTGTAATAGCTAGGTAGAGACAAGACATTCAGTAACACTCAAATGTGAGTGGTATATAGGATATAGATCTAAAAGACATCAGGTACTGTTCATCTCCTTGTCTCCCCAAACTTTAGAAAGTAGTCTAAGAAAATTGCTCTCCTAGCAATCACTAGGAAATTCTGCTAATCAATGACATGGTTTCTGAGCGTTATATTCATTATGCATCATTTATGGTTATGGTATTAAAGAAAAAACTGCTCCAGTTAGAATCAGGCATTTATTTGTAACAAAGAACTGACTCTGGTTTTCAAAAGCCAACATCAAGGCATGTTTAAGGAACTTAATTATGTTCTTGAAGATGTAGAGATATTTCTCACTCCAGAAGCCTCTGAAGAGTATCAAGGGATCAAATCCAGCAGTTTCCCCTTGTCCAGAATACCCTTCTGAAATAGTGTCTATGATCTGCCCTTCTACTTACATTTATTCCCAATAAGGTATCTATGAATGAGATCTCGGAGAAGCTTCGCTATGATGGCAGTGCTTTTTTTTTTTAATCCCTGATAATTATCATCTCCCTCCTCCTTCTTCCAAGAAATGTCTTCATTTCATGTTAATTCTTTGGATATGGCCAAATATAAGTGTTTTTATGTTCTCAGGGTAAGTACTCACCCCTGTTGAGATAATGTGACACTTTCCATTAGTTTATAGATATTCAACAACAAGCAAAAGACACAATAAATAGATTAAGGCCAGAAGTCTTCACACATATGTGTATGTATGTATATATGTATGTATATGTATTATATATTCAAATGTATATATGTAGTAATATATATGTAATACATATAGCACACAATATGCACTCTTGTTGAGTTATTTCAATTTTATCAACTCTTTGTGACCCCATTTGAGGTTCTCTTGGCAAAGGTACTGGAGAGGTTTGCAGTTTTCTTCTTCAGTTCATTTTACAGATGAGGTAAACAACATTAAGTGACCTGTCAAGGATCACACAACCATAAAATGTCTGAAGCAGGATTTGAACTCATGAAGATGAGTCTTTGCCATTCCAAACCCAGTGATCTATCCACTGAACTACCTAGCTACTCCTACAATAGGCCCTATAAACTATCATATGTGTGTATGTATGCCTGAGTACGTATGTATATCTATGTGTGTGTATGTACATACACAATATAACTTGTTTAAACATTGAATATATGTCTAGTGAAATTTTCAGAGAATGGAAATTTTCTGATGCAATAGAGAAAATAACAGGAAGATTGTGCAGAAATGTGGGATCATTCCTGGTTTCTTTTCACCCATCCATCCACAAGTTCTACTCCAGATTTCCCAGGAAAACTATGTAGTATTAAAGAGAGGAACAAACCTTAAAATTGACTGAGGAAGATCATATAAGCTCCCCAAAACAACTAGTGAAGAACTAGTTGGTTCCTGATATTTAGACATGCTTCCATGAGAAATAAAAGCAAAATCATTCAGTAAATGCAACTTTGGATGAAGGTGGATAGGGTCTCTCCCTGACCCCCCTTCCATTTCTTATTGAAGATAAATGGAGCTTTGGGCATATGTTCAATCTCATTGAGAAATATTTCTCTTAGAGGCAGTTGAGTGGTAGTTGTCCCCAAAACTAAGATGCCCCCAAACTTTGTCATTGGTAGTTGTGAACATTGAAAGAGGGGTAGGAGAGAGAATTCTGCCTTCAATGATGTGGAGAGTACAGCACTAGGAAGGACAGAAAGGAAAAAAAAAAAGAATAAGTACCATCTGCAGGAAAGTAAGAAGAACTGAAGATGGAGTAACATAGAGGATGCAGTGCTATCTTAGCTGAGTACTAGGGAAGAACAGTAAGATAATACACCTAGAAATCCTGCCCAGTGTGTGTATATGAATAGCTAAGGAGTTCCATATCTCTGAGGAAGGTTTTTCCACTTGAAAGTATTAAATGTTATTTTGAATTTTTATACAGATACAATTTATTTTCATTGTATGATAAATATATGTTTCCTTCTTTAAGAATTCTTAAAGACTATTCTTAAAAGAGGAATTGGGAACAACAACCTGTGGAAATGTCACTTAAATTTTCCAATTGTCTGGGTGATGACAACAAGCCAGAAAAATGAAAAAATCAGCCAAAGTTCTCTTTTATATTATTTGAAAATGTCTAACATAAAAATTACATACAAAGAAAGCATTTAACCACTCACACATTCTTTTAACTAGTCATATCTTGTGTAAGGTCTATTAAACATTTCTGTCTGGAAGTTCTAATAGCAATTCAAGTTAAATAAGGTGAATAAAGCCATTTATCTTTTTCTTCACCTAAGCAAGATACCTAAGGGTCATCATAATCTCTTTAATCTTCTGCGTTGTATGCACTCAATCTATTGTTTAGCCGTAGTGCTTTTTTTTCCCCTTTTTTCCCTTTTTTTCCCTATCTATCATGTATATAGCGCTGTTTTTTTGGAGGCTATGTTCTACCAAATGGGAAATACCTCAAGTACATAGTCCAGTGATATCTGGTCTTTTATCTGGATCATACAGTCACAGAATCATAGATTTGGAACTGAGGTATGTCTTAGAGGCCATATGGTCCAACGCTCTTATTTTATAGATGATGAAATTAAAGGCCCACTGACACTTAAATAGTACCAAGTTCAAACAAGTTGCAAGTAGGTAGGCTGGGCTTTGAACCAACAACCTGTCAGTTTTTTCTAGGAACTTAATATCAAAGATCTGTGATCAGCTCAGTGTACTCCTTCTCCAAGTGTCAGAAACAATACAACTATGCTTTCTCCATCATAAAGAAATTTGTTAACCTTCCAGAAATCCAATGGGATTCACAAGGTTTTGAAAGCCTATCTTTAGGTTATTTTAATATTTCATGGTTACTCTTGCAATACTTGGGCTATCCGTTCCTCAGATTTGACACATAACTGGCCCAACTCTTTTTCCAGTCATAAATGTCCTTTTTATGCCTTTTATGTTACCATATGTATACAAGTCATAACTGGTAATGTGCTCAAATCAATTTATACCTATCATATGTCTTTCTGTTGTCCTTTGGCTCACATGTCATCTTTATTCTTCTGAGTTTTACAATTCATAACCATGTACCATCACGGAGAAAATTTTAATGCTTAAGAGATGTCTTCTGTGGCATCAAACAGCTTGAGAGAATTAACAGCTCAGTACATTCTCAAACATGATCCAAATCATTCTCCTATTCAATTTTTGAATTGGTTTATTGTCCATTTGTTTTTCTGGGACAAAATATGTGCCCTGATATGCAAACTCAGTGGGCTGTTTATTCAACTGCATGTCACAATCTGGGTAATATTCATTTTATATCCAGAATTTTTTTTTTTTTTTACCCCCAGCATGGATAGCTCTGTCAATTTCTTTCACATAGCTACAAATAGCTTTGAGGGGGTCTTGTTGTTTCTGGGCTCCATGAAGTCAGTGCAAGGTCATCCATAAGCAAAAGCATCTGGAGAAACTCTCCATCAATAAGGAATACATATTTCGTTTAAACTCTGCAGGGGATGCTCCATGATACCAAGGAAAAGAGAGAAAGGAGTAATGATTAATATAAGACCTACTATGTGCTGGAAACTATGCTATATGTTTTTACCAATATAGTCTCATTTGATCCTCACAACAATAATTCCAAAGTTTTACAATTTTATAATTGAAGAAAATGAGGCAAACAGAAATTAGGTGATTCCCTCTGTTTCCCCCAGATAGGAAGTATCAGAGACTGCATTTGAACTCAGATCTTTCTGACCCCAGGACAAGTGCTCTAACCCCTTTGACACCAGCTGACAAACAAAAAAGCTCTCTTCCAATGCTTGACTATGGCCTAGAAGTAGCATTGTTTTCTTGAAGACTAAATTCTACTAAACTGGAATTATCTCAAGTACATGTCAGATGATAGGTCTGATCTTCTATATGGACCATACAGTCAGAGAATAAGAAATTTAGAACTGAGATGCATGTTAAAGGTCAAAATGTCCATCTCTCTTATTTTACAGATGATAAGACTGAAGTCCAGAGGATTTACATGATACCAAGGTCACACAGATAGCAAGTAGCTAGGCTGAGCTTTGCATCAACAACATGTGACTTCAAATCCAACACCTGTTAGACTTTGCCATAACAGGGTCATTTGACCAGTCATTGGCAATAAAACAATGAATAAACACTTTCTGGAAAATATGTTTTCATATGGGCAGCTACATCTTTAGACAAGGCCTTCTTCATCACTTACTTGGCCTACCTGCTTACCTCTAGTCAATGAGTTATTTACCTTTTTTGTGTGTCATGAAACAATTTGGCAATTTGGTGAAGTATACTGACTCTTTGTCAAAATATTTCTACTCTACTTTCATAAGTAAAGAAAATGCAAAGGTTCAGTTAGAAGTAGTGGAAAATAAAGATATATATTTTTTTCCCTCCAAGTTCAGAAACCTCCTGAAACTTCTCTAGAGACCCTTCTGTGGATGCCTGATTAAGAACCTCTTCTCAATTAGAATAAGAAAAAGACTAATGCTGGTGATTGGGAGATAATGGAATGTCCCCTTCTCCTCTAACAAAGAGAAAATACACAGCACAGATGAAAAGATCAAGGCCTGACTCTTATTTACTACCTATGTGACATCTGACATGTTTCTTAATGTCTCTGGGTTTCAGTGCCTTCATCTGAAAAATGAGGGAACTGGACTTGAGGGACTCTGAGGTCTCCTATAGATTCTAGGTCTATAATCTTCAGTCCTTTTAAGCAGCTAGTAATTGCATAGTTGGAGGTAGGAGAAGCCATTTAAATCTCTAGTTTTGTTATATTACTTATTTCTTCTTATTTGTTTTGGCCCATGTAGTCTGGGAAACATATGGTAGAACTGGCTGGAAGGAGAACAGTATAACCATATTCCCCCTCTTTTAATAATTAAATACATATAATTGCAAAAAAGAAAGAAAAGGGAGTATATATTATTCTGATCCCACTCCCTCCACCCTAGAATTTGCTCAAATGACTTCTGTCATATTTATGAGCTAATGGACTATTTCTTCACACATGCACAAGGACTTGGCTGTGTGCCTTTTAGTGTTTCCCAAATTGTTTCCAATATTGTGACACAACTAGGAATTTGAATACCATCATAGTGCAGACAACAAGAAAGGAATAAAGCAGAATTAGGCACTCCTATTTTTTCTTATCCAATTTCTAAAGTTAATCATTTGTTCCTTCTTCTGTTTCTTGTGGTGGTATTAGTTGGCAGTGGTTGTTCAGAGTTTTACTAAAATAACAAATTGAAAGACCAGTGGACAGAGCCTTAACATAAATAAGAGCCAGGCTCAAATCCTTCCTTTGACATACATATTAGCTGAGAAATGATTAGCAAATCCCTTAATCTCCCAGTGCCCCAGGCAAGGATTCTTAACCTGAGGTCCATGATACTATTTTTTCAAAGATATTTTGAGGACTGTATTTTAATATATTTGGTTTCCTTGGTAATCCTGTGCATTTTATTTTATGAATTTCAAAACATTATGCTAAGAGGGGCTCCATAGGCTTTAACATGCATGAGAGGGGTCCCATGACCCAAAAAAAGGTTGAGAATTTTTGGCCTGAGGCAAGTCTGTAAGACTATAAATTGCAGACTAGTTGCTGAATAGCGACTAGATGGTGAACAGAGCTTTCACCAGAGCTTTAGGGAGCCACTGCAGTCCACCATATTGGTGAAGTCATAAGTCTAGACCAAAAAAAAAAAGCTGCATCTTATTTTGTCAGTTTAAGTTTATATTTGAAAAGCCTAGCCCATGAGAGGAATAAAAATGTCCAATCTACTAGGGCTAAGACCTTAGTCCTTCTGATTCTTAAATGATAGATTTTGGTACCTGCCTGGGATCTTTAACACTTATATCTACTGATTCCTGTATTCCATTATGCTCCTGGTCCATTTTATCTTAGAAAATTGGTCAATGCAGAAATGTTCAAGGTGTTGGAGGAAAACATGATATTTCTGTTTTACTGGTGGGAGCAGAGTATAGAAAGAAACTTGTGTTGTGGTCTGCTTACTCAGTTATTCCATTTTGTTTCACTTACCAGACCTGTATTTTTGAGCAGATGGGAAAGATATTCTACATTACTGGGATAAAATTTGTGTGGAGTTTCTTGCTTGCTACTCGTAGAAATTCATGTTATTGTAATTTCACTATTCCTCCATGTCTCCCCCAAGGCTATCAGATGCCTTTCTATTTTGGGGCAAAGACTATATTTTATCAATTTGCCTAGTCTTCAGTTACTTTCTATATAACGCCCTACTACATGCAGAACTCCATAAGGACAATTTTAAAAATTCTTTGACTATTAATGAGAGATAGAATGCTATTGTAGGCCATGAATTAGACTGGGAAAAGACATCGGTTTACATGTGTGTAACAGTGGAAAGAATATGAGGTTTTGGAATCAAGGCACATAGGTCAGTTTCATAGGACACAAAAGATCCAAGTAAATTTGAAATTGGTTTTATTTTCTTTGACTCAGATAATGCCTGACAGACATTACTCAGTGTTCTGTCACCAATTTGTCTTATAAGCACACAGTTTTAGGCACTGGACAGTCCTGTAACTAGTCTGAGGAGGTGACTAGCACTAACAGGATCCTCGGGGATGTTGTTGCAATCTTTTTACCAGGGAGATGAATTCCAAGCTCAGGTCACAGCAGCAGGGCAGGGGTAATAATTAAACTTTCTACTTCATAGAACTAAGCAAATCACATTCTTTCTATAGCAAATAAGTAGAACTCTAGCTTTGAACTCTGATCTTTAAGCTCATAATAAATGAGATGCACAGTAAGACACCAATTGTAAACACGTCTTTTACTAATTTTTTTGTACCACCTATCTGACAGAAGTCTGACTGTGTGCAGTTCTCCTCAAAACATACTTTAACATAAAAATTTATTATGAAATTACTATTACCATACTAACTATAGAAATTGTTAAAACAAATCTTATTTATCTACAAAGTAAGCAAAAGCAATGACTTAAAATGCCATGTTAAAAAATAGAAATAGAATATATATTAGAGCCCATTCTCCTCTCCCCCTTCATTGAGATATTATCTCATGTGATTTGGGATGTCATTAACAGAAATATAAACTTCTTAAGGGAAAGTGACCATCATAGTTATAAATCAAGAGTTGGAAAAAATTTTACCCAACTTTTTCATTTTTTTTTTTAGATGAGAAAAGTGAAATCCAGGGAGATTAAGTGATTTGTTCACTTTCACACAGGTAGTAAGAGTGAGAGTCAGATAATTTTTGGGATTGCAAATTTCAAATTCTTTCCACTTACTATACCATACAACATATTCTTAATTATGTGTTATAGACTGCTTAGACCTACCACTAATCACTCTGTTGTCCTGTAAGTGTTATTCTTTTTAAATTTTTCACAGATTATAATATTCCATGATGCACAATGGTAGAATATTCATATTAAAAAGACAGATCTTTGCCTCACTAAGTGAATTTGGGGTCAATTAAAAGGGGTAGTACATTACCTGGCGCATAATAGCCAATTCATAAAAACTTGCTTTTGCAACTGAATGCTCAATCCGTCCCACAATGCTTAGAGAAAATAACAATACTTACCCATGATTGGCCCTCCAAAGACAGTCAGGTCATTCCTTCAGATTGGCATTCACCGTTATGGTGATTAGTGTATTCTTTGTCTGTAACTCACTCCTCTCATCTACAAAGTGAGAAGACTGAACTAAGCGGTGTTGAAGTCTCTACCGACTGTAGATCTATGGTCCAATGATCTCATAATTCCCTTTCATCTTCCTCAGTTGGTCACTGCTTGCCATGGTAGTCCTCCTCTATCCTGTCCAGTTCTTTTTTTTCCCCTGCAGTTCTTGTTTTCCCCCCTTAATAATAACAGCTAACATTTATATAGCACTTTCTATGTATCACCATAGTGCTAAGCTTTTTACAAAAGTCTATATATGTATACACACATATACATATATATCATATATAGTATATATTATTTTATATTGTATTATATTATATTAATTATGTTATATCATATCATATTATATTATATTATATATTACATATATATACATAAACATGTATATCATAGAGTGCTCAAAACAACCATCAGAGATAATTTATCCTTATTTTATTTTCTTTATTTTTAAAGGTGTGTTTTTAATTAGCAGAAAATTATTCTCTCTCTCACTCCCACCTACTGGGGAAAAAAGTAAAAGACAAATTCCATGTAACAAATATGAAATGTTGAACAAAGCTAGTTCTTTTATTGATATTCTAAAAAAAAAAGTCTCATAATGCACCCTGAGTTTATCACCTTTCAGTCTGGTGGTGAATAACATTCTTTTCAATAGTCACTGCATTGGTCAGAGTTATTACAGTTTTCAAAACAGTTTGTTTTTACTGTATTGTTACTGTATAAGTTTTTCTTCTGGTTATGCTCATTTCATCCTGAATTGATTGGTCTTCAAAAATGTTCATTTTTCATAATATTGTTTTATTATAAATTGTCCTTCTGGTCCTGCTCACTTCACTCTGCATCAATTTATATAAATCTTTCCATGACTCTTTAAAATAATCTATTTTGTCTTTCTTATAGTATAATAGTATTCCATCACATTTATGTAATGTGATTTGCTCAGCCATTCCCCAATTGAGGGGTATCAACTTAGCAGGGTTTTTTAAATTGTCATCACAAACAGTGCTACTACAAATGTTTTTTGCATATATACGACACTTTCATATTTCCTTGATTTTTTTTGGGTATAGATGTAGTATTATTATAGCTGGGTCAGTGGACATACTCAATTCAGTAACTGTGTATAATTCTGATTGTTTTATAGATCGTTGGTTAGCCATTAATTCTCAGTAGCCTAGTTGTCATTCAACACAAAGACTCCCACCACTATGACAAGGATTCAGTATTTGATAAAAACTTCTGGGAAGATTGGACAGCAGTATAGAAGAAATTTGATTTGGTTCTGTAGTTCTTCACCTTCCAGCAGATGGCACTAGATGTAGTCTTTTGAAGTTGGTAGTGAACTAAGAACAGAAAAGAGGATGTAGTGCAAATTTCTGATCTATGTTAGATCAGTGATCTGTCTTATACTAAATTCTATTTATTCTTCTTAGTGCTCTCAATATGGCATTGATTATTCCCCTTCCCAGGGAACCAGATCTCCACAGTGAAGAAAATTCCAGACTATCTATCATGGTATATAATAGGTTTATAGCTCAAAATGTAGCCCAGGATGCTTGTCCCTGAAGCCTCCTGATGAACTATACTCCCAGATGCTTGAAAATATAGTTAAACTCTAGAATAGTGGTTCTCAACCTTCCTAATGCTGCGAGCCTTTAATACAGTTCCTCATGTTGTGATGACTCGCAACCATAAAATTATTTTCGTTGCTACTTCATAACTGTAATTTTGCTACTGTTATGAATCTATCTGATATGCAGGATGTATTTCCATTGTTATAAATTGAACATAACCCACAGGTTGAGAACCACTGCTCTAGAGCGAAATTACATGAGGTTCAAAAAAAATCATGGTATAGTAGGTAGAAAAATGCTTCTGCAAATGAAAGATTTGTTTCAAATCAGGTCTCTGACATATGATTCTGAGCAAATGCTTACCTTCTCAATGTAACAGGCAACAACTCTCTAAGGTTATAAATTGCAAAGTTGGTGTCAATGTGCAGACATAAAGAGAATTTCTACTGCTGAAATCATAGATAAAATTTAGAAAAAATAAGAGACAGATGCAGGCAAAAGAAGGGTTTATGAATGGAGACATTATAAACACTGGTTTCAAAAATCATTCCTACCCCCCCCCCCCCCTTTTAATTCTTTTTACAAGGAATGGCTTGCTTGGTAAGGGATGAGATAAGAATGTATTTGGAAATGAGAATGATATAAAATATTAACAATGATTTTAAACTATTTTAAAAAACACTAGGTTCAGAAAAGAGGAGGAGGATTCACATTGAGGCAACCCAGGAGAACAGACCAGAAGGGTGATGTGGCCCAAAGTAATAGAATATATTGAAAAAAAATTAGGAGACAGAAACCCAGTGACTTTGCTGGAAAATTCTAGGGGGTTGCAGTGAATGGTTAATGTGCTAGATATAAAGTCAGGAACATCAGACTTATTAGCAATCTGCTCTGGGGCACTTCCCTGAATCTCTCAGTCTTAGATTCCTCACAGGAAAAATGGTGAAAAAAATAACACAAAAAATACACATGAGAAAAAGTTGTAAAGTGTTTTGTAATCCTCAAAATGCTAGCCATTATTAATCCAGGTAAAAGTATATATTAAAAAATTTTTAAAGTATATATTAATTGGTTCAGCAGCATCAGTTTTGCTGGCCTGAGACAGTTGGGCATTTCTGGCTAAATGACCTGAGAAAAATAATTCTGGATTAAAAAAGTAATAAGGAGGGAATTAGGAAATGACACTGGAATCAAGTGAAAAATCCCGATCTCTGTGGGAACTGAGCAATATGAGAAAGGGAGGTTCTAAGAGTATTGATTTCTAACTTGAGATTCTCTTATATTTTAACAAAACAGTTGAATAGCATTTTGTGATAAAAATAGTGAACAACCTGAAAAAGTGATATGAAGAAGGGAATCAATGGATTCTCTCAGAATGAAGGTAATAGTATATATGTCCAAACCACAACATCAAAGTCTGAGGAATCTTCTACATGGGGATCATTTTAGGCTATTTTTTTGTCTGACTTGCCCCTCACCAATTCCAATAGAGACCCTAGGGACTTTCCTGTAGGCCTAGCCCTATTGTGATCCTCAAAAGCTTTGTAAGATCTCAAGTCAGCAAACTCTAACATGTTGTCCAACTTTATTGAGTATTTTTGTTTTGATAAAGAATCTGTGACTGCCTTGCTTACTTTGTCTCCAAAGTGCTTAGAAAAGGGCCTGATTTATAGTAAGTGCTTTAAAAAATGCTCATTCATTCCTTCATTTCTTCATTCATTCACTTCTTCATTCGTTTCACAGGCTGGAAGTAGTACGAGCTTGTCACATACTTACCTTTCACTCGAAATCTTTAGTCATTCCTCTTATGCTTTATTGTTCTGAGTGTCTGGGTCATATCAAAAGCATATACCATGCTCAGAGAGATAATTTCAAACACTTATGTGTATAGGCACAGTGTGCCTGACAAAAAAGGCATTGTTCATGTATTCACATCTTTCTGTGGGTCCAGAATTACTTTGTCTCATTTGCATGAAATCAGGCGATTGGTAGTATTTGGCCAACTGTTGGATATGGTTTCACCCATTATTGCTCCTGAAGCCTAAATGTAGCATTCTAAACCCTGGGCATTTGGAAAATCAGGTAATTAAGGGAATTAAACATGAGAAAATCGAGATTTTGATTATTACCTTGCTATTCTTTGAGCACTGAAATCCTTATATCAGAAATTCTCAAATTGTCTGAAAGGAAAGAGTAGAAGGCAGATTTCTCATCTCTCTCTGACTCACCATCTCCTGGGTGTATAAGACTACTCATTGCATAAGACTACTTAGTGCATTGTCACCAACTCTCCTTAGGAGAGTACGCCATTAATAATATTTAAGAAAAGAGTCATTAGTTTCTTTTTACTTTTTTTAATTTAGATATCAAAGGAAAAAAAATCTCATGACAGACATCTTGGAATATAATGCCACATACCAATGAACAACCCTTATGCAGAACCTCGCTCATTGACAGACATAAACAAAGTTGAACCCTCACCAAAGCAAGGCTTCTTGTAGCTCAGCAGCATGTGGCTTAACTACTTCCTCAATATGGTGTCAGTTGTTGCTTTCCTTCATCACTCTTCCAGCAGCTGTCCACAATTCCCAGAAGGTGCTTCTTTGTTGGAGATTCTTACTTTAGTTTTCTTTTCTGAGCAGTGTAACTCTACATGCCTAGTGATATTCCTAAAGTACAAGTCTGATTATGTTTTTCTCCTACTCAATAGGTTTCACTGACTCCCTGTGAATTTATGGAACAGCTACAAAATCTTTTGTTGTGCCCTTCACAATCAGGATGCTTCTACCTTTCCAGTCTCCTTACATTTTATTCTGCTATTCATATTTTAAAATCTAGCTTCACTTTTCTTATTGCACTTGCTTGCTGTTCCTCGAATAGGCCACTCAATCTCCAGGATCTTTCCCTTTTCACTAGCTGTTCCTCCTGCTTGGAATATTCTTCCTCTTCACTTCTACCTCCTAGCATCTCCCTGACTTCCTTCAAGATTTAAATCAAATCATACCTTCTGCAAGAGAATGTTTTTCTGGCCTCCCACCACAGCTGGTGACTCCCCTTTGATAGCACCTTCTACTTATAGTGGAAATATCTTGCATGAATTTTTTCCCTATTGTTTCCCCCATCAGAATGTGAGGTCCTTGAGAGAAGGAACTATTTTTTTTTTAACTTTCTTTGTCTCCTTAGCACTTAGATCTGTGCCTAACACATAAGAAGCACTTAAAGCTTGCTGAGATTTGGTTCCTAACTTAATTCCCATTTATATTTTCAGTTCCATTATCCAATATTTCCCTTCCCTTCCCTAATGTTCAGTTGAGACAATGTGGCCTTCTTGCTATTTCTTCTTAAGCCTTCACAGAATATATCTTTAGGATATACAACAAGAACATTTAAAAAATGAATGTTTATGTACAACACAACATTTATTTATGAAATTAAAAAAAACAAACATTTGACTAAGTCTGTTTTTAAATGAACTGAATTTTATTTTGAAAATACAAAAATTGCAAAGGTATCTTTCATACAAACCATTAACTCTACCCTAAACTACAAAATTTTTTTTAGCCTTATGTATTTGATGAACAAAGCATCCTTCTAACTAGATGGAACCTTCAAACCTACACTTGCTTTTTACCATGAAAGGCGTGAGACCAATAACAAACTTTCTGAGCATCCAGTCTCCTTACTTGTGAATAGAACTTCTATCTCAGAGAATCAAAAGAAACAGAGGCAGCTAGGTGGCACAGTGAATACACTACTGGATTTGTAGGTAAGAAAATTTGAATATACAATATCCTACCTCAGATTTCTACCAATTGTGTGACCCTAGGCAAGTCATTTAACTTCTCTGAGACTCAGTTTCTTGGTAGATAATAATAGCTCTAATCCACAGGGTTGTTGTGTTTAATGACAGCATTATATCTAAATGACAGCTATCATCATAATAATCATCACTTTGCAAATCTTAAAGTACCAAGCGAAAAAAATATTTGTTATAGAATAGGGAGGGGAGTAATACCAAGGGATATTTAAATATGAAAAAAATCATAAACCAATAAAGTCATATTTTGAAATAGTATTATGTTCAGATGATTAAAATAGTAATAAAGGATAGAAATTTATTTAAAGTAGTGGATATATATTCATTATTATTATTATTTATCACTTCTTATGTTCCAGGCATTATCTCTGGTTCTGGG
>CM053584.1:219953443-220000085 GCA_028627135.1 Pseudochirops cupreus
ATATATATATATATATATATATATATATATATATATATATATATATATATATATATATATATGTATATATATATGTAGTCACTTAACCCCTTTGCCTTAATTCTGGGGAGAAGGAAATCATAATCCATTTTATTTATCTTTACTAAGAAAACTCCATGAACACTATTGGCCATGGGGTCGCAAAGAGTCAGGCAAGACTGACCAACAGCAACTAATCAAGACAGCTCAGTTCCAGGGCAGTTTAAATGTTTTCTATAGTCTCTTCCAAGTCTAAAGAGATGATCTTTCTTCTCTACCAAAAGTAATATAAATACTATTTTGACAGATCAAAATGAGTTCCTGTCTGAGCCAATCAGCTGTTATCACAGATAGGAATGGGGGATGTGGAGGGTTTTGGAAATAAATCTCAATAGCTGTCAAATATTTGAAAGATTATCATTTGGAAGAAGTAGACTTGTGCTTCTTGTCCTCAGAAGGAAGAACCAGAAATGACAGGTAGAAGTTCGCGAGAGTCAGATTTAATTTCTATTTATAGAAAATTTTCTTAACCACTAGATCTGTCCAAGGAGATCATAGGTTTCTCATCACTGGAGATCTTTGAGTAGAGATTGGAGCAATACTTGCCCAAGATTTGTAGATGGGATACATAGCAGCAAGACCAAAGAACCTCGGCGGCTCCTTCTGGTTATTAAATTTTGTGATTAAGAAGGTAAAGAGCTTTATTGGCCTTAATTGTTTTTTAGGCTAGAGATTTTATGGATATCAGCTAAATTATTTTATAGGATTTTTGTTTTTTGTCTAATGGCACAGAGGATAGAGTTCTGACTTGTAGTCAGGAAAATCTGACCTCATATACTTACTGGCTGCATGACCCTGGATAAGTAATTTCAAATCTTACACTTCAACAGCATTAATTTTCTCATCTGTAAAATGGGAAGAAGAAGAATAGCATCTGCCTCCCAGAGTTATTGTGAGGATAAAATGAGACACTCTTTGTAAACTCTAAAGTGTTATATAAATGCTTAATATGTTATTAGCAATATATCTAATGTTTTTTGCAACAGAGGAGCATTCCGTGTTGCACGCCAACAGACAATGCAGGGAACTCAGCTGCCTCCGCTGGTTATAGAGAAGACCGGAACTTTGAAGAGAGACAAGAGGAAAGGGAAGAGACCTACATGTGCAGTCCAGTAACCTAGGTTTAAGTCAGAGGCTACTTAATCATCTCTGAGCCTCCCTTTTCTCCTCTACATGTTAAAAGATTTGGACTTGATTATTTCTGACACTGAATTTATTTCAAAAATCATTGATTAAGCATCTTTGTTGTGTGAGGCACCATCCTAGGAGGCAGCAATATCAAGATGTAAACTAGTTTCTTAGAGTCTAAAATCTTAGGAACTGTGTTCTTTCACTGGATCACTATAGGACATTCTTTCCTATTTATCCAGAGGCTCATGTGATACTAATATTTCTTGATGAATATAGAGGTTTTATTTTGTTTTGAGAGTTAAGTAACAAGGGATACAAGGGCAAGGCATGCATAGTTATACATTTGGAGGCTAGGGAAATGGGAAAGAAAACACCCTTGATATCATCAATGAATGCTTTTTCAAATGAACGAAGCAAACTAGGCTTAACATTTTGGGTAACAAAGCAGGTTTTGGGTAGAAGCATCTGCCTCCTTCACTGCTATTCCACTACCAGGGGAGCTAAGTCCTTTCTCTGATAGTTATTTTGATTTTGCCAACTCCAGCATACTCTACTTATGAAATTTATTATTCATGCTATTGTTATTAAACTCACCTTAGTTACAATCAGCACCTCTCTTTCTTGCTTAGATTTTTAAAAATATATATATGAAGAGAGTTGATGAATATTAATAGAAAGCTCATAACATTCATTTTCATATTTGAACCAATATTCCTTTTATTCAAAAGATAATATCATCAGGTATTACTGGAGAAGCCTACATAAATGAGAGAACTGACATTTCAGAATGAGATATTACATTTGCTGCATATGATTTGCATAGGTTACTGAAATGTTATTCTTAACCCAGTATTTCTTGTTGCCCATGTCTGATGCATTCACGTGGTACATTTCAGGAAGGATTTTCTGTGTGACAATTGTTCCTCTTGAGTTTGCAATAAGCAAAAATTTCATCAAGTTTAACATTGAGCACAGCACTAAAAAGTAGATAACCTGATAGCTGATGCTTTAACTTAACTACTTAATGAGGAAGAATGGCATTGTCCATGCATTGAGGGTTGTCCTTAATAGCATTGCAATTACAATTAGAGTTACAAGGGCAATATGGAACCTGAAAAAAAATGTGAAAATAGGATGTGCTAAAAGTAGAGCCAGAGTCATTCTCTTTTATGGTATAAAGTAAATGGTATGGAAATCCTACCTCCAATTTCTTTATTGTTGAGTAAGAGCCCATTGGTTTGTACTATAACTGATGAAAAGGGAAGTATGGTAAACTGGATGCATGTTAACAAATATGGGAGGTCCTAATATGTTCCCAGGATATGGCATGTTGCCATTGACCACAACCTCTTGGAACAAGATAAAGTCACTCAAATAGTTAACAGATGTTAACTATAGTTGAAATACAAAAATCTTATTGCTAAAATTACTTAGGGTCATATTGAGATTTGGCTCTTCGTTCATAACTTAACTGACTTGGCAAACATAAAGTTGAGATCCAGGAGCAAAATGTATAATATCAGGGCCACACACTATGTGGAATCTCATAAACTACTGAAAATATGTATGCTGTGTTGAACCAACTTGATTAAGTATTAACCAAGTATGCAATATTGGAGAAATCTGCAGTCAATTTTCAAGTGAATTACAAAAAAAAGTTATTTCTGTCACAGCAATATATGGTATTCTCCAAGTTCTAATATGTTTATACACTGAATTGTTTTATTATTTATCCATAAAGCCTTCTATTTACCTGGTATCCATGCTATTCTTTCCATCAGCAATCTTCTTTTAAGAGTTCCACTTCTGCCCATCATTTCACATTTCCCAATAAAGTGACAGTAATGTTTTTTCAGATGAGATGTATGTAGGTGAGACTGAGCTTCCAAGTTTCACAACCCAACTTCATCCATGTCAAACGCTGAAGGAGGCCTGTGCTACTTTAGAGTTTGTTGTCTTATTTATAGCTTTACAAATAAAGCTCCCAGCTTCCATCACTTTGTAAAGATTAACTCCCTGGTCAGTGGAAAAATGAGAAAGAAGAAAAGGGAGAAATGAGATAATGAAAGGCTATTAGCAGTGTTACTAGCTAGCATTTAAAGAGAGCTTTCAGGTTTGCAAAGTGCTTTACAAATATTTAATTTTATCATCACAACAATGGTGGCAGATTGGTGCTATTATTATTCTCATTTTACAGATGAGGAAACTGAGGCAAGCAGAAGATAAATGACTTGCCTAGGGCTACCCATCCACTTGCTCGTAACTGTCTGAGGCCAAAATGGAATTCAGATCTTCCTGGCTCAAGGCCCAGTAGTTTATTCACTATGCCACCTTGTTATCTCTACTATTTCTACCTGGTTCAATAATTATCCAATGCTGATTTTGCCTTTCTAAACCTAAATCTTTCACAATTAGTTCTCCTTATGGAACACAGTATTAGTGTGTTGATTTATTCTCTTTAATAATAGTAATGGCTTAACTTTATATAACATTTTAAGGCAACATAGTATTGTTAATATGGAGCTAGAATTAGTTTCAAGAGCACTTAGGTTTGAATCCTGCCTCCAACACTTAAAAGTTGTGTCATCTTGGCAAAGTACTTCTCCTCTCTGACCTCAGTTTCCTTACTGGCAAAGTGGGGGTAACAGTCCTCAAGGGGATGTTGTAAAGATAAAATGAATAATACACATCAAGCACTTTGTAGACCTTAAAGAACTATATGAATGTTAGCTATTATCAAATATTTTCAAAATATATTTTATCTGTATTATCTCATTTGATAGTTGCAATAGTCCTGTGAAATAGTTATTATTATTATCCCTCTTTTAAAGATGAATACATTGGATCAGAGCAGTAAAATGACTTGCTGAAGGTCATCCACCTAGTAAACGTTTGAACTGGAATTCTATCCTGTATGTTACTGGGTTTAAGTCCATCACCCTCATGATCAAGGCGTATAAATGATCATGAGACCTATAAATTCTAAATACATTTTTTTAATTAAAACATAGTCTATAATCTTACCCATATGAAAAGTCATGGGGCAGCCACAATATAAATATTATATTCACTGATGAACTAGATGAAAGGCACAACAGACTTAGAAGAGACACAAACAAAGACAACTCAAGAGATCAAGGACTGAAGCAGCTTCCAGATGAGGACACATGAAACCATAAGAACTCTTTACTGTTGCAAGATACAGACTTAAAGAAAAAAAAGCTTTAAGGCAATAATTTTTTTAGGTCAAAAACAAATTACAGAAATAATTTGTGCATCAGCGAGTAGAAATTTTCCAATGACATTTTAAATTAAAAAGAAAATGGAGCTAAAATAGTTATAGAAATGCTAAAAAAAAAAAAAGGTTTAGGGCAGAGTATCTTAATCTTTTGTGTGTGTCATGGCCTCCTTTACCATTCTGGTGAAATCTCTGGATCCCTCTCCAAAATGATAGTTTTAAATGCATAAAGGAAAAGACATAGGAACATGAAGGAAACCAACTATATCAAATAGTTACCAAAATATAATAATCAATATAATATCAGTATATTTATATATAGTATAATTTTTAAAAGTTTGTGGGCCTCAAATTATGAATTCATGGTTTAGAGGTAGTTTGTTATAGCAAATAGATATCTAAAATAATAGAGGTCTTAGAATTACTAGCAGTTGAATCTGAATCTGAAACTGACACACAATGGCTCAGTGATCATATAAAGTCACTTAACTATTCAGTTCCTTGATAACTTTCTAAAGCTATGTATTAAGGACACAATAGCAATCTGCAACTATGAAGAGAGTTTCCACACCAGGACTTCCCAAACCTGATAAAATCAATAAAAATACTTAGCTGAACTTATTGATAACAGACCACTAAGGGATTTTTAAGGTTGAAATTGGCATGATATCACTGGTCTGGATTAGCAACTACTTAATCCTCATGTATGTATGTCCCAATGTCTCAATTAAAAATAGGGTTAGGGGAATGAGAAGTGGGGAGGGGATAAGCATTTATTGGCACCTACTATGGTCCAGGCACTGGGCTAAGTGCTTTGCAAATATCTCATTTGATCCTCACAATGACCCTCAGAGGTTGGAGCTATTATTTATCCCCATTTTACAGATGAAGAAACAGAGGGAAACATAGGTTAAGTGACTTGTCTGGTGTGACCCAGATAGTCTCTGAGGTTGAATTTAAAGACTTGCTAAGCTAGGTGGCCCTGGGCAAATCAACTCTAAAATGGTGATACCATCTTCAAGGATTGCTGTAAGGATCAAATGAGATATTTATAAAGCACTTAGCACTGTGCCTAGGTTATAGTAGATGCTTAATAAAAATGTTTTTCCCCTTTCTTCAGTTGGTTTAAAAATAAATTTATTTGGTCCTTCTTTACAGTTATGGAATACTCTCATGGTTTGGATGCTAACACCTTCTTTGTAAATACAATTTTGCATATGTCCCTGGTATGTTCCAAACAGTGGTGGCATTTTCATAAACTTACATGTATTTATGTGGTAGTGGGTACAGATGCGGGTGGAAGCTAAGTGGCACAATGGATAAAGTGCCAGGCCTAGAGTCAGATTCATATTTGACCTCAGACACTTACTATCTATAGCCTTGTGTAAATAACTTAATCCTGTTTACATCAGTTTTCTCATCCATAAAATGAATTAGAGAAGGAAATGGCAAATCACTCCCATAACTTTGCCACGAAGACCCCAAATGGGGTCATGAAGTGTCGGACACAGCTGAAAACAACTGAACAGCAACATATGTGAGCATATACACACAAATATGCAAATATATGTTGTATACATATATACATATTCCCTTTTAACTGGTTTTTGCTATGAAAACTTTTTTAGTGGTTCTTGAGTTGTGTTTTTGCGTTTGAGGATTTTGAGTGCCCTTCTCTTTCTTGTTAAGAAAAAATAGCCATGAAAACAGTTTTTTAAAAAATCCACTACATGTAAATGAATTTCATTATTTCTATTTCTTGTACAACTATTCCCAGAATCCATAGTTATTTCAGGTTGTATCTCACTTCGAGAAACCCCAGCGCATCACAGAAAACATAAGAACACTTTACTGTTACAAGATAAAGACTTAAAGAAAAAAAAGTTTTAAGGCAATATTTTTTAGATCAAAAAGAAAATACAGAAATTATTCATGTCAGCTTATAGAAATTTTCCAATGACATTATAAATTAAAAATAAAATAGAAATAGTTATAGAAATGCTAAAAAATGGTTTAGGGCAGAGCTTCTTAATCTTTTGTGTGTGTCATGGCTTCCTTTATCAGTCTGGTGAAATCTCTGGACCCCTTCTCAGAATGATATTTTAAATGCATAAAATAAAAGACATAGAATCATGAAAGAAACCAACTATAAAAATAGTTATCAAAATATACATTAAAAAGTTTGTAGGTCTCAAATTATGAACTTCTGGTTCCGAGGCAGGCACTTAGGTGCCTTCTCTGTTGGATCCAGGGCACACTCTAGTTTGAATTCTCTCATAAAGTTAAAAGGACTTTTGGTATGATTGCCTACATGTGTTAGCTAGAAATTCCTAATTATCTTCCAACAAGTGCTCACAGGAGACTTTTAAAGCTTCATCAACCATCAAATCCTCTCATCACCTCCTCAGAATTCCATTTGTAACAGTCATTTAAGCTGGATTGTTGAAATACACGCAAAGAAAGGAGTTTCATTTTAGCAGCTTTCTACCCTTTTGTAGGACTTAAAATGTCAAGCAGAACAAATTTTAAACTATCATTATTTTGCTTCTCAGAGTAATAGCCTCATCTTAAAAAAAAAGTTTTCCTTTAGGTCCTCCATCTCCTAAACATGAAAAATATTATTGCAATACCTCATAAAACAACAGAGTTTATATTTAAAGCTATAGAAGGTCATGATGGCCTGCACATTAAGGGAAGACTCAGAGCTTTTGAGATCCGAGTGATTCAGGTATATCACAGAATTCAGAGTTGAATGGGACCTTAATAACGAGAGTCCTTTTTATTTTATGGATACAGAAACTGAGGTCAAGGGAGGTTAAATGAACCAAGTTCATAGGGCAGAGCCAAGTTTTGAACCCTGGTCTGCTAAGTCCAAATTCAGTGCGCTTGTCACTACCTTGTGACTGACTTCTCTTGTTCTATGGTCATAACTATTTACCTTATTTTTTTTTCTCCTGAAGTCGATTTAATCCCTTTTCTAAATGGAGTGCCATACCTGGTGAGTGTAGATAGATACAACCCATATAATATAATGTGGTCCCAAGGAATGACCATTGCTTTTGGAGTCAAAAGATCTGGGTTGGAATTAATCTCTGTCACTTCTTACCTATGTTAACAGTGCATAAATCATCTTCATTCTTGGAGTCTCCATCTAGATGGCCTCTGAAGTCCCTTCCAGCTGTAAATCTGTAACGCTATTACTTGGGATGCAGTACAATAAAGTGGAAAGATGGTTGGATCTGGAGTTAGAGCACCTGGTCTAGTATCCCAGATCTGCCACTTACTACCTATGTGGACAGGGGTTTGCCTCTTATGCCCTGTAGGCCTCAGATTCTTCATCAATAAGGCAGGAAGGAAGGGAAAACTCATTTTTATAACACCTACTAGGTAACATGCACTGTGCTAACCATTTTACAAATATTATCTCTTTTGATCCTCACAACAACCCTGCAAAGTAGGTGCTGTTATCCTCCCTTTTTTACAAGTTGAGGAAGCTGTGGCAAACCAAGGTTTGGCAAGGTCACACAGCTAGGAAATGTCTGAGGTGATATTTGAACACAGGTCTTCCTGACTCCAGGCCCAGTGCCCTCTCCTCTGTACCACCTAGATGCTCTCTAGGCAAACAGAAGCTAAGTAATTTGCCCGTAGTTACACAGCTAGTGGCTGAGACCACATCTGAACTCAGGTTTTCCTGACTCCAGGCCCAATTCTCTATCTATTATACCATCTCAACATCTTTAAATGAAAGTGTTAAACTTGATGATCCCTAATGTCCCTTTCATCTTTAAATCTGAATTTCTGACACTTAACAAGTACCAAATGTATATTACATGTTAGGGCATTTAAATGGTTTTGCATGAATATCTAATGATTTTTGAAAAAGGATAAATCATTGAATTATTCTGAATCTTAATTTCTTTGTTTATAAATCAAGAAAAAAAATCTGTATTATCAGTCTCTTGAAATTGTGATGAGTATCAAGTCAGACCAAGTGAAATATTGTATGTAATGTAGAAACTTTGAAAATTTTACCCTTGAACGGAATGTAATCTCCTTGAGGTCAGGGGCTCTCTTTTTGCCTCTTTTTGTATGCCTAGAGCTTAGCACAATGCCTGGCACATAGTAGGCACTTAATAAATGTTTGTTGATTAATTCCATTTCTGTCTTTATAACAATGCTGCCTAGCTGTCTGACACTTGATAAATGAATGGTGAATTCGTTTTGATCTATGACATTGGGGGATGGGCTGGGGAGCATTCATCTAGACCTATGATTTCATTGGTTCAGGAATTCCCCATTAGGAAACTTCTCCCACTGAGGCAGATCAGAAACTTTCCAACAACTTCAGAGTTTTAGAGAGTTGTCTGTGGAACTGAGCTGTAAATGATTTGTCTAGGATGACTTGGCTAGTCTATCTCAGAGGAAAGACTTGAATTCCTCCTATTTTCCATACTCTGGAGCTGAATCTCTATCCACCATGCTATGCTGCCTCTTAAACTGAAGTGTTGCAACAAATGTAAAGTATTATTGTTCTCAATGATTGAGCTGTAGCAATGTTGTTATTTTAAAGTTATCTCTGATATTGGATTTTTATCTCTGAATTTCACCAGACTGCAGGAATGAAATAAAACCTTGGCCTTAAAATGTGTGTTCAGTTCTTACAAATCTTCTGATCTGGAGCCTCATGGAATACATGAATATTATTTGAATGCATTATAATGACTTACTGTATTGAGTCCCAGACCATTCAGCATATATATCAAATCCTCTGTTGCTACATTCCCAGAAGCACCTTTTGCATAAGGACAACCACCTAATCCAGACACAGCTGAGTCTACAACGTTGATTCCCATCTGGAAAGCAAACAAATAAACAATAGCAGTGGATATGTATTTTTTTTTTATCAATTAGCAGCATAGACTGACAAAATTTTCATTGGATCTTTGTGGGTAAGCAAAGGATCGGTTCTTCCACAAATATTTGGCTTCCAAAATCTAATGCCAGAACGACCTCATTTTAACCCTGACTTTGTCTACTGAAGTTGGAAAAGGGATACAGGAGGGTCTGCCTATAGCTAACAGAAATCCTGTCTCATATAAAATGTAAGGTCATAGAGGGCAAAGACTGTTGTTCCTTTCTATCTATGGCATCCAGCATAGTGACTTACACATTTCTGACCTTTCCTGTGATTTCATAAGCATAGGTAATTCCTGGTGAGGAGCTCCCACTCTGCCAATGCAGATGAGTCCCTGGTCTCCAATTTATAATCTTACTGCATCCTGAGGGGACTGAGAAGCTATGCAACTTTCCTGAAGTACACATAGCCTGTATGGGTCAAAAGTCAGGTTATTCCAGCAGAGGGTAGGGCTGGCAGGTCTACCACACCAGAAACATTTTTAAATTGGGTCTGGTGGTTTGCTATACTTGGCATCCCAAAAGTCTTAGTGTACTTTGAAGCTTTAATAACTTAAGACTTTTACAGAATGCTATGTAGAGAGTTTGCGAACTTTGGAAGTTACTTTCAGTTCTAAATTAAGCTTTAATATCTTTCGACTTCCCCAGGACTTTTGGAACAATCTGTATGTCTTTTTATCTGACTATCAGATGTTTGGATAGGCTTATTAGACAGACAGGTTGACCACAGGGGGATAACTTTTTCAGCCACAATAATTTGTAAAGACATTTTTTTATAAACATGGAGGTTATTCATTCAGTGGAGAGTGTTGAAATCAATAAAAGGACAGGTGTTGAAACCCACTGTGCTTTGTCTGGGCATACAAAGAAGAAGGAAATCTTAACATCAACCCAAGGAGCAAATTATCATTATTATTATTATTATTTTATTTAAAGAGTTTGCTTGTAAAAATTCTGCTTTAGATGCCAGAATTAGGACAAATCAGCAATCTTTGGAGTAGCTATGGAAGGTTTGATGAATGAAATAGAAAAAGGGCTTAGTCCTAAATGTTGGATAAGTCTCCACAGATGGCAAGATGACTTGAGAGGATATGAGACAGGGCAGATATCATAAAATTGTTTTCAGTTATCTGAAGGGCTGTCATATGGAAAAAAACAGAAAGATTAGTCTTGTTCTCTTTGTTCCTAGAGGACTGAATCGGGAGAAAAGGGGAAAAGTTACAAAGAGGCAGATTTAGACTTCATGGCAATAAAACTTTCACAATTACAGCCATCCCCAAGAAGAATGGATGACCATCAGGAGGACATAGTTTTCTCCTCCATGGAGGCATTCAAAATGAAACTGAATGACCACTTGTCAGGCACATTATATTGGAGACTGAGAAGTGGCATTTCAGTAAAGTTTTGGTGGGACATGGCATTTGAGCTGAAGTTTGGAGGAAGACAGGGATTCTAAAATGCTGAGATGGGGAAGAAGTATATTCTAGTCATAGAGAATAGCTTTTGCAAAGGCACAGAGATAAGAGATGGTCTTTGCACATGGGGAAGAGTAAACACACCAATTTGGCTGGATCACAAAATGCATGAAGGACAGTAATGTGTAACAAGTCTGGTAAAGTGGCCTGGAATCACAGTGAAGATTTTTAAATGCCAATAGGAGGAGTTCCTCGATGTACCTTATGGCAAGAAGGAAGTGCTGGCACTTCTAGAGGAGGTTAGTGACATGGTTAGAGCTGTGCTTACCAAATATCACCTTTGCAGCTGAGTGGAACCCAGGTGATTGGAAAGTATGAGTTGTCAGAGGCAAAGTTTCATTGTCATGGGTTTAAGGTGGCACTAGGAGACTTTGTTAACTCAAGAATAATGTGTCCTTTGCTGTTCCATGATGTTCAAAGTGAAGAAGTATAAGAAGGATGAGTGGGGAGTAGAGGTAGCAATCAGAGCTGAGGTTTTGGATGATGTGTAATGAACATTAGATGTACTTGCAAATTCATTGTTTAGGACTAACTCACTGTGTGTTTGGGGGGACATTCAAGTATATAAAAATGTGAGACACCTGAAACTGGTTCCTGTGAGTAGAGAAAGCTCTTAGCAGGGAGCAGGGGGAACACAATGGGGCAAGTTTCAGGAGGAGTTTTCCTGTGGTTTGGCTACCAAGGGAAGGCAGCTGGTAGCATCTTACTTTAATGCATTCTTTTCACCAACCTAGTTGGTGCTAAGCTCAGCCGTTTCTAGGCTACTGGAATGCAAGTGTTGTCAGCATGCCTTAAACTCTGAAACCCTAAAGTAAAACCCAGATTCCCTAACAAATTCCAGTTCTACAGATGAGTGATCCTATAAGTACTATGTACTTATCTCTTTCCAATGAAGTTTCATAGGATTTTACAATTCAGTGTCCAAAGTGAAAATGCTATAGGTAGGTAAAGCAGGCCTGTTGTGCACTGATAAAGATATAAGGAAACACTGGTTGCTGCTTTGGGTTCAATTGTCCTCTGCTAAATCGTCTAAACAGAAAACTTGAAAAGCTTTTGTACAAGAATAGAAACAAAATTAGATCATTAGTTTATGAAGCGACCTGATATGTTCTAAAATGAATGAGTTTTGGAAATTATTTCTTGTTAACTCTGATTATGTTTCCACTGAGGCCTTGGACCTGATACATCTTTCAAATGACCCAAAGTCCACTAGTGGGCAAAACCAAGTGAATTAGGGATGTAGGAAAAATTTGTCTTCAGTACCATTAGCCTCACTATGGTCCCAACTATATTCCTTACTCCTTTAAGAATTCAGTGCTATAATACCTCTGTTCATGTCATTTTTCACCTCCCTTTTCACTTTGGGAAAAAAAATAACTAACAAACTCATTCAGGTTCAAAAATAAATCAGCAATAACAGTTTAATGTGACAGCCTCCAAAGGGCTACTTGAATTTACCAGGGATAAAAACTTAAAGCCAACAGCATGGCAAAAGAATTCTAACAATACAATATTAGGTATCATGGTGGGATGGAGTAGGGCGACAGAGATAGGGAACTTTATAGTCAGCAAGGCTTTCTGAGGCCCCTGAAATCATCCCTCAGAGGCAGAGATATTGATTTAAGCAGACTAGCCTTGCATGATGGAGCTGACACACTCTCTCCTAAGGGAGCCAAAAGATGAAGCCTTTATCCCTTTCAGTTTCTCCTTCTCTTAGTGAAACGCTGAGTCTTAGGTGTGGGTCGGCTTTCATCCTTAGCTCTATCCCCCAGAGTATCACTAGATTCCTGGGCAACATTTCAAAAGACTTGGAAACACTGTACAGGAAGGATTTAAATGGACAAGTCAGTAGCCCCTAGAGTGATACATCTGGGGCAGCATGAGATTACTTCAACAGCATCAAGCATGTAGACTATGAGCATTTTTTTGTGGTTGTTGTTTCCTCTCTTCCCTGCACCAGAGGTCAAAAGACAGGTTAACCTTAGGAGTTATCCATTGCCCTGGCCAGATCTCTCCTTACTAGGAACTTTGTTGACTTAGGAAAAGAGCAACAGTCTCTGTCTCAACTGGCCTCCTGTGAGTCTGCTTAGCTATGGGCTGAAAGCGGCCAATCACTCCTATCTCAACACCAGAAATATATTTACCTTTTGTTTGTCACAGAGATCAAAGTAAAGTGTTTTCTACTGTCTTCTGTGACATACTCACGTGAGACTCATAAAATGAGACCAACTAGGGCCCAAAACATTTCACATGTCCTCTTTTACTTTGCTATTTGATTGCTTTGAAAGGGTCTCAAATGCCTAGGGTCTATGCAAAATGAGTGGCAGGAGGGCCTAGTAGTCAGAGGCAGTCTCAGAGACCTGAGTCAGATGTTCGTCTTTTACTGACACAACCTAGCTGGGTGATCCCTTCCCCTCTCCCATTCACTTATTTTCTCAGTACTCCCAGCCAAATCTCTAAAGCTATAAATTAAGGCAAAGATGCCATGCCAACCTTCATTGATAGTAAAAGTTCCTCTAATTACACTATTACACTGACAAAATCCCAGATCTGTAAAAAAAAAAAAGTCAAAAAGTCCTGTATCATTAACTAGAAGAGATCAGAATAGCCCGAATTGCCATGCTATCAGAGCATATCTGACCAGTGATTAATACCTTATTTTCTATAGGCTTTTGTGATACTTTTATCATTTTTTCTAGTTATTGATAAGCAAATTGTTTTTCTTTTTAAGGATGCTCAAGAATACCAACTCAAATTTCATGATCTCAGTAATCTTCAGAAGTATAAAATACTAAACTCTTTGAAAATTCCCTTTCATAAAATAATATAACATTTAATACTTTTAACTTATGTAGTACTTATAATAGATCAGTATTCATCTGTTCTGCTAACTAACTGAATTCTGTCTTCTACCAACAGAAGCTCTGCAGAGAAACAGTATTATCTACATGCTCTCTGATATCAACACGACAGTTTAGGAATTTGAAAAGGAGGAATGAAAAGAAGAAAAATGAAAAAAATGAAAAAAAGAAAAGGTGCTATCCCCACCACACGTTCATGGTTCTCCCCCCTCTTCTTAGAAATGATTACATTTCACTTCTGCTCAGTGTGAATCAGAAAAACAAAGAAATAACCCCCCCAAAAAACCCCTGTTTTGGAAGGAAGACTCACCCCCCTCCCCATAACAGCTATTCACTTTGAAAGGAGAAAAAACTGACAATTTTATTTTTAGTATTATTTCCTGCCATTCAAAGGATAGATCTGTGATTTCATTGGTATTGGGAGCTCCCAGGTGAGGAAACTACCTATACTAGTATAGGTTACTACCTTCTCTGAAACTTGTCCTCTTAAGGAGTTGCCTAGAACTGAGAGGTTAAATAACTTTCCTAGTCTCATAGTACTATTTAAATGATAATAAAACAGTGCATCAAAGACATTTATTTTTCCTCTTCATGAAATGGACCCCTTTTAATGGAACCACAGGTAGTTAGGTTAGATGTCACTGTCATAAGATCACCTGTAGGCAAAGATCACATGTGCAAAATGGTTACCATGAGTGGGATTGCTCCTGTCCAGGAGCTAGTAATTCGTACATTGACATTTAAACTAAATAGGTCTTGACACAAATAACCATAAGGTGGCACTGTTGCACCAAGAGATGCTCTGGTTCACATTGCCCTTTTAGAAGAAATCATGACACCAAGCAAAAAGAGAAATGAGAAACTACTGTGTTCCAACTGGAGAAGATAGTAATCTACAGAAACGCAACGTAAAATCACAGTGTTTTCCTTTAAAGAAGAAAAAAAAAAAGACTTCCACAAACCATTCAGAGCACCAAAGAATTAGGGAAACAGCTAGAAAGGGATTCAAGGATTACCTAGTTCAACCTACACTAGAATTAAGATTTGGTTCAGCAGCATCCCTGAAAACATGATATTCCAACCTCTACTTGAAAATATCAGCTGACAGAAGCATTCCATTCCATTTCTGGACACCTGGACGTACTTGTTAGGACATTTTCCCTTGTTCCTTATTTGAAAACCCCATCCATTGTTCCAGGTTCTGTCCATTAGGATCAACTAGAATACTTTTAATATCTCACACATCAGCCCTAGAATAGGGAGGTGGAAGACCTTGGTTCAAGCCCTGATTTTGCAATTTATTACCTATGTAACTGTTGGCAAGGTGCTTTACCTATAGATTTCAATTTCTTCATCTGTAATTTGAGGAGGTTAGACTAGATAATATTCAATGTTCTTTTCAGGCCTAACTTCTAATAGTCTATGAAATATTTTCACATAATTTGTCCATTATTGTCTACCACTACTTTACCCAACCCCTAAATCTTCCCTTCACTACACTAAATATTATTTGCTCTTTCAAATGATTCCAATCAATTTTAAATTCAATTTTAGAAATTGATATTGTTCCCAATTATTCAAAACATCATCCTAGCTACCTTCTTTTGGATACACTCCAAATTGCCAATGTCCTTCTGAAAATGTTGTGCTTAGAAATAAGCTCAATAGTCCAGATGTGATCTAATTCCAGACAGTACAGTAAAAGTTTTTGATACTCTGTTTCTATGAATATAGGCTAAGATCATGTTAGATTTTTAGGGTCTACCATGTCACATTTTGATTCACATTGGCTTGCAGTACACTACCAAAAAAACCAGCTTTTTCATTTATGCTTTTTTAAAAAAAATCATGTCTCCTTATAATGAATTTGTGCAGTTTTTTTTTTTTAGTCAAGCATAGGATTTTAAATTCATTCCAATTAAATTTCATTATCTTAGATCCATACCCTCGATCCAGGAGGTCAATATTATTTTTATCTCTCTTCTGTGATCTAGTATGTCAGCTATTCTCTGTACTACGTTATCTATAAATCTGATAAGAATGGTATAAACACCTTCATTTTGTCAGAGACAGAAATATTTAACAGAACTAGATGAAGTATAGACTCTTGGGGCATTCTTTCCAGGTTCACATCTATCCATTATTCTTTAGATCCAATTGGGCAAAGTTATGAAATCAAGTGACTATAGAGTCATCTAGCTGACATCTCCATCTTTTCTGTGAGAATGCCTTGAGAAACTTTGGCAAATTTCTTACTAATTATAATGCAGGCATATTATGTGTATTGCATTCTTTAATCAAAAAAAGAAATTATGCTAACCTGATAGATGATGCTTCTTCCCCTTAAAAATGATAGTTTAATATGTGATAATGTGCATAATAATTATTACTGTTATTTTACAGAATACAGAAATTAGTTGTGCAAGGTGATATGGTGATGGGAATAAAACTTAGAGTAGTCCATGATTTTTGCAAAGAAATATTTCACACAAAGTATGCTAGATTTCTGACTAAATATTTACCAACTGAAAAGATTTATATAACATATTCAATAGAAAAAAACATAATTAAGATGTACATGTCATCTATTATGGAGGAACTAAATACATATCTTAATTTAATTCAAATATCCAAAATTTAATTCAAATATAAAATATTAATTTATGTCAAATACCAAATAACATTAATTCAAAATGATCAAATTTTTTAAAATAGCATTGTTCTGATATTAAATGGTAGTTTATTGATGCCTAATTATGAATAATTCTCACTATAATCCTGTTATGCACAAAAATCACAAAGTGAATAGTAAACATTTCCTTCCCCAAGTTAATAACTCCAGTAACTCTAAAGTACCAAGTTGCCTCCATATACTTTTTTTTCAAGATAAATGTCTATGGGCAATAACTGGCAGAGATGTTGAGTTTAGTCGATTTTGGTCATTGTCCTATACGAATGCACTTGTAAAATGGTACAGGAGAAAAGGAACAGAATTTAAATCAATAGATAGGGGGTTCAAATCATCATTCTGTTACTTATTAACTATATGGCTACGGACAAGATATTTAACCTCTCTAGCCCTTCTTCTATAAAGTAATGAGTTTGAATTCAATATCTATGGTCCATTCCATTTGTAAATTCTATGATCTTGTGTAATTCATTGTATATACTCCAAATGAATTATTAAGATGACTGAAGTTATCACACCCTATGACGCAGTTATCTTAAGACATCCATGTTCTTTGTAGAATGATCAAATATGAAAGACTTACTCTAATCAATAATCCAAAACAATCTGAAAGACCCGCAGTGAAAAATACTACCTACCACCAGAGAGATATATGATAAACTCTGAGTACTGATTGAAGCATATTTTTTCACTTTTCTTTATATTTCTTACTTTTTTATTTCTTTACATCATGGCTAATATGAAAATACATTTTGCACGATTTCAAATGCTTTCTTCTCATTGGATGAAGGAAGGACAGGTGGGAGGCAAAGAATTTGAAACTCAATTTACAATGAATGTTTGGAATAATAAAACCAATAAATAAATGGTTCATTAAAAAAAAAAAACAAGACTACTGGACATGGCTCAAGATGCAGTGAATGACCTTGGCATCTTCGATGTTTAACTGAGCTCTAAGCATTGCGCAGTACTTGTTTCAGCTGCCTTCATGGCTGTTGGAACAAATTATTCTCATCTGCCTATTCCAGGAGGGGAAGTCTTCACATGCTTGGGGTAGACACCCCTCTAAAATCACCAATGAGTTTGAGACCCCTTGATTGCCGTCAACCTCCTTTAGCCTGTCTGCTTACCAGGGTGTTACCGCTGCACATACTACAGCTTCTTGGAGCTACAGGTAAGAGTTGGGTAGAACAGGTGGACGCCAACAGGTGGAAAGTAGTCCTGAAAAGGGCTTGGCAATCATCACACCAGAGGTACCAGTCTTTCCTAATAAACCCTACAAATTCTTTCAACGAGGATGAAGAAGGCATCAAGGTCGGTTACCACAATGATGGTAAATTCTTCAGTTTGAAAAGGCTACAAGCCAAGACCAAAATGAAGGGAGTGTTGGTGCGTGATTTTCTGTTTGCATATGATTGTGCATTCAGTAAAACCTCTGAAGCTGAGCTGCAACAAAGTATGGATCAATTAGCTGCTGTTTGTGCTAATTTTGGCCTAACAATTAACACCAAGAAAACACAGGTGCTCCATTAGCCACACCACGCCAACCATATGTGGAACCATTAGTTACAGCAAATGGAGAGGTTTTAAATGTTGTGGATAAGTTCACTTACCTTGGTAGTGTACTTTCCAGGGATATACATGTTGATAATGAGGTTGATTCACACATTGCCAGAGCTAGCTCAGTGTTTGGGAGGTTCCAAAGGAAAGTGTGGGAGAGAAGAGGTATTAGACTGACTACCAAACTGAAGGTCTACAGAGACATTGTGCTGACCTCATTGTTGTATACCTGCGAAACCTGGACAGTCTATCAGTGCCATCTCAGGAAACTGAATCACTTCCATTTGTATCATCTTAGGAACATTCTGAAAGATCATCTGGCAGGATAAGGTATCAGACACTGAGGTCCTTACTAGAACTAGCTTCCAAGCATTCAGACTCTGCTTTAGAGAACACAACTCTGATGGGCTGGTCACATTGTTTCAATGAAAAATGTATGCTTGCAAACAACAAACAAACAAAAAAACCCATTTTGTAGAGAATTCACATAAAGCAAGCATGCACAAGGTGATCTGAAAAAGCAATACAAAGATACTCTCAAGGTCTCTCTCAAGAACTCTGGAATTGATTGTGTGTCATGGGAGACACTGGCAGAGGACCAACCTCTCAGCATGCCATGCCCACATCAGAGAAGGTGCTATGCTCTATGAGCAAAGCAGACTTGAAATGGCTCAAAGGAAACACAGGATGCACAAATTTGGAGAATCCACTCCTAATGTTCACACGGGTTATTTGTGCCCAACCTGTGGTAGAGCACTCCAAGCTCATACTGGTCTGATCAGTCACAGTCAGACACACTGAAATTTAACTTTAGCATAGTAATGTTATTTTGGTCCCCTTCAAGAATGAAAGACAACAATTAATCATCTCTAATATTTATAAAATATGAATAGATGAAAGTTGTAGAAAAAGAAATAAGCTATGAAGATGAAAAAGGCCACATATACAAAGGTTTTAGTGCTGTAATCAAATACAATTCATAACAATGTGGCTATAGCACACCAAATTAGATACAGAATCATGATTTTGTTCCATGGTGAGAATGCATTAACAGTAAGCATTTCTTGTAAGAGATTAATATTGATTTTGTACAACAGTCCCTTTCTCACTGCTGTCTAAAAGCCTGGAAGAAATTAAAAGTTGTAATTCTTAATGAAAAGTCAGAGGCCCCCACGATCTTGCTTAAAAGGGTTGTTCCAACATTCTTTATGTAATTCTGATGTATACAGCAAAGCCAAATTGGGAGTTGAGAGATTTTAATTCCAATCTTGGTTCTAATGCTTACTAACTACATTAGTCAAGTCCTTTGACTTAGCAAGTTATTTAACCTGTCTGCACCTCAGTTTTCTCATCTGTAATGTGACAATAATTGCTTGCAAACTGCAAGATAGGGTGAGAAAATAGCTTGGTAAATCATCAGACCTATGGATAGGGAAAGAATGTGTAACCAAACAATAAATTAAGAGGCTCACAGATGGACAATTTTGATTACACAAAATTAAAATCCTTTTTTACACAAAGAAAACCAATGGAGTTAAAATTAGAAGAGATGTAGATAAATTAAAAGATATTTAAGTTTCTCCACTAAAGATATCTTTATATATATTTATATATCACATTAACTTTGCTAAAATTCTATTCATCTCCTTAACTTCTTTCTTTTTTTTGTGGATAGATTTATCTATTTGTCATAGGAGAAGACTGAGGTCCTCTGCTAGTATAGTTTTGTTGCTGATTTCTTCCTCTAACTTCTTTAACTTCTCTTCTAAGAATTTGGATGCTATAACACTTGGTGCATATATGTTTAGTAATGATATTACTTCATTGTCTATGGCATCCTTTAACATTTCTTTTCTTAGCTCTTTTAATTAGACATATTTTTGCTTTTGTTTAGTCTGAGATTAGGATTGCTACCCATTTTTTTTTAACTTTAAGCATACTATATTCTGCTTCAGCCTTTTACCTTTATTCTGTGTGTATCTCTCTGCTTCAAATGTGTTGCTTGTAAACAACATATTGTAGGATTAGGGTTTATAATGCACTCTGATATCCACTTCAGTTTTATGAGAGAATTCATCCCATTCACACTCACAGTTCTGATTACTATCTGTTTCTTTCTCTCCATTCTAATTCATAGTCCCCTCCCCACATTTATGCTTTTCTCTCTCCATTCCTTTTCCCTTCTCACTAGAGTTTTGCTTTTGACCACTGCCTCCCTCAGTCTGTTCTCCCTTCTATCAGCTCCCCTCCCTTTTCTTCCCCCTTTTCCTATTTCTTCCCTCCCTTCTATCCCCCTCCTCCCTTTTGTTTACCCTTTCCCCTGCTGCTTCCTATAGGGTAAGTTAGATTTCTATACCTAAGTGATTATGTTATTCCCTCTTTGAGCCAAATCTGGTGAAAGATTCAAACAATGCTCATCTCCCTCTCTTCTTTCCTTCTACTGTAATAGAACTTAGTGCTTTTATGTGATGTAACTTCCCTTGTCTGCCTCCTCCTTTCCTCTTCTCCCAGGACAATCCTTTTTCATCTCTTAATTAGATTTTTATCATCACATCAAAGTCAACTTACATCCACACCTTCTGTCTAGGTATTCCCCCTTTTAAATGTCATAATAACAACACAGTTCTCACAGTTCTCAGAGTTACAAGTGTTATCTTCCCTTGTAGGTATGTATAGCAGTAAGCACACTAGAATACTCAGGATGGCTTCTAGCACAAGTTCTTTGATCTGCTTTCCTAAAGGAAAGCAACTCAAAAAGGGTTAACAATCTTATTTTAATCAATCAAACATATATCATTTACCTAGTTCAGGGTAAAAAGTCATCAGCCTGAACTTGAGAGAACACAAACAGAAGTTAAAGGAGAAAATAACACAATTTAACAGACAAGGCTTCTAGCTGTCTGACCATTGCATCCATACCTAGTTAGTCACCGAGAGAGAAGTACCAACATCTGGGTTTTCAAAGCTGGGGGGCTCAATGGCTGCCCAGAATCTCATCTGGCCAAATCACACAGCTCTTCCCAAAATGAGCCCCAAAGTAAAATCTTGCCTCAGAAGTATTTATAGCTTTCTCCAGGGTCAGAGAACATCACAAGCCTAATGACCCACTTGACTATAAAGTAACAAACGTTGTGCCTTCCTGAAAAACAAGCCTCCCACCACAGGGCAGAGTATGTTTTCAAATCAGAAAAGGTCCTTAAGTTCAATTTAGGCTTATTAAGGGGCAGGGAAGATCTTCAAATTTCTATTACTATCACAGGATATAAACAGTTTGCCCTTATTAATAACATTTTGTTTCCTTCCTGTTTACCTTTTTATGTCTCTCCTGCGTCTTGTTATTTGAAGATGAAATCTTCTGTTGAGTTCTGGTCTGTTCATCAAGAAGGTTTGGAAGTCCCCTATTTTGTTTAATGTGCATCTCCTCTCCTTAAAGATTATGCTCAGTTTCACTGGGTAGTCGATTCTTTGTTGTAATCTAAGCTCCTTTGCCTTATGTGATATCATATTTCATGTCCTCTGATCTTTTAATGTAGAAGCTGCAAGGTCCTGCATAATCTCTACTGTGGTTCCATTTAAATTGTTTTTTTCTTTCTGTTTGCAGTACTTTCTCTTTGACTTGACAATTTTGGAATTTGACTACAGCATTCCTTGGTGTTTTCAATTTGGGGTCCCTTTCAGGAGATGATTGGTGGATTCTTTCATTGACTATTTTGCCCTCTGATTCTAGGATCTCAGGGCAGTTTTCTTTGATGATTTCTTGAAAGATTATCTCCAGGTTCTTTTTTTTTTCACCATGGATTTCAGGAAGATGAGTAATTTTTCAGTTGTTTCTCCTGGATCTATTTTAGAGGTCAGTTGTTTTACTAATGAATTATATTACATTTTCTTCTATTTTTTTCATTCTTTTGTTTTTGTTTGACTGATTCTTGATTTCTCACAGAGTCCCTAGCCTCCAGTTGTTCAATTCTAACTTTTAACAAATTATTTTCTTTAATTGTATTTTGTACCTCCTTTACCTTTTGACCTATTTTACTTTTCCAAGAGTTCTCTTCAGTGAGTTTTTGTGCCTTCTTTTCCATTTGGTCAATTCTACTTTTTAAGGAGTTGTTTTCTTCAATGCGCTTTTCCCCCCATTTAGCCAATGGTATTTTTTGAGTATTTGTTTTCTTCAATGTACTTTTTTTCTGTTTGGCCATCTGCATTTTTAAGGATTTATTTTCTGCAGTCAATGTGTGTCCTTCCTTTTCCAAGCTATTGTCTCTCTCTTGCATACTCTCATTTCTTTTTTCCAATTTTTCTTCTACCTCTCTTAAATGACTTTTAAAATCCTTCTTGAGTTCTTCCAAGAAGAATTTTTGGGCTTAAGTCTGGTTCATATTCACCTTTGAGGTTTTGAATGTGCACATATTGACACTGTTGTCCTCTTGTGAATTTGCGCTTTGATCTTCCCTATCCCCATAATAAGAATGTATGGTCATTGTTCATTTCTGCTTTTTGCTCATGGTGTTTCCCTATTTCCTGCCTTTTAAAGTTGAGTTCTCTTGCTGGAGCATGGGAGCAATGACCCAAACTTCTTGTGCTGGGAGCCTGGGACCTGATAACTAGCTTTGTGTGCTGGGGTCACACCTGCTGGCAGCTGGATGCTGTAGGGGTCTTGCAGCTTACCTGGTGTTGAGCTGTGCTCAGCAACACTGCAGCTCTTGGGGTGGGGTTGGGAAGTCTGACCCCCCAAGGACACCTGCTCATTTTTAAAGCACTGGAAGGTTTGGCTTCTGGAGGATGCCTCCCTGCCTGACTGGAGTTATATCTCCTAGAGTTATGTTTCTTGGAGTTGTGCTGACACACTGGGAGATTTGGCTGCTGGAGGAAGCCAGCCCACCAGTGAATGGGTGGTTTTCCAAACTGGAGTCTACCGGTTCCCCTGCCTGTGCCAAGGCATTTGGGTGTTCCTGTTATTAGTGCTTGCCTGCTCCACCATGCTGGGGCTCAGGATCTCCCTCCTGGTTTGCTGAGGTGGGGCTTGCTGGGACACCTCCCATCCTGTACTGCTCCCCTTCCACTGGAGTAAGAGGGGTCTTTCCCATTAATGCCCAGTCTTTCTGGGTTACAAGACTGCAATACCCCATCTCTCTTTTGGCTCACCTGTTCCAGGATTTTTCCTGGGGTGACATTCTCTGGGCTTGTAGAGGTCAATAAGAGAGAATTAGAGCAAGAGTGACTTGCATCTTACTCTATCATCTCAGCTCCTGGAAGTTCTCATCTTTTTTTTCTTTCACAATTGTAACTAATATGGACACATGTTTTACAAAATTGCACATATATAACCTATATCAAATTTTCTACCATTTTAGGAAGAGGGGAGTGGAAGGAAAGAGAGAGAGAGAAATCTGGAAATCAAAATCTTATACAAATGAATACAAAAAAAATGAGATTCTTTCTTTGTTCATTATTCCAGCCTACTTCCTGACTTTGTTTTGTGAGGACACTTGAGGGAATATCTGCACTGTTGTTGCTTTCTTGGCATATTGAATGTTGTGTTATTTGGAGATAGTTCAAGCTGAGGGCCCATGAGTATTTAGAGCTCCATAAGTGGTCTAATCTGGGGCAAAATCTGATTGCTGGCACCCTGGTCTGAGCATGTTTCTTACTCATATCTTCGTCTGAGCTAAAAGCTTATAGGTTTGCCCATTTTAAAGTTTCAGTAGAATGTTGTTAGGTTTTCAGGCCAGCTAGAAATATTTTCTATTCACAGTAATGGAACTATAGATTTGTGTGTTTGATCTATGCCCTTATATCCTTCTGCTGGCTTCATATTGGACCAGAAGATGAAAATTGGATGCCGCTCCCCTACTTGTGTCTGACCCACATAGATGCTGTTTACATTTGGACTTGCTCCTTTCTCTGTACACAGCCAATGGGCCTTAATCACCTCACTCTGAAATGCCAACTATAGGTGCACGCTTCCTACACACACATGCACCCCAAGTTTATGCTAGATATATGACTTGGAACTGCATATGGAGCAATAAATATCTCAGTTGGAACTTGTTCCTACACCTTACACAAGTTTAAGCCTCTCTATGGAGAATCTGGGATGTTTTCTTTTCTGCGTGAACAGCCTCTCTTTTCACTATAATGTCCCATGTAGCATACCTTATTCCTGGCCAGACCTCATGCTCAGGGTCCACAAAACTTTCATTGTGTCTACTTATTCCAACCTGGACAGAAATTTTAAAAATGACTCACTGACTTTTTTTCTCTTTGATTTCTCAAGCAGGATTTGGTCTGGTACATTTTGCTGCTCTGTCCAGAAGAGCTGTGCTGGGCAGAAGCACTAACTAAATTTCTTCCTGCTAATCTGCCATCTTGATTTGGCCTCCTTTGGATTTATTTCTTATGAGGAAAGAAACTACTGAAGAAAAGTAGTCACTGAAAAAGTTACAGTGAAATTTTAAAACACCAATAAAAAAGTGAGAATTTTAGTCAGTATTACTTTTTTTACAGAAAGTCTGGTCAGAAAGTCAGATAAGCCTGATCATCATTAAAGCATATGAATAAAAAAAAAACCCAGAGGATGACATACAAAAACGAAAAATATAGGAGAAGTCTCATATAACCAAATATTTTCTCCATCAGGGTTAGTAGAGTCATGCCTTTTGAATTCTAACATCAGAGTTCTCATTGTGCTGCATGAAGATATAGAAATAAGACTAAAGAAAAGAAAATTTGGAAAAGCAGCTATACTAAACCAAGTATACACAGAAAGGGGTCCATTCTGGAGTGACAATTTTGAGTATATTGAGGTAGTTAAAAGAGGTATTGAACTCTTTGGAAAAGATAGTTATTCCTATGGGGGTAGGAAAACAACAACAATAAAAACATGATAAAAGAAATCTCAACAACAATCTTTATACTTATTTTCTCATTGTTACATAATCATAAAAATAATCTACATTTTTATTCATGGAGTATTTAATAAATGCATAAGAAGGGAATAATCAGACTTTTGTAAAAGGAAGATCACAGCTTTGTGGTCATAAAACTTACTAAAAGGTTCAAAGAACACAATTTCTCAATATTTTTTCACATAAAAATGTTTTATTTGGTAGACCAAAACCCTGGCTTCTATGACCTCTTGTAAAAAATGACATCCATGTATTCCCTAAAGTCATACATTATTTGAAAGTTATAACAATAGGCATAATTTTTTCAATGTTTGTCAATGTTTCTCCTGTTTAGTGGTAACAAGCAAGATATAAAACAGGAAAGAAAGCTTGCTAATGACATTCTCTACAAAGAATTCGGTCCTCTTGTGTGTAGATAACATTATCATAATTATATTCAGTGCCAGAACTTTGTGGAGCCTCTTTATACAAAATTCACTAATCACTCAAGACAGTACACCTTTATTTCCACACAGTAAAAACCACGTGAATGAAGAATGTTGCTTAGGACACAGTATGATTTTGGAAAGGCAGCCCAAAAAGTGCAACAATGAAAGTCTAAATCTTCAATGGACATTGCAGAAGAACAAGGAGCTCAGCACAGAAATAATTTGGAAGAAAGTCACCTGAAAACTACACTGCATTTAATACCCCCAAGATTTTCCATAAAACAAAGGTGATAAGCTGTATTAACCCTATGTTTGATTAATACACCTTCACTATCAAGAGTTCTAGAGGGAGGTCACCACCATGTTTGTGGTCTTCATGGTCTTCATATAAGAATTGGTGGATCAGATTTATGGGAAGATATGGATAAGGATAATGTGGAATAAACAGGCATAAATGGTTTATAATCTAAACTATTAAAGTGTAATCACAAATCTCACTACAGTTATGGTTAAACGGTCTTTAATTATTTTATGCATGTCATTTCCTTGAATTCAAATATAATCATCAAATAACAGGTACTGTATGTTAGATATTATTTTTACTTTTCCATGACAATATAGTGATTAACACAAAGGAAATATTCAATAAGTATTTGCAGGGCTGAAATAAAGCAAAATTTGTTTTTATACTGGATTACAAGAAAATATACTGAGTACAAGCACTGGCTTTAAATATTATCAATGCCATTATGAAAGCATTTATGTTTTCCAGTAGATATCAATCCAAACTGGTTTGAAAACAAGGGTAAAATTTTACATTTATTCCAGGCACACAAACCTATGCCCCTGATGCCATTGGAAATTTGTTCCTGGAGATACACCAGATTTAGGAATACTCTCTCATAGTACCTCATCTAGTACGTGTTCAATATTCCTATACTACCATAGCTGCCTAGCCTATAATTTCTATTTTTCATTATGATGCTTATAAACAACAGACAACTATTGAAGCCAGGGCTATGTGTAGGGAGTAGGGTTAGGTTCTGGGAATAAAAAGAGGGAAGAACCACAGTCATTGAACCAAAACCACCTAGAACTTAGTTAATAGAACAGAAAATTCAATACTAAAAATAGTGGCATATAAACTTAAAAACTAAAGTTGGAGCCTCCATAGATGATCTATAAGACAAAAAAGATCCTACTGTATTCATACCTGGGTACAATAATTTACAAAGGATATCATAAAGCTCTAGGATATGCAGAAGGGAGCAATGAGGATGCTGAAGGACCTTGAGTTAATGTTATAAGAAGGAGAAATTCATCCTGGAGAATCTCAGATTCTTTAGAAACAGCATGATAATTTTCTTCAATTTAAGGGTTGTGGAGTCAAGATGGTGGAATAGCAGCAAAAATTCCCCTGAATTCCCCAAATTACTCTTTAAGCAACTTTAAAATAATACCTCAAATCAAATTCTAAAATGGTAGTACCAACAAAAGTTTAGGGTGAAATAATTTTCCAGGCAAAGACAACTTAGGGGGTTGGCAGAAAAGGTGGTAGCGCCCAGAGTTCAGCACAGGTCTCACCTTGGCAATGGCAACAAGAGGTCTTGAAGGCACCTGCAACAGAAATGGCTGGACCAGCTTTGCAAGCTCTCAGGCCACAGACACGGAGTCAAACAATGATCAGAAACAGATTACAGAACCACGTTCTGGAGTCAAGATGGTAGAGTAAGCAGTAAATTGCTATAACTCTCACACATTCACTTCGAAACAACAATAAAATATTGCCCCAAAACACATCCTGAAACAGCAGAACAAGCAAAAAGACAGGCTGAAACAATCTGTTTAATCCAAGAAACTTGAAAGATTGGCAATAAAGTCCATCTCAGGTAAAAGCGGAACACATTCCAGAGCAGGAAGTGCTCCAGCAAGCCAGGAGCGAGTCAGCAAACCAGGGGGAGATCCTGAGCCTCAGTGTGGTGGAGCAGACAAAAGCCAATACCAGGATCCCCCCCGCGCCCCATGCCTTAGCACAGCCAGGGAAATGGGCAGACTCCAGCTCTGAGAATCACCATGTGCTTCTGTATAGCCTGAAGCAAGCAGGCATCTTCCAGTGGCCAGATATCCATGTGTTTTAGCACAGCACCTCAGAAGAGATCTCAAAATGAAAACTCCCAGGAATATTATAGTCAAATTACAGAGCTACCACGTCAAGGAGAAGATACTGCAAGCATCCAGAAGGAAACAATTCAGATATCATGGAGCCATAGTCAGGATCATACAAGATTTAGTAGCTTCAATATTAAGGAGCAAAGGCCTTGTAATATGATATTCTGGAAGGCAAAGGAGATAGGACTGCAACCAAGAATAACCTATCCAGCATAACTGAGTATAATCCTTCAAGGAAATACAGATTTAATGAAATCGAGGACTTTCAATCATTCCTGATGACCAAAGCTGAATAAAAAAAATTTACTTTCTTTTTTAAAATTTTTTTATGGTTTTTTTATTTTTTATTTTTTTTGCTTTTTGGAGGGGGGAGGGCAGAGAGCAATTGGGTTTAAGTGACTTGCCGAAGGTCACACGGCTAGTAAGTATTAAATGTCTGAGGCTGAATTTGAACTCGGGTCCTCCTGACTCCAGGGCTGGTGGTGCCACCTGGCCACCCCAAGAAAATTTACTTTCAAATATACAATCTAAGAAAAGGATAAAAAAGTAAACATGTAAGACCAATCATGGGAAATTCAGTAATGGAACATGATTCTAGTAACTCCCAAGAACTTTATCATTATGAAGGCATTTAGAAGGAGTACACCTAGACAGCACAGGTTTCAGTTGATTATGATGGGAATATTTCAAAAAATAAAATGAAGGGGTGAGAAAGAATGATGAACTGGGAGAAGGAGGAAGAATGTGAAAAATTATCTCATATAATAGAAACGCAAAAGGAAGAGCCTTTATAGAGCAGTGAAAAGTGGTGTTGTTGCCAGTCAGTCCTTCAACCTTATTCTATCAGAATTGACTTAAAGAAGGAATAATAAACATACTCAGTTGGGTATAGAAATCAATCTTACCCTATGGGGAAGTAGACAGGGAAAGAGATGAGAGGACATGTGGTTGAAAGAAGGGAGGGCAGATTAATGGTGGCAATGAGCAGAAGCAAACAGACTTCTGAGGAGGAAAAAAAGAGAGAGAGAGAGAGAGAGAAAGACGCACACACAGAGAGGCAGACGCAGAGAGAGAAACAGAAGGAAAAATAAGATAAAATAAAATACACAGTAATCATAACTGTGAGTGTGAATAGGAGGAACTCACCCATAAAATGGAAGTGGATAGCAGAATGGATTAAAAAACAGAATCTATCAATATGTTGTTGACAAGAAAGACACTTTAAAAAGAGAGACACACAAGGTGAAAATAAGGGGCTGGAGCAAATTATATCATACTTCAAATGAGGTTAAAAAAAAAGAAAAGAAAACATGGGTAGCAATCATAATCTCAAACAAAGCAAAGGCAAAAATAGACCTAATTAAAAGAGATAAGTAGGCTACATTTTACTCAAAAAGTTACCATAGACAATGAAGTACTATCAATACTAAATATATACGCCAATGGCATAGGCTTTATATTCCTGAAGAAAAAGATAAATGGGCTACAGGAGGGAATAGAGAGTAAAACTTTGCAAGTTGAGAGACCTCAATTTTCCCCTCTCACAACTAGACAAATCTAACAATAAATTTAAGAAGAAAGAAGTTAAGGAGATGAAAAGAATTTTAGAAAAGTTAATTATGATAGACCTCTAGAGAAAATTGAATGAGAAGTATATTTTTCTCAGCTTTACATGAAACCTTGACAAAAACTGATCACTGAGAGAATAAAAACCTCACAATGAAATGCAGAAGTATTAAATGTGTCCTTTTCAGACCATAATGCAATAAAAATTTACCTTCAATAAAGGACCATGGAAGGATAGATTAAAAATATTTGGAAACCAAATAATCTAATCCTAAAGAATGAGTGGGTCAAAGAACAATTAAAAAAAAATCAAGAATCACATTGAGGAGAATGACAACATTCCAAATGAAACAACATTCCAAAATTTGTGGGATGCAGCCAAAGCAGTATTTAGGGGAACAATTATATCTCAAAATGAGCATATCAATAAAATGGAGAAAGAGCAGATAGATGAATTGGCCATGAAATATTTAAAAACTCAGAAAAGGTACAAATTAAAAATCCCCAATTAAGTACTACGTTGGAAATCTTGAAAATTAAAGAAGACATTTAAAAATGGAAAGAAGAAACTGAGCAAATAAATAGAATTAGCATATGGTATCATGAAAAATAAAATAATTGGTTAATTAGAATGTTTTTTTAAAGAAAGGAGAAAACAAATTACTAGTATTAAAAATGAAAATGGTGAATTGACCACCAAAGAAGATGAAATTAAAACAATTGCTAGGAGCTATTTTATCTAATTATTCTAACAATCTAAGTGAAATGGATGTCTATTTATAATCTATCAAACATTAAAAGAACAATTAATTCTAATATGATATGAACTATTTGGAAAAATAGACAAAGAAGGAGCCCTACCAAATTCGTTTTATGGCACAAATATGGTGCTGGTCCCTAAAGCAAGAAGAGCAAAAACAAAGAAACAAAATTATAGAACAACTTCCCTGGTAAATATTGATGAAAAGGGGCAGCTGTGGGCACAGTACATAGAGCACTGGCCCTGGAAATGGAAGGACCTAATTCAAATCCAGCCTCAGACACTTGACACTTAACTAGCTATGAGACCTTAGGCAAGTCACTTAAGCCTAATTGCCTTGCCTTCACCCATACAAAAAAAAAATACTGATGAAAAAATTTAAAAATAGCAAAGAAACTATAGCAATATGTCAAAAAAAAAAAATCATACATTATAATTATGGAAGTTATACCAGGAATGCAGGGCTGATTCAATATTACAAACACTATCAGCAAAAATGACCGTTACAATAACAAAAAAACAAAATCATATGATTATCTCAAAAGATGCAAAAACAAAAAAGCTTTTGACAAAATATAACACTCATTCCTATTAAAAACACTAGAAACCATGGGAATAAATGGAATTTTCCCTAAAATTATAAGTATTATCTCTCTAAAATAATTAGCAAGCATAATCTGTAATGAGAATAAACTTGAAGCCTTCCCATTAGGATCAGGGATCAAACAAGGATGCCTATTATCACCTTTAATATTCAATACTGTATTAAAACTGCTAGTTATAGCAATAAGAGAAGAAAAAGAAATTGGAGGTATTGGAATAGGGAATGTGGTGGAAAACTATCACTTTTTGCAGATAATATGATGGTGTTCTTAGAATCCTAGAGAATCAACAGAAAAAAAACTAGTATAAATAGATATAAAGAAAGATGAAAATATTTAAAATAATATTATTAAATGTTTATGATCAAGCTACAACAATATAATAAAAAAAATTATGGTATTTCCTCAGTTGTTCTCTAGATTACTGCTATCTCCATGAAACTATTGAATTAGACCAAAAAACTTAATAACATTCATTCTGAGCAATAAGGAGTTAAAAATTTCAAGAAAAATTAGGAATGAGAAGAGCTTAACATTACCAATTTTATTATAAGGCAATAATAAGCATAAAAATGATTTGTTACTATTAAAAAAAAATCTGAGAAAGATGAATACCAATAGGCAAACAACCAAAAATGCCCGGTATTGAATAATTTTAAGAACTTATACTTCTGGAACAAAGGTTCCTATTTCAAAAACAAAATAAAATAAAAAGATCTGTTAACAAATACAAGAAAAGAAGCTTAAAAAAATGACCAGTATTTTAAGTTATTATTTTAGGTAGATAAAAATCTAAATACAAAGCTCATCCAATGGTGGAAATGGAGGTCTTTCACAAGTATTATTAATGGAATAAATTTTTAAAATGGACAAGCAATAATAATAATATAGAAGGAAGAATAAGCCTAAATAGAACATTTTGCTTATATAAAATTTAAAATCATGTGTACATGTGAAATTAGTTTACATGGAATCAGAGATGCTTTCAATTCTAGAAAAACAAAACCAAACCTTTGTATTGTGCATCTAGGATAAAGTTTAGATATTCAAAATACCTAGGAAATTGTTTTTAAAAAATACCACTGTAGAATCATTCCCCTAAAGATTGTGGTCAAGATAAAAAAAATGCAAACTCTATGTAATCATATGACAAATGTTCAAAATTACCAATAATGAGAGATGCAAATTACAACAACTCTAGTGGTGGCTAGGTGGCACAGTGAATAGAGCACTGGCCCTGGAGTCAGAAGGACCTGAGTCCAAATTCAGACTTAGACAGTTAATACTTACTAGCCATATGACCTTGGGCAAGTCACTTAACCCCAATCGCCCTGCCTTCCCCCCTACAAAAAGCAAAAAAAAAAATGCAACTCTGAGGTATTAAAGACCCTAAAACCATTTTTCCTAACAAACTGGTAAAAATAAGAATTGCTAAAATTAGGCAGTTTTTAAGAGATGATAATATGTTGTTGCTAAATCTAAATTCGTCCAATTACTCTGGAAAACATTTTGAAAACGTATTTTAAAAAAGTGCTATACTCTGCCTACATGGAACATGCCTTTGGCAAAGATATTGTGGAGGAGGGGTGCTATGAAGAATTCATGAAGTTAAAGATGGCTAAGGCTTTCGGTAATAGTGTTCAAAGAGAAACTTCACTAATTAGGAGAGAACAGAGCTGCAGGACAGAAGTTCCTCCTCCCCAGAATGATCTCTCCTACAATTAGAAGTGGGATATTATTGTGATGAATATGAGACATTTAGGGAAAACATACAGTAGGGTAACATGCATGAACTAATACAAAATAATTTAAGGAATTGGACAAAATATAGGGAATGTGATTACAATGACTACAATAATGAAAATGAAAACATTGTATTAGAATAGAAAGTAGACTAGAGGAAATGCAACAATTAATTACAGATGCAGATGTTGGAACACAAAATATTTCCTGTGTTTTAGAGAGAGAGAGATGGTTATTGATGCACAATCTTGTATTTTGTTACAGGTGATCTTTCAGATGAAAGATCTTCTTGCTTAAATTCTTTGTTGTTTTTTGTTGTATGTTGGGCTTTTTGCAATGGGGGGAGGTATAAGGGAGAGTGTGATGGGGATGGTTATTGAGAATTGGATGTATTGTAAAACTATTGTTTTCTCAATTCCCATCAATGAAACATGGATAATATAAAATTGTTTTATATTAGCTGATAAAATTAGCAGTATAAATTTAGGACTTCTTTAGCTATGTCTTGACCAAAATTGAGCAAAAAAACCTCAATTTTACCAATATTTATGATCAATTTCTTAAATATAATCACTCAACATGATCAATATAACATAGAAAACAGAGCATAATACAAAATAACACAAAGAAAATTGTGTGAAGACAAATAGCATGAATTCACTTAATCATTTGTTATGATTATAAAATCTCATGATTAGGGAAATTTAGTGGCACCTAGTGCAATCTATTTCTGAATAAGATTCCATTTATTATATATATGGCAAATAGCTAACTATTGATTATTTGATGACCATTAGTGAGTTTCAACCCACTAACTCCTAAGATACTCCGTTGCATTTTAGTATAACTCTATTTCTTAGGGTTTTTCTTTTCTTTTCTTTTTCTTTCTTTTTCTTTGCTTTGCTTTGCTTTTTCCTACAAAGCTGAAAACAGTTTTCTACTTACACCCTTTGCATCTGGCTTTGCCTTCTAGATCCAAAGAGAACTGGCTTAATGAAACCTAATATTTACCCATATTAAACCTAAATATAAAACTTTAGATTTATCTTTACTGAATGTCATCTTATTAAATTCATTCATTATTCCATCAATTTTTTTAAAATGCTGGACTGATATCATGTGTGCTAGTTATTCCTCTCCTCCCATGTATTGTTATATGCTAATGTGATAAGCATGTCATTTATGTCTATCTAAAACTGTATTATTTCTGTAAGATATGCCTCCACCTAGCAAAAGATGGTATTATCTTTTTTTAGTTGGTGTATCACATTGATGATTCATTTTGAATATGAACATTACTGAAATCTGAAGAAATATTGTTTCTGATGAAATTCTATCTAGTTACATTCTCCAATCTTGAAACCAATTGTTAAAACTCACCTTTACACTTTACATTTATTTATCCCCATTGCATTTCACCTCTTTTGATTTAGTTTGGTGTTCTAACCTATCAAATTCATTATATTATACTGTGATCGCATCCCTTGAAAATTTGTTAAACATGCCCTCTATATCCTTATCTAGTTCTTGGCCAACATAATTTTTCAGTCATGAATTAACCGTCAAAACAATGAAATATTCATGATTTACCTGTTATGTACAGAGTGCTTCATGGAATACATATGCAAATAAGAAATAAATATTTCTTAGATGGAGTGAGTGGTCTGGTAGGAAAGACTTCAAGTTTCTTGTAGTCCGGAGGTATTACCTTTATTTTTATTTGTATGCCCAGGATATATAGCAATGGGCACATATAAGCAGTTAATCAATAATTGTTGAATGAAAAGATAGGCACAAATAATTTCAGTGCATGGTGGAAAGTGAAAGGATTGCTAAGAGGTTAATTAAAAAAGTGATTTAGTGGCAAAAGAAGGGAATGAAGACTCGCAACTAGATCAGGCCATGTTATATGGAGAAGGTAGCATTTGCTCTGAGCCTGGAAGTATAAGTAGGAGGCAGAGCTGGAGCTGGAAGAATGAGTGATTCTTTCAGTAGCAGAGCATGGTACAAACAAAGGCAAAGAGGCAGGGTAACAAAAGACATTTATGGGGAATAACTTAATTCATCTTGCCCATGCTGTGAGGAGAATTTAATGGAAGATTTGATGGGAAGGGAAATTTCCAGCTAAAAGTGGATATTACAATCCAATAAAATTGAGGACATTATGTGAAAGGAGAATATATGATGAGTATACAAGAATCATGCTTGAGCTAGGTTTATATGCTTCCTTGCTGAACGAGATTCATTCTTTTCTACCTCCTGTCCCATATCCCTTTAATCTTGTTCTTGGTGCAACAAACATAGACATGTTCTTTAGAACAGAAGTCCATTTGAATCTATCCGATAATTTTCTTTCTTTTCCTGTTTATGAATGAATGAATAAAAAATATTAAATGCTTGCCATATTTTAGGCACATGTATAATTATTTTTTTTATTTACAATTAGCATTTATTTTCTGAATTGGATCAGTATAAAGGCCAAAATTCACAGTAATATTGTGGGGCTCTTAACTTTGTGTGTGATACTACCTCATCTTGCTCTGATGGAGAAATGGTATGTTGTAGAGGAAAATGGTTTAAGAGTGACAAAGACCTGGGTTTGAATTCTCACTTTGATGTTTACTAGTAGGTTAACCTTAGAAAATAATTTAACCTCTTTGATATTCATTTGAGGATAAATATCCCTCCGTTCTCCTTTTCTATCACTCTGACACTATCACTGAAGAAGAGGAAGGGGGCTACAGATGACTGAGATCAATTTTTTAAGGGTCTTTCATGGATGGCCATGAACAAAGAATCCATTACTCAATGTGTACTGGTGAGGAGTCTACCCATCTTTAGCTTGGCTGATCCTCAGACAACAAGTTCCCTTTCTTATTGGGACCCTACTTAAACTCTTTCCTGCCTGATAGAATCCACTGAGTTTTTACTGTATAAGAAGGATGATCAAGAATCTAGAGTCACCTCCATGCCACAATATGGATATCAGGGAAAAATTTTGTGGAGTATCACATCTGGGGGGAAAATGGTTTGCTAATATTTAGGCTACCAATATTACAAGGTTGTTATGAAAAAGTGTTTCAGATGCCTCAAAATCCTGTGGAAACATAAGTTCATAGAATCACATATTCAGAGGTAGAAGTCTACAAGACACCTCAGAGGTTATCCAGTCCAAACTCCTTATTTTACATATCAGGATATTAAAATCCAAAGAAGCGTATTGAATTACCTAAGATCATATTGGTAGCAAGTGACAGTCAGGATTTGAAATCAAGTCTTTTGACTTCAAATCCAGAACATTCTATTATGCATTCCAGTATGTGTGGGAAAAGAAAAAAGTGATTTTTTTTGTGTGTGTGTGCGTGTGAAGAGACAACGATGTGATATGCAACACTGGTATTTTTAAGGTTTAGTCTCTTTAGAATATCATTTCTTTCCATTACTTAGACAAAAAGTGACAGAAAATTTCCATTTTAAAGAGCAACTGGACAGTTGCTTTAAAGTTAATTTAACTGTTTATAACACTCCACTGGAAAGACAGGGCATTAAAATTGAAATAACAGTGAAACTGAATACTTTCAAACATGGACAACAAAAAACCATCCATTTTCCCCCCAAACTGGTAACCCCAAGGCCCCTCTCCATGTGGAATCATCACTAAAAGAAAGTGGTCTTTGTCTTTTGTTCTGTTTCTGATTGAATTTTTTGCTTTCATTACTCCACTTTCCCCTGTTCTGCTGATAGAACACTTGGAATACTCTTTCAAAATAAAATATTTCTGAGCTCCTTTCAATGTTTCTGATCTCACCTCTAGGGCAATTCCCTGCATGTATGGGACTATGTAAAGGGGATGGGGGAGGAAGAGGAAAAAAAAAATTAAAAAAGAATGTAATGCAGGTGGAATTCAGTAACCATGCAAGGTATTTTATTCAAATGTCTAATTCTAATTTTCACAAGTTTTATCTTTTGTGACGACAGTCGTCTGTTAATTTTGGTAGATTATCTGCATTCAGAACACTGAATTTGCAGGTTCCTTTCTGCCTTTGCTAATGGAATCTTTAGAATCATTTATTTGCACTTAATAGCTATCAAGTCATACCTTTCCAGGGACAGTGGCTAGGAGAAATACTCCTTGTCTTATGGTCAAATGAAATCTATCATCTAAGTTGCAAATTTTAAAATCGTGTCAAAGCTTAATTTGAAGCAAATACATTGGATTTCCATTAGCATAAACATATAAAGAAGTCATATTGATTTAAACCAAACATCTACTCAATCTTTCCCTTCTCTGTTTCCCCCCCCCCCAGGAAAAAGAAGGAAAAAAACCTGCAAAATCTTATAGGCAAAAGTTCAAGAAAGCTGTGGCTGCAAGTCACTACCAGGCCCACAGAAGCACAAAAAAGAAACAACCCAGTATTAAGTTCTATCCTGCCAGCATAGCCCTGATTTCTGCAATGGTTAATGATTTAGTTACTTTGTGGATTTATGGAAATGGTCTTACTGCCAAGGCCTTGAGATACCCACATGAATAACAAGTAAAATGACATTTTCAATCAGTATAAGCCATTTCAACTTTCTTCAAAATATGACCAAATCCTCAGGCAATAGATGGATCTGGCAGTCTATTCTGAATGGGAATTGAATTTATGCCAGATTAACAAACCTATGTGAGATTAACAACTCTATGAGTTTTCCCAAGTGTCTGTATTAGATTCTTAAATGAGCCAAATAATAAAATCCCTGTTACGAGGATTAACTGAGGCCACCACATTTTCGGCATTATATATCAACCATTTAGAGTGTAAATTTTACAAATCAGACAGGAAAACTTATATTTCAAAACTTAAACTTCAAGCCACAGAATAGGCAAGACATATTTTGTACATATACAATTTTCCACAACAGTTCATAGCTTTGGCTTCAACTTTCCCTCAGGTGAAGCCAAATCCTTGTCAGGAAGGACCCTTGCTGTCCTTATAGCTCTGTCCTAGAATTCTCAAGGAAAACATTGTCCATCATCTTGCCAGCAAGGGAAGACCCTCTCAAAAATCTTCTGATGAGTCCCAGAAACAATGCAATCACATTCTATTACCAGTTTTCCCTACATCTTGCCTTATAAAAAACAGTAACAAACAAAACAAAAATCCTTACTGTAATAAGCAGAAGGAAAGTCTAGAGTTAGCCCAAGACAGATGAAACAAAAGAAATGGTAGGACAGAAAGTGTAGAGAGAGAATTCTTAACCTTCTTTAAATTATGGACTCCTCTGCCAATCAAGTGAAGCCTATAGGTCCCTTCACAGAAATATAAATAAATGAATAAACAAACAAACAAATAAAGATGGCATAGAATCACAAAGGAAACCAATTATATTGAAATACAATCATCAAGTTTTTTACAACAACAAATTCACAAATACCATGTTAAGAAGTCTTGGTAGGGGGCAGCTAAGTCCACAATAGACAGAGAACTGACCTGGGAATCAAGAGGACCTGAGTTCAAATGTGCAGCTTCAGACACAATACTTACTACTGGCATAACCCTGGACAAGTCACATAACCCCAATTGCCTCTCCAAAAAAAAAAGAAAGAAAGAAAAGAACTCTTGGTAGAAGATGAAGGTGATTGGGGCTGAGGGTTAATGAAAGTGGAAGTATAGACTAGATAATGGGGAAGAAATGTAAAGAGGGATAAGAAAGAGGAATGACAGGGAAGAATGTATATATCTCTTCAGGCATAAACATTACTAATTGTTTGGGGGCATTATGCTTAGAGACATAGATGTATAGGTCTTGTCTGTAATCTATCTGAAGAAATCAAACTTCTGTGTAAAAGAGAAGTAGCCCTTCAAGGCAGCACAATTTATACTAGTCCCAAAGGTAATTCCATTCAGTAAGTATTTATTAAACAGGGAGTAGTAAGTTGGTATTTTTGCTAGGTGCTGGGGCTATGAGGACAACAATAGAAATAATCCATTCTCTCAAGGAGTTTTCATTCTAATTTAAATGAATGATTCATTCAATGAATGCTACAAATATATAAATGTATATATGTTTGTACACAGAGAGACACACATACATACATGCACTACTTCTGTAGCCTAATTCTCTTGTTTCCTTAGAAGCCCAAATCAGTATCTAGGACAATGTTGGGTCCACATTAGACATTCTATAAAAACTAAGAGGAGAAACAAATAAATCTTAATTAGTTGTATTTCCCATACTTCCCACTGATTGGTTAAAGCATCAGGGCAATTAAGCAAAATCTCCAGGCCCCAGTAATGGCCCTCAAGGTCCATTTAAAAAGGTAAGGTTTTCCTATAAATGATTAGAACCCTTCTTTACCCCACTACAGCAGGAATGACCAGAAGCTAGATGTCTCAATTATTTTTTCCTTTTGATAGGGTGATGGACACAAAGTACCTAGATATGATGCTACTATCACTTACTGGAGGAGTAAGCTGAGGAAAATACTAATAAGATCTCACCAGAATAGTTTCTCTCCTTTAAATACCCAGGATGTGACATTTTTATCAAGGTATGCTTTCTTCACTTCTAACAAAAGCAGAATGTAAGAATTTAATTCATTTCTAAAAGACACTTATTAAATGTCTGCCCTGTGCATGGCATTGAAGTTATGAAGACGAAATGCACAATGTTTCCTGCCATAAAGGAGTGTACACTCTATTGGAAGATCTTACATTATATATCTTCTCTTATATTTTCTACTTAGGTGATTTAAAAATAATACAGCCTTCAGAAAAGGTAGTTTGGAAATCAAAAGTCTCGACTTCTGTAGCCAAAGTCTGCTTTACTTCCTTCAAATTCTCAGAAGGAGAGCCCAGCTTGCTTAGCTCAATATCTTGCTTGTTTTAAATACTGATTTTTTTTTTTTGCTTTTCATATGTCAATGTAACAGCCATCAATTAAATAAAGCATACAAAGTGGACTACCTAAAATGGTCTCCATTTAACAACTTAAAGACCCAAATTTGCAAGTTACAATAGTGTAGTTGTGACTGTAATTTCTGAGTCAGAGGAAATCAGCTCCACAGGAAACAGCTATGTGTATAAAAAAAGTTATGGGAAACATCCATGATAACTGTTTATTAAGAATTCTCTAATGGAGTTTTAGCACTCTCAAGACAACATGACAGTCTTTATCTAATTGTCAGTACTTTAAAATGCAATTAAAAGTTTCTAAATAAGACAGCATTACTGTGAGGTCTACTAAAATGTATCTCTGAAAAGCATAGGAGTGAGTGTATGCAGGACTATGTATATAAAAAGTTTTAGAAGAGAAAAATAATTGTGGGATGGATTTGCCCCAAATAGTTTCAATAATAAAGAGTCCAAACACATTAACACAGTCATAACTGTTAAAAGAGTTTTTCTTACCCCTCTCAAACATTGGCTTCCAGGCTTGCTATTTAATTGAATAATAAATAAAATGAATTGAGGGGTATAAGAAAATTCACAACTTGTGCTCTTTGTGAAATGAAATAATAGCCATGGAAATTAAATGCTTGAGCTTCAACAACCCCAAGAGGTTCTGAAAGCTCTTCAATCTATGAGGGATAGAAGCCAAAATAATAATAATAATAATGATAATGGCTAAGAGAAATCAGTTCAAACTTATTGATTTATACCAATTTTCAAGGAAATTGTAGAAACTGCACAAACTATCATTATTGTTATAAAAAGTTAGCAACTTCAGTGCCTAGAAAGATATTAGCAATTGGTCAGAATTACACATCCAAAATTCAATATCCTTCATAAACTAATTTATAGTCGATCCCTGTAATAAAAGTATAAATCCTCCAATCCTTGAAAATATATATAAGTACACACACACACACGCACACACACACACACACACACACACACACACACTGAGACAATTCTTACCTATATTCACCTCAACCACTGACTCCGAAAAAGTAATGAATAATGGATTTAAGAGATGTTGTCATACTTCATTGTCATAAATTTAAAACTAAATGGAATAAAAAAGTTTTCAAAATATAGACACTTAGTGGAAGAAATCAAAGCCATGTGGGAACAGGATGATGGACATATCATTCCTATACTCCTACATACTACTGTATTTGTCTAAAAAATGTTGGAGGGAATGCACATAACAAGTGCTTCTGTGCTAACACTTTTATGTTAATATTAAAAGCAATTATTTTATCCATTTGCACAATTTTTGATTCAACATTTAATATTAAAGAGCATCATATAAGATAGTGACTAGTCCTAGGACTGTTTCTTTTTAAAACCCATGGAATATAAGATAAAAAGATTGTAGTAACAAGAAATACAGACATTTTGTTCTTTATGTTATCCCATTTGATTTTCACAAAGGTGTAAATAGGCTTATAGTGATTAAGTGACTGTCCCAAAGTAATTTACCTAAAATATTAATTTGCCCTCCTCCCCCAAAGATTTTTAGTTCTGCAGTGTAGAAGCATATTCTATGTGTGTTGATTGTCAATAATGTTAGATCCCAACACACTTTAAACAGACATTATCTTATTTTTAATAGTATCATTCCTAGTATGAGATGGGGAAATAGTCAAGGAGTTTTAGTAACTTGGACAAAACTCAAGTCACCTGAATCCAACAAGTATCCCCAATATTTTTTTCTACTTTGCCATGTTATCTCTCTTGACAATAGATTCATCTTTAATATCACTTGGGCTTTCATGAACAGATCTAGAATCATAACATAAAAGAAATAAACAGATAAATGAGAAAAGATACAATTCTAAGTTGCTTACTACCTAAGTAAAATATAATCACAACGAAATAGTATCTCATTTTCACATAAAACTGTCAAATACATTAAAAACCCTTGATGATTGTAAAAACCCTGTGAAGTTGAAAGGAGGAAACAGTATCTCTATTTTACAAATGGAAATTAAGTCTCAAAGAAGTTAAAGCCTTGTCCAAAGTTATACAACTAGTCAACAGTTCAGTTATGTTCGATACTCTTTCTACAGCACCATATTATCTCTCATCTGTGCTCTACTTTCATTGTTTGACTCAGTATAAAATCAAATATCTCCCTCAAAATCATGACTTAGAAAAGAAAATGAGAAGAGAAAGTATACCTTTATTTTTCATCTTTGTTATTTTGGTTTACACAACTGTAATTTATTAGGAGCCAAACATATTTAAAACTTGAAATATGAATGGTATAGCCTTCAATAATAATAGAGTAATGAAGCATTTTGTTCCCACATAGGTTTACAGGTTTTTCCCTCTCTGCCCCAATACCTCTGTGCCATTCAAAAAACCTGGACAGTCTTTATTCTTATTGGTTTACTAATCTAATAAATCCTGATTTGGATTGGTATGATAATCTATTCAACTTTATTTTTAATCTCTTAGAATTAATAATTTACAGTTAACACAGCATGAAGCAATTATAACATCGTATCTTTTTGTAAATAGAGGACTCTGCCTTGATTACAGATCTTCAAATACATACAGATTAGTTGTTTAAAAAATATACATTAAAGAATTGCCTAGAATAGTATCCTATATGTCACCTATATGTCATCCTATATGTCTTCAGTGAATGTTTGTTGAATAAATGGAGGAATAGTCATTTGCATGACTAGCTTACCTTTAGAAACAATCTTTATCTTTTTCCCCTCCAAGAAATTAACAAATGAGATTTCTTTTAGTGGAAAGGTTACTGGATTTAGACTCAGAAAGATCTCAGCCAAGTTAAGTAACATTGCTGAGATTGTTTCCCCATTAGTAAATGGCAATTATATTGCTCTGTTTATCTGAGCAGATAACATGAACATAAAAATACATATAGCACTATCTAAATCTAAGACTTGAATGAATACAGTTAGTTACTATAGTTATATGCCTTCTTAATGAATTCAAGTAACTTGGTGGTGAGGTAGAAAAGTGGGTATGATAGAAAGGTCATTTATAGCAACAGAATGGTGAAATTACTTACTAAGCGACAAAGTCAAAATAGAAGAATGGTGATGGATGAGAGATAGGTAAATTGGGTAGGACATAACGTCCAGCTTATTGGTTGGGCCTTGCTTATGAACATGGAATTTAAGGAAAGTGATTTCCTAAAGACTACATAAATCTGCGATGTGCCAAATAGAGGAGCTAAGAAATAATAAAAAATCTGTCTTAAAACGGAGCAAATAATTCCATATATTTAAGTATTTCTCTTTGCTCTGTATAGGCCACCAGAACTGTTTTGGGAGACCAACTCAACTTCTTCCATTTATAAAGTTTAAGGTGTCCTGAAATTGAAATGTTATGAGACACCTATTTTTTTTTCTACTTATTGATCAAAAGCCATCTCAGGAAATGTTTTTATAAGTTAATTAAAATTTAATATAATACAGCCAGAGACAGGGTGTAGGGGAAACCACTGAAGTGAATAGAATAGGATTTAAAAGAGAAGCACAAGTAGCCAAGACAGCTGTTGAAGGTTAGTGGTTCTTATGGAATAGGAGTCCAGCTTGGAACATGTAGAGGAAAGGCTGAGCAAGGTTACAAGGAAGAACAACTAAAAGCTGCATTTGTAGGGGTTCTCATCAAGAAAAGGATACGAAAAATCCTGTTGGTTTGGCTATTCACAATGGTGAGGTGGCCCAAAGCACAGAGTGAGTCATAGATAGTTCTCTGTCCTGCGAGCCAGACATTTAAAACATATTTAGAAAGCAGAAACACATAGAATTTTTTGAACCTCACACACACATCAACAAACATATATATAACAATGTGGTAATCACCAACATTTTAGTTAGAGAGAATATAAATTGAATTTGGCCTCCACAGTCCTGGGTTCTAGTCCATTAATAAGCTGTACCCACTTGGGCAAATCATTTCACACACTGCACCTCACTTTGTTCATCTATAAAATGAATGATTCAGATGAGTTATACTCTCAGGTCACTGCCAGTTATAAAATCCCAGGATTCTGTGATTCCATCAAAACATAATTTCCTGATGTCCCAATTATTTTAAGATGTCTTTTCCTTTCTTTTTGTCCCAATGTCTTCATCTTTTCTACTGCTCTACACAGGAGGAATGCACAGCAAATTAAGAGAACATAAGAGAATACACCAGTTGCTACTGTTTGATAACATTCACAGACCAAGAAAAAACAGTGGAAAAGAGGTGCAAATTATAAAACCTAAGAGTAAACAAAGAGCTCTTACAGAGTTCTTGTGTCATGGGAGTGATGCAGGTGCATATTCATCTCTTGCCACTTTGGGGAAATGAAAACTGCGTTCTTCATTCAAATGCCATTAAGTTATTTACAACTAGATCTGGAGACTTCATATTTATCATTGCAAAGTATAAAGCCAAATGTCCGTCTTCCAGGAGCACCAAAGATTAACAGATTAGAATGTTTTCCACATGTCCATTTTTACTGTCAAGAGAATTTTAAAGTTTTCCAGCTTCCACAGCTGAGCCAGATGTCAATGGATCCCATGGTGAAGTGAAATTGGCAGAGTAGCCTTCTTATGACCCTGGAGTTGTTTTATCAAGGATCAGTTTTAAAGTCAAAAAGGCCATTTCTTGCTGAGGCCTATAACGGTTTGGGAGGCCCTTTCTCTCCCCAAATTGCACAGAACTGCTGACTGGGTTAAGCTAGTGATGCCCAGCAGTATTTCTTCTGACTCCTCTCACACTTTGCTATAATTGCTATTTATGTTGGCACAAGAGAAGGAACGGGTCTCATTTCCACTGGAAGTTTCCTGTCTCTGGTTTCAGTAACATCAGTGGAGGACATTATACCAGTCACATATTTTGTTGTCTAAACCAGGACTGGTAATTTACCCGTCAGTCTCCTCACTGTGGTTTCTGATTACCATAGGTTGAAGGACTTCAGAGGAGACAATTTCTAAAACAGTTTTAATAATTAACAGTGAAAGGTTTTTCTTTATTAATATTCTTGGGTCAGAAAATCATAGCTAAAGAGCCAACTATAGCTATGATGACATTTTTAATTCTTTAAAGAAATCAGGTAGGCTTCCTTTCTCTTAATCCAGTCTTTGAGGAATACTGAACCATAGCACCCTACATTGACATAAGAAGTAGTTATGTCATATTTATATATGGTACAATGCAAAGGGAACTATCTCTGATGTCAGGACTGGTTTAAAGTTCCACCTCTGACACTTAGAAATTCTGTGTCTGGGAAAGTCACTTATCCTCCCTAGACTTTAGTTTCTTAATTCTGTCATCCTCCAACATTAAACTTCTATGGCTTACTATTTGAAATACCTTTAACACTAAAAATAATCTATTTAACCAGAATATGAAAGAGATTAAAATGAAAAATATGCACTAGGTCAACATATTGAAAACACTAAATATAGTCCAAGTGGCTAAAAGGAATAGAGAATATTTATCTTTATTGAATATAAAATGTATATGATGCATATTTTTGCATATTCATAGAGCTAGAATTAAAGAGAGATGCAGAGACAGAAATATAAATATACTGCTGGGGAGGGAAAAAAAAAACAGTCTTTAAAGAGTCTTCAAAAAGGTGTCTTTAATGTGCTTCAAGAAATGAGATTCCTTGATGGCTCTAGCAATAACCATAATTGTGTTCAATGATCCTATGGCAACCCTATGACAATTTAGTTAAGCATAAAAGATGTCTGTCTCTATCACTGAGGATAAGTCCTACATGAAGTTAAAATACAAGAGGGATTCCCTATAGATTAAGAGTTCTTTTTGATAATACAGTTTGTCTAAGATATTGTGCTGACTTTGTCAAGTCTTCAAAACTACCAAACTTAAAAATGAGGTCCATTCAAAAGATTTTGACTAACAATCCATTAGAAATGATCAATATGAAATAGGTTTATGAATCATGAAAGAACACAAAGCACAATGGGGATATGCATGGGTGATATAAATAAATTATAATATCTTAACAATGAAGACCTGCAAGAAAGAAATTATTCAGATCACATAATACAGAATAGTTTTCACTAGAAATGGAAGTGAGCTGATCATATAAAAATAGTTAAAGATATCAAACGCAAATCCTGAGTCCTGCATTGTTATCCATTTGATGATAAAAGACCTAGAGAAGGCCCTCAAATACATTCAGTCAATCTTTTTATGGGATACTCTAGAAATAAACAGACAAGGATCACATAGAATGAAAAGGCATGGATAGAATGCAATCTGTACCACAAGAGGTAATAACCACATTAATGAAATCAGGAACTTACCAAAGCATAATATGAACTAAAAGTAGGAACCATTTTAATAAGCAACTAGTTTTTAAGGATCAAGACATAATTTTACAACTTGCTAATTAGTTCCTATAAAACTGTTACTAAGAGTAAGCATTAAAATAGCTTTTAATTGTTGTTGTTGTTGCACTTAGCAGTATATTTTACTAGAACAGAAACCTTATGTTCTAATGTAAAATAAGAAACGAATTTGATTATGCCACTGAACTATTACTACTACTACTACTACTACTACTACTACTACTACTACTACTACTACTACTACTACTACTACTTCTACTACTACTATTATACCATTAATAAAATTTCCTCTTGTGGTCAAAAGTCTTCCCAGAGCAAATCCTCTTCCAGGCATCTTTCCTCCCCTGGGAGGCTGCAAAGTTTGCAATAAAGAGATCATTGTAAGTACTGACCTCTCAGTTTGCTAACTGACCCTCATATTTTAATTTCAGCTTTGAGTTAGCTGAATTAGTCCTTATGACATTTTTTCAGTGCCTCATTATCTAACTGATATTCCCCCAAACCACTGTAATTCCAGTACCAAAACTCCCTTTTCCTTTATTTTTAGTGTATTCTTCTCTAACTGAAATTGTTTAAAGAACACGGACTAAATTTAATCCTATTTTTCCATAAAGTTGTTTTTCTTAATCATGGAGAATTGGACATGGAATGGAAGAATAGAGTAGGTAACCTAGTATTTCCAGTTCCTTATAATGTGTTCAATGATCCTATGGCAACCCTATGACAATTTAGTTAAGCATAAATAGTTTGAGAGGTCCCTTAGTAATTCATTTGTCATACAATGGAGAAACTACTGATCTCTACATCTTTTTTTGTGGCATAAAGGTTATTGGCCTATCTTTAGTCACTAGAGCTAGATTAAGCTGTAAAAAATTCTTCCAACTCTGTTTCTTTTTTATCATAACATATTAAAAAAAATGCTCCAGAGTATGAGTGTCTCCCTATCTCATGTATGGCTGCTAGACTGTCTTTATAAGGTATGAATATGAAAACGCTGAATGAAGGTAATGACATTGCTCCATATAAGAAACTATGTGGTTCTAATTAACTTGGAGAATATAGAATACATATGTTAAACCTGTGGTTTTCAAACTAATATTTGCATCCTTCTTTTTCACATAAATGTTGTGGGCTTCCATATTCTGCTACCCATACACACTTTCCACAAAACAATCTTCACTTATGTCTTCACTTCTGTTTTTTTTTTATTTTTATTTTTTATTTTTATTTTTTTT
>CM053584.1:220000585-220016317 GCA_028627135.1 Pseudochirops cupreus
ACTGCACAGAATGTATTTGGTTGTTGTATTGATTAGTTTTGCTGTATGTTTTTTCATCTTGCTTGAGCTACAAGGAATGGCTCACTGGGCAGGGGAAAGGAGGATAATATGGGGAAGCAGAAGTGATATAAAAACAAAATATCAATAATAAAACAAAAAACAAAACAGGTCCAGAAAACTGAAACAAGGGCAAGCAAAGAAAAGTATAGGTAAAGTAAAGTGCTGACCAGAGCGGGATGAAACTTGTCTTAGTTTTCTTTACTTCTGCTAAAATTGTATCTTGTAGCTAGAATAATTGGGCAATAGCAGGAAAAAAGACTGCAAAGGTAAACCTAGAAGTCATGTACAAACCTTCAGAAAATTCAAAAGAGCATACAAATTATACCATATGCTAACCAAAAGTCATTTCCTGGTAATACATACTGAATGAGTAGAATTCATCTAGGTGTTGCTTTCAGGATTCTGGTCCCATGATATGTAAATTCCAGATAAAGCCTAGACCTCCACAGTTTCATATCAGTAGAACATCAAAAATGTGCTCATAACTTTAAGATGATGATTTTAAAATTTTACAAATAACTTTGAGATTATTTGTATATGTTAATGAACTAACTCCAAGGTGGCACAGGTGGGAGTTTGTCTGTTTCCACCCAAAATCCTATAAAAATCAGATCTGAAACTCCTACCTGCCAAGCCCTCTTCCACGTCCATCAGGTCCTTGTAGCCTACTGCTCCCAACTTTAATCTAGAGTTATAGGAGTGTTATACTCTGCCTCTCTCCTTCCCTATCCTCTTCTCTATGCTGCCTATCTCCCTTCACCATCCCATTCCCCATTGGCAGTCTATAATCTCTATAAAAGCTGTTTTGCTGCTTGCCCTGGTATCCTCTGTGCCTTATTAAGGTGTGATTGTCACTCCATTTCTGACGACTAATTGTGGTCCTTCCCAGTGAGTACCCCAAGGATCAGGCATGCTTGCCCCCATTACATGATTTCATGAATTAATTATCAATTCAACGCTAAAGTCCTTAGATGAATGCCTGGGTCACCACTTAGTGGTATGTTGTAGAAAAGATTATTGATCACATTTGAGTTAGAAGAGATGACTTCTGACATCTCTTCAAATTCGGATTCCATGAATAAAAGACTCAAATTGCAGAAACTAAGGATAGCCCAGAGAGAATTTTTGTTTTTAATTTTGGGCCTGGACTCATCCTTTAATCTTGTAGGAACTCAGATGAAGGAACTTTTTTCAACCAATGCAGATCAGTAACTGCCCTGTCACTTAAAGTTACAGACCCTTGTGTAGCAACACCGAGTCACAGGATGCCAAAAGCAGGAATTGAATCAATATCACAGTAATTCCTAAGTCAGCCCTCTATCCACTCCACCATATTTTTATATAGTATGCATTTGTAGTGGATCCAGTCAGCATGCTTTAGTAACTTCCAAGCAGTACATGGATTTAGAAGTACTACAGAATTTGAAAGTTTCAGAGAGATTCCAGAGATCTTTGAATCTAACACATACCTGAATGGAAATCTCTACATCATCAATAACAAAGGAAATCTGACCTCTACTAGAAATCTTCCATTGAAGTGAGACTCGTTTATCCTAAGCCATTCCACATTTAGCCTGTTCTACTTGATAGGAAGTTTTTTTTTTTCTTTGTGTAACTCAAATCTACATCTGTACCTTCCATCCATTGCTCCTATTTCTGTCCTCTAAGGTTGTAATGGTAAAGGAATTTAAAGATCCTCTTGTATTGGTTTGGTTTTGGGGTTGTGTTAAGACCCAGAGCTTGTGAATCCCACTTGTGGGATGGACTTGTGGACGTGAAGAGAGAGGGCTGAATTGGGAGGAGCTGGTGTGGTAGATTTAGAGACAGCCCCAAGCAGAGGAGGCGAGAAGAACATTGGGGGGGGGGGCAGTATAGTGGAGGCAGAGAGAAAGGAGAATTGTTAGGGGCCAGAATTGCTGAGAGAGGGACTGCTGAGGGCCAGTTGGAGCTGCTCAGGACTTTTGAGAACTGCCACCCAGAGCTACCGAGAACTGAGGAGGCATGGCTATGACAGTATTTTGTCTGTCTCTTTTAATGTTGTTTTGTCAGATTTGTTTGCTGGTGAAGGACAGTGCTGTTGTTGCAGAGTCCTGGAAACTTGCTGTTAGTTCATAAACCCTGAAGAAGGATTTTCTTTTTGTATGGGTACAGAAATCCTGGAAGAGGGTCTTGATGATGTTTTCAGGGGTCTGGGACCGTTCTGCAGGCAGAGAGTGAATTGATAAGGACACTGGCAAAGCATCTTGTGGCTTTGTTAAGCTTTGTCTCCCCAGGAACAGAGATTACTGAGAACTTGCCTCGGGTCAAGATAAAGAAAAGACCTCTTCTTGGGTATTAAATGTAATGATATCTTTGTAGCTTAGGGGTAAATGGCCTTTTGTGCTCTCCACAGCCCCTTTTGAGAAGGTACTTGGTGTTAACTGATGATAATTGTAATTCAGTTGTGATCCAGGAGTGGGAAATGGTTGACTTTTTTTGTGCTCTGTGAGTGACCAAATGAATGTACTTTGTTTATGATTGGAAACTAGAGACTTTGTGATTGACTAAATGAATGTACAACCCATTTGGATTGAATTGAGGACTTACTAAATTATTGAATTACACATGGTGAATGCTGTATTTTGATTTTCCCTTTTCTGAATGTTTAGCCTTAATTTGTCACTGATTAAAATGGAGAGTTACTATGCTGGTATTTTGAACCTTGGAAATTGCCTTTGCTTGACATTACAAGGGTCAAGCAGAACACCGCTAATCAATTTTAACAGTCCTTAAAAATATGAAATCAACTCTCATGCTCTTCCAAGGTATTCCTCAGGCCAAATAGCCACACTTTCTTCAATCTATCATCATATGCTATGGTTGCCAGTATTTTTGCTATCCCAATTACTATCCTGTGAACAAGTTCTGTTATTGTTTTTATTCCCAAAATTTGTTGCCAACAACTGAACACAACATTTGAGATGTGATATGACCGAATCAAAGTACAAGTGAGATATCATTTATCATCATGCCTTTATTAACAAGGCTCAAAAATCTTTTGCTGGTATATAATGCTATTTGACTCAAATTGAGTTTGAAATCCACTAAAACTAGCAGATGTTTTTACATTAAATGTTTTTCTTAGCTATGCCTTCCTTATTTTATGCTGTTAGTTGACTTTTAAAAAATATTTTGTTTTTGACATAATCACTCCTGAATATTGCCCCCTCCAGTAGTACTTTCTATGAACAAACAAACAAAAGCAAAATCATCTAGCATAGCAAATGGAATTGACAGCAGTACATTAAACATTCCACTCTTACAGTTCACAATTTCCTTAAGAGAAAGAAAATATGCTCTAACATCAGTCATATGCAGCCAATATTAATTATTGACTTTACCATACCAGTGTTTGTCATTGTAGTAGCCAACATTTAATAAATCTTTTTTCTGTGAGTGAATTTGCCTTTTACTGAAACTCTAACAAGTTTAGGTTATAATATAATTTAGAGTACATCATTGAAGTCATTGTATATGTTGTTCTTTTGATTTTATTTGCCTTTTGCATCAGTTGAAAACTTTCTCATAGTTCTGTTGATTCATATTTGTCATTATTTATGGTGCAGTAGTATTTTATTGTATTTATAATTTGTCCTGCCATTTCCCAATCAAAAGGCACATAATTTGTTTCCAGACTTTGCAAGCACGTAGCGGTTGTGACCTAAAGATGGGAGTATCAGGGAGAAGAGGATGAACCACAATTTCAAAGGCTGCAGAGATGTCAAGAAGAATAAGGACTGAGAAAAGGCAATTATACTAGAACAATTAAGAGATCACTGGTAACTTTGGAAAGAGAAGTTTTGATTCAATAATGAATAATTAAAATATTTTCTAGTTAATGTGTAATGAAGTATTTAAAGGTTTTTGTTACTTCTCTAACTATTAGATCCCCTCATAATTTAAGATATTGTTATTTCCAATTTAGCTGTGTATTTCTTTTCATATTGATTCTGCCTTAATGAATTATGGACTATAAAACATATATTGAGAAATTCAGCTTTTCTACCTAATTTATGATTTTAACACTAGCACATGAACTTTTTTTTGTCAAGTTGCCACTGATGTTGAAAAGTGAGTTCACTCTTTCATATACCCACTCAGAAATTGTCAGGTTTGTGGTTTTTTTTTTCTTAGAAATCGTTTCAGATCTATAAATTATTGTTTATATTCTGTAAGAATTTCAACAACTAAAAAAGAAATGACAAAGTAACCTGTCATTATTGTTTTTCTATCATGTTCTCAATTTCCCTCTCTCTCTCTCTCTCTCTCTTTCTTTCTCATTATTTTGGCTAGTTTTTGCTTTAAATACTTAGATTCGATGGTTTTTTTTTTACTACATTTACACTTAATAATGATATTGGTGCAATATGTACACTATTGTGTCTTTAAGCATAACATAATTATAATTTACATATTTTTATTTTCCTTAATCTAAAATTATTATTTTGAGGGTTTTTAAAAAAAATTATCTGAAGTACCATTAAGCTATTCCAATTCTTTATTCTCTTTGTAAATCTTATTTTTACTAATTTTTTTTTCTGTAACAGGGGCTTTTATATTATACCTTTATTTTCAAATTCATTCATCTTCCCCCAATTTCCTATCTAGTAATCCATACTTTGTTTAATAGAAGAAAAGTAAGAAAAGAAAAAAAAAGTGTAAAAGAACCACCCAATATGTTGCCTATCAGATAGTATCAGAATAGAAGTCATATTTTACAATCATAGTTTCTCATCTCTGGAAAAAAAGTGCATTTTCTTAACTTCTCTCTGGGACCAAGCTTACACACTGTAATTTTACAGTGTCCAGTTTCATTTTGTTATTCTTTTCATCTACATTGAGGGACAATGCGATGCAGTCAATGGGGTATTGGCCTCAAAGTAAAGACAACCTGCATCAAATCTGGCTTATGACATATACTCTCTATATGAGCCTTGACAACTCTCTTAACATCCTAATATTCTAGGTAATACTGAAAGGCTATAAGTTGCAGAGGAAACATTGACCTGTATTGGTAGAAGGTTTTTCCTCACTTTGGAGAACTGGTGAAATCAACCACAAGTCCATTCCCTATACCTTCCATTTACATTCCTGTAGTTATCATATGTATTGTTTTCCTTGTTCTCCTTACTATGCTCTGCTCTATAAATCCTGATAGTCTTCTTTTAAAGCTGAGATAATTATTGCTGTCTACTGAGGTATTTCATTTAATTTCAATTGTATTATTCTATACTATTTCTTTATTTTTTGGGATGGGCGAAACTTCATTGTTTACTCATTTATTTTCACTTTTTTCTGTTTTTTTCTTATCCTACATGATTCTTTGTGATGAATTATTTTCTTTCTAGTCTGTCTTATTTGTTAATGTTCTTTTTAAAAATTTTAAACACACTTATTGATAGAAGTGATGGAGGAGAGTCACAATCTCTCACTCGGTTATCTAGCCAGATATTCCTACTTTCCCCCCCAAAAAATAAATAAACCAATAACAAACTGAGTTGGACTTTACATTGATCTCAAATTTCACCTTGCTATAATCAGCCTATTTTTTTTCTGGTCTGTTGAGATCTTTCTCAAATCAGGTTGCATAATTCAATTTTTTAGCCCACACTCCTAGATTTGTGTTATCTGTAAGTTTGACAATTATTCTCTCTATACCTTCACCCATATCACTAATACAAATGTTGAATGGAAGAGAATGAGGACAAAACTCTAGGGCACAATCCTGGAGATTCTCTCCAGGCTTAGATTATTCAGTTCTCTGAATCTAATCATTTGATAAATTCAAAATCCAAGTAGCTATATTTTTCTTTTTTTCTTTCTTTCTTTTTTTTTCCCAGAGCTGGTCTCCTCTCCCCAGTTAGAAATGAGGCTGCCATGCACAGGCCTCATCATGGAAGCCTTGACCTACTCAGTTTCTGAAGTGGGACAGTTCACCCTGATCAGGAACCTTAGTGGTTCTTTACATGCAGCGGCTCCCCATCTTGGTGCTGGACTTGGTGTGAACATATGATCAACTTTAATTCTATTCTATATCAGAACTCCAGAGCTTAAATGAACCACTGGCTTCAACCTTCCTGGTAATAGAGAGATTCTAGGTGTACATCACCATACTGGGCCTTAAATGTTTTTTCAACTAGCCCACATCTCTCCAACATGTCCACAAGAAGGCCATAAGGCTGTTTGTTAAATGCCAAATGAATCGAGATATATTGTGTATATGTCTGATATCCTGTCAAAAATGAAATGAGGTCAGGTAAACATGACCAACTGATGAATCCATGCTGATTCATAATGATGCTAGCTTTCCTTCTAAGTGGCCACAAACCATCTCTTGAATTTTATAAGATAAGGAGCTAGAAGTCATTATTTCTGAACTCTGAATAACCTGAAATCAAAAGAGCTGGAGTGACTTACTTGTGTAATAAATAGCAGAGCTGGGAGTCAAAACCAGGTCCTTCTATTCCAAATATAGTTTACCTTTCATTACAACATTGTTTTCTCCCATATTGCCAACTTGTTGCTTGAAAAGTGTCTCTCTTAAAAAAAAAGAAAAAAGAAAAGTGTCTCTCTTCCCTTTTTGGGAAATTGAACATTCACCTCTCTCCAATCCTGTGATACCTCTCCTAATCTGTAGGACTTCAAAGATCATTCATAATGACTCAGTTATTTCATTACATTGACTAATTTGCTTTTCACCACCATTATTTCGAAGTTTTACTCTACCTATCGCCTTACCCTTATCAGATACAATCTGATTCATTTTTTTCCCCACCATCTCTCTTCAATTACTTTAGATTTGAACATCCTATTAATAGTTTTAATTCTTCCCAAATGAAGGAATGTTATCCTTTGTGGAAATTAAAAAAAAAATAAAAACAAGATAAGCTTTCACATAGGAACTAAGAAGACTGTGGATAGTAGTATATGCCAATGTTTTAATTTAATAAATATTTGTTAAGCATCTACTGTGTGCAAAGAGCTATGATAGGTACCGAAGAAGACACAATTGAATAAGGCATTGTTTCTGGCATAGTATTGTTCAGCATAGTAGGGTTTGGGATCTCCAAAGCAGGAACAGAGAAGGCTAAAGGAGGCTAAAGATTCAAGGATGGAAGAAAGTGCATCATTGCAATGGCTGACTATAATGTTAAGATTTTGGAGGGAGAAGAATGAATCCAGAACACAGATGATGGACAGGAAGAACAGAGAGGGCTTGAAGTTTTCATGTTTGACTTAGTTTACTTAAGGTCGTCCCTCTCATCTTTATAACTGCACTAGCACACTATCCCAGGATGGCTCACAGCTGTAGACATTTCTTCCTCATCCAAGGCCAAAGTTTTCTTTTAATTCTCCTTGAGAAATCCTCTTGGGTTTTCAACTGGGATTAAAACATCATTGAAAGGTCATCTGGCTCAAATCTTTGCTTCAGTGCAAAAAAACCTTCCTGCTAGCTAAACTAGTTCCTTCAGGAAATTGTTTAAACTATCCCTCAAAATCTTCAGTGATAGTTATTCCACAATCTCTTATGGTAAATTGATCCAGGATTTCATTTATACATTTTTTTTTCCTAAGCTATAAGCACAAAATATCAGAGGACTGAAAAACCCGAACTTGTCATATTAAAGAGTTGTCATAAGAGGAGAAGCATGTAAATGATTAGAAATAGCATCCATAAATGACAGGAAATGACATAAATTGGATCACAAATAGCCATGTGAGAAATGATCATGCCACCTTGACTAGGAATTAAACTTCTGAGAATACAGTAACATGCACAAGCGGAAGAAGAGAATTTAAATACTCATAATTTTTCTCTTCATACACTTTCTCCCTCCAGGAATGCACTTTTATAAACCCCTCTTTTTGGTTCTGAATCAGGCATGGAATCTGGAATCCCAATTGTATGCTAAAAAGTAATGGAACCAACATGGCCTGACCATGCAAATGATATATTTTTGCAAATAGGGCCTAAAAACAGAGTGAGCTGAAGCTGTACAATATGCCAGAAATGGGATCCTGTTTCAAGAATTTAACCCACGGAGTAGTCACCAGTCAGTTAGCCTTCCCTTGGGAAAATCACATTTTTATTCAGAGAGAGTATCAGAAATCAGACTTTGTGCTGTGTAAGAATTTAAGGCAAGTTGGACAATCTCTCCTGTGCAATAAGGAAATGCAGTTTCAGTATTTCTTCTCACCCCTTGCCATGGGAGAGGAAAAATATTACCTGTAATTCCATCTAATATTACATGTTAGAGGATTTTACAGATTAGGGTATTATTGTTATTATTATCATACCACTCTCATTTTTGTCATTAATGGAGCTCAGGCAGAGAAAGTCTGGGACAAGTCAGTAATCTGCTATTCTTCATTTAGTGTTTTTGTTGTTTGTGCACAAATGGAAAATACTGGTGATGATGATGATAGTGTTATACATAGTTTCCATTTAGTTTAATAGTATACACATGTACACTACCTTTACATAGTGGTATAAAGTTGGAAAAATGTTTTACATACATTATTTCATTTGATTCTCTTGACAACTTTGTGAGGTAGGAGCCATTATTATTCTATTCTAAAGATGAGGAAAATGAGACTGTGAGAGATTAAATAACTTGCCCAGGATCTTATAGTTATTAAATATTTAATAATTAAATATTAAATATTAAATAAATATTAAATATTAAATGGTAGGATTTGAAGACTGATCTTCTTGACACTACTCCCTGTGTCAGCTAGCAGCATGCAATGATTGATTTTTTTTAACTGATTGCAAAGGTAGGGACACAATCTCATTTGTAGACTCACTGAAAACCACATTGGGGCAAGCCAACAGCAAATAAGAGGACAGAGGTTAGACAGACAGATAGATAGATAGATAGATAGATAGATAGATAGATAGATAGAGATAGATATCATCCTATTGCTACTTTTTGTTGTTGTTAGAACTGCATTACAGATAATGAGAGACTCATAAATGACAGGAGTCCTCTGGTTTGAATCCTACTTCTAATGTTTACTAGCTGTGAGACCATAGAAAAGTCACTTACTTCTCTAGACCTCAGTTTCCTCATCTGTAAAATAAGAAGGTTGGATTCAGGGACCACTAAGGTCCTTTCTAGATCAAAATCTCATGAACTGTATTCATTTCTCTTACATGAACATTTTCTAACAGAACATGAATGACCAATGCAGATATTCTTTTTCCAAAACTATAAAGTTCAATTTCATTTTCTGGGCCATTATTTGAAATGTTTGATTTATATTAAAAGGAAACAAATCCTACTGCATGGGCAGCAGCCAGTTGAGCAATCTGTGCTAGTTAAACATTTCAAAATTATTGGAAATCTCCTCTGCCAGAACTGCACGGAACACCTCTTAAACAGACATGGGAATACTATAGCAGAGGACATTGCCTTCAAATCTCTTTAAAAAACAGTTATCCAGCTTTAAATACAAGCTGAAGTGAAAGCCAAGAAGCACTCACAAACCTACAAGAACCCAGCTTGGACTTCTGTACACTGTGTGCTGGAAGCACAGCTAATGTTGTAAAAGTCCTGAGCAGAGCTCTCATTGACCTTTGCCCAGGCTTCTTAACTTTGAAGAGCCCACGTAGTGCTTCATGTCTGAAGATAAATATAAGTGTGCTTCCAGCAGTGATTTTCCAGCTTCTGAAGACCTGGTTATGCCACTGGGTACAAGTAGGAAAAAAAAACATTCACTTTTCTTTGATGTTACATTCTACTATTGTCTTTCCAAGAGAGGCTTATAAATCAAGTCAATGAGTTATGTGCCGATTGAGAGCTGTGAAAAGTTGCTCAGTATATTGACATTAAGCTTGTTTTAAATGTACTATTTTGTAAAGTCAAACAGAGGTATACACTGTCAACTTGGTGATTAGTAAAGAAACAAAATATGTCAATAGCATTGTGTAGTCTCATACCGAGTCACACTCATTTGATAACTGACATTTACAGAACAAAGTTCACTAAATCCTTTACATTCTTCATCTCATTTATTCTGTGTACAAACTCTGTGAAATGGGCCCTACAGGTGTTCATTCAGTCAGTTAGGTGGCATAGTTTAAAGAGGACAAGGGTTAGAATAAGGAAACCCTGAGCCTAAATCTAACCTCAGACACTTAATAATAATATATGGCAATTATTTAGCAATTACTATGTGCCAGTCACTGGATTAAACCCTTTATAAATGTTATAATCTTATCTCATTTGACCTTGGGAGTAGGTGCTATTATTGTGCCCATATTATAGATTGGGAAAATATGGCAAACAAAAGTTAAGTAACTTGTCTAGAATTGTACACTAAATAAATATTCAAGGCTGTATCTCAATTCAGATCTTCCTGATTCCAGACCCAGTGCTCTATCTATTGTGCCACCTACTTGCTTTTATAAGCTGTGTGACTGTGGACAGTTCCCTTATTCTCTCTCTGCTTCAGTTTCTTCAACTATAACATGGGGATGATAATAGCACCTACTTTCCAATGTTGTTATGAGACTCAAATGGGATAGTATTTTTGAAGGCTTAGCATATAGTGTCTGGCACATAGTGAGTGTTTTATAAATAGTTGTTTCCTTCCTTCCCTCCTTCCTTCTTTCTCTCTTTTCTTCCTTCCCTCCCTCCTTCCCCCCTCTTCCTTTCTTTCTTCCTTCCTTGCTTCCTTCCTTCCTTCTTTCTTTCCTTTCCTACTTCCTTCCTTCCTTCTTTCCTTCCCTTTTCAAGAGCATTTACTAAGTACTTTCTAAGTGTGAGACATTGTTAGACCCTGAGAATTCAAAGAAAAATACAAAACACACCCTACCCAGACCTTTCATTCTACTGGAAGGACAAAATATATACATAGATAAGTAAAAAAAAAAATATGTAAAAAGAAAACACAGAGTTCTTGGGGGAGAGCAGCTGGCAAGGAGTAGTGCCTACTGAAGATCCAGGAAAAGCTTGTGATCCTGGGCAATTCTTGAGTCAAACCTTTAAGAGAGCTAAGACATGAGAGAGAGAGGTGAGAAGGAAGAATATTTTTGGTCTTGGTAGAGACTGAGCAAGCCACAGAAGACAGAGATGGAATAGAAATAGTATGTAGAGGAACTATATATTGGAACACAGGACATCATGAGCTCCAAACTTAAATATGAATATGATCAATCTGCATCCAGTACTGTTATCTTACCTATACTGGACATTTTAATTTTATTCAGTGTACCAAAAATACTCCAAGTAATTTGTATGCAACCCCCCCCCCCCAAAATGACATTTGATCAAAATAATATGGGTTCATGAGCATATTAATCAGTCGACTAATAGGTTATAGATGCAATTTATTTTGAAAAAGCTGCCTTTTTTTTTTCATTTCCCTGAAAGGGGGGGATGGGGGTGGTGTCAGTCAATCACCTAGAATTTGAAAAGCACTTGCTATATGCTAAGTTGAAAATGTAAATAAAAAGCAAAAAGTCCATGCCCTCAAGGAGCTTATGTTCCAACAGGGCAAAGCATTCTATCTCTCTCCATCTTGTCTCTGTCTGTCTCTCTCTCTCTGTGTCTCTGTTTCTGTCTCTGTATTTCTATCTGTCTCTCTGTCTCTTTCTGTCTGTCCCTCTCACACACACATGTATACACACACATATACACACACACAGATAGATATATCCTTATATCCTAAGGAAAAATTTCTAGTCTCTCTCATGTAGTAAGCTGAGGATAGTATAATAGTATATAACTGAAATTGGCAGCTCCTCTACATATATGCTTCAGTCCAGAGTTTTCTTCTCACTTCAGGGACTTAAAAATGGCTCCATGTTTTTTTCCAAGAACAGAATCTCTCTTCTCTCAAGCTCTCACCAACTCTATTCTTTATACAAATGTGGAGAATTGAGTAATGAATACCCAGCAATGAGGAGAATCTTATCCAAAAGGCTCTTTGAGCAAAGGGTTATATTAGATATACTTATGGTACTATGATACATACATTTTTGATACTGTATGTACTTTATAACTTCAGCAATTCATACTCCAGGTACTGATCTTATTTTGACTTGGGTCAAAAACATATCCCTTTGATAAATTCATGATCTCTTAATATGCATTCATATAATTCAATATATTTCAATTTTACAAATATTGCAAAATATTAATCTCTGCCATCTCATTCTTCAGTATTCCTGTCAAAGTTTTCTCATAAATTTTCTATTAAGATGCTACCTGATACATTAGTAATCTTCCTCACACATTTGTTTGCATCACATTTTTTTACATCACACATGTCCCCATAATATCCTTTATCCAAAGCTCCATGCATGAGTGGTGATAGAAAAAAATCCTAAACTGTGCCTACCAGTTTTTTTAAATTGACTTTTTGCTTATGGGCCATTTTCACTCTTTTAAGTTATTCTGTTTCATTCTCCTAAGTTATATTAAATAATTGTAAGCTATATAGTATCAGCAAGAGAATATCAGTCTTTAAACCTCAGGCTTCTATAGAGGAGCACATTCAGATAACTTAAAGGATATTTTTTCTTAAATGCAAATGAATATAATCTCTTTCCTACTCACTTCTTGGCCCAGCTCAGCGTCCATCTTCCTTTACTGTCTAGCACATTTAAATTGATGAGCTAATTTAATGAACTGTTCAACTGGATGGTAGTCACATGTGCTTTAAAAAAAAATTCAACTATTTTACCAGTGAGTATAATTAGACATTTTTTTTCCTGTTACTACAGTTCACCCAAATGAAGTTTTGTGTTACATTGAGATGCTCATTGATTGGCATGATTTCATCTACAAATAGTACTATTTTTGATGGCACACATGTCCCTACTTAAAATCGAATTTAATATTAGTACTCAGCAAATTGTTATATAGCTCTTTTAGTCATTGCTTTTGTCATAGATGTACATATGAAACACATTTTGTTTGAGGAGAGTCTTCATTACTGTATTTCATTCTATAGACTCAAATGTATCTCTGAATGATTTTGCTTTTTTGCTTTCAGATATATAGAGCCTCAGAATGTAATCTGCTATAGATCATTTGTGGAAACCTGCTTGTTCTCTGAGTGTATCTAAGACCTAATTGATTCATACACAGTGCATTATAAAAATTTTATATAGATTGGTGAACAGGTATGTGGGTCATTACTGAATCCTATTTGGATATGTTTTTTTAAAGAGGAGATGCAATAAAAGCATTCTCCTTGATTAATTTGAATTTTCCTTACTTTGGACATTTTACCAGCACTTCATATTCAACATGTTTAAACTGAAGTTATCTTTCCATTTGAACCTGTTTCATTGGTTTCATTCATTTTCGTAGGTATCTGTGTTTGTGCCACAGCCTCCTATTAAACTCTCCGTGAGGAGAAAGTAGTGAGTCACTAACTTTATTCAACTCCTTCAGTACCTTGTCAAAGTATTTTTCCACAAAGCAGGAAAACAATAAAACTTGTAGATTGATGATATTGAAGGAATTGATCCTTGAGCACCTTTAAAATTTCATTGATTCTAGCACAGATTTCTCCTCTATATAGTTGGTACTTCAGCATGTTACCAATGATTGCTTCTATAGGCTGTGAGGCAAAAGCCACAGTGAATAGATGTATTATTAGAACAGATGGATGTCTTGATAGACAATAGGTGGTCACCAAGAGAGTTGTTGTGGTATATTTAAGACATTAAATAAGCCCAACCAAAATTTCTGTGACATTGGATAGATTTATGGGAAGATACGGATAAAAATCTTCTTGGGAGAGAGATATTGAGGTTCTGACATCTACAATGATGAAAGGGATATTTATAATGATGACATTACAAAAGCATTTGATAAAGTCTAGGCCCTCTTCTCAAATTTCTCTTTTTTAAGTACCACTACCACATCCTGTGGTTTTACTATATTACAACTGACAATAGATGAGTATAAAAACATCCTTAGATCTGTTCTAATGTATATCTTTTGTTGAATTCCTTCCAATTTCATTTAAAAATACTTTTGGGATGATCTGGCATAGTCATACCTCGTGCCAAGCTGTCTGCACACTCATTTTCTACTCAATCATTTTTCTTTTTATTATTTTTAATTTTTTAACATTGCTTTTTTAAAAAAAAATTGAGCTCCAAATTCTCTTCATCCCTCCAATCCCTCCCTCACCCATTGAGAAGGCAGGCAATATGATATCCATTATAAATGTGAAGTCATGCAAAATATATTTTCATATTAACCATGTTACAAAAAAAAAAACGCTGAAAGCTAGAAAAATAAAGGAAGTGAAAAAATATGCTTCATCTGAACTCAGTTTCATCAGTTCTCTCTCTGGAGGCCAATATCAATTTTTGTTTTACTATTAATCCTTTGGGAAAACTAATTATTTTGTATCATTTTAACAATCAGAATAACTAAGACTTCGACAGCTGATAATCTTTACAATATTGCTATTACTATGTACAATGATATCCTGGTTCTGCTCACTTCACTTTGCATCAGTTCATATACATCTTCCCATGTTTTTTTTAGACGATTCTGTTCATCATTTCTTACGACACAATAGCATTCTATCCCAATTGTATACCATAATTGTCCAGCTATGGCCAGTTGATGGGCATCCCCTTACTTTAAAAAAAAAATCTTTGCTCTTACAGAAGAAATGTTAGGAATATTTTGATACATATAAGATTCTTTTTTTTTCCTTTTCCTTTGATATTCTTGGGGAATAGATCTAGTAGCATAACTTCTGTGTCAAAGGGTGCAGTTTTATAGACCTTTGAGCATAGTTCTGAATAGTTCACCAGAATGGTTGAACCAGTGGGCATTACTATTCATAATACTTTGGCATTTTCTTTTATAATGTTTTGAAATCAATCCATTTACTATGTATGTGGCATTGAGCTTCACTTCACTTCTCCATATTTCAATTTCCCAATGAGTAAAATAAGAGTTGTTGGACCAGATTATGCTTATGTTCCCTTCCAACTTTGTATCCTAATCCCCTATATTCTTAGAAACTCAACCTTTAGTGTCCTCTCTGGCAGCTAATTTGTCCTCAAATCTCCATTTACAGAAGCATTCAAGCTAGGCATGCTTACCTCAAATCTAGTTCACTGAGTGACTCACTAAAATCCTTATTGACCTTGCCCTAATGTTGGTATCTCTCATCCCTACTTTTTATTTGCTTTCTTTTCCCACGGGAATGTAAGCTCTGTGAGGGCGGCGATTCTCTATCTTTTTGCCTGTCTTTCTCTTCCTGCACTTATCATAGTGCCTGGTACAACATTTTTATATGTTCTTCCTCCCCTCCCCCTGCCTCTCTCTCTCTCTGTCTCTCTGTCTCTGTCTCTGTCTCTGTCTGCCTCTGTCTCTCTCTCTCTCATCCCTACCTCTGTGCTTCTGTCTCTGTCTTTCTCTGCCTCTCTGTCTCTGTCTGTGTCTCTCCATCATATTTATCTTTGGAGGCTATGTCTCTCTGTTTGGTCAAAATATTAAATATTTGTTAGATGAGGCATATTCTGGGCTTATCTAGTTTAGGTATTATGTTAATTGTCTTACATTCATGAAATTTCCTCAAGGAGGAATCCATAGACACAACATTTTTTTTACTCCCTTCCACCTTCCTTTCAAAGGCTCAAACAAG
>CM053584.1:220016817-220033294 GCA_028627135.1 Pseudochirops cupreus
TGCCCTACCAAAAAGTGACATAGGAGAGAATAGACTGGGGGAGGGGGGAAATACTGGGATGGCTGTTTTGGGGTGGTGGGTGGGGGAAAGACGGGGAGAAAAGATGTAACTCAAAAAAATTTAATAAAGAATCTCATATTAAAAAAAAAATCATTCCTGTGCATAGGAATGTTTCTTAGTCAAGTCTTCATAATACAACCAATAGGAAATAATGCCAACTGTTTTGCTGGAACAAAGTTAATCCCACCATGGAAAAACAAGTGACTAAAAAGAATCATCAGGGAAAATAATTCTATTCTAGCAGGAAAAATTTGAAATTCTCAAGTGACTCTACCCCATTTTGAATAGAATGGCATTGTCAAAGGCTGTTTTGAATGACCTCTCAGAAAGGGAATCAGAGGGAGTATTTCTCACCTTCCATGGCACTAAAGATCATACTGTTTGGTCCAGAGTGAGAAGCAAGAAAGTAAGATAAATAAACATATGTGGAAGTATTTTGAGTTTTTCAGAAGCAAGGAACCCTAGAATTACTTCCTTCTTAACCCAAGAATTTGCATAGTTCATCTATCTCTCCTGCCTGCAAATTATTCTCTCCTCTTTCTCTTTTTCAATCAATCAACAATAAAGTAGCTCCTTCCATGTGTCAAGTAATGTGATAGCTTTCAAAGACACCAAGATAAAAATGAAACAAATCCATGTTCTCAAAAAACATACATCTGGAAGGACACAACAGTCATTAACTCACATACACACATATAAGTAAAAATATTCCTAAAGCACATATTGATATATGTACATTTATGCATCTATGAAATAATTATCATTATACCTATATACATACATACATATATACATATATATCTATGTGTGTACATATATATATATATATATATATATATATATATATATATATATTCCAACATTAATTTAAGAAACATTTTGGAGGTGGGCAAATAGCAGCTTGGGGGGATAAGAAGTAAGAAGTCACTAGCAACAGGAGGATAAGTAAAGTTGTCATGTGCACATGTCATTTGAGAAGAATTTTGAAGGAAATAAAGACATCTCAGAAGAAGAGATACAGTAGGATTTCATTACACACATTGGGGAGAGCCCGTGCAAAGGCACTAAAATGGGAGATAAAGTGATGTGTGTGGGGAAAAAATGAAATTTGTCTACTCTGTAAATGAGGGGATCACAAATAATAATCATGAAGAGGTGGGTTGGGGACAGACTTTAAAGACTTTCAAAAGCTAAACAGAGGAGCTTATATTTGATCCTAAAGGTAATAGGAATTCACCATAGTGTTGAAAACCTCTTTTTTCAAGGCCCAGGTCAGTCATCACCTTCTCCATAAAGTCTTTGCTGATCCCCAGAGCTGAAAGTGTTTTTCCTCTCCTCAAATTACATATAATATTTTTATAAAGCCCTTTGACCTTGTAACAATTTACTAGTCACGCTTATAACACTATGATATGGCAGCCAAGAAATGTAATGTGATCTTGGATTGTATTAAGATAAACAAAACATCGAGGTGTAAGATACTATCCCTTCAAGGTCTTTTTCATGTGAAACAGTTTATTTTTGAAAAGGCAGATAACATATTTTTGTAAAGAAGTGATTTAAATAAACTGCTAAGGTACATACAATGTCATCTGTGTTATAGATGAATAATATAATATCTGAAAGGAGTAAGGTAAGAATTTTGGTTTAATAAAAAGTTTCAAAAAAAATCCATCTATGACCGAATAGAATTTATAAATGGGACAGAAACTGAACTATGGTGTAAAACAAAGACAAATCATCTTGAAAAAAAATGTGGGATGTCTCATTTGTATGCAGTTAGATAGTTTAGAGGGGAAGAGAAAGAACATTTATTCAAAACAAAAAATGATGAGTATGAAAAAACAATGGAAACAAAATTAGATGCTGGACAATGTTGAGACATAAAAAGTGGTTGAGCATCGTAATACCACTACTCATTTGCTTTAAGACTAGTAAAGTTAAAATGAGAGAGACACTGAGAGAGAGGCAGAGACACAGAGACACAGAGAAAAAGAGAGAGACAGAGAGACAGAGACAGAGAGACAGAGAGAGAGAGAGAGAGAGAGAGAAAGAGAGAGAAAGAGGAAGGAGGGAGGGAGGGAGAGAGATTATGCAATTATTTGGAGACTAACGTATGATTTTAAAAAGATTGTTGACATCATGAAGTAAATTATGTGAGTTGATATTTATTAAGTGAAAGGTTATTTTATTTTACTACTGAGTCACTGAGATCCCAGAGGCTTTGTTTCAAATTCTCCATCTAAAGGAGAAAGAAGCTGAGGCTGAGGATGGTCTGGTAAAATGATTAAAGAATTAGACCAATAAGAAAAGAAACATCAGGGTCCAAAAAGAAAACAAAACAAAACACAAGCTTGTCAGAGCTATTGAATAAACTAGCAACAAGTGCAGTTATCTGATCAGAAAGCAACATCCACTAGTTGAAGACTGACAAATCAAGACTGTGGTTCTAGATACAGTTCTTCAATGCCACCTAGAACTTAAGAAAGTTGAAACTTTCTCAGAAGTGAATATTGCTCCTTGGTGACCTCCTCCTTCTCTAGTCCCTTCTCCTGTGTTACTTGAAAGAAGAACAGCAAGAGAGAAAGTTAACTTCTGTAGCTGCTTTTCTGAAAAAGAAGAGGTCTATATGCTATCCAGTTTGTCAACTGGATCTGTTTCCTATGAGCTATGTTCTGATTGGACAACACAGCATAATGCTCATTGAATAACTGTCTGGAATGGTCTGCATGTCCAAGAAAGATCAAACCTGAAGAACTCTGGAGTTATCTACATTAAAAAGAATTACTATTCACTTTAAAAGATAATGCTTTTGAAGATGGCAGAAGTAGAAGCACTTAGCTGAGCTTGCCCAAAATTCCCCTCCAAACAACTTTAAAATTAAAAATAAACATACCTGTTAAACCTATGCATGAGGAAAGAGTTTATGCCCAAAAAAGAGATAGAGATGATAACGGGAAAAATCAATAATTTTGAAGTTACAAAATTAAGTTTTTGCACAAACTAATGCAACCAAAATCAGAAGGAAAACAAAAACTAAAGGAAATTTTTACTGCAAGTTCCTCTAATAAAAGCTTCATTTATCAAATCCGTAGGAAATTCAGATTTATTCTTTTAAATGAGCCATTTTTCAGTTGAAATGGCCAAAGGATATAGTCAATTTTCAAAAGAAATTAAATCTATAGTTTAGTGAATAATGATCTAAATCATTATTAATTAGGGAAATACAAATTAAAGCAACTTTAAGGTATCACTTTACACTTCTCAGATTGAATAGTATGGGGAGCAGAGCCAAGATGGTGGAGTAGAAGTACAAACTTGTCATGACCTCCCACTCCAATTACTTCCAATACAAGTACAAAATGACTTTAATCAAACTTTAGAGCTATAGAACCCACAAAGTGACAGAGAGAAACGTATCTCCTGCTGAAGGCAGCCCAGCAGGCTGACAGGAAAGGTCTATAACAGCACGCTGGGAGCTGAGCAAAGTACCCAGTGAGCCAAGCCATGATTCTGGCCCCAGGATGGCCCTGACCAGTGGCAACAAGAGCAGACTTCAGAAGAGTGAACCATCAGTGGCTGTGGTGGTTTCCAGACCTCTCAACCCATAAACACCAAAGACAAAGTAAAAGGTCGGTGTGGAACTCTATTGGAACTGGGCAGATGGAAGAGTGCAGTCTGGCCTCTGCACCCAGGGGTGAGAAGCTGTGGAGGCACAATGGCAGTGCAGTGTGGCTGCCTTAGGAGCTCCTGGACTGCAGATAACAGGGGGACCAAGCAACCATTCAGAGGGCAATTACTCTTGCTTTGACCTGCTTGGATCTAGATCACAGTTTTGGGTGGTTGTCCTGGGGTGTGTAGCCAGTGAGCCAGAGCTTGTGGGGTCTGTAGAGAAGGCACCCTCCTAATAGCTCTGGCAGCTGTGAAAACTCCAGCAATTTGGGACAAAGCTCTCTCTTTCTCTCTGGGAGCAGAGTTCTACCATGGCAAAGAGCTCAAAAATCAAATAATTGGTCAGCAATATGAGCAAGCACAGGGAGCATAAAAAGACGACAGAATCTTTTTTGAGGGACAAAAAGGATAAAGGCAAGAAGCAGGAGGAAGGTAGCAAAGTCAGAACTCCTGCATCAAAAGCCTTCAAGAAAAATATGAACTGGTTACAGGGTATGAAGGAACTCAAGAAGGATTTTGAAAATCAAGTAAGAGAAGTGGAGGAAAAATTGGTAAGAGAAATGAGATGATGCAAGAAAATCATGAAAAGCAAGTCAACAGTCTGCTAAAGGAGACCCAAAAATACATCAAAGAAAATAACACCTTAAAAATAGACTAACTCAAATGCCAAAAGAGGCCCAAAAAGCCAGTGAGGAGAAGAATGCCTTAAAAAGCCAAATTTGGCAGATGGAAAAGGAATTTCAAAACTCACTGAAGAAAATCCTTCCTTCAAAATTAGATTGGAGCAACTGGAAGCTAATGACTTTATGAGAAATCAAGATACTATAAAACAGATCCAAACAAATGAAAAAATAGAAGGCAATGTGAAATATCACATTGGAAAAACAACTGACCTGAAAAATAGATCCAGGAGAGATAATTTAAAAATTATTGGATTACCTGAAAGCCATGATTAAAAAAAAGCCTAGACACCATCTTTCAAAAAATTATCACAGAAAATTGCCCTGATATTTTAGAACCAGAGGGCAAAATAGAAATTGAAAGAATTCACTGATTGCCTCTTGAAAAAGATCCCAAAAGGAAAACTCCTAGGAATATTATAGCCAATGTCCAGATTTTCCAGGTCAAGGAGAAAATATTGCAAGCAGTCAGGAAGAAACAATTTGAATATTGTGGAAACACAATCAGGATAACACAAGGCCTAGCATCTTCTACATTAAGGGATTGAAGGGCTTGGAATATGATATTCCAGAGGTCAAAGGAGCTAGGACTAAAACCAAGAATCACCTACCTAGCAAAACTGAGTATAATGCTACAGGGGAAAATATGGTCATTCAATGAAATAGAGGATTTTCCAGCATTCTTGATGAGCTGAACAGAAAATTTGACTTTCAAATACAAGAAGCAATAGAAGTATGAGAAGGTAAACAGGAAAAAGAAATCATAAGGAACTTACTAAAGTTGAGCTATTTACATTCTTACATGGAAAAATGGTAATTGTAACTCATAAAACTTTTCTCAGTATGAGGATGTTTGAAGGGAATATATATATATATATATATATATATATACACACATGTATATATATATATATACGCACACACACATATGTGTGTATGTATATTATATGTATACATACATATATATGTATAGGAGGTTGTATGTGTGTATAAATATATGTGCATGTGGTTATATGTATTTTCATGTATACATAGACAGAGGGCACAGGATAAATTGAACATGAAGGGATGATATCTAAAAAATAAAATGAAGAGGTGAGAGAGGAATTTATTGGGAGGAGAAAGAAAGAGATAGATTAGGGTAAATTACCTCATATAAAAGAGGTAAGAGCAAACTGTTACAATGGAAGGGAAGAGCAGGAAGGTGAAAGAGAATGGACAACCTTACTCTCATTGAACTTGGCTTAAGGAGGGAATAACATACACACTCAATTGGGTATCTTACCCTACAGGAAAATAGGGGTTCATTCAAAGCAAACATTTTTGAAAAGGGATGCTGTCAAAGGATAAAATAGAATAAGTGGGGGGTGGGATAGGATGGAAAGAAATATTTTCCCTCTTTCACAATATAACTATGATGGAAATGATTTGGATAGCTACACATGTACAACCTCTATTGAATTTCTTATCTTAAAAAATCTAGAACTCAAAGTTTTAAAAACAAATATTAAAAAAAATAATTGTTTCTTACATGCAACTAGGAAATAAGATATACAGGCACTGGGGTATAGAAATCCATCTTGCCCTACTAGAAAGTTAGGGAGGTTAACAGGGGAGAATATAATAGAGAACAGATTGGGGTAAGTGGTATTCAGTAGGCTTGCTATTTTGGGATGGGGGGTAGGGTAAAGACAGGGAGAAAAATTGTAACTCAATATCTTGTGGAAATGAATGTTGAAGACTAAAAAGAAATAAAATTTTAAAAAAGATTGAATAACATGAGAGAAAAGGAAAATTGTAAATACTGGAAGGGATGTGGGAAAACAGGGACACTAATGAACTATTGGTAGAATTGTAAACTGATCCAACATTCTGAAGAAAAATTTAGAACTATGTGCAAAGGGCCATCGATACTCTTTGATCCAACAATTACACTACTAGATCAGTATCCCAAAGAGATCAAAGAAAAGGGAAAAGGGCTTATATGTATACAAAGAATTGGAAATTGAAGGCATGCCCCACAGTTAGGGAATGACTGAAAAAGTGATACATATGATTGTTATGAATGAATATTGTGCTATGAGGAATGATGAGCAGGGTGTTTTAGAAAAACATGGGAGAACTTATATTAAGTGATGTAATGTGGAATGAGTAGAACCAGGAAAATATTGTACACAGTAAAAGCAATTGATTTTTCAGTCACATCTCACTCTTTGTGACCCATTGGGGTTTTCTTGGCAAAGATATTGGAGTAGTATGCCATTTCCTTCTTTAGCTCCTTTTATAGTTGAGGAAACTGAGGCAAACCTGATTAAGTAATTTCCCCAGGGTTACACAACTAGCAAATGTTTAAGGCCAGATTTAAATTTACAAAGATGAGTCTTTCTGAGTTTCTGACTCAGGGCCTGACACTCTATCCACTGCATCACCTGCCTGTCCCAAAATCAATATTGTAAGGATTATCAACTGTGAAAGACCCAGCTACTTTTTTTTTTTGTTTTTGTTTGTTTTACTTTTTGGAAGGGGGATGTCAGTTGGGATTAAGTGACTTGCCCAAGGTCACACATCTAGTAAGTGTAAAGTGTCTGAGGCCGGATTTGTACTCAGGTCCTCCTGACTCCAGGGCCAGTGCTCTATTCACTGCGCCACCCAGTTGCCCCAAGACCTAGCTACTTTAATGAAGACAGTGATCCAAAATAATTTGAAAAGACTCAAATTGAAGCATACTTTTTTCACTTTCTCCATTTTTCTTCTTTTTTTATAACATGAGTAATATGAAAATATGTTTTGCACAATTTCCGTTGTATTATTGATATGTCACTTTCCTTCTTAATGAATGGGGGAGAGGCTTGAGGGAAAGAATTTGGAAGTCAATATTTAAAAAATGAATATTATAAATAAATGAAAGAAAAAATAAATAGACAATATGAAAGAAAAATAATTTTATTATCATTTGAACATTTATAAATAATCTACACAGATTGCATGGGTGGGAATCTATTTTATCAAGACTATTTCAAAAGTAGAATGGAAAGGTAAAAAAAAACCACATCAATAAAAGAGAGAAAGAAAAGATAACTGAATTGAGCACTGCTAAAAGGAGACCTGGGGGGGGGGGGAGGGGGAAACACAAATTAAAAATTTCCGATTAAAGACCAAAGTAGAAATCCTAAAAATTAAAGTCATTTTCTGTGGTGTAGATGTTCCTGGGTGGACAAATGTCATGAAAGCTGTAGCTCAGAGTTGGCTTTTTCCTGGAATGCATGGGCTTTCTTCCCTTATGTGCTTCCCTGCAATATTCCTGTAAATGTGTGCCCACTCTTCCTCCTTATATATTGATCAAAGTCTATGATGGCCAATCTGTGATACCAGGAGCTGTTTTTTTGCCTCCTTTTATCTCTCTAATTCAGAGCACAGCTTCTAGCACATAGTAGTTATTTGATAAATGCTTATTGACTGATTGAAACTGATGAGAGAATTACTGAAATATATGTGCATATTAAAATGTATTTGTTATTCATATGCTTACTTAATTATGATTAACTGCGGTCTTAAATGATTATGTTTGAGATCTAAGTTTCATTATTGTGAGTGACTGATTTAAGTAAATAGAAGTGTATCAATGAGAACTAGAATTTTTACTTGAAAGAGTATATATATATATATATATATATATCCCTTCGGCAGTGTTAGTTCTAGGATCCTGAAGAATTTGATTCCAAGTAGTGGCGATCTATTTCTTGAATCAAGGATTTTACCACTTTCCTGACCCACTTTTGTTCTCTCTACCTGTAGCCTCCTCCAATTTCTACTTTCACTTTGGGTTTCCAAACATAACTGGACCTTTCCAAAGTGAACTTCTAAATCATCACCCTCTGTCTCCTTCTTTGGAGTTGCTGAGTTCAGTTACACCACAATAGTCCCTAAATGTCTACCTTCCAACACAAGGGTCTTCTGCTCTCTGGTCCCACCCCAGTCCTTATGACTCTCCCTTTCCCCTACCTCTTCCAATCGGCCGTTCAGAGGAACTATCCTCCACAGGGCAAAGTGTTGTCTGTAACCATTTCCCCTCTGTCTTCCTGCATATTTCTATTTCTCCATGTGACTGTTAAACACAAGATTTACCCTACTCTGTGCTACCAACAGCCTTTTGGGGATTGGCCAGCATGACTTCACTGCTGCACCTAAATGATGAGGGGAGGGAAGAAAGGTGAGGAAGACTGTCACCTGACCACCCTTATTCCCTAATTTTGTCCCAAGTGACATAATTCCTCTTTATAACTCTGCTAAGTGTTAATGTGATTTGGAATTGACATACAGGATGTAAGAATAGAAGAAATATGTTACCATTGAATAGTTAGAATCTACTAAACTTGTCACCTAATTAGATGTTATCAAAGGAGATAAGAGTCAAAGACAATACCAGTGGTTGAGCCTAAGTTACTGGCAATGCAGCATTGGTGTCATGGTCCCTAGTAAGATACAGATGCCTTTTCCTTTTCCTTACTATTTTCCATAAAGAGCCGGGAAAATTAAAGTGGGGATAAAGAATGTAAAAGGATGAGATACTGATTTGCAAGAGGTTATGAACAATAATGGAAATTTTAAAAGCATAAGATCCTAATTTGTCCCTCTCTTGATCAGAGCATTTGTTAAGAAGCTTCTTGGATTCCAAGTTTTTAGCATGAACTTGGGGTCACACTATTGCTTTGACCTTCTCACCCTCAGTCACTGAGAAGACCATCGGGAGGAAAATGAAATAACAGGAAAGAACGAGTAGATGGGCACGGCAAAGCCCATGAAGGTATGTGGTGATTTAACATAGCTCAGTCTATACTCTTTACCTTTGAAATCAGTGCATCTGTAGAAAAATAAATACTGAAGACCAAATGAGGAGAGTTGAGATTTCAAGCCCTGTTCAAGAATATCCTTGTTTCTCTGGAATTCTAACCCTGTATTATTTATTATTGTTATAGTTGTTATCATCATCGTAATCATTATAATTATTGTTGTTATTTCATGAATATATGGACTAAATATTTGAAGGTCATGAGAAGTTTGGAAAGTTTAAAATCATGTTGGAATGGAGACTACAGTCATTTGGTAAATTCTAAATGATTGTTTAGAATAAACATATCCCTAGATTACATAAGAACCTGGGCTCTAGCAATTAGGGGCCTATGGTTAGAGCATAATTAGTTGGTATTGAGTAGAACTCGTACTGGAATAGGCTGTTCCCACATGCGCAGTGACTTGAACAGAAAGTTCAGGGCTTGGAGTGCCTCTTGGTGGTTGGTATAGATATTGTATGGCCAGTAGTTCTTATATCTCCTTAATGCCTGTGTATAGACACATCTTTGATAGAATAATGGGATAAGAACTGATGCACAGTGCAGGTTTCAAGTACTTTTCTTGCATGTTGAAAGAACTTTCATCACTTATCAATAGTATTTGAGTCTCAGCCTGTGGTCAGAGAATAAATTCTTAACAATAAATAACCTAAATGAACATAGGTTGAATTTGCTCCTCAACAACAATCAACTTTGAACCTAGAACTATGAAAGGGCAGGTCTCATAGACTCTAGGTCAGAAATCTGTAAATGTTTCTCAAAAGGTTGCCTATAGAGACAAGCAGTGCCCTCTAGTGGCACACCTACAGTTATTAAAATTAATCTGTGTGACTAATATTCACATGTTGAAAAAACAATCTTTGTAAAATCAAGATTTTAAAATTTTATTTAAATATGGTCATAGATTTGTACTTGGAAGGACATTCAGAGATCATTTAGTCCATAAATTTTAATCTCTTGACTCCAGTGGCCTTTTGTCGCTCTGCTCCTCAAACAAATTAAAATAAAATTAGGAAATGTTTGAAATAAAAATATAATACACCATGGATAATGTTAATTTGTGGTTTTCTAAGTCAAGATGTAACTTAAGCATCTAACACTGATGATCTAGTGCAATGTCCTTATTTTTCAGAATTGGAATTAAGACTTTTTAAATGATTTGCCTAGAGTCATACAACTAGCAAATGTTTCGTGCCATATTTTAATCCATGCCTTCCTGACTTCACGTCCAGGACTCTTTCTATGTCACTTTGCCTCTGCTGTCATTATTGTTAGCATTTTAAAAAATTCCTTTGAGTTTTGCCTATGCTACATTTTTCTTCCATTTGGAATTGCTATCAGTTTTCTATTTAATGAATCCAGTTTTTCTGTAATTCCTTTCATTTTAAAATAAAAAAAATAGAGTAACATGAGTATTCTTATTTTTATTTCGATATTAAAACTGACTAGAGATGAATCATAGAATAATAATTTTATTTTCAATTTTTAAAGTTCTATGATTGAGAGCACAAATATTACAATTCCCCCCTAAATGCATTTATTAAGAGCCTATGGTATACAAAACACTTTGTTTGGTATTGAGGGAGACTGTAATGGGAATTTGAAGATCTTCCCTGACCCTTAATAAGTCTAAGGGAATTTAAAGACATTCCCTGCTTTGAAAATAAACTCTGCCCCCTAATAAGCTGAATGTAATTACTTGGAGCCTGTTGTGTGAGGAGCTTGCCGAAGGGTGGAGCAGAGCCCAGAGGAAGCTGGGAGTCAGAGTCAGCTAGATGGTTGGGAGGAGAACATGCTTCTAAGGGAGACAGATAGGCTTATGAGTAAATATTCTCTTATGTTGGTATTTGTGGAAAGGTTATAGAATGAATGGTATGGCTCTCTGCTATGTTGTGGTGCATTAACTTCTATGTTGCTATGATGAATTCAGTTTTCTGGTGTTAGGATTTGGCTTTCTAGTGTCTGAATAAATGTTTTGCTTCTGTCTTCTATATGAAATCTGTTATATTTTGCAACTGAGCACCATGCAGATATATTTATAGTGACTGAAGGCACTGTGAATAATGCGTTGGTGCTACATTTGGTCATGAGGATGGGATCGCAAAATATTGGACTTCTATTTGGAGGCAGGAGGGATTAAGAAGAAGAAATGGCTATCCCAGGACTGGAGGATCTTATTCCTCCCTAACAAGGGAGTGGCCTAAAAGTTCAGGGCTCTGTGAAAACTGGGAACAAAAGTTACAGAGGGAAGAATATAGAGATTTAGAAAGATGTTTGCAAAGGATACCAGTAAAACCTGGGAAAGAGTTGGAGGCAGTGTGTAGAAGGGACTGGGTTTTACTAACACTTTACTGTATTATGTGTAAGAGTAGAGACAAACTGTTACAAGAGAAAATTCAAATAGAGAGGGAATTGGCTGAGTTCCAGTGTTCTGCTCTCCTTTAGAAGAGCAAGCTAGATGGTTGGAAGGAGAGGATGCTTCCTAGGGAGAGAGATAAGATTGTGAGTAAACATTGGTCTTGTGTTCATTTGTGGGAAGGCTAAATGATGGTGTGGCTGTCTACTATGTTATGGCAGTATGCTACTATGCTACTTCTATGCTACTATGATGGAATCAGCTTACTGGTTTTGGGATTTGGTTTTCTGGTGTCTGAATAAATGTTTTGCTTCTGTCTTCTATATGAAGAGCCTGTTATATTTTGTGACAAAGCACTATACAGGTATGTTTATAGTAACTGTGAGCACTGTGTATATTGCATTGACACTATAGAGACATAAACTTTTAGCTAAGCTAAAATAGCTTGTAGATAAATGTTTTAAACTATATTTTATATATTTAAAAAATTTTATTTTAGTTTTAATGTTATGGAATTTTTTTTAAAAAGACTTCAAAATCTTGGTCTCCAGATGACTGAGATGGTTCAAATCTGATATTGTGATACTGAGTCAAGGGAAGAATTTTATTTATCTGTTCATTCATTCACTCAGGCTATGAAAGAACTAAACTTTATTATTATTATTATTATTATTATTATTTTTAGGAAGGGTAAGTGAAGAAAAAGAAATTGAAGATAAAAGAAAGAAGAATGATGACAAGACCAAGATTACAGGCTGGACAGGTGACAAATGAGGAATTCGCTTTAGGGGAAAATGTCATCTTATACTCTGTGTTAAAAGGAAAGGAAAGAAAAAAGAATTGGTAAAGACATTTAGTGATTTTGACATGTGAGAATCAACTGTCAGTCCATGAACATTTACTAAATATCTACTATAGGTTAGGACTGTGCTAAGTGCAGAGTTTATGAATATAAGAAAAGAAAAGAAAAGAAAAGAAAAGAAAAGAAAACAAAAGAAAAGAAAACAAAAGAAAAGAAAACAAAAGAAAAGAAAAAATTCCTGCCCTTAAGAAGCTTACCACCTACAATATACAAAAGGAGGAGTGGAGGGAGAGGTCATGGAAGAGATGTCAGTTCCAAATAAAGTAACCAGGTGTCAAATGAGGTGATATCTAAACTGATAGCTCTCCTTAAACGGAGGCTGGGAGTTCATGGCTCTACCCTCTAATCAGAAAGGCAGAGAATAGTGATGATGTAGAGTATTAAGTCTGATGAGATCTTGTTGAATGACAAAGAATTATGCCAATAATGAGTTTCCTATAGCGTAGTATAGAAATCAGTCTGAGAAATCTCAAAGTAATGCAACCATATAAGGAAAAATATAATCTGAGAGTCTTAAGCTGGATGGCTTCATCCTTCTCAAAGAGAAAAGAAAAGGGGAAGGTGGGTAGAGAAAGAAGATTTGGAACTCCTGGCAATATGTAATAGAAAATAATTACATGAATGAACAGGAAAAGTAGGAATTATTTAAAGAGAGCTATAGATGCATCAGGAACTTCTACCAATTTAGATTATTAAAAGACATGTACAACCACAGGAGAACTAATGGAGTTATAGGATGGGGTTACAGATTGAAAGGGTATATAAATGGAAAAGGGGAAGTGGGTGACAAAAAAGCAATGAAATCTTGCTTGTCTTGATGGATTTACTAGAGGCTTCTATCAGTCTTTAAAGAACAATTCATACTCTTACTATGCAAATTATTTTCAAATGTATAGAAAGTAAACACCATACCAAACTCTATTTATGAAATAGAGTGCTGATATCTTTAAAAAAGAATAAAGCAAAATAAGTACTAAAAGCTACAACTTTATTTCTCAAATATTACTGTAATTACATGGGATATGTACAAGTGATTCAAAGATGGCTCAAAACTAGCAAATCAATTGATATAATTAATCATATTAGAAAAAATACAAAGCTCCATTATATCAATACAGATGAAAGCCTTTGACAAACTGTGTGTTTATGTATATTAAGCATATGCAGAGAAGAAATTTTAGTATGATAAAAAACATTTATCTAAAAAGTTAAAATTAATTGCAATAGGGAAATGCTGATGGCTTTCTCAATAAATTTAGGAACATAACATGGAAGGTCACTTCCCCTATTGCTATTTAAGATGGTCCTAGAAGTTATAGCAGAATTATAGCAGAATAAGAAAAAGAAGTTATTTAAGACACAAAGATCGGCAAAGAGGAGTAAAAATATGTGTATTTACTAGTGAAATAATGATTTACTAAGAAAATCCCAGGAAATCAATGAGGATGTTAATTTCTATACATCCATATTTACTTATTCTAATAAATATTTCTCAATTATAGTTTTACAAAATTTTAACATTTAATTTTTGTAATTTTGAGTTCCAAATTCTATCCCTCTGTCACTTCTCCCTCACTCCTGAAGAAGGCAAACAATATGGTATTGATTATGCATGTTAAGTCATGCAAAATATGTTTCCCTATTAGCCATGTTACCATACAGACACACACACACACACACACACACACACACACACACACACACAGAATAAAATAAAGGAAGTGAAAAAGCGTGGCTTGATTTGCATTCAGAGCCCATCAGTTTTCTCTCTCTGGAGGTGAATAACATTTTTCTTAATGAGTTCTTTGGAATTGTCTTGGCTCATAGATTTGATCAGAGTAGCTAACTCTTTCATGGTTAAATATAAAGAAGCTAATTGAGACAATTAAGTGCCTTTGGTAAAGTTGTGTAGTGCAAAATAAAACAAAAATAATTCACAACATTTTTGAATGCTCAAAATGAAATACTGGAAATCAATAAAAACAAAGTCACATTTCAAGTAACTAAAACATATAAAACATATAAAATATCTCAGAATTACTCTATCAAGGCATACACAAAATTTGTATAGATAAAATTACAAAATTCTCCTTAAAGAACTAAAGAATACAAGCAACTGGAGATATTTCAGTTCAGTCAGCAAAATCAACAAACATTTATTAAATGTTTATCATGTACCAAGCAATGCACTAAGCACTAAGGCTAGAAAGAAAGGCACTTTTTTTTTCCATTGAGTTTTGGTCTTTTGTTACAAATACTTGAAAATCTTTCAGTTCATCAACCATCTGTTTTGTTTTGTTTTATTTTCATTCAGGATTATACTCAACTTTTCTGGATAAGTTATTCTTAGATACAACCCAACTCCTTTGCTATTGAAAATATGATGTCCCAAGACCTATAGTCTTTTAGTGTAGAAGGTACTAGGTCTCGTGAACTCCTGATCATTTCCCTCATTATTTAATTTTTTTGTTTGTTTTTTGTTGCTTGCTATATTTTTTCTTTAACCTGGAAATTTTGAAACTTGACTATGACAATCCTGTAAGTTTTCTTCCTGGGATCTCTTTCAGTTGGTGCTTTGTGGATTCTTTGTTTCTACTTTACTTTCTTGTTCAAGAACTTCGGGGCAATTTTCCTTAATAACTTCTTTTAATATAGTACCCAAATTCTTTTTTATGATCATAACCTTCAGGTATTCTAACAATTCTTATACTATAAATTTGTTCTCCAGATCAGTTGTTTTTCTGAGATGTTTCAGATTCTCTTCTATTTTTTTCCTAATTTTATTATATATTGTGGTTATAATGTCATTTGGTTACATTTGACCAATTCTAATTTTTGAGGAGTTATTTTTTTGCTTAAGATTTTATATTTCCTTTTCTAATTAATTAACTTTCTTTCCATAATTTTCTTAATTGCCTTTATTTTTTCTAAATTTTCCTTATTCTTTCTTATTTGATTTTTGAACTCCTCCTTAAATTCTTTCAAGATTTATTTTGAGACTTGTGACCATTTGACATTACTCCTTAGGGTAGGAGTAGTTTGTTTGTTTGTTTTTTTTAACAGCACTATATTGTATTTTAACACCACTATGAACTCAGAAATTCTTTTATACCAAAGTAACTATCAATGGTTGGGCTCCTTTTTCCTTTTCTTACTCATTTTTATTTTTAATTTGTCTTACTTTATTTTTAACACTTTAACGTTATTATAATCAAGTTTTAACTTAGAGTTGTAGCTAACGTTACCCTAAGCCTCAGGTCCTACTTACTGTTATTTTCTGAATTCTGTCTGCGGGCTCAACCTCAGGGACTCTTCTTTTCCTCCACTAAGACCTAACAACACTGTCCAGAAAATGTTCTCACTCCCTGGGGTACCACACTCACAAGGGTTGTGCTCATTCCTCCTCCCCCACAGGCCCAGCTCGGGACCTTGTCTGTTTAACTCCACCAGGTGTGACTCTGGAAAAACGAGGAGGTCCTTCAATCTTCCCTCACTCAGAGTCTGGTGTTTTTTAGATGAAAGTTGGCTAGGTAAAAGTTTGTGAAGTGAAAGTTCCTGAGGTGAAATTTCTTGAGTTTGTGAATGATGTGAAAGTTGAGCTAAAACTGGTATCACTTCTAATGTAGTTTGAAGGAAACATTGGGGCTGAGTTGTGTATGATGGGATGATTCTAAAAAACAAAATTGGGTAGGAAAATGTTAAAAGGAGAAATTATCTCGTGAAAACACAGTGTGAAAGGAGGAACTAATATACAGGAAGCAGGTGGGAGTGGAGGGCTGGTATTATTGGAACCTAACTTACATCTGAAGAGATTTAGAAGTCTTCTGAACTTCCAGAGAGGTAAGAAAACTGGGGGATGGGAAGGAAGGTACCTTTAGAAGGGTATATAGGGGGCAGAACCAAGATGGCGGCGTAGAAGCAGCAACATATCGCAGCTCTCACATAGCCACCCCAAAATACCCATAAAATAGGACTCTAAACCAATCCTGGAACTCCA
>CM053584.1:220040225-220062474 GCA_028627135.1 Pseudochirops cupreus
ATAGATAGATAGATAGATAGATAGATAGATAGATACACATTCATAACATTTGATTATGGAACTCCAGATTCCAGATTCTTTCTCCTCCTCCCTCACCACCCATCCCCACTGGAAGGACAAGCAATCAAATACAGGCTGAACATGTTGCACTTCACTTTTGATGGAGTTAAATGCTGCCTTTTTAGAAACACATAGATCATGAGACTGATGCATGCATTGCCAGAGATAGCTCAGTGTTTGTGAGGTTCTGAAGGGCACTGTGGGAGAGAAGAGTTATTAGGTTGCTTTCCCTTAGAGAAGCAGATCAAAGAACCTATGCTAGCCACCATCCTGGGTATGCTAGGGTGCTTGCCGTTGCATCAATTGACATATGTTCTTCTAGTAGTTAACTAGCCTGGGGCTATTGCTTTTGTTGAATGTGAATGTTTAGTTTGGAAAGAAAAAGTCTATGATTGATCCACAATTCTCTGCCACACTTCACCATTGTCATTCTCATATTCTGCCTGTCTCGTCTTCTTACAATGACATCGTCATAAGCAAATGCCAATATTTGGTGCATCCACCAAGTATTATTGCATTTGGGTAAACAGAAGACAGTGTTGGTGATGAGATGTACGAATCTTCAGCAGTAAGTGACCATTGCTGTTGTTCCTGACTCAATTTCTCCCAAGGACTCCCTCTCATGTCTGGCAGTCTGTGCCTACTATGGCATTAAAATTACCCAGAATTACAAATTTATCTTCTTTTGGCACATTGAAAACAGATCTTCATAAAATTTTTTCTTTGTCGTGATCAGAGTTTGTTATGGTGGGAACATAAACACTGATGATGGTGGCATGGCACTTTCTTCAAAGTGGCAATCGCATTGTCATGAACCTGCCATTCAGTCCTTTTGGAAGGCATACAAACTTGTTGACTAGATTAAATCTTATTATGAAACTTACACATATATTTGATTATGAAGCTTCACAGTACTCCATATCACTGTGGCTCTTTAAAAAAAAATAAAACATATCTAGCTCTGACTTCAGTAAGCTGGTCTTCATTTGCCACCCTTGTTTCATTCAGGGCTGCTATTTGGGTGCAATATCAATGCAATCCTGAGTTATCTCATAACAAGAGATGTTTGTCTTTCAGATCTACTGGGTTTCTTGTCCATAAGTATGCACATACCATGTGCCAATGGTGAGTAGAATTATCTTTGCAAAAGTATATGTGTGTGTGTGTGTGTGTGTGTGTGTGTGTGTGTGTGTGTGTGTGTGTGTGTGTGTGTGTACTATTTTGCTATAAGAAATGAGGAGCAAACAGACTTCATAATAATTTGGAAACACTTGTATAAATTGATGCTGAGTGACGGGAACAGAACCAGGAGAACTTTGTACACAATTATAGACACATTGTATCTGTGATGACTAATTTTGATAATAACTCTTCTTAGCAATGCAAGGTTAGAAGACAACTCCAAAAGGCTCATGATGGACAGGGACATCCACATCCAGAGAAAGAACTACAGAGCCTGAATGCAGATTGAAGCAAACTACTCGCTCGCTCTCTTTTGTGTTTTGTTGTGTTTTGCCCCTTCTTTCTCATTGTTCACTCCATTGGTTATAATCCTTCTTAAAACTTGACTAAAGTTTAATGTGAAGGTATTGGTACAACCTATATTTGATTACTGCTGTCATGGGGAAGAAATGTGGAGAAGAGGAAGGGGGACAAAATTTGGAACTCAAGAGATTGTGGAACTGAATGTTGTAAATTAAAAGTATTTTTTTTTAAGGCTATTCAGACACCCAGGGAGTTACCAAATCCCACAGCTACTTCAGTCCAGTGAGACTAGCCTATACCCTAGGCTTCCTATGTGCACAGTTGCAACTACAGTTCCCAGTATATCTGCACCTGCTGCTTCATCACTTGACAGTAGCCACAAGACTTCCAGGAAAGTAAAAATCATTTGCCTCATTATGCTTATTGATTGTACTTAGTGACCACAATTGAAATGCTTAAAGGCCCAGTAGATCTTATAATTTCTCATCCACCATCTTAGTATATTACCTCCTATTTTCCAATACTATGAGAGGTTATGGTACCCTAAGAGCTCTACCATTTTAGCCTCGATCTACTGAGAGATGTCTAAACTATGCACTTTTTTTTTTAACAGAAAGTAAGGCTATTTTAGAAGGAAATGTGTTAAATTTGTGTGGTATAAATAGTGACCAAAATAACTCTGGAAGTGATGGGGATGGGATCTGAACCCCTAAAAAGAAAAGAGTATGTCTTTGGAATCTAGACCCCAAAAGGAAAAGCCCTGAACTTTCCCTGTTTGGCCCAGGATTGTCTGGGGCAATCTGTCTTTCCCAGTTAATTAACTGCCCTTTCCTTGCCTGAACCTGGTCCCACCCTACACTGCCACTCCTTAATTCCATCTAGACCCCTTCTCTGTTCCCACAGTGTTCCATATAAAAAAATCCTTCTTTCCTACATGAAAGTGCTCAGATTCTTTAAAAGTCTGGCCAATGCTCAGTTTCAATCTGGCCCTCTTGTCAATACGAGTGTCACAAATATAGCAGATTTTAATAATCATGTTCACCCTCTCTCAATGTTCTAATAAATCTTGTCTTTGGCTGAAAGAAGGCTTGGGTCAAATTCATCCGGGAAGAACCCATGTGTCACTATTTCTGGGTCCCAGCACACCTAAACCTCAACAGAAGTATTCACACATTGGTCGAATTATAAATGGTGACTGGTGGATGGAACTTGACTTCTAGTAAGGTTCCATCAAGTCTTGTCTGAGAGAGTGCTTGTGAAATGATCTTTTCTTATTTTCTACATACAACCACTGGAAAAGAAAGAAGACATCTTAAAATGAGTCACTAATTTGTTATATAATCTTCGGCATTGTGGAGTAAATATGTGCTAACATAGAACGTCCAATTCTTAAGTTGATTGTTCAACTTAAGACATGTGAATGTCTTCAACTCATGATACTGATATTTTGCTAAAACAGACACATAGGAATACAAAAGGTAGCTTCAAGATCTAAGTAATATCCACTAGCAATTAAAGCAGGGGAGAAGTAAGAAGAAAAAGGTGTTTTAAGCAAATGGGAGTACCTCCTTCCTACCCTTTCTGCTTTCTTTTATGTGCTGATTTCCTCTGTGAGATTGTAAGCTCCTTGAGGGCAGAGATGGTCTTTCTTTTTCATATTTTTATCCCTGTACTTAGCACAGGACCAGGCACATATTAGGTATTTAATAAATGTTTATTCACTATTCACTAACTGTAGCAGAACATGGTGGAGGGGAGGGCAGGGAATGGGGAGAAAGTATGGTTTTAAATAGAAGGAAATGCTAGAAAGCAAATATCAGAAAGCAGGATGTTCAGGAAACAAGCAGAGGAAATCAGGCTAACCAAAAAGCCATTAAGATTGAGATCTCATTTTGTGTTTATGCTACAAGTTGTAAACAAATCCATATTCAAATATAAAGCTGCAGTTTTGCATTCTGAGTCATTTTCTTTTAAAAAAAAACATTCTACATATTTATAGAGCATGGACTGTGAAAGACTTTCAGAAGGTTTGACTAAAAGTCTAAGATCTTTAAGATTTTTAATGACTGTCTTTTGAATGCTTGCTGGAAAAGAATATCAAGCTAAAATATTTAATCCATTCCATCAAAATTCACCTAATAGTGGAGATATTTTGTTTCCAGAACAGCAGTGGGTTGGTTTGCTGGTTAACTAAAGTAATTAACTGAAGTTTAGATTAAACTCACTGGTTTTTTAAAATTCTTATAGGTACAACCTTAGTTACTCTCATCTCAACTCAAATGCCTGTCATCACAATTTGGATGTTCCCTCCAATGATGCTGATTCAGAACCCATTGATTCCTGGTCAAATCAACCACGTTCTCATGCAAGTTCACTACATGGGAATGACCACCTAACTTTCTGGAGTCCTAGTTCACTTTTTCTTGCTATCTCAAGAATATGAGTAGAAAACCTGGGCTGTCCAATCTCCTATCCCTTGCCCTCATCAAATGATCAACTTATTTTCTTTTTTAATCATACATTCACGTAATATCATTTTTTACCTGATATCCCTCACTTGTTATATGTTACAGCCTACTCACATCTTCCATGCACCTCAGTATTTTCCTCTCTGTGTGATTTATTTTAGTTCTTCCCAAACTGTATTCCATATCTCAGAGCCATGTGAAAGCCTTAGTAAATCAGATTTAAGTGGCTTTTGTGTCCTCCAAATACTTCTTATTTAACACCTTTGAACAGTAATGTGTACTTATTCTGAAGCTTTTCAATTTCACCTTAAAAATGAAGCTATTACTAGGGTTTTATCAATATAATACAGGAAATTAAATTATAATAAACTATTTCAGAAAATGTCTGTGATACCAAAACTAGCTCACATCAGGCAAAGGGTATTGAAATGATTAAAATGAAAACATTTGCTTATCTAATTGCATTCTGGGAGAAATATCTGACTGAGTTATTTATAATTTGCTGATCCTAGTAGTACCTTCTTCCTACTCTGGCATTTTAGTTACACTTGTTTAAAAAAAAAGAGCTTTATAAAACTGATATCAGTATCATACTACGGGAGGTTTTCACTTAGAGAATGTTGCTTAGGCCATAGATGAATAGATTTTTTGGTTTCTGCTTAGTCCTTATTTTTCTTCCTCCCAGAGAAGTTTTTCACATTTGGCAGTCTTACACGAAACACTTAAGGCAGGCCATGTGCACTCATACCACCAATTCACACATAGAAAATTTTGTTCCTGGCTGGTAGTGTCTCTGTGAGTGGCTTCAGCATTGTCCCAAGTCTCTCACTTAATTCTCCCTGCCAAATACACAGGGCTCAATTTGCATAGTGGTTTTACAATGAGATCACTTCCAATCAAATTAGATATACACACAATTGCAAAAGAGAAAATAATCCAATATACACATCATTTAATAGTTATTATGTGGAGTTTGTATACAAGGAACTAAGCAGGAGGAAATGGCATCAGACTCAGTCTTCACTGATACTGCTGATCAGGTTGTGTTGTAAATAGTATTATGATTTTTTGAAATGAGGATGTTTGAAAAAAGAATGCAATTTCTCAAGTCTGAAGAAAAAATCTTTTTGCTCATTTGATTTTAGCTGATGAATTTAAAATATAAACTCATCATTATTATATATGCTATTGTGAGAGAAAGGATTTTTATCACAAGCCTATTTCAACTTTTGGGGACCAGTTGACTCAGGGTTTTAAAAGTTTATGTCTCCGCAGGATGGCTCCTTGTATCGTCTTTCACACCAGGTGGGGCTGTCAAGAGTGAATAATGATTCCAGGAACACTCTTTTCAATCCTCTTTCTTCTCCAGAACTTGTTTCCTTTTATTAAATTTGTTAAACAGTTCATCACTTTCGTCTCCAAAACTTTCTTCTCTATTATTGTACTGATTTTAAAATGATACTATTTTGTCTGCAAGAGTAATGAGAAAAATTCATTGGGGACCTACTGTGAATGCAAGACCCCTCCTTTACTTGTACTCTCAAGAGGTGTATTACTCATATGTTAGTTTAACACATCCCTACAGGCAACAACTCATTGCTTAAAGTTCAGAAATATGAATCCTTAAACTAGACCATAAGCTATTTAGCTTACCAGCAATTGAATTGAAGGGGATTAGCTTGCAATTCCAGCTGTAGACCTGGAAACAAGGCATATACAGTAATAGGGACATATGGAAATCTAAGGGAGATTCCATTTATGTGCACAGGGTACCTTTCCTCTTTGTCGTTGGTATATTGCATGCATAAATGTAAAATAATTATTAGCCTTCAGAATTCCATTTGATTTTCATACAGATATTCATCTCACTTTTCATATGTTTTCTGCACATTACACACACACACACACACACACACACGAAATGTTTACTTCCATAGCAAAATCAAATAAAGATTTATTAAATGTGTTCTGTTTCAAGAACTGCACTAATATTTGGGCTTATAAAGAGAAAAAATTACAGCCATTTTGCCTTCAGAAAGCTTGTATTCTACTAGTGGAGAACAACATAATAGAAGCATATAAATATAAAAGTTTAGAAGCATATAAATTTATATTTTATATGTATATATATTATATAATTATATAAAATATATAAATATAAATAATATAAAGTATAAATATAAATATATAAAATATATTATACAATATATATAAACTATAAAATATAAAATATAAAACTTATACAATGTAAACAAAAGGTTATTTATGTGGATGTATTGCGACTGGGAAGGGTATAGAGAGTATAATGTACTATAGTATTTATTTTTTTAATGTTTATAATGTGTCTTAAAATAATTCATTATTGCCTCTGCCTATGTTAGTGTGCATAGCAGTTAGAAGGCTAGGCTTGTAGGTAACATAGATTATAGATCATGTGATTACAGCTAGAAAAGCTCTTAAAAGTCATTTGGTCTAATCACTTCATTTTACAGATCAAGATACTGAGGCTCACCAAGGTTAAATAGCTTGGGAAAGGTCACAGACTTATTCAAGTCCTACTCTTGACCAATACTGTCTGTGTGACCCTAGCCTAACAGTTTAATCTCTCAGTGTACTAGGCAGCTCTCTCAATTCCTAAGACTTTACAGATGGCTAACTGATCAAAATGTCTATGCAAGAAGTTCCCCACATAGATAACATCATGGGTCCAGACCTAACTTTCCCCCCTACATCTACAAATTATGATCTGTTGCTTGCATCTCCTCCCTTTTAAAAGTGGCATTATTTTTAGAAAAGGCAAGAGTGACATTTGATGATTTACCAAAGGTAACATAATCAGCCAGTAGTGAAATTGAAATGTCTTGAAGTTTTTTTTCTTTTAACATTGGCATAATTGCCTAAGAAGTTTTTGAAATTGCAATCAAATTCATCCAGATTTTAAAATAGCTATTAAGGGAAGCCTATGTATAGCACAATCCTATCAAAATAACATCTGGGGCAGAATCTGATAGAGGTAAACACACCATTGGGCATTGAGGTGGCACAGTAGTTAGAGTGCCAGGTAGGCCTGGAGTCAGGAAAACTCATATTCATCAGTTCAGATCAGGCTTTAGATACTTATTAGCTATGTGACCCTGGGCAAGTCACTTAACATTGTATGCCTTAATTTCCTTATCTGTAAAATGAGCTGGAGAGGTTAGAAGCCAGGATGCAAGAATTTGAGAACTGCGTAAAGTCATAGTAAGTGGAGAAAACCATTTAGTTAGCTTTTATTTTTTCCAGGATTTTGTTATGCTTCTAGTTGTGAACAAAGTGAAATGACTGACAATGATAAGATCAATTAAAACTTTTCTTTTTGGATTGGCAAAACAGAAGCATGTTTGTAAGCACAGGGAAAGAGACAGTGGCTAGGGAGAGACTGAAAATTAGGGACAATGGGAATGCCTAGACAGAGAAAGGGAATGAAGGAGCACATTGAGGAAATGGAGTCATAGAATCAAGAGCACATGTAAAGGTTTTCTTCTTTTGCAAGAAGAAAAAGAACAAAGAGTGGGATTAGGTGAGGTATTGTCAAAGTATTTAGAATTATGGAGCAGGGGAGAAGAGTGAGTTCATGGTGAGTGGTCTGTAGTTTCTCAGGAAAATTTGATGAGGGGGAAAGTGGAGATGATATGGTGATTGATATAAGAGGCATGAGGAGAAAAAAGAAAGAACAGCTGCCATTGGGGATGACCCAAAAACTTGACTCACATTCCTTTTCTACTTTGTTCATAAAGACGTAATGAGAAAGTATGTGATTGATCTTCAAATTTTTTTCATAAATGTTTTGTCTTTTCTATTATTCCTGGTATAAATGTACAGATGTGTGAATAACATTTGAACTAGTCTTGTAAAGATGAAAAAGCTCCATTAGATCATTTGATCAGTCCAGAAAGATTTTGTATTTCATCTAAACCAGTCATAAAGTCCTTGAGTTATATGAGGGTCTTTTAGTGATCCTCAGGACACTGTGGGATCTGATTTTCAAAGTAATTTGCTGTTGTTGTTTTTAATTTGGAGACATAGGGTATGTATATTTAAACATATTTAAAATGTTCAGCTTTTTTTAGAATCTTTAAGACTTATTCATCTTTAGACAGACTCTAGGAAACATTCCTTGGCTTTTCCATTCAGAGATAAAGCAGGCCTTGTTCTTATTCACAAAAGACCCAATTAGATAGTGACTAAGGCAAGTAAAACAAACTCTGGGGAGTTAAAATCTCCTTTGAGGCACATTTCCCTTTCCAGGATACCAATAACTTACCTCATGTTGGATGAGTAATTTGTTATAATGGCATATTTGAAAGGGTCCAATTCACAGATCCTGGAATTAGAGGAAGATAGCCAAAGACTGGCTATCTGTTAGGCTAGGAGGCACATGATCTTGCATGTTCAACTACAATAGCTGTAACATGGAGCTAATTTTGTGCCTTTATCTCTACTTGTTATATGGATCAAGGCTGTCCAAGTAATTTCTCAACCTCCTCTTTGTTTCCAGTTCCTGCTGTGTTCTTTGGGTTGATCCTGAAGAAAAAGTACTTAAGGTCTAGTAGCAAAATGCTTATCCAGGGACTCCATGTATCTGGCTCCTTTTATTTCTCTTCCTCCACTACATTTGGTGGGGGGTCTAGTTGTTGCCCAGCAGCTGCTTGGAGGAATGCTACTCTTCCTTAATAAAACCCAAATCCATCAAGTTTATTAACTGCTGTCATCAGCTTAATGCCCTCTGGGCTCACCATTGCTAGGTGACACTGGGCAATGTAGACACCACCCCTTAGGACTATTATGTTTTTCATCACACTCTCACCTTTCCTGTTGTGATCTTGCTGACAGTATTTAGGCATGGAAGTCCTTCTTAAAAGTCTCTAGCTACATTGTTTTCATCAAAAGTTTAATATCCTCAAAAAAAAATCCCAGAAAGAAATGATGTTATTTGCAATAAAAATAAATTATGATGAAAAGAATGGAAGCAATTTGATAATTAGATTTCTTTAACATTCATGAAATAAAGGCTCATAGAACTAATTCATGTAAATGTAAATTTCTCTTGGTAGCATAGTCTCTATTTTTGTTTTTAAAGAGAAAAATAAAAGTGCAAGCATAAAAAAAGTCCTGAAATAAGTTCTTCAAAGCAATATGGGCACACTACACCTCAAGATATGGCACCTAAAACTGATCTCAGCATTTATCAGACACTCACTAGTTGTGTGACTATAGTCAGCTCATTTAACATCTTGGGTCATAATTTCCTTATCTCTAAAACGGGAATGATAATACTTTTTCAGCTAACTCAGTGCATGGTTGTGAGGAAGTTATTTCGAACCTCAAAGTGAGAAGGTATAGCATTTTAATGCTTAATCAATAAATTAACAAGTATTATAAAATCCCTATATGCATGACACTGTACTTTAAACCAAGAAGCTATTGTTTACTTAATTCATGGAAACTTTCTAGAGTGAATTGTACATTTTACTGGGAGAGTTTGTAAGGACATAGAAGCAGTGATCACTAGGTAATACTAGGTAATACTTCTATGGGTATATTTATTTTAAATACCAGTAATTTTTTTTTCTCTTATAGTTAACTAGACTGGGAGATCAAATGAATGCCATAGACATAGGATAACTGTTGACAAATCTGCTTACTGAATTCTCACAAAAATTAAAAGATGTGAGGTAGCTGAGTGCATATCTGATCAGATCACATCTGGAGAACAGTTAGATGGATAAAAAAATTGGTTGAACAACTAGGCCAAAAAGTAATTATTAATAATTGTTAACCTGAAGGGACTTTCCTGATACAGTGCCTTTAATCAGGTTCTGTTAAACATTTCTATTTGCAACTTAGATTAATCAGATCTGAAAGTGTCACCAAGCTGGGAGCTGGGGAATGGCTACCACATCAGATTTTTTAAGTGAATTTTTTTTTAAATCTCTCAGTAAATGATAGCAATGGCCAACAATTCACAAGTGTGGGTAGGTGGGACAGTGTAAAGCCAAGCAAAAGCAGCTTGCCTCCTTAAGGGACACAAAGTACAAAAGTCAAAGTCCTCCACCCATGGGGTGCAATTAAGTTACAATTTCATCAGTCACTACTCAGTATCCTCTTAAGGGGTAGTGGAAAGTACAAAAGCTATCCACCTCTAGGCCACAAGTAAGTTACTATTTCATCAGTAACTACTCAGTCATCAGTCACTACTCACTGCCCTCTTAAGGGATAGTGGAAAGTACAAGGGCCATCCACCCCTAGGTCACAAGTAAGTTACAATCTCATCTGTCAGCATTAAATACCCACAGAGAGGTTTTTTCATCTTGACTCAAGGTAGGCTTTCAGCTTCCATGGTTCCTCTTCCATGGTCCCAGCCATGGCCTGAATCTAACCAACTGCCTCCTGAGTTCAAAGACAGACAACTCCCAGTTCCTTGTCCAGCTCTCTGTGCAGTTCTTGCACTGCATTGAAGCTCACAGTGTCCAATCCACCTCAAATCTCTCACAGTCTCTGTTCCTGGGAAGACAAGGCTTAACAAAGCCATAATAACATTCATCCGTATTAACAAAGTCACAACAACATTTGTACAAAGTACTGGCACCACAATCATGCTTCCTCAGTCTTTGACAGCAGCAGCTCCCAGAAGAAGTTGGTAGCTCCTCAGCCTGGTTCTCAGAAAAAGTTCTGCCACCACAAGTTTGACTATCACCACCCCAAGTTCTGTTCTCAAAATCAAAATCACTTTATATAGCCCCCATGTGGCTTGCTCCAAGAAATTCTGTCTCATTTCTCAATTTTCATTTCTCTTCTCAATTCTTGTCAATTCTCAGTTCAGTCTTCAGTCCAGCAGTAGCAGCCCAGCCTCCAGCTGCTTGCTGAAAGAAATTCTCTCTGTCTCTGTCTCTGTCTCTCTCTGTCTCTGTCTCTCTCTCTTTCCAGCAGCAACTGCTCTAACTCCATGATGCTTACCCCAAGGAATTCTGAATCTTCCACCTGGAGCTTTTCCTTATATACACTATTAACTCCTCCCTGTTTAGCCCCTTCCTGTTACATTAGCAACAGGGGTTCATACCTTCTGGGTTTTTTTGTTGTTGTTGTTGTTGCTGTTGTTTTGTTTTGTTTTAACAGAGGCTTAATTTGAAACTAAGTGCTAAGTACTTGTTAGCTTGGCAATACAAAGAGATCTTCAAATTTCATTACTATTACAAACAGTGGATGGAGCACCAGGCTCAGTGTCAGGAAGACTCCGCTTCCTGAGTTCAAATATTGCCTCATATAGTTACTAGCTGTGTGACCCTGGGCAAGTCACTCAATATTGTTTGCTTCAGTTTGTTCTATAAAATGAGTTGGAGAAGGAAATTGCACACCACCAGAATCTTTGCCAAGAAAACTCTAAGAACTGGACATAACTGAAAAATAACTAAACTGCAACAGTTAAGAAGATGACATTTAATAGGAATAAATTTAAATTCTGAAATTGAAAAGATCAGTTCTGCAAGTACAGAATCAGGGAAGTATGTTAGAAAATAAGTTATATGGGAAAAGAGATGGTACTTTTAATGGACTATACCATTAATATAAATGAACAATATCATAAATAAGGCAACAAATGTGATGTAGACTAAATTTGACAGGATAGGATTGTTCAGAATGAGAGAAATATCCTGCTACACTATGTCCTGGTTTGACCAGATCAAGTATTGTTTTCATTTCTGCATGTCATATTTGTAATATATTGACAAATTAGTGTGTCCAGAAAAAAGGTGACCAAGATGGTGAAGGGACTGGAGACTACACCATATGAAGTCAGGTTGAAGGAACTAGAGAGATTTAGTTTAGAAAATGGTAAACTTAGAGAACACATGAGAATAATCTTCAAGTATCTGAAACAGTATTATATGAAAGAATGGTTGGACTTGTTCTAGTTGGCACCCAAGAGAATTAGAAGCAATATATGAAAGTAAGATACATCTAGATTTTGGTATTTTTAATATAGGGAAAACTTTCAAGCCAACTTGAAAGGTCACAGTTTCATGGATCACGGGATCAGTGCTCTAAACTTGAAAAGGACCTCAAGTCTAACTTTATTTTATAGATGAGGAAACTGAGACATGGAATGTTTAAATGATTTGCCCAAGGTCAAATAAGTAGTAATTGTCAAAGTCAGGAAAAGGATCTAGAATCTGTGAATCCAAAGTCAGTCCTCTTTTCTTAGCATTATGCTTCTCTCCCAACTTGTGACAGTTGTAGAGGATAATACAAGCTTCTTAGATTCCTTCACCTCTGAGATTCTCTGGATTTATGTTGCTATTCAAAGCCTCTTATAATCTTGTTCCATTTTTTTACCTTATTGTTTTTCCTTTATCCCCCATTATTTCCCTGAAGGCAACTTCCAGTTCATGTAGGGTTGATAACAATGATGACAATAGTTATATAGAGGTCAAATATTCACAAAGTTCTTTACATATATTATCTTTGACATATATAATCTAATTTGATCTTGACAACGTCTCCTATCATATATCACTTGAAAGTTTGTAGACCATTTTTCATATATTATCTCATCAGATCCTAGCAACAATTCTGGGAGGTAGGTGCCAATTTTATACTCATTTCACAGATGAGAAAACAAAGGCTAAGTGAAGCTATGAATTGCCCAGAGTCATTTAACTGGAAAGTTTCCAAGTCAGAATTTGAACTTCCTCAACCTAGGTCTCACAGAGAAAGCCATTGTACAAAATAGTTGTCCTCATTATCTCATGAACCTGAATATCATTCTCACTTCTGCTATGACATTTCTCTTCTCACAAACTCTCAAAATCCTGTGTATCTTACCTATTTTCTCCGTAAAAACTTCAATTATGAAAATATCTGAAATATCCCTTCTTTTGATTCCAGAAGTACTTAATTACCAAGCATTTTTATTAAGCTACTACAATGTGTCAAAAATCATTCTACGTTCTGCGGATACAAATACCAAAGTGTGATAGTCCCTTTCCTTTCAGAGTTTAGAATAATAACTCCTACCATGTGATGTAATGCCATCAAACATTATCTAACTGCTTCATGTATCTACATTTTATTAGCCCAATTAGATTTTTTATTTATTAATTAATTTTTAGTTTTTAACATTTATTTCCACAAGATTTTGAGTTCCAAATTTTCTCCCCATCTCTCCCCTCCTCTGCACCCTGAGATGGCATGCATTCTGATTACCCCTTCCCACAGTCTGCTCTCCCTTCTATCACCACTCTACCCTCCCCCAACACTTTTCCCTTTACTTTCTTTGAGGGCAAGATAGATTTAGTCTATTGCCTATATATCTTATTTCCCAGTTGCATGTAAAAAAACCTTTTTTTTTAACAATGTTTTTAAAACTTTGAGTTCCAAATTCTCCCCCTTCTCTCTCCACCCATCCTCACTGCGAAAGGAAGCAATTCAATATAGGTTATAACATGGGTAGTTATGCAAAACACTTCCATAATGGTCATGTTGTGAAAGACTAACTACATTTTCTTTCATCCTATCTCCCCACCCCCCAACACTTATTCTATATTCTCCTTTGACCCTGTCCCTTTTCAAAATGACGACCTCCTGTCCCAGTCTGCCCTCCCTGCATATTCTTTTCTGCATTACTTTCCTGTAGGGTAAGATACTCAATTGAGTGTGTATGTCACTCCCTAATGAAGCCAAATCTGATGAGAATAAGGCTCACTTATTCCCTCTCACCTTCCCTTTCTTCCCTTCCATTGTGAAACCTTTTTCTTACCTTTTATGTGAGATCATTGACATCATTCTTTTTTCCCTTACTCCTTCTCCCAATATAATCCTCTCACCCCTTAATTTTATTTTTTAGATATCATACCTTCATATTCAACTCACCCTGTTTCATCTATCTATCATCTATCTATCTATCTATCTATCTATCTATCTATCTGTCTGTCTGTCTGTCTGTGTCTGTCTGATCTATCCATCTACCTATCTAAATATATATATGTGTGTGTGTGTGTACATATATGTGTATATGTATGTATGCATGTATATATGTATTTCCTCCAACTATCCTAATACTGAGAACAAGGTCTCATAATTTATACATATCATCTTTCCATGTAGGAATGTAAACAATTCAAATTTAATAATTCCCTTATGATTTCCCTTTCCTATTTCCCTTTTCATTCTTCTCTTGATTCTTGTATGTGAAAGTTAAATTTTCTATTCTGCTTTGGTCTTTTCATCAAGAACACTTGAAAATCCTCTACTTCATTGAATATTTATTTTTCCCCCAAACTATGTAAAGCCACACAGGAGCAGATTTCCAGAGGACAGCTGCTGTGAACAGCTTTCAAGGTTCTGATTACATAGTATAGTGAACACTCCATTTAATCAGTAACAAATAAGTGCAAAACATTCACAGAAAATCAAGGTACAGCATTCACAATGTTACAACTTATCATAGAAAATCAAAATGCAGCATTCACCATGTCTCAACTCAACAATTTATCACTAAAATGACCACATAGTTTTCACCAAAGTGGTCACATAGTTTGAACAAAGGACAATCATTTAGTCAATCAATCACTTAGTAACTCAATCATTCAATCATAAAGTAAAAAAGGTCAAAGTCCTCTACCCATGGGGCACACTAAGTTACAAATCAGTCACTATGCAGTCATCAGTCACTTTTCAATCATCAGTCACTATTCAGTCATCAGTCACTACTTAGTACCCTATTAAGGGGTAGTGGAAAATACATAGGCCATCCAACCCTCAGTCAGAAGTAAATTACAATTTCATCACTACTCAGTACCCACAGAGAGGTCTTTTCATCTTGACTCAAGGCAGGCTTTCAGTTTCCATGGCTCCTCTTTCATGGTCCCAGCTCCTGCCAAAATCTAACCAATTCCTCACATGAGTTCAAAGGCAGACAGCTTTCAGCTCCTTGTCCAGTTCTCTGTGCAGTTCCTGCTCCACATTGGAGCTCATAGTGTCCAGTTCACTTCAAATCCTTCACAGTCTCTGCTCCTGGGAAGACAAGGCTTAATAAGGCCACAATAACATTCAGACACATTAACAAAGCCACAGCAGCATTTATACAAAATACCAGCACCACAGTCATGCTTCCTCACTCTTCTGCAGCTCCAGTTGGCCCTCAGAAGTCTTTAGCAGCTTCATTTTCAAAATCAAAATCACTTTCTCCAGTTCTCAAAATTGAAATTACTTTCTCCATGGAAGTTCTAGTCTAGCAGCAGTAGCCCAGCCTTCAGGTGATCATCCCAAGAAGTTCTAACTTTCCAGTTTGTGCTCTTCCTTAAATAAGGTATAGCTCCTCCCTGTTCAGCCCCTTCCTGTTACATCAGCAACAGGGATTCATGCCTTCTGTTTCTTTAAGAGACACTTAATTTGAAACTAAGTGCTAAGTACCTCTTATCTTTCCAATACAAAGGGATCTTCACATTTCATTACCACTACAAACTATTACACTCTGTTTTGCCAGGTAAGTGATTTTTGGTTTTAATCCTAGCTCCCCTGACCTCCAGAATATCATATTCCAAGCCCTTCTATCCCTTAATAAAGAAGCTGCAGATCTTGTATTATCCTGATTGTATTTCCACAGTACTCAAATTGTTTCTTTCTGGTTACTTGCTATATTTTTTCCTTGACCTGGGCACTCTGAAATTTGGCTACAATATTCCCAGGAGTTTTCCTTTTGGGATCTCTTTCAAGAGGCAATCAGTGGATTCTTGAAATTTCTATTTTACCCTCTGATTTTAGAATATCAAGACAGTTTTCTTGGGCAATTTTTTTCTTTCTTTCTTTCTTTCTTTCTTTCTTTCTTTCTTTCTTTCTTTTTACTTTACAAGATTCAGTTCCACAATCCCTTGAGCTTCAGATTTTCTCCCCTCCCTTCTTCCCCCCCCACCATGGTGGTGCACAATCATGTATAGGATCAGCAAATACTTTCACATTGTACTTTAGTCTGGTTGTATAGAAGGGTTGTAACCAATGAGTGAACACTGGGAAAAAAGAAGCAAAACCAAACATGAAAAAGAACGATAGCATGTGTTGCTTCAGTCTCCATTTAAACTCTAGTCTTTCTAGATCTTTCTCTGAATATAGATATCTACATCCATCCTGGGACTTGTAGAGTTGTCTTTTAGCTGTGCGTTGTTGAGGAGAGTCCAGTTTATCAGGGTTGGTCATCACACATACGATGTGTCTGTGATTGTGTACAAATTTTTCCTGCTTCTGCTCTTCTTACTTAGCATCAATTTGTATAAGCCTCTCCAGGTAATTATGAAGTCCATCTCCTTCTCTTGGGTAATTTCTTGAAAGATGATGTCTAGGCTCTTTTTTTTTTTAACATGGCTATCAGATAGTCCAATAATTTTTAAATTATCTCAGCTGGATCTATTTTCCACATCAGTGATTTTTCCAATGAGATATTTCACATTGTCTTCTATTTTTTTCATTCTTTTGGTTCTGTTTTATAATTTTTTGATTTCTCATGAAGTCATTGGCTTCCATTTGCTTCATTCTAATTTTTAAGGAATTATTTTCTTCAGTCAGCCTTTGGACCTCCTTTTTCATTTGGGTTAGTCTATTTTTTAAGGTGTGTTTTCTTCAGTATTTTTTGGGGTCTCTTTCAGCAAGCTATTGACTCATTTTTCATAATTTTCTTATATCATTCTCATTTAACTTCCCAGTTTTTCCTCTACTTCTTTTACTTGATTTTTCAAAATTTGCCTGTGACCAATTCATATTTTTCTTGGAACTTTTTGACTTTGTTGTTTTCTTCTGGTTGTATTTTCAATCCTCTTTGTCACCAAAGCAAGATGCTATATTCTGAGGTTTGTTTTTTTTAAAACCACTGTTTGCTCATCTTCCCAGCCAAATACTTGACTTCCTAACTCTTTCTCAAGGTAGTATTCTACTTCTAGTGGGTGTGTGCCTGTGTATGGGTATACTGTTCCAGGTTTCAGAGATTTTGTATCAGTAGCTGAATCCTGAGGCCTAGAATTCTGGAAGCAGCCACTGGTGCTGTTGCTACCACCACCTCTGAAGCCTCAAGGCTGGGGCAGTACCATGCTCCTCTTTCTCCCAGGTCCCATAGACTTCCCCCACTGATCTTCCACGTTGTCCACAGCATTTGTCAGTTGATAAGTCTGGAAATCATCACAGGTACCAGTGATTCAGTCCACTGAGGCCTGTTCTGGCCCTGTCTACACCAATGCAACCCAGGTTGGACTGTGATCCACTCCCAGCCCCATGTAATAGACACTTCCTGTAGACCTTCCAGGCTGTCTTGGGCTGGAGGTGTGTTTCACAAAACTTGTGTGTTCTGCAGCTTGAGCATTTGGTTAATTTTTTTACTGGTATTTGGAGGGATCTGGTGGAGATCTCAAGCAAGTCCCTGCTTTTAATCCACCATCTTGACCCTACTTCCCCCCAATTAGACTTTAAACATTTAATCTTCAACCTTCTGGAGGCCAGGGATCATCTGAAATTCTTCCTTTGCATCTCTCCAACATAACACACACACACACACACACACACACACACACACACACACACACACACACCACACCACACCGTCTGGTATAGGACTGGGTATTGAGCATATGTTCAGTAATACCAGACCTGAAACTATCATTTTTTATACCTGTGATAAGCTGCACAATATGTGATCTGGGGCAAGAAGTGTAAACTGTACCGTCAAATGAACTTTTAAAAATTCAGTTGAAGGGTAAAAGGGGAAGACCCTGGGGAGGCAGGACACAGTAAATTCTTAAGGTTGTGGAAGTTGAATAAGAGATTCATCTGGAATTATTATGGCTACCTCTATGCTAAGCTCACTTTTTTCTAGGCTTGTTGTTATTATTTAGTCATTTCAGTTGTGTCTGATTCTTTGTGACCTCATTTGGAGTATTCTTAGCAAAGATACAACAGTGCTTTGCCGTTTCCTTTTCCAGTTCGCTTTATAGTTGAGGTAACTGAGGCAAACAGAGTTAAGTGACTTACCCAGGGTCACTCACACAGGTAGTAAGTGTCTGAGGCCAGATTCAAATTCATGAAACTTAGTCTTCCTGACTCAAGGCAGAACACTCTATCCACATGCCACCTAGTTTTCTTGTTTATAGGCAAGTACCATGGGCAACCTTAAATTTTGGCATCCTGACCAAAGACGTATTTACCCAACTTTTACTATAATTCTGATAAACGTTTCTTGAATTGCATTGATAAAAACAATTATCCTTTAGATAAGTTCCCAGTTTTCCTTCAGAAAAGTTTGTTTCATATATAGTTCCAAGAAGTATGCCATACTTCTGGAAATAATGTTGATCAAAATAGATTTATTGGTTGCCCCATATGATTATTCTATACCTTACTCTGAAAAGGGAAGCAAATTCTGTGACTAAGTAGAACATATATCCCTAAATGATTTTCTATTATTACTTTTCTTGAAAAAAACATAATTGAGGTTATGAATTAAAATGGATTGACCATTTAAAGCCAACTTTTTATGAATTCTTCTGTTTGCCCAATAATTACAATGAGGGGGTGGCTAGGTGGCACAGTGAATAGAGCACTGGCCCTGGAGTCAGGAGGACCTGAATTCAAATCTGGCCTCAGACACTTAACACTTACTAGCCTTGTGACCTTTGGCAAGTCACTTAACCCCAATTGCCCTGCTTTCCCCTCTCCAAAAAGCAAAAAAACAAAAAAAATTATGAAAAAATAATTATGATGAGAAAATGACTTATTTTAATGTTGGTAGTTTCAAAAAACTCTCATATTTCTCAGATTGATCACAATTACGTATGTTAAAATCATAGAAATCAATTGCCATGTTAACTGTATGGAAATATAGTTTATGGTTTGTGTTAAAAGTAGAATTATTCTTTTTTCAAGCCCAGGAAATGAGCTTTCACTTCTCTTTCTTTCTCTTTTTCTTTATACAATACTTTGGTGCATGAAATACTTCTTTTTCATGAAGATAGTGTCTTTAAACAAAATTATACTGTTCTTTACAATTTCCACTTAAAAAATTAGACTAAGCAGAAAAAAAAGTAAAGACAATCACTTTCATACATTTCCCAAGTTGCTTCAGTTGCTAAATTCTGTCATATTCATGATAGGAAAACAGAATCCATGCATAGACTGTACAAAAATACTTATGTTGCCATCTCTCAGTGATTCAAATTTTTGGAAAGGAAATAATTGTCAGGACTAATTCTAGTTCACAAGTCTCTATGGTGGGGGTGGCTCCCCACCATCTCAGCAACCCAGATAATGACTGCTATCCTGGGGTTACTAGTTATACATAATGGAGCTAACCATTTGACTTAGGTGCAGAGAGAGTTCATTAATCTGCTCAGGTCACCAAGTCAACGGTCAAACAATTTCTAAAGCAAGTTAGAAGCAGTGAGCACTTAATTCACAACAACTGTAATCCAAGAGTCAAGAATTTTTGTGTCTTAAGTATTCCATATTATAAAAGGGACAGCTAGGTTGAACAGTAGATACATTATGATATGATGAACATTTATTAAGTGCCTACTATGCTACAGGCACTGTGTGAAACACTTGGGATACAAAAAGTAAAAGGAAAGATAGTTCTTGCTCTCAAGATTATAATACACAAAAGAAAACTGAAAAGGGACTGGAAGATACTATACAGTTCCAGCAAGAGGTCATGCTAGATGATGGTAAAGCTGAAACCAACCAGAGCAACAAGTGAAATGACTTTGACACCTAATCCAGCAATATTTACACTACGACATGCTGTATCTCTATCTGAATTATTTCCTAAACAAATTCAAATAGACTGAACCATTGACATTAAAGAAGTAATCTGAGTAAACCTATGAGAAAAGTCCTAGCCCCCAAAAGTCCGACTGCAATTAATATAAAAAATATATAGTCTGCTGTCCTATCTCACAAAGGGATTGTTGTGGAGAAAGTAGCGTATAAACCTTAAAGTACTATTCAAATATGATCTTGGGGAACTATTCTTTCTCAAATATAATGTGACATTCTTAATCCAGCTGGTCCAAATTATAGCAGATGGTGTGACATGTGTAGTACATTGTCACTACCAAAATCTATGTCTGAGTATAGATGTTCCAAGCCTAAGTTTAACTATAGAGAATCTTGGTATCATCCAATGGGACTTCCAGAAAGTTGTTTTTTCAACAGAAAAAAGAAATAGAGAATTCTTATAGGGATTCCTACATCTATGAGATGAGACTGGCCCACAAATACTCCTGTCACACATCAGGATGGAATTGTGTTGCAATTACAGTTTTTGGAGAACTGCCATATTGGAATTGTAGCTTGCCCTGTTTTGTGATAATCAACTGCAGGCAGCAAAGACAGATTTAGGGGCACATAGCATCTGCCTTCCCTCATGGGAGATAGAAAGAAAAATGCAGTCTTCAAGATCAAAATAGGCCATGATTTGGTGGGGCTGTTTGGGAAACATCACATCATGACAATTGGAGAAAACAGCTAGTTCCCTGAAATGACATTCAGGAATGACTCTGTATAAATTATGCCATTTGGATCCACCTTTCTCAGATTTCAGTATGCTCCTTCCTCCTAGCTTCCCGTGATCTTATAGAGCCAGTAACATTGTACCATGTCCCTATTGTTCCCCTGAAAAGTTTTTGTGCCATATTCTTTGATCCAGCAATACCTCTGCTTTATCTGTTTCCAAACATGATTAGGGGAAAGTGAAAAGAAACTGTGTGTTCTAAAATATTTATAGCAGCTCTCTTTGTGGTGGCAAAGAACTGGAAATTGAGGGGATGCCCATCAATTGGGGAATGGCTAAACAAGCTGTGGTATATGATAGTGATGGAATACTACTGTGCTATAAGAAATGATGAGTTCAATGATTTTAGAAAAACATGGATAGATTTTTATGAAATAATTGAGTGAAATGAGCATAACCAAGAGCATGTTGCAAACAGTAATAGCAATGTTGTTTTGAGAACAACTTTGCTTAACTAAGTCATTTAGACTATGATAAATACCCAAATTAACTATAAAAGACCAATGAAGGAAGACACTACCTGCATCCAGAGAAAGAACTGTAAATAGAAGTATATGGAATTTTTTACATGCATGCATACATACATATCTGTATATTTGTATGTGGGTGTATAAAAATATACATATGGATGTGAATATAGATACAGACATCGATATAGTCTAATGGCAGCTGTCACTAGGGTGGGGGAAATAAAAAAAGAAAGTTACATGGTGTGTAGGATGTAGTGTGGTCCTCTCATTTGCTAAAGTATATAGAGCCTTTGGCCTTAGGGCCATAAGGAAAATGAATAAATAAGAGAACTGGCTTTAAGCTGTGATTAATGAGACTTGCTGTCTGAGGAGAGGAAAACGGCATTTGGGACCATAACTAAATTTTGTTTGGAGTTTGAATCCGGGTATGGTGGTCTGCATAAGTCAGTGCCTGCATCAAATGCCCCACAAGCTACTCGGAGGGAGTGTGATCCTATACTGATAATAAGTCTACATTTGGTAAAAGCCGAAGGGGCAATTGCAGTCTCTGCTGCGATAGGACTCCTCTGGCAAATTGCCCATGAAATTCCTTTGAAACGGGAATGTATTCACCTATTCCCAAGTCTAGCTGTGAGGTGGTACCTAATACTGGATGGATGGATATCTGTGACCTTACCTGAATTTAAACAGAGCCAAGGATGGTTATCCTGTCATATTTGGAATGTCATATGTCCCTGCTTATGCCTTCTATAGCAAGTTTCTATGATCAGAGCAAGTAGTTAGTAAAAGATATGAACCATCTTGTTTTGAGGTTGGCAAATGTACAGGAAAGCTGAATAGACTGAATAATAGTTTTGATGGGAAATGTGAAAGATAGATAGGAAGGTTTGGGACAAATGAGGGTTTATCCCAGCCCCTCTTGTCTCTAAATAATTGATATCAGTTTCAGAAAGGTTTAAGTATGCTGAGAGTGTGTGTGAGAAAGTATTTTTAGAAACTAGAAAGATTTGTAAGTTGATTCTAAAATTCTGGGGAAAGCAACAGGATCAGATTGAATCTTCTAAGAACTATATAGGTGTATAAGATTGGCTTTCAAAATTTCTCTATCATGGAAACTCAAACCTTGAGCATGTTTGGTAATAAGATTAAAAGTTTGGATTTTTGATGCAGTGTTGTAACTG
>CM053584.1:220062974-220108455 GCA_028627135.1 Pseudochirops cupreus
CCCCCCCCACCTGGCTAGCATAAATTAACCCTTCTGCCTTGGGGCCCTCGGACCTCCCCCCCTGGAACTTTTTGTTCAGTGGTTGGACTGCCTGCTTCCTGCAAGATTCTAATAAAGAAACCCTTCTCTATTCACCTTGAGCTGTCTCCAAGTGATTTAAAATCTTTTTATCACACACAATGGCAACATGTATTTATGTATAATTATTCTATTAATATTTCTTATATTATAGATTTATATATTTTATTATTTATTTATGTCATACATATTTTATTATATATTACATTAAATTAATATTATATTATAATTCATTATGTTATAATTATATTTATAATTATTATATATTATATTATATAATATATAATGCATGGTTTATAATATTATATATTTATTATCTATTGAAAAGCAATAGCAAGGTGTACATAATAGATTTGCAGTTTATGTGCAATAATATTCTTTTTCTATTTTTCTACATTATGGAAATGTTTTATTTTGTAAGTTTGGAATGAAAAAAAAATTAAGTACACCTCACCCCCCCCCCAAATTAAAAAGGTTTTGTGTTAGCTATGATGTCACATTTTGATGGCTCTGATAAGCTATATTGTTAATGGAATGGTCAGATCTTTCTTTCCCGTCAATAGGCCTAAGTGACCTGCTCTGAGCCTGAGTCACATGGAACTCTGAGTCACATGAGCCTGAGTCACATGGAGTCAGTGGTGGGAGGAGCTTGCCTAACAGGTACAGCAGGATGTGGTAGAGTGAACTGAAGCTGAAAGGAGAGAGAGAGAGGCAGAGCAGCTTGCATGGGTGAGAGAGGGTCATTTTACCTAAGGGAGCCTGTTTGTGTGGAGATCTGACAGAGAGAAGGCTTGAGGATGGCGGTGCTTCCTTCATTGGCAATGTGTGTGCATTTCTTTATTAGCATGGTGGACTTGGCTCTCTGGCATATGAATAAATAGCCTGGAAATACGCCTGCATATTCATAACTGCTGCTGCGGGTATCACATTGGCAATATATAAGCTTATTCAATATAAGGTAAAAATGAGTTTTTCTAGACTAGTCAGTGGTGTGGTGTCTTCTAGAGATTATATATATGTAAATGTATCTGTGTATGTATATAGGTATGCATGTATATTTACACACATATGTATATATGCATGCATATGTATATATACAAACAAGCTTATGTGTGTGTATGCTAAAGGAATTAATTTCTAATAGTAGAATCATAGGCACAAACACAGACAAACATTGGGAAGATCATGGTTAAGAAAGTGACTTGTTAAATTCCTTTAAGTCATAGCGTAGGCAGAACAAATGATGCTGGGAAGCATAAATTGTCTATTTAACTTTAGCATATTGGAATTCAGTCTAAGAAACGTTTATCAAGGACCTACTATGTGCAGATCTATGGTAGATACATTTAGTTTTAGTTTAGACATAACCTGTTCCCTTATAGACTGCTTGTAGTAAAGCCTATGCTACATAAACAAATGACAACAATATTAAATAAGGTACCGTGAGTGCATAAGAAAGGTACAAAGCAAATCTGAGAGGGAAGAGTTCTTTACTGCTTGGGGGAGAAGGGAAAACTTTTTGAAGGATGTTGCATTTGAGTTGGGTTTGAAAGAATTGATAGGGACTGAATAGACACAGGGATGGAATTTCAGACAGAAAGAATAATGTAAACAAAGGCATGGTGGCAGAAAATTAAGGGGTAAGCACAGATACGGGCAGTATTCAGTATTGACTACAACATAGAGCATGTGGAGAAGGATAGCACAAGAAAAGCCTCTCAAGGCTGAGTGGCATAAAATTGTGAAGGTAATACTCTGTCAGGAATAAGAATTCATTGAAGACTTGTGCAGAGGTGAGAGATAATCAAAAATTAAGGCAATTAAGTTTAGCTATGGTGTAAAGAATAGAAAAAAGTACAGAAGAAAGCAGAAAGGCATTCGAAAGAGTTAAGAAACAAGTAAGACAATCTTGTTGCTATGATAGCAATGGAACACTGGGCTTTGTGTCAAGGAAGATTTGAGTTCAAATCCAACCTCAAATACTTACTAACTGTGTGGTCTTGGGCAATTCATTTAACCTTTGTCTTACTTCATTTCCTCAGGTAAAAATAATAGCTCTCACCTCCCAATGTTGTTGCAAAGATCAAACGAGATAATGTTTGCAAAGCATTTAGCAATGTGCCTGGCACATAGTAGGTACCATATAAATATTAGCTATTATTATTGCATAGCTCAAGTTAGCAACTGTCACTGCCCGTTAGCCCAGAAAGTGTCTGTGGCAAATGAGGAAGCTTAAAAAATGCAGAGACCTGACAGAAAATACTAACACATTCACCTACGAGAATCTAGAGTTTGCTTTGGGCATGAGGTTTACTATTGACTGAAAGCAGACATTGTTACTTACTATTATCTGCATGTCTTTGTGCAAATCATGTAACTGCCCCGGGCCTCCGTGGCTTCATAGAATCACAGAAGTTTTGAAATTGGAAGGGACTTCGGTGACCATCTATCCTAAAAGGACTATCCATTATAATGAATCCCACAAGTGGGATTCCAGTCTTTGCTTGAAGATCTCTACTCAGGGAACCTACTACCTTCAGGGACATCTCATTTCACTTTTATTGAGCTCTAATTACTAAAAAATTTTCTTTCATTTTCCTGCCATCAAGTCTAAGTTACCCTCTTTGGCATGTGTAGCCATTGCTTCAACTTCTCCTTTCTGGGGCCAAGTAGAGAATATCTAATCCCATCTACATAGTTAGCTTTCAGATACTTGAAGACAGCAATTATTACCCCACCCCCACCTTCCCTGAGCTTCCAACCTAAACTTTCACAGTTCCCTCAACTGATTGTCATATGACATACACAAAGCCCTTCACAACCATACTCTGGATGCTCTCCAGTTTATCAGTGTCTTACCTAAACAATAATACTAAATGAATACAATTTATCAGATATGTAACTAGGAAGATGAATTAAATGCCCTCTGAGGCCCCTTACAGTTCTAAATCCAGGATTCTTCATTTTTTGTTTTGTTTATGGGCAGCACACCAGCTGTGACTCGTTGAGAACGTACCAGAGAGGTTTCTGGGTAAAGCACATTTAGGATGGAAGCAGGCCAGACGCTGTTAGACAGAAACACTAGTTTGCAGAGAGCAGTAGAGAGGCACTATGTGAGTGGGAGGTGTTTGTTTCTGGTTCTCCTATAAAGTAATAAAGAACCCTTTGATATGTAGCCCTGATGAGAATACCAGTAAAAGTTTAGGCTGAGTCTTTCCTGAGTAGTTCAGACACCTACCGAAGGGTATGGAAGATAAACCATCATATATTTAGAAGTGAGAACAGGCAATGCTGAGTAGGAAATTGGCTTCCCAAAGAACCCCAGGATGACCTACTCTTCAAAGAATCAAATAATGTTATAGCTAGAAGACATCCCTTACTCCAAGGATAGCAAGTCTTAGGAGCCTTCTGATAATCTCATCAGCTGTTATGTTTTCAGTGACCAAATTTACACTGATAAGAACCAAATCTTTTTATTTCAGCCCTAGCCTTTGACCCACATCTAGCTCTAGACCCACATCATCAATTACCTATTAGGAGGCAGTGTGGTACAGTGGGAAGAGCACTATATGTGGAATTAGAGGATGTTGGTTCAAATCACAGCTTCTACCTGTGTGACTGAACTTTGATCAGTTGCTTAACTTCCAGAGACCCCAGTTCCTCACCTGTAAAATGAATGAGTTAGACTAGATGGCTTTTAAAGTCACTTCCATATTTAAATCTGTGATTCTATTGGGAATTTCAAACTAAATGTCCCATGAATATCTTAAATCAAAATGTCCAAAAGAGCTCATTATCTGCATGCCCCCCCCCCAAAAGAAACCCAACATCCATTTTCCAAATTTTGCTAGTGAGGAGTCTAAAATAACAACTAGGTTGTGAGCCTGAAGGACTAGAACAATGTTATCTGCCCTCCACTGTGATACAGAAGGTGGGGGTGGGGTGGAGTTTAAGGTAAAAATGAATTTGATTCCTAACATGTTGAGGTTAAGATATCTACTGGATACCCAGTTAGAGATGCCAATTCCTATAGGCAATCAATCATCTAAAGTTGGTTTGAATATCAAAGAATATAAACATTTCTACTGGATATTAGCAATCTAGTAAGGCCAGATCTCTCATCATAAACTTACTCTCACAGTACTTACATGTAACAGTCCTCTCGTGGTCCAGAGGCAACAACTTCTATTCACTTGCTTTTTCTCATACACTCAAGTCTCCAAACAATTGTGTGTCTATATATGCCATCCCACATTATACAAATGAAAATCACAGTTATCTGCAAATACTAAGTAATCAAGCAATTAACCAATGGAGTTTGTAAAATTATACCAATATAATTGACTTGAATTTACAAAATAAGCTATAAAGTATACAAAAAGGTTAGCTCAATTTTTTCCTGTAGAGCACAGTCACAGATCGAAGTCTGAGAATGTCCCTTGTACTACAGTTTCAGTCAGGCATATTGTCTTCTTTGGGATTTCCCGGCCAGACTAGTGGGCTACAACAATCCACAGGACTCAGTAACACAAAATGTCATGAGTATTGAACAGTTCAAAGTAAGGTATAAAACAAACATGTTAATAGTTTAGCTTGGTTTACTCATAAGGCAGATTACTTCCCAATCCAAAGCTCCCTCCTCGGGCTCTATTTTCAGGCATCCAGGCTTCTTGGAGCTTCCCTGTCAGGTTAGCTGGCCCTAACCATGCTTACAAAGGACTCAGTGCCTCAACATTTCTATAAATACAAAAAAATAATTAAGCAATCAACCTTTGTAGAATCACACCAATGGAATTGACGTGCAGTAAGAAACAAATATGCAAATAGCTTAGTTCCTTCCTATAGACTCTAGAGCAATCCCAGTCTGAACTCCAAAACCTACCCTCAGATTCAGGAGCATTCACTGTAACATTCCCCTCACCACACCCCATAATCCTGGCTCCAAGGTCGTCATAGCGCCAACACCCAGTTCAGCCACCTGAGTAAAATCACAGGATAGGGGACTCAGGAAACAAGGGCACCTCCTTATTGGGCCAGTTGAATATACTAGCTCTAAAGTTTCCATTACATGCTTCTTACCTGCTTCAAAATTGGGGTCCCTAGAAAATATGCATGGGTGCAGTCTTTGATTAACATAGTCCTTTGTCTCAAATTCACAGTCCTCTTATGGTCTATGGGGAGGCAGAAATGATTTCTATTCATTTACTTCTTCCCTGCTGGCATACACTCAAGTGTCCAAATAGGCACTGTTTTACAATTTATGTATATGTATCTCTCTCTCTCTCTCTCTGTCTCTCTCTCTCTCTATATCTATCTATATCTTATACGAACTAATGTAATTCACAATTATCCCCCAGTACAACCTTTGCAGATTCACTCAATGAGCCACATATCAGAAAGTTTACAAGATATTTCTTCTTGCCTAGGGTTGGTTTGTTAAAATCCTTCTCAACCCACAAGTAAAAGAAAGAGCAAAAACAAGCAAAGAAAATAGACTTCCTCTATCCCAGGGAAATCTGATCTACCCTGAGGTTTCCAGCTTACTTGGAGTTCTGCCCATAGGGATTTGGGATCTGGAGACCTCCATGACCTTACCCCTTTCTACAATAAGAATAGTATCCTGGATAGAACTCTTTCATGATTCTCCCCTCCATGTACAAGGCCATACAATTTGGGTCTGGACAAAGTGTTCCTTCATATACAGGGCACATTCGGAAACTCTAGGAGTTCTCTTCTACCATAGGAGGCCCCCATATAGAATGAGATCCAACCATTGCCCTCTTGATCTTTATTCTAAAGGGCATTAGAAATGAACTCCATGAATCTCAGCTACTGCCAGGGTAAATCAAATGGAATTGCGAATTCACCCCATCAGGACAAGGACAGTAGGATCAGCTAGACAAGAGTCAAGGAATCTCAGCTATTTGGAGACTTGAGACATAGACATCTCACCCCAACAAGCTACAGGACATATTGCTTTCACAAAAGTCAAGACAGTAGAGGTCACTTTGCGAGCAATATGAATCTTTTTGCTAAACCCTAGTCTTCTAGGGATACCAGATTTCTCACTTTAAACTTGTTATCAATACTTATTCAGGACTCAGTAATAGGAACCCATCAGTATAGTAATATTTCTTTTTAAAAATGTATTTATTTTTAGTTTTCAGGATACACTTACACAAGATTTTGAGTTGTAATTTTTTTCTCCCTATCTTTCCCCTACCCCCCACTCGTAAATAGCATGCCTACTGAATACCCTTCTCCCAATCTGTTCTCTCTTATATCCTCCCCCATTACCCCTCTAACTTTCTAGTAGGGCAAGATGGATTTCTATACTCCAGTGCCTGTATATCTTATTTCCCAGTTGCATACAAAAGACAAATTTTTTTAAACATTAGTTTTTAAAAATTTGAGTTCTAGATTTTTTCTATTCTGTCCTCTTCACCTGCCTCCACTGGGAAGATAAGCAATTCAACATGGGTTGTACATGTGTAGTTACCCAAATCATTTCCATAGCAGTTATATTATGAAAGACTAACTATATTTCCCTCCATCCTATCCTGCCCAACACATTCTATTTTCTCCTTAGACCCTATCCCCTGTCAAAAATGTTTGCTTCTAACTACACTCTGCCCTCCCTTCTATCATCCCCCCTCTTATTCCCTACACCCCTATTTTCCTGTAGGGTAAGATGCCAAAGTTGAGAGTGTATGTTATTCCCTTCTTAAGCCAAATTCAATGAGAATAAGGTTGTCTCATTCCCTTTCACCTTCCTGCTCTTCCCTTCCATTGTAACAGTTTTCTCTTGCCTCTTTTGTATGAGATAATTTACCCTAATCTATCTCTCCCTTTCTCCTTCTCCCAATAAATTTCTCTCTCATCTCTTAATTTTATTTTTTAGATGTCATTCCTTCATATTTAACTCATCCTGGGCCCTCTGTCTATATATACATGAACATACATATGCCCACAGTCACATATATATTTATATACAAAAGCACCCTCCTATATGTACAAAGATATGTATATATACATACATACATACATATATGTGTGTGTGTGTGTGTGTATATATACACACACACACACACACACACACACACACACACACACACACACACATATTCCCTTTAGCTATCCTCATACTGAGAAAAGTCTTATGAGTTACAATGATCATTTTTCCATGTAGGACTGTAAATAGTTCAACTTTAATAAGGTCCTTATGATTTCTTTTCCCTGTTTACCTTCTCATACATCTCTTGCTTCTTGTATTTGAACATCAAAGTTTCTGTTCAGCTCTGTTTTTTTCATCTAGAATGCTTGAAAATCCTCTATTTCATTGAATGACCACATTTTCCCCTGTAGCATTATACTCAGTTTTGCTGGGTAGGTGATTCTTGGTTTTAGTTGTAGCTCCTTTGACCTCCAGAATATCATATTCCAAGCCCTTCAATCCCTTAATGTAGAAGCTGCTAGGTCTTTTGTTATCCTGATTGTGTTTCCACAATACTCAAATTGTTTCTTCTTGACTGCTTGCAATATTTTCTCCTTGAACTGGGAACTCTTGAAATTGACTACAATGTTCCTAGGAGTTTTCTTTTTGGGATCTTTTTAAAGAGGTGATCAGTGAATTCTTTCAATTTCTATTTTGCCCTCTGATTCTGGAATAGCAGGGCAATTTTGCTTGATAATTTCTTGAAAGATGTTATCAAGGCTCTTTTTTTGATCATGGCTTTCAGGTAGTCCAGTAAGTTTTAAATTATCTCTCCTGGATCTATTTTCCAGGTCAATGTTTTTTCCATTGTGATATTTCATGTTGCCTTCTATTTGTTCATATATTTGGATCTGTTTTATACTACATTGATTTCTCATAAAGTCATTACCTTCCAGTTGCTCCAATCTAATTCTGAAGGAGTTATTCTCTTCAGTAAGTTTTAAAATTATTTTTCCATCTGGCAAATTTGGCTTTTTAAGGCATTTTTCTCCTCACTGGCTTTTTGGGCCTTTTTTTGCCACTTAAATTTGTCTATTTTTTAAGGTGTTAGTTTCTTCATTGTATTTTTGGGTCTCCTTTAGCAGGCTATTGACTCACTTTTCATGATTTTCTTGCATCATTCTCATTTCTCTTCCCAATTTTTCTCCACTTTTCTTATTTGATTTTCAAAATCCTTCTTGAGCTCCTCCATGGCCTGTAACCATTTCATAATTTTCTTGGAGACTTTTGATGCAGGAGTTCTGACTTTGTTGTCTTCTTCCTGATCCTTGCCTTTATCTTTTTTGTCCCCCCAAAAAAGGATTCTGTGGTCTTTTTGTGCTTCCTGTGCTTGCTCATATTACTGGCCAATTATTTGACTTTTGAGCTCTTTGCCATGGTAGAACTCTGCTTCCAGAATGGAGAGAGCTTTGTACCAACTGGTTGGGGTTTTTGCAACTGCCAGAGCTATTAGGAGGGTGCCCTCTCTACAGCCCCCACAAACACTGGCTCACCAGCTACACTGCCCAGGAACACCACCCAAGACCGTGATCCAGATCCAAGCATGTCAAAGCAAGACCCTCTGAATGGTCATTTGGTCCCCCTATGATCTGCAGTCCAGGTGCTCCTCAGGCAGCTATGTGGCACAGCCACCGGACCTCCACCACTTCTCATCCCTGGGGGTAGGGGCTGGATTGTGCTCTTCTGCCTTCCCCACCCTGTTCCTACAGAGTTCTGCACTGACCTTTTAATTTGTCCTTGGCGTTTATGGGTTGAGAAGTCTGGAAACTGCCACAGCTGCTGATGGTTCACACTCTCAAAGTCTGCTCTGGCTTCCACTGGTCAGACTGCCCTGGGGCCAGAACCACGATTTGGCTCATAGTGGACTGCACTTGGCTCCCAGCACACTGTGATAGACCTTTTCTGTCAGCCTGCTGGTCTGCCTTCAGCGGTAGATCAGCTTCTCTCAATCTCTTTGTGGGTTCTGTAGCTCTAAAGTTCATTTACAATTGGTTTTTTTACATGTATTGGAAGAGATTGCAGTGGGAGCCCACGGCAAGTTTGTGCCTCTACTCTGCCATCTTGGTTCCTCCCTCTGTAGTAATACATCTATACAAAATTAAATATTACAAACAGTATTAAGCCTCAAACAATCCATAAATGTCAAATTTTCACATTTTCACCAATGCAACTGACTTGTAGTAGTCCCTCAAGCCAAAGGAGAGGATTCCCCTGCACTGCAGATCCATTTAACCAATGAGAGTGAGATTAACTTTTATGAAGAGAATCTTTACTTCCAAGATATAAAACAGAGATAAACATTTTAATTTGGTTCCTAAGGATATCCCAGTCTAGTTCCAAGTTCAAAATATGCTCAGGTCTCAAGTCCCAGGGTACCCTGCCTTTTTGGTTTTAGAAGATACTGTTTATCATTTTAAGAAAGTCTCATAAAGCCAATGTAACCAAGATTAAGAGGGAAGTAGAAGATTTGGAAAGAATTCTTACAACCAGTGTCCCTGATAATGGCCTCATTTCTAAAATATACAGAGAACTGAGGCAAATTTATAAGAATACAAGTCATTCTCCAATTGATAAATGGTCAAAGGATAGGAACAGACAGTTTTCACAGGAAGAAATTAAAGATATCTACAAGCATATGAAAAAAATGCCCCAAATCACTACTGATTAGAGAAATGCAAATCAAAACAACTCTGAGGTACCACAGCTCACCAGCCAGATTGGCTAAGATGACAAAACAGGAAAATGATAAATGCTGGAGAGGTTGTGGAAAAATTGGAACACTAATGCATTATTGGCAGAGTTGTGAACTGATTCAACCATTCTGGAGAGCAATTTGAAACTATGTCCAAAGGGATATAAAAAGGTACATGCCCTTTGACCTAGCAATACTACAACTAGGGCTATATCCCAAAGAGATCATAGATGTGGGAGAAAGACCCATATGTACAAAAATATTTATATCAATTCTTTTTGAGGTGGCAAAGAATTGGAAATCAAGTGGATGCCCATCAGTTGAGGAATAGCTAAACAAATTGTGGCATATGAATGTAATGGAATACTATTGTGCTGTAAGAAATGAAGAGCAGACAGAATTCATGATAACCTGAAGAGACTTATATAAACTGATGCTGAGTGTGGAGAGCAGAACCAGGAGCACTTTGTACACAATTATAGACACATAATATCTGTGATGACTAACTTTGATAGACTGGGCTCCTCTCAACAATGCAAGGGTATAAGACAAGTCCAAAAGATTCATCATGGAAAGGGCTATCCACATCCAGAGAAAGAACTACAGAGTCTGAACGCAGATTGAAGCAAACACTTGCTCTCTCTTTTTTTTGTTTTGTTTTGTTTTTTCTTTCTCATTGTTCACTCCATTGGTTATAATCCTTCTTTGCAACTTAATTATTGTTTAATGTGAAGGTATTTGTAGATCCTATATTTGATTGCATACTGCCATGGGGGAAAGGGGAGAGGAGAGGGACGGGGTGAAAATTAGAAACTCAAGGGATGGTAGAACTTAATATTGTAAACTAAAAGTAAATAAATAATTAATTTTTAAAAAAGAAAGTCTCTATTTATTCCTATACTTTCTAGTGTTTTTAGTAGGAATGGGTACTGTTGTTTGCCAAAGGCTTTTTCTGCGTCTTTTGATATAATTATATAATTTTTGTTGTTTCGTTCTTGATGTGGTCAATTATGTTGACAGTTTGTCTAATACTAATCTAGTCCTGCATTCCAGGTATAAAACCTACTTGGTCATAATGTATGATCTTTTGATATATTGCTGTAATCTATTTGTTAGTATTTTATTTAAAGTTTATTTCATGATAGGGGCAGACAATTGGGGTTAATGACTTGCCTAAGGTCATACAAGTAGTAAGTGTCAAGTATCTGAGACCAGATTTGAATACAGATCCTCAAAACTCCAGGGCCAGTGCTCTATTCACTGTACCACTTAGCTGCTCCTATTTAAAATTTTTGCATTGATATTCATTAAGAAAATTGGTCCATAGTTTTTTTGTTTTATTTTTCCTCTGATTTTGGAAATTATTTCATTTTCATATTTGTGTCTGCTGGGGTGCCAACATCAGTAGCAATTGTGACACATAGAGATCTGTCTTCAGAGTAAGAGGGACCTAGGATCAACATTTATTTCTGACACAAAAGGTATGATTTTGAGCAAGTCACTTAAACTTTCAGTGGCTTAACCAACTCTCAAAGGGCATAATTTGCAGATAAAGTGATGATTTGCATTAGTATAGGGAGATTCCTCATGTCAGAATGACCTACACCAGTGGACCCACAGGTGCAATCCTTCTGTCCTATCCTTTGGTATCCAGAGTATCTTGTAGTGTGTAAGTGCCTAATAAAATGATCAATGAATTGAATTTAATTGAAGTAAATTATTTACATCTTAAGTACAAAAACCTGGCCCTCTTCGCTCCTATACAGGGTTCTTTTTCACAATACTGTGAGAGGAATTTCATATACAATGAACACTTTATAAACATTTTCTATCAATATCCATGGTAAAGGAATTAAAAAGTAAGAACTACATGCTTTCCTGGAAGATTTTCAGGCATTGTGTATTATTAGAGTTTTACACTCTCATACCATTTTGTTTGTATTAAAAATGGCTTTGAAGTTTATACAATATTAAAAATATTTACCTCCTATTAGATTACTTGGACAAAAGGAAATCCACTATTTATGGCTGAAACTGTGCTTTAGTGGTGGAAAAAGGAAATTCAATCATAATTAGCTGGTTTAGCAAAGGCAAGCTTTGTACTGACATTATCAAAGCAATTATAAATCCTGTAGCTCATATTTAGGAAAATGGAGAAACCATTTCCTAAAAAAATGCAATAAAATGTGTTTTCATTTTTCCCTATTATTGGTTAATTATTTACTTTTTTTATGTCCAGAAAGGGATAAAAATATTTAAAATGTCTGATCATTCCATGTTCTCCTGCCTGTTACTCCTTCTCTTCAGCCATTTCCCTGGAGAACCTGTATCTGGAAAAGTCTAGACATCAAATACTTTAGGTTAGAAACCTTCATTTTCCCGCTTGATTGATGTCTCCCTGCCTGCCACTTGAGAGATTAGAAACCAATTGAACCCTCCTGGTCAGGACCCCTCCTCTCCCTATAAAAATGTCAAGACTCTGAATTTTGAACTAGTCATAACACCTAATCTTATCCAGAAGTCAGCCTTTCCCTGGAGCTCCCTTGGCGAGCCTGGATCAGGAAAATAGAAATTCTAGATCACCATGGGCTGCTTCTTCCAACTATGGCATGAAGATCATAATGTCTGAGGGAACCTAAATCTCCCTCTAGATTTCCTGGTTGCATTGATCCATGTGCCTTCCTGGTACTTCTTCAAAAGGTGCTAGTTTTGACTCAAGAGTAAGGGAGGTTGATGGACTTTCATAGTGAAGATGTGTGGGTCCCATTCACTTTGTATGGGTATTGATGTGCTATCCTTGTTTGGAGGTGTCAATCCTGGGTGAGTATGGGGAGATTCATTCAAATGTCCTGATATCTATCATTGCTGTTCCTTCCTTCCACTTCCTTGATTGTCTCCAGTTAAGGCGTGTGACCTTTCCTTAGGGGTATTATTTTAAAGCCAACAAATAAATTTTTTCAGTATTTATTTTTCAACAAATACATAATTGCACCTCTCCTTGGTTTCCCTAATTTTTCCCCAACTTTTAATCCTAGAAATTAACTCTGATATTTCCCAAGACTTCCCTGAATACAGAATGGAGTAGTTATAAAAGGGACATGAGTTATTCTCCCTGTTTTTGCAGAGTTTGTGATTCAGTGGAGCAGACAATGCATATATATACATATATATATATATATATACACACACACACACACACACACACACACATATGTGTGTGTGTATATATATATATATACGTATATATATGTATGTATGTATGTATGTATGTATATGGCAAGCAGCAAGTTGTACAGGGCAGAATATGACAAAATTAAATGTTTGAACAAGCCCAGGCTTATTTTCTGTCACATTCTGTATTCTCAGCAATTAGAACAGTGCCTAGGGCATAGTGGATACTTAATACTTTTTTATTGACTGATTTCAACCTAGTTCTCTCAACTACACTTAATATTTAACCTACAAACAAATGCCTAAAATGATTGATTCATCTATCTACTTTTCCTGTGTTGAAGGAAGTCTTAAGCAATGAAGTATTTGAAAGATAAGCTATAAGAAAGAGAAATAGAAGAAGTGAATAGAAACGATAATCACTCTTGATAATAGAGTGCTAACTTTGATTCTCCTATCCACACAAAATATAGTTTCAAACTAGAAATCCTATAAGATTTAATATATTTTCATAAAGTGTAAATATAATTGGAACAATTGTTGTGTAAGTGGAGAAAAATAAATCACCTTCCCAATTAGTCAAGGTAAAATTTATAGAGCTCTTGATATGAGTGACTAGTTCCAGGGGAAAACAAAAACATAAACAAAACATATTAAGTATACAGGATGATGTAACAGAAAACACTGAGTGAGTTAGGAATGGGATCAGGTAACAGAAAGCAATATATTTGTAAGTATAACCTCCACATTAACATGACACAAAAGGTCTACACACAATTTAGAGGAATTTCTGACTTTTGTGACTTCTTGTCAGTGTTTGAAATTCATAATCAGCATCATCCTATATATCGTCATCTACTCCCCCTTTGAAAGCACAAGGTTCACAAAGTTCTGAAAATGAACGTAAAGGAAATCAGAAAGAAGTCATATATATTGATAATGACCTCTTTCTATGGTGAAATGTCTTCCAAAATCTTGTATGGTCCCAGTCACTTACAGTCATTGTTCTAAATAGGTCTAATGTGTGCAACCTCTAGCATGGATCTTCAGTAGAGGACATACCTTTATCTGAAGCACATGAGTTTGCTCCTAACCAGAATTCTGACTGATGGATCCTCTTAAAGTTTAGACAATATCACACATTGAGCTGCCTCAATCAATCCTCTTTAGCTCCCAGTGAATAGTATCGACCTTCTTTTGCTGTTCTATTCTGTTCTCTTCTTCCTATTTTTCTATCTACAACTCTCCTCATTTCCTGACAGATGGCAGAAACTTTTCCTTTTAATCTTTCATGGTAAAGGAAATGCTAAATTTCATTTATAAGTTTGTGGAGGGGGAGAGTTGTAATTTTTCCTACTCAGACTCATGGACCCCCTAATATCTAGCCCAAGACGCCTTGGGGAAGCCCATGTACACCAGTTTAAGAACCCCTTTGCTCTCAAGCTTTTTTCTGTACTATGTTTCCTGGACTCGTACAAGAATTCTCTTGAGTTATCTCAGAATCCACTATCATCCTTATCTATTAAGGAAGTCAAATCTCTGTTATATCAATTTGGGTCATGATCATACTACCTTCTGATATCTCCTGTCTCCCATCTCTGAGTGTTGTTGTTTTTTTTTCCCCCCACCTGAATCAACACTACCCACTTGTATTCCAAGAAGGAACCACTTAAGCCTTTAGGTCCCTCTGGGGCCAGTTGTATGGGGTTATTCAAATTACACATGGTTGCTTTTCTTAACCTCCAGGTTAGGAGGATGGTACTGAACCAACTATTCCCCTAACACTAGGATAATAAATTTTGTGTTCTCATTTTACAAGTTTGTCTAGCAGAATGGAGTTATTGAGATGTCAGTGACACTCTGTGATGGGGAAAGGTGGGCACTATGAAATATTGCACATCAATGATTCTCAATTTTTCCATTCTGAGAATGACTTTATAATTTTTTTAAATTTGTGGATACTCACATGATAATGGATTTTGTGCTATTTTTATCTGGTGATTAAGCAAACACAAACTGGTAAGCTAGAAATTCAACAATGATTTTAAGTCATTTTGTATTGTGCTAATCATAGTAACATTTAAAAATAATAATGCACATTTGTATGACAATATTTTTGACAGTGCATTTATTTATTGCATAGAGATATGCAGACCTCTTGCAATAATTCCAATGCCCCCATTAAGGCCCCTAGCATAAAGGAAGCACTAAGAATATAGCAGTAGTTCATTCTTCATCTCCTTTATCACTAGTGCTTGAAAACAAAGACATCAAAAATAGAATTATAGTGAGTCATACAATTATGTATAATTACTACTTTGTAAACAACATATGATGTGATATTAAAATTCTTTTGGGTAGAAAAAAACTACTTCAATCAAATTAATTTATTTCTTGATATTTTTAAGCAGTTGAAGACAAATTTGACTGTCAAAAAAAGCTATTACCATATAAAACATTTGATTCACAACATATCTGCATTGATCATAATGAATAGCTTCCACACAATTTAACAGGATTTTCCTTTTCTATTTTAAAGGTTATTGGGGGAGGGGAGCATAAGCTGAAGAGGTTTCTTTTTTTTCTTTTTTTTTCTGTATTTTCCTTTCCACTAGTAATGTTTTATAATTGGTTACAATAGTATAATGGCTGTTGATTATTTGGTTAAGTAGAAAAAAAGTTAGTTTATTTTATTTTAATGAGTTTTATGTATATCAACACCAATGAAAGTGGTTTCTTGAGTATGAAAATTAAGTGTATATTTAATTCTTGGAACTAAGTTAAAAGAAAAAACCTCAATCCAAAATTCAAACATTATCCCCTTCATTTGGAGGCATTGAAACCTCTGCAATAATTCTCAATCCTGTGATTAATTATTTCAGGAGGTAAGACTTTTGACCAATTTGGGAATTGTCCAAACAGAAAAATATTATGTCAAGTGCATATATGTATGTGTGTATTTTTTTTAATGCATCAGTGACTCTGAAAGCAGCAAACCTTGAAAGTGGAAGCTTCACATCTGAATAGTCATAAAAATTTCCATTGCTTTTTTTTTCAGTGTGCCTTTGTGAGCTCTCGTTTGTATAACTGTCATTTTAGTCCTGTCACTAGTTTTCTTTTAATGCCTTTGTCATTAATTGAAACCTTTGGGTTATAAGACATACACATCTCTTGTAATACTATACAATGTAAAAAAATGGAAACGTTAAAAAATGCAAAAAGTTTAGCCATATAGTAGAAATATAAACTTACCACCAAAGCCTAAAAAAAGTGGCTACCTAACTATGCATGAGTACCCCCAAAATAAAAATGTGTAGTTTTGTTTCAAAATAGTTATGGAAGATAAATAACATATTACTTTTCCCCCTAGAAACAAATTCTGTGTAATGTTTGTTTTCTGATGCAATGGCTTGGAGATTCTCATTTGGAGGGCCTCTTTGCCAGTAGGAGATCTGGCAAAAGCTCTGTAGATAACACATCCTCCAGACATAGAGGCAGCATGAGCCTAGCAATCCCTTCTGCTATTCTTAGCCTATAAGACTCTTTAGAACCCTATTTAATTCCCATAAATAGCTATAAGGGAAGGGAATTGGCTCAATTAAAAGAGTTCATGAACACATCTACAAATCCACCACTATATAGGAATGGAAAGTGAGCCAATATATTTGGACATATTTAAATACCCATTCTATATGGACTGATTGCTCAGTCCATGGATTTCATTCTCATAAAAAGTAGATTAGTGTAATTGAAAGAGTATTAGACTTAAAGTCGGGAGAGTTATGAGCTCAAGACCTATCTGTGACACTTAGTGTAACTGCGTGACCATGAGTGGATCACTTAACCTTTCTGAGCCTCAGCTTCTTCATCAATAAAGTAGGGATAATAATTTTTGTAGTACTTGTATCACAAAGTTGCTGTGAGGATCAAATGTAGAAATATGTTTTATAAAGTTTAATAGAAATAAGAACTGGAAATGTGATTTAATGGAAATATAGAACTCTTTTAGTGAGGAAACTCCCTCTACCAATGCTGATCAGGACCTTCTCTACAGTCTTGAAGAATTTCCTAGAGCATTGAGAGGTTATGTGTCTTGCCCAGGGTCACACAGGAAGGAAAATCTTTTCCAGATATTTGCTAACCAGACCATAGCTATATGAAGAAGACTTTAAGTAGCCCCAGAAAAAGATAACGAAGAAAAGCTGGACTCCTTCCCAAGGAAAAATGACCTGTTCCTGACTAGTCTCACTCACAGTAATAGAGCAAATATTGTTGGAAAAGTCAATGTCCTCAAACCACTCACTGTGGGCTTGGGTTACCTGATTGACCATAGTGAAAGTTCAGCAACAGTAGCAGAAAGGGACATAAAGACATTGTTAAGCTCCCTGTAGTATCACTTATCTCCTTTACAGGTCCCACTGGGTTGTTGTAAGGGGAGTTGGCAATATAAACCATTATGGCCTCCTTCATCTCCATCACTAGAGAGGAAAAAAACAACAACAACAACATCACTTTCCAATCCCCCCACACCCAACCTATCAATCCAGGGACCTAATATTGTTTGGTACCTAGGGCTTAGGCAACTGTGAGTTTCCATTTGGTCCAACCCACAACAACTAAAATAAAAGATGCTAAAAGGGCATATACCACAACCAACTGCCAAGAATTCATTAGGTCTCTTTTTATAATGCATTTACCCTTATTAACTAACAGAACTTTGACCTAAACAGGAAGTTTTCCACGCAGTTCTATTTGATCAAGGATTACCTCATTTCCCTTTGTGGTCTGTCCCATAAAATCCTTGATGGAAACTGAGGTAACTCTATTTACTTCTTGAAGATTTCCTGTTATGATAGTAACCTGGCTCTGAGTGTCTTGCAGCTTCTTATGCATTTAATATTCTCCCCTTCCCTACTTAGAGGACTTTATGACTCCAGCATATGAATTCCAATCCCCTTACAATCTTATAGCTAAAATGACCCAAGTCTCAGGATGACTTTGACATTGCCTTTGAGTATGCTCACCCCCAAATTCCTTCAGCTTTGGATCCAGTGACTTTTAAGGACTATTAGGTACAATAGAAATCTTAGTGAACACCTTAGACTTTGGTGGGCCAGAAGGGCCATTACTACTGTAGCCTTGGAGATCATAGTATAGTTCTACTAATGCCCCAGTAGATTGTGATTCTCTTCTGCTCACTTACCAGGACAACAAGTATTGCAGTGTTCTTCTTGTCTCTATTAGCACCAACAGTGAAATCTGTCCAAATGGCCATTGCTATCTTTATCTTTTATTGGTATATGATTGTGAGGGTATACTACTATGTTATAAGAAATGATGAGTTCAATGATCTTAGAAAAAATGGCAAGACTTGCATGAAATAATGAAGTGTAAAATGAACAGAACCAAGAGAACATTGTATGCAGTAACAACAATATCATTTTAAGAAAGTCTTTGAGTGATTAAGTTTGACTACTATAAATACCCAAATTAACTCTAAAGAACATATGAAGAAATGTTGTCTGCATCCAGAGAAATAGCTAATAGAAGTGTGTATAGAGTACATGTATTCTATAAACATGTACATATTATATACATATGTATATGTTATATACATATATGTGCGTTTATATGTATACACACGCATATTTATGTCTAATGGTAGCCATCTCCAGGACCCAGTCACTAAAGTCTCTACAAGGTATGGGGAGGGAAGAAAAAGAAAGGAGGGAAAGCCATTTATAAGGTAACTATTACATATTTAAAAGGAACAGTAAGCTCAACTTAATAGATTTGTAGTTCCCTGCACATTCACCTGCTTTATTATACTGTTATGGAAATGATGGTTTTATTCCATAAATTTAAAAAAAGTAATGATTTTTTTTAAAGAATATGACAAGCTGATATTCCTATACCTGTGAAGAATATCCAGAGTTCAATCCTGTTGCTGTTTATGTGGGAGTCCTCCTAGGCTTGTTGTCGGTATGACATGCCATGTGTGAGGTTTAGGAAAGTACATAGATCCAATCAATCAAATCCATGTCCTTTAGGAACTTTACCTTCCAGACCCAGATCAAAGAATTGACTAAAATGGAAGTGCAACTTTAAAGGGCCTGGTATGCTCAACTCCACATTTTAGCCACCTAAAAAGAGACCAACGATGGTCTCTTTTAATTTAACTGAATCTTCAAAGGTAACTCTTCTGAGAGTGCTTCAAGTTGGTATCTCTACAAATGCAGGGAAGTTCTGAAACTTACATTCTTAGAGAACTGTCTAGGCCACTGCTCAGAACCACACAGTCAAGTATGTTTGGAAGCATAAACTTGAACCCATGTTTATCCTGACTCCAAGACTGATTCTCTATCTACTCCATAGTATTGCCTCTCCTTCCACATTTTAATAAGGAAAAAAAAATTAATTGTGCCTTGCTACATTCACAACCTGTAGTAAGTATGGGCTGTGAAAACCTCATTGAAAGTACTAAAAGGAAATATAAGCAGGTATTTATTCTAATACCTGTTTTGGTCTAAGACAATGGTTCTCAACCTTTCTAATGCCCCAACCCTTTAATAGTCCTATGTGGGTGTGTCTGCATGTGGGCAGACCCGCCTGGAGACAGATAGAGGAGGTTCCTAACCATCAGAAATATGTGTTTTCCAACGGTCTTAGGTGACCCCTGTGATCCCTGTGAAAGGGTCATTCGACCCCAAAGGGGTCGCAACCCACAGGTTGAGAACTGCTGGTCTAAGATATAAGGAAAAGTTTGGGAAAAAAATCAAGTTGAAATCAAATCACATTCCTAATGTGGGACAAAGTTCTCTAACTTTCTTTGTATATATATTTGATTTAAATGGTATTTGTGTAAATATGTGTGGATAAAATATATGAATATATACATATAACATAAACACATATATAACATATATGTACACATATATACAAGCACACACATTTGTGAATCTATGTATGTGTATTCATGTGTGTATATCTATAGCTATCTGTCTATCTGTCTGTCTTGATCACTGTTCAGTAATTTTAGTCAAGCATGACTTTTCATGATCCCGGTTTTCTGGTCAAAGGTACCAGAGTAGTTTGCCATTTCCTACTTCAGTACATTTTACAGTAAGGAAAGTGAGATCAACAAAGGTTAAGTGATTTGCTTAGGGTCACACAGCTAGTATGTGTTCGAGGTTTCATTTGAATTCAAGTCTTCCTGACCCCAGGCCCAGTGCTCTATCTATCGTACCACCTAGCTGCCTTCTGTGTGTGTGTGTGTGTGTGTGTGTGTGTGTGTGTAAAATAAATATATGCATATATACATGTTGCCATTAGAAATATACTACCATCTACTCATCTACTTAATTCAGAATGTTTCTCTCCATTAACTTCTGGGTCATTAAAAACTTTTTTTAAAAAAAAAATACTGTGTTTCTCCAAGATTAGAGACCACACAGGCTTTTTTGACTTGTGGCTTGATGAAATTGTGATGAAATTGAAGTTTACCTGTCACATGGTAGTTTATGTCTAATAGTGAAATGAAATGAGATTCTTGTAGGCCATTCAAGAGCTAATAAAAGGAGCCTTACTTTGGCCTAGAACAGAAACTATTCAAAACATACAGAACTTAGCTTATTGTAATGTTAATGGGAGCTGAAGATCTTCTCCACTCATTAATAGGCCTCTTGGAGAAGCTTAATTAGGGAAGACTTGTTGTTCTGAAGTTAGCATTTTGCCTTGGGGCTCAATAACTGGGAGAGCATTCATGTAACTTGGTCAGAAGAGACTCTAGATAACTGTTAAGGACCCCCCCAGCTTGGAAAACCCAGATGTTGGAACCTCTCTCTCTGGTATGTGTAGCTTTGGTCAAACAGCTAGAAGCCCTGTCTGTTGATTTGTGTTATTTTCTCTGTCAGTATTTTTTCTGCTTGTCATTTCTGTTTGTATTTTCTCTGAAATTCAGGGTGCTGACTTTTCCCCCTGAACTAAGTAAGTGATATGTGTGTTTTACTAAAGTAAGATTGTTGACCCCTTTTAAGTTTCTTTCCTTTAGAAAAGCAGATCAAAGAACCTGTGCTAGCAGCCCTCCTGTGTGCATGTTGTTGGTCTTATGCCCCCACAGCAGCTACAAGCAGTATTGTTGTTACAGTTATACACATATACATACATACATACATACATACATACATGTGTGTGTATATATGCATGTATGTCAGGAAGACAGGATACCCTTTTGTAAACTTAGTGAGTCTCTGCTCAGCAATTCCAAGTCATCAGTACTTCAACCAATTAGAAAATTTCATCATACATTGAAACCCTTTGAGTTATTTTGATTGGAAGCAGGTTAATGTCACTTCCATGTCACTTCCAAAGAAAAATAAGCCAGGAGTTTCTGTCTATCTCTGTCTCTATATGTTTCCATCTATATCTAATCAATATTTATATCTATCATCTCTATATATCCATATATAATATAAATAGATTGGTATGTAGATTCATCTGTTGTAATGGTAATTAACTTAGCAGGTACTTGGCCCTTAGTAACTAAGGGGTAAGTACTTCTGTGAAAGAAACAGAAAGTGTGAATGCTGTCTCCTGTTGCTGACATAACAGGAAGGGGTTGGCTGAGACAGGAAGCCAATGTGTGTGTGTGTGTGTGTATGTGTATTTAAGAAGAGCTCCAGAGGAGAAAAAGACCAAATCAAGAATTTTTTCTTCTGGTGGGCTCTTGGAGGAAGAAGCTGTTCTGCTGAGAGATCTGGTGAAGGCTGGAGTTGCTTCAAGGAAGGCTGCCTGGAAGGCCAAAGTGGCTGCTATCTGAAAGGCAGAGATTTCTTCTGAGTCCTAGGGCCAGCCAAACTGCTGGAGGACTGAAGAAGCATGACCAGGATAAGCCTTTGTTTGTTTGTGGCTTGGTTGATCCTTGAGTTCCCAGCAACAGAAGTTGTGAAAGTTTTGAGATGTGCTGGACCCTGTAAACTTCAGTGTATAGCAAGAAAAGCCCAAAGAACTGGAGGAGAACCTGGGAGCTATCTGCCTCTGAATACAGGTGACTGTGTGATGGATTCAGGTAGGAGCTGGGACCATGAAAGGGGATCCAGGGAATCAGAGAGACCACCTTGAGTCAAGATGAAGAAAAAGCCTCTCCTTGGATGTTGAATTTGTGATGAAATTGAAGTTTACTAGACACTGGGGGGGTGGAGGGTTTGTGTAATTTTCTAATGATTGTGTTTAGTGCTTAATGATACTTAGTAATTGTGAATCTGGATAAGTGACTGATTAAGTTAACTTATGATTGCTCCATGAGTGGAAGACTGACTTGTATTGTGAAATGATTGAATGATTAAGTAAGGAGGGTTTCCCCCTTATGGAAACTAGAAGATTATTCTTTTGCTCTTTGTTCTAAATGCTGTGGCCACTTTGGTGAAACCTATGTGGCCATTCTAATGTTAAGCTGTTGTGAACACTATATTGTGATTTTCTGTGATAAGATATAATGTTGTGAATATTATATTGTGATTCGTTGTCAATGTTTGCCTTGATTTGTAATGGAATGAATGGAGTGTTCACTATATTGTGTAATCAGAAACTTAAAAGCTATTCACAGTAGCACTCTTTTGGGAAGCTGCTTGTGCATCTATCTATATTGTTATCTTTAGATCTATCACTATCCATACAAATATTACATAAATAGATATAGGTTTAGCTATAGCCATAGATACAGATAATATTGTTATGGGTCCTGCCCTTTCACAGTTGCAAAGCAAAGAGAATCAACTGAAATTTCCATTGAATTTCTTGTTCTGAAACCAAGTAGGGAATATCTGTTTGTGTTCTAAAGAATGATCTCCATGTATTAGTTCACACATGTACACATACAAATACACACACATGTATATGTATATACCACACGCCAGTTATTAAAACTTATTGATTATTCATTTCTGTATTTGTAAATTTGTCCATATAAATATAAAGTTCTTATCATCATGTAGTTCCTTAGTATCTTGAGTTTGGCATAGTATACCAGGAAGAACATTGGCTTAATTTTAGGGAAAGACCTTCAAATTTCAGAGCCTGAGTTTGGGTTAGATGATTCCTAGGGTACCTTTTAGCTTTAACTTCCACGGTCCTGTGGGAATTCTTTTAAGATCTAATACTATTAAATACAGTTTTCGAAAACACTGTTGGTGTTAACATCCTCTTTTCAACCAGCATGATTTTATAAAGTATGTGCTATACATCCAGTAGTCTCTTAGTGTCAGCTCAAATTCTGGAGGGGTGGGGAATAAAATTTTGTTTGTTAAATAACTTAACACTAATTCCTACAATAGAGCCTGTTTTCCGATGAAAGAAGTTCTTAACAGACAGGAAAGGGGTGATTAGTAGACAGAATACAGCTGCAAGTCAATCACTTTTTCAGCATTGTCTTTAAGGTAATCGCAGCGATCTTGTGCTGAAAGGGGATCCCTACAGATTGCTTTCAGGAAATAAAATTCCAATATCTTACTAAGTTGGTATTTTCCTACTGCTTTGTTGGAGTCCTTAATATGGGTACATTCTATGTTTCCAAATCCGAAGTCCATAACCTTTTGTCCTTCCTCATCTGAGGTTCCAAGGAGGATCTTAAATTATAGAAGACATTGAAAACATTGCCACTTAACTTTGAAAAGAAGTCTAAACAAAATGGTAAGAAGCAAATGCTATCTACATTTATGAGACCAGCAACTCATGCATCACTTTCTATAAGAAGAGGTATCACATTCTGCTTTCATTATATGAAACACACTACTTCAATCTATTTTTCATTTCATTTGGTAGTATTTAGTCTAAATGTTTTGCCATGTTGATAAGTTAACAACTGATTTTAGTTATGTGTAATGCACATTTGAAATTTCTCATTATTTTGGACAATTCTACTTAGCAAAGGGCATAATTTGCAACAGCTGTTTCAAATGCCAAAAGATTAAGTTGGCAAACAGTATTTTAATGCAAAATTTAGCTTCAAGGGATGTATGGTACATGTACTAATTACTGAAAACAGTTTTGAAGGAAGGGAAAAAAGCTATCTAGGTTATTTCCAGCAGCAGAAGAAAGGGCATTTGGGAAAATATAGGGCTGCTATTTTTGTGCAGATCCTTCAACAGCTTTTCACTTTACTTTCATTCGGTCCTTTTTTTTCCCCAAAGACATTGAGTTATGTGGGCATTTTCCAACTTTTTAATTTTTAATCTGAAGATAATTACAAGTTCCTTATGGGCAAGTAATATGTGATCATACACAGTGATGCATTTTGAAGCCTGGTACTGCTTGATGAGCTGTCTGTCATCATAAATGGAGTTTTGCAGTGGTTTTTCCATTTGATTTGAAGATTTAATGTAACAGAGTGAAAATAAAGGAGAGCAGAAACACCAACACATGGGTTTATGGAAAGGGCAGAACAGAGAATGATTTAACTTTCCAAGTAGAAATATTAGGGCATTCCTATCACATAAGACAACTAAATATATATGAAATGAACTGAAGGTACTATTACTTAATCATTCTTGCCTCTAGCCTGTAGGTTTTATTGGTAATTGTTTTTCCTTTTAAGGGTGCAAAGAACATTTCTCTGCCTCTGACAGCTTAGTCTTTTCTCCATCTATCCAATAAAAGAGATGACTGATCTGTCATCTGTGAGATTTCATTTGCTTTAAATCCTAACAAATTCCCATGAATATTTAGACAATTCTTGGTGAAGGGAATTTCCACACCAGACATTTCTCATATTAATGAAATCATATTTCCAGACTGGAGGAAATATATAGCAACAATTCTCAAAGCATGTTCCAGGGATATCTGGGCATCCCCAAGGCACTTTCAGGGTATCCACAAGGTCAAGACTATTTTTATAATAATACTAAAACATTTTAATTTTGAATGTGGTAAATATAGTTTGAGAATCACTGAGAGAGAATTGACATAACAGCTAATTATAGATGGTTAGATATATTAGCCAGGGCTGGGGAACTTGTGGTCTCCAGGCAGCGGGTTCCTTACCCCTGTAAGGCAATCTAGCCCAATCCATGTATTCAGATACGTGCACTGAGAATGTTGTAGTGGGGATGGACACATGCATGTGTGTGTGTATATATATATATATATATATATATATGAATAACATATGTGTGTGCATATACATGTAACATACACATATGAAAAAGACAGCAAAAGAATTAGTTGTAGTGGGGGTGAGGGCAGCATTAGGTTCAAAGTGAAAAGATGTAGTTCTGAAACAATCAACAAGCATTAATTAAGCACTTAGTGTGTACCAGGCACTGTGTTAAGTGCTGTGCTGCAGGTTAAAAAAAAAGTGAAATAGTTCCTATCCTCAATGAGTTTACATTTGAGGGGAGAGGAAGGTAGAGACAACATGTACATATATAACAACATGCAGAAGATTTACACATGAATAAAAGGTAGATCTGAGAACAGATTCATGGATTAAAGAAAGTTTTTGTGTAGAAAGTGATGATTTTGCTGAATTATGAAGAAAACTATGCATTCAGAGAGGTAGAATTAAACAGTTAGTGTATTTCAGACATGGGGTATGATGTCTTCTTTTATAAAAAGAATATGTTGGGACTAGATAACCTTTAAAATTCCTTTTTAGTCTTAAATCTATGATCCTGTGACCAAATTAAAAATATTAAGTAATCTTTTGACGTTGATGACAACAGAGTGATAACATCAGAACCAAATAATGAATATCCTAACACTCAGCCCCATGAATCTCAACATGGTTTTTCTTAAAACCTTTGAAATAACCCGTTTCAAACCCCTTAAAATAACTATGCTCTATTAAATACTAAATTGTTGTTTATTAAGCCATGCTTTCCTAGAAATTTTATGGATGGCCTGAAGCTAATTAACACCACTTCCCAAAGTTTAGAACAGGTGGGAAACCACATTTCCTGAAATTGTAGACAAAGTGCTTTCTTGGGAGACATTACAGAGTTGGAAAAATGACCCTTCATGAATTATGTTGTGCTGTAGTGTCTGATTTCTGTGAAAAGTTGACTCAGCCATATGGATATTCTCTATGAAGAAAGGTAGATGACTGGATATTATGCAAGAAGATTGACTAAATATGCATGGAGATCTGGGCAGAGTGGGTGGAGGGAAAACCAATAATTTTATTTTTAATTAGATTTTAACAGTCTTTGCATAGTGAAGAAGGTTTAACGATATAACAATGACAACATATGTAGCTCCTATAAAGATATACTCTGACCAGTGACACTTAATAGAGGTAGATTCATCTTACTATGTTTATAATATTCTAAAACATTAACCAGGTCTTAAGAAATACAATTGACTAACACTACCTTTATTGGCAATATAGGACAGTTTCCAGAGCATCTAACTTTTTGATGTGAGCTCTCAATCTCCATGATCCTGGAGATTGTATTTATGTTGAAAATAATATATGTATATCAACATCTTTTCAAATCTATGATCTGAGGACCAGTGAGGTTCTCTGCCAGAATTACCCCATTTGTAATAGAAACCTTAGGAAATATGGAGACATATATCTATATCTATGTCTATGCCTATGTATATGTCTATGTCTGTGTCTATCTGTGTATCTAACTATTTATCATACATGTTATGTTCCTGTTTTGGGAGTCTATTCAATCAGTATCTCTAATCAGTCAGTCTAATTCCTATATAATAATTAACTTTGAGAAAATAGAATGCTCATGAATAGGATGCTCAGGAAGACTCTGATGGCTTATTTCAGAAGTGAATTAGAACACACATGGATTGTCAATAATGACTGTATTGGGAAAAAAAAAAACCAATTTGAGACTGGAAATATATTCGAAGCAAAAGTTAGTTAATTTGACATTGAAAGATATTTTGCATGAATTGTGGTGGGCTCCCCATCCATCTCCAATCCCACTAAATTTAATTCAATTTTTTGTTAAGCATTCAATACCTTCAAGTCATTTTACTTAATGCTGGGGATTTAAAAAAAAAAAGAAAAGAAAAACAACAAAACAATCTCTTCATTTGGTTACTCTGTTTGTAATACATTTTCTCCATTTCCTGCCTGACTCTTTTCCTTATTCATTTTCCTCATCTGTAAAATGAAGAAACTGGAAGAGATGGTTTCTGGAAGTCTAAGCTAACTCTAAATCTATGGTCGTATGGTTCCTTTCAGTAACCAGAGCTTGCTCTCTTGAAATTCCTTTGTATTATTATTCACAGTTGAATCCCCACACTGAATGTAAGTCATTCTCATTCCAGGGCAAGAACTTTTTTTTTTGCTTTAGCATTCCTATTGTCTACCAGTGTGCCTTGCATGTAGTAAGTGCTTAATAAGTGCTTGTTGAATTGATTTGCAAGTGCTTATACACTGATGGAAGATACTACTAGTGTAGTGTACCCTAACAGCTGAGGGAATCAGGAAAGGCCTGGAGATGGCTCCTGAGCTGGGCTTTGAAAGAAGCTAGGGTTTTTCAGAGGCAAGAGGGAGAAAGTAGAGGAAAGCAATTATTTTCTTTTTATCTAAGCCTTGAGAATTATCAAGTTTGATTAAAATGTTCATTTCCAAAGTGGGAGCTAAAGCATTATGTAGGTGCAGTCTTAATATTAAATCAGATTGGTTTAAACTCAATGAGGTATTGGATGTACAGTAATGTGTTTAATCATCATTCAGTTGAATAGAAAGAATCCTGTTGAAATAAAGAGTATTTGGTTAACATTAGATTTAATTTTTTTTCTTTATTGTGCTATGATTTAAGACACCCTAGAGGATCAATTAAAGTCTATGGTCCAGAAAACACCTTCCCTGTAAGGCAAGGTTGTACCGCTTTATACTATATTAACTTATTAATGCCACCTGTATCCCGCAGTATAACCCCTTTATGTCACTGTACTAATCCAGTAATGCTTTCTGCTAAGCAAATCTGAACTCTCTCCAAAAGCAAAACTCCCATGGAAACATAGGAAGAAGAAGGAGAAGATGAATCAGAGGAAAAGATTTGAAAGAAAGCAATACTTAGATGGAAAAATGTTCTTACAAACATTTTTAAAGGAATGCTCCCCAATTTCTTTTAGGTAATGGGCATAGGTTTATAACTTCTTGAATAATATTCATGACATTAGACCTTAGGTGAATGAATGGAAAATACTTCAGATATAAAATGTGGGTCTCTGAAAATATGTCAGAAACTCAATGGTACCTAAAATAATAGCTTTGGGGCTGATTGTCTTGAGAAATAAATTTGACTGGATTTGGGATATTTCCTTTCATGAGTTTACTATGAGACAAACAAAATTCAGGATTTCAAATAACTGGCAAGGATTAAAGGTACTCTTATGAATATTTGTAGTCAACTATATTCAAATTTGCTTGAGGTAGATGATACTTCTAGTAATAATGGGATTGTACTATCGTTGGATAGTACCACTCTATTAATTCTTCAGAGAGTTATATTTCCAAGAAAACCCTGGAAAATTGCTGGCAAGAAAATGACTCTTTACATTTAACAAGTACAACAAAACTCTGTTAGTCCAAAAGACCGAAAAAAATCAAGTAATATATGAAAAAAGTCATAATTAGAGTATTAACCTAGGGGAAAAAAAACAATAAAGATGGAAGAGAGAATGTGATAAGGAACTCAATAATCAGACTTTCCTCAGTCATGAACTTTAAATACATGGATATGTACCTAAAATTGTAATTTCATGGCTGCTTTTCAGGGTTCAATTAAAGACTAGATAGATAGTTAATGTTCCTGCAGCAAAAAAGAATGTTGGTTCTCTAGAACATTCTGACTCCAGTCAGAATCCTCATTTAAAGTTTGGTCTGCCAACACACCTATGTGACCTTAGGTAAGTCACTTCACCTCTCTGATCTTCAATTTTCTTACCTATGAAATAACTATGAAATAAAGGGTTTAGACTAAACAGATGACCTCTAAGGTCTCCTTTACCTCTAAGTTTATGATCCTCAAATTTTCCTGGAAACATGGAAGTAGGACAATAACCCTTTACAAAGTTTTCTAAGAAGATTGAAAATTGAAGGTGATAGCATTGAAAAAATAAAATCCATTTCTAAATCTTGCTGATTTTTCCTCTGCAAAAATATCAATACATTGCCCCTTCTTTACCTATAGAACAAGAATACATTGCAGACTTTCATTATTCTATACTTGAAATATTACAATAATTTTCTAACTGTGCTCCATATTTTTAGTTTCTCCATTCTACAATTTCTCCTCCATAAAGCTTCCAAAATTTTTTTACCATGACCTGACCATGCCATTACTCTATTAAAAGTCATCTATAGCTCCCCAGTGCCTTTATGGTAAAATAAAAATTCTTCAACCTGAAATGCAAGGCCCACCAAAATTTGGTTCCCTTTCCGGACTTACTTCATAATACTCCCCTTCATGCATTCTACATTGCACCAAATGAGACTATTATCTTCCCATTCCATGTATTTGCACAGTCTGTCTCCTTGCTTGAAATACACTTTTCTCATCTTTGCTTCACAGCATACTTTATTTCCTTCAAGATTCAACTCCAAAACCATATTTTAAATAAAGCCTTTTCAGATTTCTCCAACTGCTGGGGACTTAACTCCGTAACTAAACTAAAAACAAACCGTGTCTTTATTGTGTATTTACATAATTTATATGCAATTAGTATATACACTCTGTACATGTTATCACTCTCAACAGAATGTGTGCTCTATGACAGCAGGGACTGTTTCATTTTTATCTTTTATTTCCAGTGCCCAGCACAACAAGTGGAACATAGTAGGCTTTTAATAAGTGCTTTTTGGTCATTTGATACATGATGTCTTCTCTGGTCACCTTCACAGTAAATGTTATCTCCCTCTTTTTCATCACTTGAGCAACATGATCTAATGGGAAAGACTTGGATTCAGTCAAAAGGCCTGGGTATAAATTATGCACTGGCACATACTGAATCAAACAAATAGAGGACAAAACAAGGCAGCATGTGATTGAGTTACACATATACTATAATCATCTATTGATTTAATTCTAGAAGTGAAATTAGAGGTCATTTGACCAACCCTCTCACTTGAGAGAAAGTAAAACTGGGACTCTGGTGAGTTACGTGACTTTTTCAAGGTTTTTTAGGAAGTAGGTAAGAATTGGAGATGGGATTTGAAACTTGGATCTCTGACAAGGGAGGCAGAACTCTTTTCACTGTAACAGATCACCTTCTGTGTATTCATCTTATATATAAACTGTGACATTATTATATCACCTATCAAAATGAATAGAAAAATTGAAAGAAATATTTTCCAAATACGACCAGTACATGTCATAGATACTGAATTGTTTTTAAGTCTTCTCTTGGAAAAAAAGAAAAGGTACATTCTGGAATCCTCTATCAGGCAATAACATTTAATGAAAATTCCATGTTTTCATGCTTTGTTTTGTAATATTTTTGGCAAAAAATATTTTGTATCTGACTAAATTAATAAAAGCACAAATACAATTGTACATCTGGAGAGATGTAGTTTTGGTCTCCATTCCAATCAAGACTATCTAGCTCCAGGTGTCTATCACTTGGGGTGGGGTCCTATTTTAGTAAAGTAGACCTTATTACATAGCCTACAAAGAATGCTCTATTGCTGAACAATGCTATTGTTAATGGAACTTTGATTTATTGACCAAAGTTTAAGCATCAGTTTAGATCAGCTAGACATAACATATGTGAGAAGTTATCTAAATTTTTCAGTTATAAAATTGAGATGATGAAAACTTTGCTTCCTCTTATATATCATAAGTACTGGTAACATGTTTTCTTCAATTCTTTCTTTTTTGCTTCTTTCTTTTTCTGTTCCTTCCTTCCTTGCTTCCTTGCTTCCTTTCTTTCTCTCTCCCCTTCTCTTTCCTTCTTTCTTTTTTTCTTTCTCCCCTTTCTTTGTTTCTTTCTCCCTTTTCTTTGTTTCTTTGTTTCTTTATTTATTTGTTTTGTTTGCTTCTTTCTTTCTTTTTTCCTTCTTTTCTTTCTGTCTCTGTCTCTCTCTGTCTCTCTGCTCTGTCTCTCTGTCTGTCTCTCTGTCTCTGTCTCTATCTCTGTCTCTCTGTCTGTCTCAGTCTCTCTTTCTCTCTCCCCTTCTTTCCTTTTCCTTGTTTAAGGCTGAAGTGTGTTAGCCCTGCAAGACTTGCCTAAATTCTATGGCATATGTACCACTGGAGACTCACCATATGTGTCTTTGATCCCTGTCTAGTAGGCACCTTGGTAGTAGCCAGTTTGGCATTTAGCACTATCAGAATATGAATAGCACAGTTACTTCTGATTCTACCCCTGTTGTCAGCATACTACTCTTTAGGCCACCATCTTTGAAGAGAAAGGGACAAAGGAGATATCCTCGCCTATCGTTTTATCACACTCAAATCTCTGAGATATGGGAATATTATTTTGGTCAGTAAGTTCCAATTTGGAGTCAGCAACTTCATCAAATTGGAATTCTTCCCAATATTTAAGTGTGAGATTCTTGATTTTGAATATTCATCATAAACTCTGGCAATATCCATTATAATACTATTTTTAATCAGCTCCATATTCAGTTAGCTTGTGTCGGCATGGGTTTTATAGAATCTCAGAACTTAAATAGATCTTAGAAGTCACAAGGTCAAACTCCAATCTAAAGAATGAGTCCCCTTTGCAATATCTCTCATAGATGTTAGTCCAGCCCAGGGGTGAGCACCTGTGACCTTGGGAACATATGTGCACTGCTAGGTCCTCAAGTGCGGCCCTTTGACTGAATCCAAATTTCACAGAACAAATTCCCTTAATAACAGATTTTGTTCTATAAAACTTGGACTCATACAAAAGGCTACAGCTAAGGCCCTAAAAGGCCATACATGACCTCCAGGCCACAGGTTCCCCAACCCTGGTCTAACTTCTGTTTGAAGGCTTCTGGTGACAGGGAACTTAACTATCTCCCAAAGCAACCTATTTCACTTTGAGACAAATCTAATGATAAGGTTTTTTTCCCTCATGTTGAACTAAAATCTGTCTCTCTATAGCTTACTCTGGGGCCAATCAGAATAACTAATCTCTCTTCCACATGACTGCTTTAAATATTTTTAAAACAGTCAACATATTCCCTCTATGTCTTTTAGCAGGAAACAGCATTACTCCTTACTTTAATTAGTCTTCCTATGAAACGATTTTTTGTCACCTTGCCATCCTCCTTATACTACTCTAGACTGTCTTCTGATTAAGTACTTACTGCTTGTGAGGACTTTTGCTAGGAAATAAGGATAAAAAGGAAAACAAACAAAACAAACAATACTTGAGAATGACTCCAGTCCTCAAGAACCTTACTTTCTATAGGGTCTTACCACTTTAGATACAAGTAAAATCTCTATACTACCTTTTCTTGAACTCTTATTCCCTCTCTAATCATCTTTGTTGTTACCTAGTACCATTGTAATTGTGATCACTTATGTACCTATTCCATTTTAACCTTTGGAATGTGCCCTACACTGTCAACATGTTTCAGGGGGAAAAGAACTAAACTCCAGAGGATCTCAGTTTGAATTGATAATATGTTATTCTGTGACTTAAATTGATTTCTTCTTTGTGCCTCAATTTTTCTCATGCAGAAAGTATGAATCATGTTTTCATCACCTATTTCCTACCATTGTTCTAAGCAAAGCACTTTGTAAACCTTTGAAGTGAGGTCAAAATATGCATGGTTTTTAAATTCACCTATGTTGCTGAATTTTTCAACTAACATTCCTTCTACTATCTAATTTTAGAGAAAAACCTAGAATTTCTCTAAGGACTTGCCTTGTAACCCTCTATGTAGATGAGCACTCCTTTTACCTCATTGCATTCTAACTCTGCCTTGAGTATTGAATACACACAGGTATAGGTGCATGTATGTGTGTCTGTACATATATATGTTTATGTGCATGTATATATATATATATATATATATACACACACATATATATATGTATATGTGTGTGTGTGTTTCTTATTCTCCAGAACTGCATCTAGATTGTTTTTCCATAATTGCCTTTCTTGTCCTTTCACTTTCCAAATTTTTCCACAATTTCCATTTATATCACATCTTCCCATCTCTCATTACTATCATCTTCCAATCTCTAGGTTATTCTCCCACTTTTTCTTTTGCAACAAGTTTAGCATCTATCTCATTGTCTTCTTTCTCAACATATTCTCTGCCAAGTCTCTTCCTTAAATATTTGTGTTGATGATAGTAGCTCTAGCAACCAGAATCTCATGTCCTAAACTTCAGACTCACATTAACTTGGCCACATACCTTAGACCTTAACATCTCTTGAAATTACACCACTTACAAGACCCAAAACTTTGAAATTTCACTTTCTGACTGAAATTCTCTATGCTTCTATTACTACCATTGTCTCTCACATATGAAACCAAATCTTTGCCATCATCATGATTTCATTTCCTTTTGGGCTAGGTGATGGTAAACTTATATGAAATAGGAACCAGATTAAAGCTGTCTAAAAGTAGAATAGGCTGCTTTTGAAGTACTAGGCTTGCCCCTCACTACAGATCAATCAAGTAAAAGATGAATGTTGTAGAAGGGTTTCTATTTTGGGTTGTAGTGGGTTAGGTGGGCGTTGAGGTACATTGCAAATTTGAAATTCTTTGACTTTTTAAGGGGAAGTACAGGCAATATAAGATTTTACTATGCTTACTTCTTGTTGATTATTTTTAAAACATCCAGTAAAGAAGTATTATATAAATTTTAAGCACAATCCTATCAGTTAAAAAAAATTTACAAGTACCCCAACATGTGAATATTTTACTTATTTATACAACTTTTTTACAAAATAGAGATGAAGGGTAAAATTTTAAAAAATGTTACATAATGCTAGAGTCACTAGAGATCCATTGGAGCTAATTGATTTCAGAAGTGATGTGGTCAGATCTGTGATTCTGTGATTTAGGGTCCTGTGTTTGAAAATGCCATGTAGGACAGACTGAAATGGGAAGAGACTGGAGGCAAAGATACCAAGTAGAAAATAGAAAGATATTGCAATATATCAAGAGAGAGGTGATAAAAAAGGTTGAATACCATGGTAACTGTGAGCAGAGAGAATGGGACAGTTATGTGAGATGTTGTGGAGGCAGAAACAAGATCTGGCAATGGATTAGATATATGGAGTGAGAGATCAAAGTGTTTAAGATGACACCAAAGCTGAGAACCTGACTGACTGTAATGTTAATGGGATTTAAGGTCTTCTCTACCCTGTGGAGCCCATTAAGGGAAGCTTGCTTAGAAGAGGCTTGCTTTTAGGAAGGCTTTCACACCTTTTGCTAATTTCTAATCAGGCACTGAGTCAGGAGGGTTGTGGCTCTCAGAAGTATACATACATATATATGTATATGTATATGTGTGTGTGTGTATGTATATATACATATATATATATACATAAATACGTACATACATACATATATATATATGTATATATACACACACACACACACACACACACACACATATATATATATATATATATATACACATCGAGATTCTGATCGGCCTTATGTTCAGAGCTCCCTTACTGCTCAGACATAAAGGCTCTCTCAATTTCAGGGATGTATATAAAGTGTACAGCAATATTGCTTTGATTCAGGCAGTCAGACCCCTGTCTGTTGGTATTTATTTATCTGCTTGTATTTCTTCTGTATTTTCTCTGAAGTTCAGGGTGCTGACTTTTCCCCCAAACTAGTGAATGTAATTTTAAAAGATTGTTGACCCCTTTAAACAGCTATCTTTCCTAGTAAAGCAAATCTAAGAACCTGTGCTAACAGTCATCCTGGACATACCAATGTTGTTGCCACTACATTGACTAGAAGAATGATAGTTATTACCCACAACAGCAACAGAGAAACTTGGAAAGGGGACTGATCTTTAGAAAAACGATAGTAAAGTCTGTAATATAAATCAAAACTAATCAATGACAAGTTAAACTGACCTCTTTTCAACATATACTGACTCTTTTCAACACAAAAACCAAATAGGAAAGGTGGGTTTCTTTTTCAGCAATCACTTTTTTGGAGACATTCATACTACAGCATAGAGTTGATAGATGGGACAGAGGAGTCTTCCCAGGGCACCCAGGTTGCTACTACTATGAATGCTATGTTATCAATTAGCTTATAACTGCCTTGAGGGACTCATTTCCCACTAGAGTGGGGAAAGTGGGGGGTTGCACAGGGAAATAAGGCAGATTGGGGGAGTGTCTGAGTGATAAAGGTAGGTGTGGTAGAGACATTTTTTCATTTTTCCATTTTCTGATTATTTGAGAGTGCACCTTTTGGAGTCAGACCACAACTCCCACTTCAAAGACCACTGTGAGAGAGCAAAATAACATCTTAAAGTTCTTCAATAAGGAATCTCTCATGCATACATTTAGGTGATGAAATATCCCTTAGGGATGCAAGCACTGAGATATCTTTAATCAATGATACTTTAATTAGCATTATCAAATTTGTCACAAAACAGAAAGACTTACACCCACCAAAGTACTTACATGCTGATGTCATAGATGACACGCTATGCATAGCACAGCTTCATCCAGGAGATGATATCCTCCAGGGGCTCTGGTTTCCAGATGATATTTTGCTTATTGCAAAGAGATCTCTGAGGGGAAAGGCCCTAATCAATAATATCTATAGTCAAAAAAAATATTGGCTATCCATATAGGCAAAACCAAATGAATGAAGAATGTATATTACTTAGATTATTGCATGCATTTGGATCAGCAGCTCATTGAGTTAGTCTATCAGTACAAGAATCAAAGGCAATTGACAGTAAGCTGGGGCCAAAATTAAATAGAAAGACAAGAGGGTTCTAAATTGCTTTTAGGAAATTATGTAGCATTTTTGACAATCAAAGCTATTCCTTATAGCAACTAACTTGGGGTTTTGTTTTTCCCTTAACTCAGTTTTGTTTTGTTTTGCATTTCAGTTTTTCTTTCCTGATGCTATATGATTAAAAATCATGGAATACCTAGACCTTAGAAGAGTCAAAATTGCTGATGACTCAAATGGCATTGGAAATGGGCACAAAGCAAATAAGTAGTATGTATCGTGTTTACGTAATGATTTGCAAGGGAAATTTTTCACTAAGGACACCTATAAAAAAAGAAAGGAGGTAAGCCGATCATGTTTCAAGAGAAGTGATAAACACATGTACATCCTGAGTATTGCGAACACTAAATGACCTAAATCCCAGAAAAGATTAGATGACTTCTCTATAAAGGACCCATAGATAGACAAGACAATTTCATAGAATGAAGAAAGCAAGTTTTTGTCACTACTTATACCAGTAGAAGAAGAATCTAAACTAGTGAGACAGTAAGTCCGTTGAAAGATTGACATTCATTACAATTATTTCTCCCCTTCAAGCCTCACTTCAAAGGCCATCTAATCCACCCTATAGCTAAACAAAAATTCCTCTCTAGGTCTTGCTTTTTATATTATGTGTTAATTGTTTCAATTGGAATTGCCTCATACCTAGAAATATATTTTCAGTCTTACACTCAACCAGTTTTTTTCTGTTCTGAATAGCTGCCAGTAGTTCAAGTTATGCCAAAGAATTTGACTTCCTCTTTCTAATGGTATGCTTTCCAGTAATGTTCAATATGGGTAGCAGGACCTTGAAACTTAACAATTAACTGTGATGGTATGTGAACACTTGTGTAGGTCACTTTCAGTCTCCATTCTTCCAGACAATTTATTCTCTCTCCCTCCCTCTCTCTCTCTCTCTCCCTCTCTCTCTCTTTCTCTCTCTGTCTCTTCTCCCCCCATATGTGTATATATAAATTCATAAAATACAGAAAGTAAGTTTTATTTATAAATTATATAATATATAAGTGTATCTTATACATAATTTCTATGTATATGTGTATGCATCTATCTACTATCTACCATCTGTCTATCTATCTATCTATCTATCTGTCTGTCTATCATCTATCTATCTATCTATCTATCTATCTATATTTGAGAATATATGGTGGATTGTATATAATATATATATATATATATACACATACATACACACATATGTGTGTGTGTGTACACATGTATGTATTGTGTGTATGTATAAATATAAATATATGTATATATGTGTGTATACATATCTAAATAGATGTATAATCTTATTTGACCCTCACTACAACCCTGTGAAGTAGGTAGATGTAATGGTAATTAATTTAAATTTGAAGACCCCTTTTTGTTATGTCAAGTAAGCAGGTACTTAGCCCTTAGTGAAGTCTCTGTGAAAGAGGCAGAGGGTGTGAACCCTGTCTCCTGTTGCTGACATAACAGAAAGGGTTTGGTTGAAACAGGAAGCCAATACTGTGTGTTTGTGTATAAGAAAAGCCCCAGAGAGGCAGAATCAGAATTTTTCTCCTGGTGGGCTCCTGTTGTAGGAAAGAGAGAATTTCTCTCAATGAGCATCTGGAAGCTGACTGAGAACTAAGAGAGGATTTCCTTGAGACCAGAATCTGGTGAAGGCTGAAGTTGCTGCCAAGAAGACCTCCTGGAAGGCTGAGATTTCTTCTGCGTCCTAGAGCCAGCCAAACTGCTGGAGGACTGAAGAAGCATGATAGGGATAAGACTTTGTGGCATGGTTGATCCTTGAGTTCCTGGCAACAGAAGTTGTGAAGGTTTTGAGATGTGCTGGACCCTGTGAACTTCAATGTGTAGCAGGAACTGCTTGGAGGACTGGACAAGGACCTGGGAGCTGTCTGCCTCTGAATCCAGGTGACTGTTTGGTGGATTCAGGTAGGAGCTGGGACCATGGAAGGGGATCCAGGGAATCTGAGAGACCACACCGAGTCAAGATGAAGAAAAGACCTCTCCTTGGATATTTATGCAGTAATGAAATTGAAGTTTACTAGAGACTGAGGTGTGGAGGGTTTGTGTAATTTTCTAAAGATTGCATTTAGTGATTAATGGTACTTAGTGACTGATGGCTAGATAAGTGACTCATTAAGTTAACCTATGATTGCCCCATGAGTGGAAGACTGACTATTGTATTTTGAGATGACTGAATGACTGGGTAAGGAGGAAAACCTCCCTAGGGATACCAGATGATTGTTCTTTTGTTCTTTGTTCTAAATAGTGTGACCACTTTGGTGAAAACTATGTGGTCATTTTAATGATAAGCTTGTGAACACTATATTGTGATTTTCTGTGATAAGATATGATATTCTGAATACCATATTGTGATTTGTTGTGAATGTTTGCCTTGATTTGTTATGGAATAAATGGAGTGTTCACTATACTTTGTAATCAGAACCTTAAAAGCTATTCACAGTAGCATTTTTTTGGGAAGCTGCTTGTGCGTGGTATTACCATAGATAATAATATCTCCATTTTACAAATGAGGAAACTCGTTAAAAGCATAAGTGTCTTGTCCAGTGCTATACAACTGCTAATTGTCTAAGGTAGGATTCATACTCCATGTCCAGCACACTCTTTACTATGTCAGCTAGTTGCCTGTTGCTATTGAAGGTCTAGGCAACCCAGTTCATTATGTACAAATCATCCTGAAATATTTTCTTTCAATCACTGATCCTATCTAATCTATTGCCAAGTATTTTCAGTTCTACTTACACAACATCTCTTCTATGCTGTCTTTCTACCCCATGGCCACAATGTGGCAAGGAACATTCTGAGAGCAGCCACTTTTTTATATACTTGGTCATAGTAACCATTCTGGCAGCTATGCTATACATTGCCTGTCACAGAAAAGTAAAAGATCATTGCTTTTTTCCTGGAAGGAGAGAGCCAATGATTACCAATGCTTGGACAGAAATTTGATTTTACCCTGAGAAATGTGATTACCCTACTGCTTTGTATCCTGAAGTACAAGAGCTTTGAAGTATAATGATTGTGACCTCATGAATCATTCCTGGACATATGATATTTTCTATTTATACACACCATGCACATTTACACCAAATATACATATACTGAGCCCTCTCCACTCAATGCTCCAAGATAATCTTCCTGAAGCATAAATTTGCCCTCTGCCATTTCCCTGATAAAGGATGTTCAGTGATCCCATATTGGCTCAAGGATTCAATAAAGTTTTAAGGTTGGCATTTAATTTGCATTGCAGTTTGGTTTTAGACTATTATTCAAAACTTATTTCCTATTTTCTCCCTTCATGTATTATGCATTCCAGACAAACTGACATATTTGACCTATCTCAAGGCTTTTGGAATATATTCCCTCACTCCTACCTTCATCTTTTAAAAATCCTAAACTTCTCTTTGTGTGGATTTCAGGTACTATTTCCTCCAGGAATTACTTTCCTGATCCTCCTCAAATTATTTTGTATTCTACGTCTATGAACCTGTAACTCTGTACACACTGAATCCCTTTAGTAAAACAAATGGTCCTTGAAAGCAGGGACTATCTTTTTGGCTGTTCTTTAAAATCATTTTATGTTCTTGATTCCTAAAACTGTACCATGTATGTAGTAGGCACTTAAAAATGCTAGTTTAATTGAACCTCTCTGAACTTCATTTCTTCATTTCTAAAATGGGCATAATGATGCTTCCATGACTGACCTCCTGGGGTCAAAGGAGGTAGTGTATACAGAGTGTTGCGTTAACCTTAAACGAATACACAGATGTTAGCAATCCCCATCATGACCATCATCAGAAAGAGAAACAGTCAATAATGCAAAGAATTATTTACACCAAAATGTTCACTTTTCAGGGGATTTAACCAATATTTCTTCCATGAGGCTGTTCCATTAAGAATTCCATTGAGAATAATGAATAGAAGGGCCATTAAACCATTTCAGAATCTGTTGCAGTAATTTAGATGTGAAATAATATGCACTTGAATTAGAATTACAATTTCTTTCTACCCTGCCACTGTTCCCTTGCGATCTGTCTGCTGTTGACAGCCTAAATGGGTGTTGGTACTGTAGCTGTTTTATCCTCCACAAAAGTATTAGTCTGGCTAAGCTTCATTGTGGCAGGGAGAGTAAATGTGTTTTGTTTTGTTTTTTTCTAAGTCAGAAAAGACAGAGTGTATGCTCTGTCAGATTCTACCTGACTAGAAAGGCTTCAAGTAGAGAAACCTAGTGATAGATTTAATTTGGTATTTAAGGAGTTGTAGAGATAGATATAGATACCCTCATTACAAATAGGCTGGCCCTTTGGCAATGAATTTTTTGGCCAAGTCAACTCATGAAACAAAGAATAACATGAATTGGCCCTTCATTCTGTTCATCATCTTTCTCCTTCTGTAAGTAACCCTGGCAGAGTGCCCTAAAAATGGACAGAATGTGCTAAAAATGAAGTTTTAGTTTGCATATAAATATTGCCATAAGCTGTTTTAATTTCAACATAAGAAACTTGAAAAGTGACTCACTAGTCAACAGACTACTGAAGAAACGGATCGATATTAACATTTTTAAAGCTAGAAAATGAATAAGAATGGATGGTCCAAAGGAAATATTATTTGATTTTCCTTGTTGAAGAGACAAATAGAAGTAAAATTGGTTTTATTATGCATAAAAAATCAGTTCATGCAGAAAATAACGACTTGTGAATCAATACTTATTTCAGACAAATTTAATGAAGAACTAGGAAAGAAATAACTTGTTCATCAGAACTTCCTAATTAAATCTATATATGATTTATGACTTGGTGATCTTCTTTCAAAGGAGAAATAGGAAAGGAGAGCGGAAAAAATAGTTTGGAAAGTGATGTGGGGTTAAGAAATAAAAGATACCAAATACTTGAAGGTTACAACAAAGCCTAACACTTATGATTCCTAAATATGTTCTTCAAATGAATGCCAAGAGGTGCTAAATATAATGAATGTCAGATAACATCTCAAAAATACCTTCCTCATAACAGTCATCCCACTGATTTTTTAGCTAAAAAATCCAACCAAACACCAAGCTGGAAGAAATAAAGCACAAAAATAGGAAGTGGATTATATAATTAAATAGTTCCAACCAGACTGATTTCTACAAATTATGGAATTCAACAAGTGGGAAATGAAGTAAGTGTCAGACATCGATGTACACTATAATTTCCAATGGGAGTTTCAGTAATACGAAATAAGCCAAGAACCACTAAGCCTCCTCAACAAGTAATTGATATAATTGATAATTAGAGAAAATAGCAACTAAGGATCAAACAAGTTAATAAATTTGCAAAATCTTATAGAGAATGGCAAATTATGATTCATCTTGCCTCAAAAAAGAGTGAGAATGAAAGAAAGAAAAAAATACCAGTCAAGAAACAGTTATTGTTTACTGTGTGCCAGACACTATACTGAGTTCTAGGGATATAAAGAAAAAGCAAAACAGTTACTAACCCTGAGAAGCTTACATTATAAAGACAGGACAACGCATATACATCAGAACATACAAGATAAATACATAGTAAATGGAATGTAACCTTAAGGGGCATCGCACTAGCAGCTGGGGGGAATTGGGAAAGGCTTTCTTTAGGAAGTGGCGTTTGAGCAGAGTCTGAAGGAAAGCCAGAGATCCTAAATATTGGTCATATTGAGGTGGACAGTTTCAGGAATAGGGAATAGCCAGTAAGAAGTATGGAGATGGGAGATGCAGTTTTATGATTAAGGAACATCAAGTAAGGCAGTAAGACTGGATCATAGAGTGAGTATATGGGAGCAGAATGTAAGATTGGAAAAGTTGGAAGATGTCCAGGTTGTGAAGAGCTTTAAATGCCAAACAGAAGAGTTTATATTTGATCCCAGAGGTAATCTCTACTCCAGGGAGAGACCAGAATTTATTAGGTGGGGGGTTAAGGGTGGGGCAGTTACACAGTTAGGAAAAAACTTTGGCAGCTGTAGAAAACTTGGTATGAAACTCAATTAAGGGAAGGAATTCGAAGGAAGGCCAAGAAAGAGGGGTTAAATGGAAAAAAGTAATATGAAAATGTTTCTAGTGCACTACTTTCTCCATCAATGACAGAGTAGTAACCACATTTAAAGCTCAGTGTTTGTCTCTGATGTGCTACATGAGGTAGAGAAATAGCACAGAATATTTTTTAAAAGATGGGAAAAATATCTGGATTACATAAAATGTTCATAAAGAATGTACGTAAAGGATGACACAATTTTAGGGGAATGAGGGATAAATTCTCAAAGTATCTGAAGGAGGAAAAGATACTAAAAATGAAAATGAATAGAAAAATTATGGACATTATTACATACTCTTAAAGGGTAATCAAGTGGCTATTAGTAACCTAATCATTCATCTACTTTTTAAAAATATTCAAGTGAATCTGCTATCAGTATCAGCAAGCACCCTAGCATACCTAGGGCGGCTGCTAGCACAGGTTCTTAGATCTGCTTTTCTAAAGGAAAGCAACTCAAAATGGGTTAATAGTCTCACTTTTATCAAACATATATCATTTACCTAGTTCAGGGGGAAAAGGCAGCATCCTGAACTTCAGAGAATGCAAACACCAGTTACAAACACAAGTTACAAACAACAGAAAAACAGATCAGCAGATAGCTTCCAGTGTCTGACCATTACATCAGTTGCCTGTTCAGTTACCAGACAGGGAAGCACCAACATCTGGGTTTTTCAAAGCCGGGGGGCTCAACGGCTTCCCAGAGTCTCGTCTGGCCAAACCACACAACTCTTCTCAAAGTGAGCCCCAAAGCAAAACCTCACGTGAGGGTGTATATATAGCCTTCTCCTGTCTTGGAGAATGTCACAGCCCTCTTGACCCACCACCCAATCACAAAGCTACAAGGCGCAGGCATTCCTGAAGAACAAGCCTCCTGCCACAGGCTCCATGTGACCACATTCAGCCTATTAAGGGGCAGAGTATACTTTCAAATCAGGGAAGGTTCTCAGAGTCACTAGCCACTTTAGCAAAGGGCCTAGGGGCAGGGAAGATCTTCAGATTCTTATAACACTATCATCATTGTGAGCCTTCCTTCCACTGATGTTCATAAGTATTAAACTTGAGACCCACGGACCACATAGGATTTCAAAACTCCTCAACGAGGCCAAATCAGATAAAAAAAAATTGGGAAATTTTAAAATGAATAAAAATACAGTAAAACATAGACATTATTGTGTTTTTGTTTTTCTAATTCAATATGTGTAGTTCACAGGGGTCTGTTTCTTTCCGAGTTTGACACCAACCATGCAGATCAAAACCTATCCATCCCTGCTTATCATGTTTGACTTTGGACCATGCCCTTTCACATGTTTTTCACTAGGAATTTACTAACTTGCTGATAGCCTTCTGCATGTGGACTCTCATTGGGTAGTTACAAATATAACAATAAGGGACTTGCTGTTCCTCACATACAAAACTGCATTTCTGCCTCTTCTTTTCACTAGATGTTCTCCATGCCTGAAATGTTCTACCTCACAAATTCTAATTCTTAAAATTCCTAGTTTCCTTTAAGATTCAAGTCAAATACCGTTTCTTGAAATAGTACAAAGACTGTCCACTGGTTATCTCTTATTCTTGCCATATGACCATCTCAAATTATTTTTTTTATCATAGAGTTATTTGATGACATAGTTTAGACTTTGTCAGAATTCATCATTCATAATGTGTTGCATCCTTCCCATTCCCAACCTTTATTTCTCCATTACCTTTGGGTCACTCTTAGCTCTAATTCTTTGAAGACTATAGTGTGTCATTATTCATAGGCATATAACATCACTGGAAGAATATATACATTAAAATGATGGACCTTTGTTTCAGGGTAAAACTTAAAGATAATTACAAGATCCAATTTTCTTATCGCTATAATACTTTTTTTAAAGAATAATCCACCCAATTTTCAAAGGAACCCTCAATGAAGATATGAGAAGGGAACAGGCAGGTTCTCTGAAATGATAAATAACATGCTGCACATATTTGTATGTTGACTAAAAGATAAAGAAATATAATATCCTGTTTATGCTTGTCATTTGTTAACTACAAAAATGTATTTGATTTAATAGAATGAAATGTTTCTTTAAACACAATGTTTATATGACCAACAAATTTCTGTATATGTAAAAATTATATAAAATTCCTTGAAAGCATTACAAGAGATAATTATGTCTTACACATGAACAATTCTGCTCAGAAAAGGTATGTGACATCAGGACTTATAAAAGGACAAATTATTCCTTATAGATAATGAGGTACTACAGATGCTTTTATTTATAGATGATATTGTGCTGTTTTCCCTTAATCCCAGGACCATTTCAAAGTCTACTAAATGATATCTATAACTGCCCAAGCTAATTTGGACTAATAGTCAATGTAGGAAAAACCAAGGGGATAAGCGTTGATGTGTAGCTGAATGGGCAATCAAAAGCATTGGCTGATTCGTATGTGTGTCTTGGGTAGGTACAATGGATGGACAATAAACTATCGGAATAGAAGAATAGGATGAAGAAAAAGAAGGATGAATTAGAGGAAGAAGGAAAAATTAAGGAAGAAGAAGAATTAAGTAATACTTTCAGTAGCCCCAAATTTCTCCCTAAAACAAAAGTCTTAAAAATCCCCAACAACTTGCATTCGTCTGGTGATACTATATGGCTGTGGACCACGGATTTCTAAAATATTCCAAAGGAAAAAAAAGTACGGATTAACCAAAGGGCAATGGAAAGAGGGATTATGAGCATAAGTAGGTGCCAATTTATAAGTTATATAAACTTTACAAGTTTATATATTGTCACTTGGTCATGAAGTGTTTTAAAAAGCCAGAGAAAGGTTTCTATTTTATACTAAAGGCAATAGGAGGTCACTGGAGTTTGTTTCTTGGGGTTATAAGCCATATAATACTATTTTGATCAATATAATTTCAAACTAAATTAACGAACATATTCTATCTTACCTCACAACATTATGAATCCTTTCTCTATTATTAGTCAATCATCCATTTATAACATTGGATCCTATGGAAATAATTGGTCTCTATATAGTCATTTCGCCGGACCAATTAATAACATATGGCAGGTCATGTCAGTATAATTTTCTTGCATCCTCTAGGCCTGATTGAAATAGAGTATGAATTAAAGATTTTTTCTAAAGAGATCTGTGTCCAATTCTATTAAACAATTGATATATCTCAGAGAATATTGTCTGGAAGAGACTGAGAGATTTAATTTCATTTGACTTCTAGTATGGTTTGATATGATCCCTGAAAGTGTTGGACTGCTGTTATATTTCTTTCCTTTTTAAAAAAATTTTCAAGTACTGAGCCCATCTTTTAAAATCAATTACTTGAAGAAAAGATGTAAAATTGCTATGCAGTAAGTTGTTATGTCAAATGGAATATAAGCTCTTCCCCACCCATTAATAGTCCTTACATGGAGCACATTAAGGGAAGCTTGCTTAGAAGAGGCTTGTTTGTAGGAAGGTTTCACACCTTTTGCTAATTTCTAATTAGGCACTGAGTCACAGAAGGTTGTTATGCCTTCTGGCTCAGAGAAATTCTATGTGTGTGTGTGTGTGTGTGTGTGTGTGTGTGTGTGT
>CM053584.1:220108955-220143748 GCA_028627135.1 Pseudochirops cupreus
GCAGGGAAGATCTTCAGATTCCCATAACAGGGTCCAGTGGCCAGATATACATCAGAACGACTAGAAATGGCCCAGGATGTAATTGGAGACCTTAGTCTTTTTAAGCTAAGTTCTTTTTGATGTCTCAGTCCTTTCAAAACACATACCATATAGTCTATGTGATTTTTGATCTCAGGGAGTTTACAGTCAAGTAGAGGGAGATTAAGACCTATAAATGGATAAATAAAACAATCTAGATAATGTATGATATATGAGGCATAATTGATAAAATGTAAAATAAAATACAAAATAAAGACAGTCACTTAGCATATTGAGGCAGTTGGTGGTGCAGTGGATGGAAACTGGGCCTGGAGTCAGGAAGACCTGAGTTTGAACCTGGCCTTAGACACTTATTGATTGTGTGACTTTGGGTGAGTCACCTACCCTCTCTTTGCTTCAGTTTCCTCAACTATGAAATGAAGATTATAATGCCACCTACCTCACAGGGTTAATATGTGGATCAAATACTAATTGTAAGAGCATTTAACACATCATGAACTGTATTAGGCACTACATAAATGTACAGTGTTGGAAGCTAGGTGGTGTAATGGATAGATTATCAGACCTAGTGTCAGAAAGACTCATCTTCATGAGTTCAAATCTGCTCTTAGACATGTACTAGGTGGGTGACCTTGGGCAAGTCACTTAATCCTATTTGCCTCAGTTTCCTTATCTGTGAAATGAGCTGCAGAAGGAAATGATAACCCATCCCAGTTATCTTTACCAAGAAAACCCCATATGAGGTCATAAAGAATGGACCTGACTTAACAATAAGAGCAGCAAGGCATGATGTAATGCTTAATTTTTTTTCATTCATTTATTCACTCCGAGATGGAAGAACGAAGGAAGGCTTCATTAAGGAAGTAACAACTGAGGGGAGTCCCAAGGAGTATATGCAATGTCTAAAGATGTAAATGAGGGGAAGGCTTTGTAGGTACAGGGAAAAGCGTGCAAGGTGATTTGAAGGCTGGAAAGCATGGAACACATCTTGGAAAAACGAGTAATAGTTTAATAGGCCTTAAGTTTACTTGAGGCGGATAAAATGAAGCAAGACAAATAAAGATAACTGACTTTCAATGCCAAGATAAGGAATTTGGAATTTATGCAGTAAGCAATAGAGAGACATTGAAGATTTTTTGAGTAGTAGAGGGGCACGATCTTGTAATTGCATCAAGAAGTTCAACCTCTATCAACTGTAACTCATTGCTTTATGGTATAGTCAAGGTTCCTTTGGAATAGTGAGATATGTTCTGGCCACCTTGTTTCACAGAGGACATTGAAAAGCTAGAGATAGCCAATAAGACATTTGAAACCTGGCCCACTGAAGGAACTGGATGTTTTTATTGTAAAGAAGACTTGCTAGGTAGGATGGGATTTGGAGGGTAGAGGTAAGATGTGACAGTCATCTTTAAACTTTTGAAGATTTCTCACTTGGAAGATGTAACAGATTTGTTTTGTTTGATCTCAAAAAGCAGAACTAAGAACAAAAGGTGAGAGTTACACCAAGACACATTTTCACTTAATCTAAGTTAAAAAAAAAATCTGGTAATTAGAGCTGACTCATAGTGAAATGGGTTATCTTGCATGATAGTTTGCCCATTACTGGAATTCTTCAAGGGGAGACTGGATAATCATCTGTTCAGACTGTTGCCAAGTAGATTAATATTTTAGGTATGGGATGGAAGACTAGGTTTCTGAGATTCCTTTTGTTCTGAAGATCTGTAAAATTGCTTATTATATTAGATGGAAGAATAATGGAGTGCTTGAAATGTCCCTGCTCTGTGGGAAACAGCCTAATGATTTCTTCAGTCAGTCTTGCATCTAAGTGATTCCAGGGTCCTCTAAATTACCCTGGAGATATTTTTGTGCTTGCTTGCATTAAGAAAGAAGGGAAGATAAGAGGTGATTTGTTTCTAACAGAAGTACTGATTCCCAGATCTGTTGGAGATTCTAACATAGATATGAGTTGAGAGTGGTTGGCATTTTGAAGAAATTAAGGATTGAGGATGGAATAACATTTTGTTGTATGACTTGAATTAGTGCCACTTAGAAATTCAGTTCTGTTTGAGAGGTGGAAAGACATTAAAGAAAATAAACTAAAGCTCATTTTTGCTGACACAGAGGATGGATGGAAACTTAGTAAAAAACTAAAATGCAATCAGAAATTGCTTTGAACACAGTTAAATATCAAATCCTGGTAAACTTCAAGACTATACTATTAAGAAATACATGCAACAAATTCAGCAACTGAGGGGACAGGGAAAGGACATTCAGGAACAGAAGACATAAAGGTTAATTGATCAGCAGGTAATTACTTCTTCCTAGGAGGCTAATTGTAAAGTATGTCCTCACTACATTCATTCTGCATGCCAAGAGCTGCTTTCCTTGGATTGGAACATACACATCCCTTTCTTTCATCCATTCCACGAGTTTATTCTTAAATCCTGGAGCCTTTGAGATAGATATATATCTGTTAACCAAGACGAATTTACAGAGTCATATGTATATTCATATCATATGTATGCACATGCATATGTCCAAGTCTGTGTCTATATCTATGTCTATGTCTATGCCTATGCCTATGTATAGTTGTTGTTTTTAACTGAAGTGGATCCAAATGACATTACTATGTCAGGGTCAATGAACATTATGTCCAACTGTTCCTGATCAGACCAATAGAAGCTCAGAAAGCTCTACCATACAAACATTTGGAGTGGAGATGTCTCTAAATTTATGCGTCCCATATTTCTTTTGAACTACTGCAGTTCCATTTTGGTCATGGAGCATAGTGCTTCCTTTGATTTGGAAATGTAAAGCTGGGCTGTTCTGTGCCTGGTGTCTCCCTTGTCTCATAATCAATTCCAAAGTTCGTCAGAGAGATCTTTGAGAGTGTCATTTTATCACTTCTTTCTGACCTCTGTGTGAACACTTGTCTTGTGTGAGCTCTCCATAAAATAGTCATATAGGCAAATGTACCTTTGGCAGTAGAATTTGGATGTGTGGCAATTCTGCTTGAAAAAGGTCCTGAGTGTTTGGCACCTTATCTTACCAGGAGATCTTCAGAATCTTTCTAAAGCAATTCAAGTGGAAGTGATTCAATTTCCTGGTGTGTCCAGGTTTCACAGGCATACAATGAAGTCAGCACAACAGCTCCGTAGACCTTCAGTTTGGTAGGCAGCATTTATTTTTTGTGTACAATCTTATTTTCTGTGTACATCCTTGGAAAGTATACTGCCAAGGTAAGTGAACACACTGCATTCAAAATTTTTCCATTTGCTGTAACTGATGGTTCCCACTATGGATGGTGCAGTGCTGTCTGGTGGAGAACTTCTGTTTTGTTGGTGTTAATTATGCACAAGAGGCACAAAATTGATCCATATTCTGTTTCATTTCAGCCTCAGAGTCTGCATTGAGTACACAATTACCTGTGAACAAAAAGTCGTTCACTAACTCTGCCTCCACTTTAGTCTTGACTTGTAGCCTTTTCAAATTAACAGGGTGTCCAATACACACACACACACACACACACACACACACACACACACCCATATACGTGTATACATATATACATATACATACATACATATATCAATCATGTAGTTGCCATAGTGTACAGAGTATAGAGTGCTGGTCTTGAAGTCAGAAAGATTAATCTTGAGTTGCAATCTGGTCTCAGACACTGACTAGCTGCATGACCTTGAGCGAGTTACTTAACCCTGTTTGCCTCATTTCTTTGTCTGTAAAATGGGCTGTAGAAGGAAATGGCAAACCATTCTTTCTGGAAAACTCCAAATGAGATCACAAAGAGTCAGACAAAATTGAAACAACAGAACAAAATCTCTCTTTCTGTGTGTATATATACATATACATATATATGCATAATATATGTATAATAAATGTATTATATAACATATATTGCATAAATGTATTATTGTGTATGCACATAAATCTCCAGCCCTTAGCTTTGTGCTCCCGTGTCAAGTGTATCATTTGCCTGGGCATTGTTACACATCCATAATTCTGAATGAGTCTGATGGTTTCATTTGGAATCATTATCTGATCTCCTCCTCAATAGTCCTGCTTTTCAATTATTATGCCTGATAGAGATTTGAAAACCTCATTCATTTCACTTCTTCTAGTCCTGGATTCCCAATCTTTTTGTGTGTGTAATGGATCCCTTTGGCAGTCTGGTGAATCATGTGGATCCCAGTTCATGGGATTACAAATGAAATAAATTATATTGAAAAGATGTGACACACACACATATACATAAACGTGTATAAAAGTCATTTGCACTTTTTCTTTGGTCAGGGGTCCAGACCTGTGATTTCATGGGTCTAAGAAACTCCCTGTTTCAATGCAAATTGGAAACAGTTCTGCAATTTATATTCTTAGCCAGTTCCCTGGGGGCAATTAGAAATCAAAAGATTTGTTCAGGGTCATACACTCAATTCAGGTCAGAGGACATACTTGAATATAGATTGTTCCTAACCATGAAACTCTTTTTCTACATCACACTGTTCCTTGAGCCATGCCCGTAGGAAGCACTTAATAAATGTTTTCAGTCGCATTAAACTGAATCATATTGAACTGAATTGAATTTTCCCTTATTTTTCCCCAGGGATGAACCTTGCTGGTGACAGAGGAACCTGCGGAGTTCGCACTGATAATTCTGGGCATGCTCAGTGATGAGAGCAGGTTGTCTAGCAGGAGGAAGAGACAGCACTTGGTGGATGCTTCTCCTCCCAGGCTCGCTGCATACCCACAAGCCTCAGGCTGTGGAAGAGGGGCTCCGGGACCAACACCAAACTGGGCCCTGAGCCCCACTGCAGCTGCGAAAGCAGGCAGCCCACAGAGACAGCAGCACAGACATGGGGAACATGCCTTCCGCTGTGAAGCACTGTCTGAGCTACCAGCATCTTCTCCGGGAACATCTCGGAGTCGGGGACCCAGTGGCTGGGGCGCTTGAGCCCGCGCAGGTACCAGCGTGCGGCCCCACCCTTATCCCTCTCCGGGGGGGATGCACTGCTCGTCCTTCCCCTTCCACCCAGCTGCCTCCTTTCAGGCACTGCAGCCTCCCCCCGCCTCTCCCTTCTCCTAGCCCAGATCTCTTCTGGCCTTGGTGGCTGTTGCAGAGGTTGCTGTCATTCCAGGCCCCACCCTGACTAGCCTCCCCTCATTTTTCCCCAATCTCCATTTACCTTCCCTTCATCAATTGTCACAGGTAAATCTTATTACTGTTCCCCTCTCCATCCTCCCCCTTCCCCCCCAAAAAAAAGTTCCCCTGGGGACCATTGTCTACCTAATTATCAATGTTGTTCTTATTCTTTGTTATGCCAGGGCAGGGGCATGTTATGCAATGCCATGCCCTTTGTGTAACACAAGACATTGCTCTCATCCCAGTCCCATAGGCAAGTAATAGAGACTTTAGAGTCAGTCGTCTTATATTAAGGGAGAAAAGGAAATGAAGGGAAAATTGAAGGTTATGGAAACACACTAAGTTCAAATTGTACAGCATGACTTTAATTCATTCACGAGCAGAATTTTTCCTTTGTGTCCATAAAGAGTCAGAAGATGATAGGAACGTAACTCAGGAAGTGCAGACTGTAAAATCTTACTTCAAATCTTTCCTGTCGGCCTATTGGAGTATAATGGGCAGATGGTTGTTGCCCATGTCTAATGCCATTTAAAAAAAAGTCTTATCTTCAACACACACACACATCCCCAACTAGGACTAGTACTTAAGGGAGAAAAAAGTATATATGGAAATTTCTTTTTTTTCTCTCTTAAAAAGCAAGATGAAACGCTAGAGAAATGAAAGTACATTACATAGGTCAATTACCCTGCAAAATACAAGTGGGTTAGTAATGACAGGAGTTCATAGCTTTTAATTCTCATGGTATGAAGAAATAGTATGAGACAAAATCTTAACTTGATTTCTTAAGATAAATTTTATTAACCTTACAATTAGTAACTTTCAATAGATAGAGTTTGAAAGTAACAGCCCTACATTAGGATAATTAGCCAGTTTCTATTTTCCTTTTATAACCCTTTTTAACAAGGATGATCTTGACAAAATATTACTTTTGACTCCACTACTTTAGATTATTCAGTAAATCAAGCATTCTGAGTACAAACTTAGTTTTCTGTTGCATATGAGGAATGAAAGTTTTGCTGAGAAATATATAAAGTGAGAAATTTTTACTGATCCTAAATTAAGGGCTTTTAGCTGTGTGTGTGTGTGTGTGTGTGTGTGTGTGTGTGTGTGTGATGGACTTATCTGGAAATTTTTTGAAACTTATGGACCTATGCATATGGTTACGCACTTTTATAATTGAAAGAAATGCTAAATTCCAATTAGAGGTTAGTGAAAATACAGATGTTCCCCAATCTAAATGCATGGACTCCCTAAAATCTATCCAGGACTCTGATTAAGAACTCTGGGATTTTTCCTTTCATTTATTTTTGTTTTATAGATGCATTTTGTTTTTACTACGCAGTCATACCCTGATATTCCCCATGCCAAACAATAGAATGAGTCTTTTTTAACAAAAGAAGCCGAGCTTTTAACCTCATATGGCAGCATGTAACTGCATTTCCAGCCCCTTGTCTCTGACCTCTCTATTGAGAGGAAGGGTTTAATCATTTATTCATTTATTTCCTAGAAGCTAAACATATATAATCCTATAGTGGATACATCAAAAAGATATTGATTTAGGTTTTAAAATTTTTAGCTCACCTGTTACTTAAAGCAGTTTATCTCTACTATCTAATGCGTAAAAGACTAGTCCCACTCACAACTTGACAACACCCTTAGCTGAAGCTGGGATGATCATAGGATCAAGGTTTTAGAATTGAAAGGTACAGACCCTTCATTTTATAGATGAAGAATTCACACCCAGAAAGGCAGAATAAAAACAAAACAAAACAAAAACAAAAACCACCCTCCTTCTTGACTATACTTTTCTTTTTGTCTCCTTTCCTTATTTTCTCTTTGTTGATCTAGGGTCTGAACCTTATGGGAATTGGATTGACAATTGTGTTGCTCTTTCCTGATACTCTTTATGAACTGCTAAGAGGCTGCCTGGGTGACAGGTTGATGTATGAGCAGTTTTTGATACTTTCTGCCTCTCCCAAGAGATCTGCACTAGTAATGTTACCAGAAGGGATGAGTTACTAAATAAGGCAAAAGGTGGATCAGAACCACGAGATTCACATTAGGATCATAGAAATTAGAGTTGGCAGGAAGTTTATCCATGATTTAGAGTCTAGACAAGTCCTTTATTTTATGTGAGGAAACTGAGGTCCACGGAAGTTAAAGGACTTGTACAAGGTCACTCAGGTTGTAAAGAGCAGAGCTGGCATTTAAGCTAGGCAGCTTGGTGGTGTACTGAACAGAATGTCTGGCTCAGGAAGTCAGGAAGAGCTGAGCTAGAATTCTAGTAGTGTGACCCTGGGCAAGTCGCTTAAACTCTGCCTCAGTTTCCTTATCTGCAAAATAGGGATAATAATAGCACCTACCTCTCCAAGTTGTGAAGATCAAATGAAATAATAATTGTGAAGTATTTAGCACAATGCCTGGCACATAGTAGTACTATATAAATGTTATTATTATTATTGTTATTATTATTTTTAACTCAACTCTTCCAACTACTTTAAAATTTATTACATATTTCATTAAGCTCAAGAAAACCTTTTGAGCCTCTTTGAAGAAAAATTGAAAAGTAATGAGAAGGGTCAGTATGTTTGTACAGGGAATCTATGTTCTTATTGCTGACAGTTGGAGACATTCACTTTTACTTACATTTCCGTATATTTACCTCCAAATTGACCTTGTCATCATATGTAGGAATGATAAATTCAAAAAGAAAAGAAAAAGAAGAAAAGAGGTAGAGAATGCTTCAAACAATAAAGGGCTCAATGGCACTTTCTAGTAAAATGATCAAATTTCCTATATTCTTATTCTGTGGGTAACCTGAGAAGCTTTCTATTATTAATTTGGTTTTCCAAATAGATTTCTCAGTTTGAAAGACAATATTCTGAGCAGTCACAAGTATTTTAGCCATCTCAGCTGCTATGTTATTTTTATAATCACTACTAAGATGATTACTACTATGACTACTACTGCTTCTACTACTACTACTACCACCACCACCACCTCCACCACCTCTATTATTCCCTACTACCACTATTACTACCACTGCTACTGGTGCTGCTCCTATTACCACTGTGTTATAAAAGCACTTTGCATAATTCTCCCATTTGATCGTTCTACCAATGCAATGAGTTCAGTACCATGGGTATTCTCCCCTGTTTTACAAATGAAGAAACTGAGTATCAAAAAATGTAAGTTATTTGTGATTGTTGTGTAAAAAGTAAAATTTTAAGAGGCAAAGGATGAATCCAAGTTTCTTTGACTCCAAATTTAGTGTTGTTTTTACAAATAAAATTCTGCCTATCTATAATATTTGTACTTAAATACATTTTCATTCTTGTTTTTTAGTCAGTTTGGTCAGGATGAATTAGTTCCTTAGAGCCTAACAATGCCTGGACTGAATTACAAAATCTAGTTCCTCAGCTTGGAGAACTAAATTGTATGTGTGTATACATAGATACATACTTATGTGTATATATGTATATATCTATATCCATATATTTATGCATACACACACACATACACACACACACACACACATATATATACACACTTTATTTTGGTGTGTATATATATGTATATATACATATCTGTATCCTGTTTTCAATATTTTTATGTACAAATGACATCACAAAGAACAGCTCAGTATTTTATACCATTATATGTGTACTTCATGGGATTTTCTGATCACCACTCCAGATTGAATACAAACCAGTCTACCCATTTTGTGGTAATTATGGATCTATTGGTGCATTACAAAATAATTTCAATGATTCAACTTACTCAATCCATAAATTGGGTAAAATTTATTAAGTGCCTACTACGTGCCAGGCAATGTGCTAATAACTGGGAATACAAAGAAAGACAAAAGATAGTTCTTGCTCTCAAAGACCTAACAATCTAATGGGGGAGATGATAAGTTAACACTTATGTACAAACAATGTCCAGATAAATTAAAAATAATCAACTGATGGAAGGACGTAGCATTAAGGGAAATGGGGAAAGTCTTCCTGTAGAAGGTAGAATTTTAGAGAAGACTTGAAAGAAGACAGAGAAACCAGGAGGAGAAGATGAAGAAGAATCCATGCATGAGGGACAGTCATCAAAAATTCCTGGTGCAGGGAGATCAATGTCATGTTCAAGGAATAGAAAGGAGGCCAGTGTTAGTTCACAGAGTAAATGAGAAGGGGAGATGTAAATAAGGTGTAAGAAAGCTGGAAAGGTTAGATAAGGTTCTGAAGTAATTTTAGCACCAGTACATAGAAATTTTAAAAACCTTTCCTTTAACATTTCAGCATCCCTGAAAGGTAACGTGAAGTAAAGATAAAGTAAATTAAAATTCCAAGGAATTAGTTGCATGCAAATGGTAGGAGAACCAGAATGAGAATTCAGGTTCCTTGATGCCAAATTTAGTGCTTTTCCCACAAGTATACACTTTCTTTCTCTGACAGAATTGTATCAGACATCATTTCTCATAGCCTCAGATGGCTTTACAGATTAATATTTTTTAACCTAATTTGGGATCTAGGAATCCCTAAGGATCCTTGGTGGTTCATGTAGAGGTCTCTCCAAATATTTACAGGGTCAAAAGCTGGTGTATCTTTGGAATAGGGATGGAGTAGGAATGTTCCAAGGGGAAAGAAAGAGAAAATGAGGATTCTTTCCATTGAAAATGAGTCTAAAAACTTTAGTCAAAAGTCGAAGGGGATAACAAAAATTTAGGAAGGGGGAAAACATAAGAACATGTGATTCACTGGGATTGGGGATTCTAATGGGTCTTTGAAGTAACTATGATTTCTGCATCAAACGATTCAGCCTTCCAATGCCTTATCTTAGGTAGTATTTTCTTGGAAAACAATGGTGCCCTTCAAAAAACTAGTATCCAACTCTCTATAGTAGTATAAACCTTCAGAATAAACTCATTTCCCCTCTAGATCAGCTCTCCTAACAGCCTTTCAAATGTGGTTTCAGAGATGCCAAGTTTAGTCTGAAATATTAAATTCTAGGCTGAATTATTTATGATCATGGAGGACTCTGGCAGTATTTATTTTTCTGTTAATGTAAATAATGATTTGTGCCAATATAAAATGATTCTCAGAGTGATCACAGAATATTTCAATATCTTGATGAATAACAGGAAGAAAGCAAGCAGTTTCCACCATTTTGTAGATATGAATATGAAAGCATGAACAATGATTCAGTAGTGGATCAGGGTGACTTGTGTTACCAAGAGAATGTATTTCTACACATGCGTACACACATATGCACACACAAATTTGCAAACATATCTAGAATGCATGAATAAATGAATGGAAAAGCATTTATTTAGTGCTTACTCCGTGCAAAGTACTGTGATCAGTGTTAGCGACACAGACAAAAAACCCAGATAGTGTCCCCTCTCAAAGAATGATTTTAACAAAGAGAGATAACATATATAGGAGGGCAAATCAAATATATAGAGCAAATCAAAAGTCCCAGTGGTACTAAGGGCCCAATAACAAGAAAGATGATACTTCATAATATTTATTGTCACTTCTATTGGTAAAATTATCTATTTTTGATTTTGAACCATGGATAGTATTAAAGACTTTAGGGAACATTTTCTTTTCTCAGTCTTCCATAGTTATTGCTGTTGAGGAGTCAAGGGCCAAAGCAACTTCAGATCAGGGTATGTGCTTTAAATCAGGTTACTCCACAGAAGGAAGAGGAGGTGCTATACTTTTCTGAGACTTGCCTTCCTCTTCACATTTGTTAAAATTGGCATTATAGCAAAGAAACTGAAAACTACAGGGGACACCCATCAATTGGAGAATAGCTGAATAAAGTATGGGAAATGAATACAATAGAATACTATTATGTAATAAATGATGAAAGGGTAGTTTTAGAGAAATATCAAAAGACTTTTATGAACTGATGCAAACTGAAATGAGAATCAGGAGAATTATTTATACAGTAACAACAGCACTGTAGAGAAAAACAACTTTGATAATAGGTATTTATATGACACTTTAAGGATTGCCAAGTATTTTCCATATGTTATCTCATGTGATCCTCGCAAGAATCCTGTAAGCTAATTAGGGTCCCAAAAGTCTTTTTTGTTGTTCTTATTAGTGATCCTGTTTTGGGTTTCTTGGCATAGTTACTGGAGTGATTTGCCGTTTCCTTCTCTAATTCTTTTAAAATGAGTAAACTGAGGTTAAGTGACTTGCCCAGGGTCACACTGGTAGTAAGGAACTGAGACCACATTTGAACTGACTGTACCACCTAGCTGCTCTCCTAAAAGTATTAGTGCATTTTAAAGTTTCAACAATTTCAGATCACAAAAATCTACAAACTACAAAATAAAAAACCATTTGGAAGGTATATTATTTAATATTTTAGAATGTTTATGCTTCTTTTGGGGATAATAAATAATAATTTATTTATTCAAATTCTCTCTCTACTCTTTTTTACCCATTATGGAGGCAAGAAAAACAAAACCCATTATGTATGTGTATAGTCATGCAAAAAAAATTTCTAAATTAGCCATGTTGCAAAAAATGTTAAAAAAATGAGAAAAAGAAGAAAAAAATGTTTCATTATGTACTCTGAGTTCATCACTTCTCTATCCTGGAAATGAGTAGCATCTTTCATCACAAGTCCTGAGTTGTGGTGGGTGATTGTAGTTAATTTTGTAATATTTCTATTATTGTGTAGATTATTTTACTGATTTTGCTCAGTTTACTTTGCATCAATTTATACAAATCTTTCCATTTTCCCCTGAAACCACAATAGTACTCTATCATATTTATATACTACACATTTTTCACCCATTTCCCAAGACTCAGGATGAGATGGATTTTCAAGTCAATTCTACAAACATTCGAAGAACAATTAATTCCAATACTAAATAAAATGTTTGAAAAAAGGTAAAGATAGAGTCCTACAGAATGCCTTCTTTGACACAAATATGATTTTGACACCTAAACAATGGAGAGCAAAAACAGAAAGAAAACTATAGATCAATTTCCATAATGAATACAGATGCAAAAATTTTAAATAAAATACTAGCAAGGAGATTACAGCAATATGTCACAAAGATCATACACTATTATGTTCAGAATTGCATGACTGGGTCATTATTAGGAAAACATAAGCATAATAGTATAATACCAGATCAATAACAAAACAACAAAAATCATAGGATTGTATCAATAGACCTCTGCTTCCCAAAGCTTTTGACGAAATACAATATCCATTCCTATTAAAAACACTAGATAGTATAGGAATAAATGGAAATGTTCTTAGAATGATAAATAGTATGTTCAAAAACAAGCATCTGTAATGGAGATAAAATAGAAGCCATTCCAATAATATTAGGGGTGAACGATGATTAATCCTTCCTCTGCTGCTTCAGTCCAGCCTCTATCCTCCTCGCCCCCTTCCTAAATCTTTCCTCTTGGCTTTCCTTACTTCCGTCAAGTTCCAGCTAAACACTATCATCTGCAAGAAGCCTTTTCTGATCCCCCTTTACCCTATTGTCTATCCTCTGATTATTATCTGTGTACACACACACACACACACACACACACACACACACACACACACACACACACACACATACACACACAGCTTTGTTTTTTTCCTGGAAGGTTGTCTGCCCCAGCTGTGAACATCTTGAGAGCAGGGGACTATCTTTTGCCTTTCTTTGTGTTCTCAGTTAGGTGGCCTGGTTGGATACCTCACTAGGCCTGCAGTGAGGAAGAAATGAGAGTTCAAATCTGGACTCCGATACTTACTAGCTGTGTGAACCTGGACAAGTCACTTAACCCTGTTTGCTCAGTTTGCTCATCTGCAAAATGAGCTGGAGAAGGAAATGGCAAACCATTCCAGTATTATTACCAAGAAGACCCCAAATGCAGTCACAAAGAATCTGACATATCTGAAATGACTCAACAATAGCGAAGCATCTACACTGTTTGACATAGTTTCTTGAGTATAGTAGAAGCTTAATAAATGCTTATTTCCTTTACTCGATTTGATAATTGAAAATTGAAAATTGATAATTGAATTGATTGAATTGAAATTCAAATTGAAATTCAAATCAATTGAAAATTCAATTGACAATCGAAAACAATAGGGAAAAATAAAAATTATTTTAAAAACACGATAGGTATTAACCACATTTTACATTAAGAAAACTGAAGTTGAGAGTTTTTATGTGACGTCTGTTATCTCTTATTTTCTAAGTGTCAGAAATAGAATTCAAAATCCTAACTCAATTTGTATTAGACTTTTTCTATATGCTATATATATTCTGTATATGCTATATGCCTCTCTTTTGACTCTCATGAATTATGATTATGCTCTACAGAAAGAATTAATCCTTGCTTGAAAGCCATTTACATCTGCAAGGAACTCAAAAGACATGTTCCAACGGTATGTAAATCAGTATGCTATTTTGATAAAATATTCTGAGTTTTATGAAATGAGTACAGAGCCAGAGAATGACATTAGGAAAATCAAAGCCTATATTGAAGTGCCTAACAAGGTTAAGAGTTGTTTGAAGTGATTAAAATATTTCAATTTCTTAAACTTTTCTATAATATTTTGGGAATAAATAAAAAGGAAAAATGTTATTATTTTAGATAATTTTTAACGTCAGATTGGAAGGCTTCTTTATTATGGTATTATGTTAGAAATTTATGAACCACTGAATTATTTTTCTATCCAAGTTTGAGAACTCAAATAATATAAGTAGTAAAAATTTATATAGTTGTATCATTTGATTTCTAAATATTGTTTTATTTTCCCCCTATTTATGTCTTAACAAACTAACAAAAAAAGTCTACCTTTACAGAGATAACGTAGCAATTCTTCCTCCTTATTAATGCACTTGTATTTTGTTCCCTCTCCCGCACCCCTCTTCACAGATTCCCTGCCTTTTTTTTCTTTTATTTTTCAGGCTAATTCTTCCATGCCCTCCCCCAAACATTCTTCATATGATATAGCTTCCATATTTGTTCAATATTCTGGGTTAGTCTCCAATTTAACAGTGTCCTCCTTAGAGTGTATTGCACAGATCGGGCAGAATCCTCTAGATATGGTTGAAATAACACAAAGTGCGCTAGTATTATTACTTTCCTTGATCTAGAATGCATGTTTCTCACGGCGCAGCATTAACTTTCATAGAAAATGCTAATATAACATCAGTCTACATTGAGGTGAATATAGCTGATCATAAATTTATTTAGGGTCAGAAGTGTGACTCATCTGCTGGGCATAGATCAGTATTGGGCTTGTTATTTGATTGCTCTAAGGAAGTTTAAATCAGGAAACTCCATCCAACAATGTAGGTCAGCTCCTTATCTATAGTTCACAGTTTTAGAGAATTACCTAGAGATCTTGTTGTTGTTCAGTAATTTCAGTTCTGTCTGACTGTCATTGACCCCATTTGGGGTTTTCTTGGCAGAGAAACTGGAGTGGTTTGCCGTTTCCTTACCTTCCCATTTTATAAATGAGTAAGTGGAGGCAAACAGGGTTAAGAGATTAGCCCGGGGACACACAGCCAGTATGTTTTAGAGGGAAGAATTGAGCCTAGGTCTTCCTGGTTTTGAGACCAGCTTTCTGTTTGCCATATCATACTGTCACTCACATGTGTTCCAATTAAGGCATCTTGGCCCACCCCCACCCTAAATAAATTTTGTCATTATTGAGTTCAGTACTATCAACATATAACCAAAAGGTTAGAAGGAGATAAGAAAGCAGGAGAGTGATAAAGGAGAAATAGTAGACATGTCTTTGCAGACCTCATCTCTTCTTTCCCATTTCACCAGGTAATAATTTGTGGGGTTTTCTCATCCTGAGGACTCTTAAAATATACCCACATTGGTTCAAGATGATTCAGTCTTCTCCTATATTTCCCTTATTTTCTGTTATTCCCATTAGCTGTTTGGCCTCACTGATTCACTAATATTATTCCCAGGAAGGAAGACTCTCTCTCTCTCTCTCTCTCTCTCTCTCTCTCTCTCTCTCTCTCTCTCTCTCTCTGTCTCTTTCTCTCTCTGTCTCTCTGTCACACACCCACACCCACACACCCACACCCACACCCAACACACACACTCACACACACCCACACCCACACCGCCCCCCCACACCCCTAGTCCTCTCCCTGGGCTATAATAGTCCTGAGATTATAAAGGTTCAAGAAATTTCCTGTTCTCTTTATTCCTCAATACTTGCTACAACTTGGGCTCCTCTTGGCTCTTGCTTTCTCTTGTTCCAGCTGGCTTTCTTATCTTTTTTTTTTTAATATTAGCTCTGAGTTTCTCATAGATCCTGGCTTCTTGGATACAGGCTCACTTTGTCCTCTAATCATTTTCCCTGTCCTCTTCTTCCCTTTCATTTCTGTGTTTCTTAATCCTCAGTCCTGTTCTGTCTTATCCCAAGGGATCTACTCTGCACAATTGTAGGTTTTGGAATTTTCAGAATGTTCTTAATAGTGAGAGACAATCCCAGTAAAAAAAAAATGATTTTTTGTCAGAGGCTTAACAAAATCTTATTTTTTTAGGCACACTTTCTTAACAGAAATGCTGGTTTAATGGAGTCAAACTGACTGTGGAAACATATAGGTCTGGTGTCTAAATAGGAATAGCCATTGTTTTTAATTCAAGAAGGTTAGACAGTTTGGATTGAAGTTTAAACACTGTAATTTACATTGTGCATTCATGGAATGACCAGGACTGACCAGGGCACATTTCCAGCAGGAGGCTGAGAGCTGGATCTTGAGAAAGCAAGGGAAACCAGGAGGCAGGAGTGACATGGAAAGCATGGCTAAATGTGTGTGAAAAGACATGGTGTTGAAAGATCTGTTCTTCATCAGATAATCTGAATTTGTATCATCAGAATGTCTCCATTTGATAGACTATCCCTTCCAAACTAGCTTCCTCTACAGAATCTTAGACCATGGGGTTCTAGCTATTCATTTTAAGAATTCCCTGAATGACCCTTCTATATTTTTAGCCAGGTACAGCAACTAAAATGACCATTATACTTAGAGGATGGATACTCAAGTTCTAATCATATCACTGCTTATTAACTTTGAACAAATTGTTATTTTTTTGGACCTCAGTTTCTTCATCTGTAAAATTTGGAAGAAGGTTCTTTCTTGATATAAATTATTTTTTTCATTGTGATTCTAAAAATTATGTGTTTTGTTCTGAATTTTCTTGATTATATTTGTTACTACTACTTCTACAAGTACTAGTAGTATCACAACTACTTGTAGTAGTGATACTACTACTCAGTTGTAGTGCTGGTGGTGGTGGTGGTGGTAGTGGTAGTAGTAGTAGTAGTAGTAGGAGTAGGAGTAGTAGTAGAAGTAGTAATGGGGACAAGTGGGCTGGGTCTGTGTCTCCATATCATGGTCTAATGATGACTTTGAGACCTCACCTTTTTTCAAACATTCATATTTCAGTTGTGTGTACCACTATCATTTCAGTCACTCAGATGTACAATTTTAATGCCATTTTCTAATTCTCACTTTCTCTTACCACATATATCCAATAAGCTGAAAATATTGTTTCTACCTCCATAATATTTCTTTGATTTTTCAAAAATCACTATAACATATCAACAATGAACACTTTTAGAATCCTGAGATCTGGTTTGAATTAATCAGGCAGTTATTCTTCTATTATCTCTTTGATTATCTTGGGTTTCAGGTCTCCCCTATGACATTCTGGTTACATGACCTTAGCAAGCCGTTCTTAATGTTCCAAAAGACTAAAAGTTAAGAATCGTTGCTGATCTGGATTTTTAAGGGAGTTTTCTGACTGGGGAATTCCTACATGGAAAAAAAAAATCATAGGTCCTGGCCTGGGGGGAGGGGGGGAAGAAACATACACATTAATTATAATGCCTTGAAGTAGAATAGATACATTTGTTAAACAATGACTCCAACTCTGAAAAGTCTATCCCAGATGATTTGGTGTCAACCCCTATAGTTGTGTCAAACTCATATAGAAATGGGAGCTAGTAAATATACATAAGGATGCCTGTGGGCTAAATATCAACTTATTTTTTAAATGGAATTATCATCCATTTCATTTTGCTTATTTTGTTGAATAGTTTTATTTATTTTGTTAAATACTTCCCAGTTACAGTTTAAATTGTTCAGCCCATACTCGAGTGTTTTGGGGAGCATGTGACCTGCAGTCCATGTGTTTGACACACGATATGCATATACTATATACATAAGAAATTAAAATAATTAGATTCTTTCAGAAACAAAGATTATTGGCTGTGAAAGTGATTGAGTAGATAAGTGAGTTCCAAACAACTATCTAGGGTTAATGATAAATGAAAGCCAGCTGAGAGTTTTCATTCTCTATGCCCTCTTTTAGTATTATTTTCCTCTTTGCCATTACAAACTGTGATGATGCTGAAAGGAAGCAAAATTGATATTTGGATAATGGAACAGGTATTTAAGCTATGGTAATAAGGATGAGGAATACTATAGAATGTAAAGGTTCAGAACTACTGACCTAAAGTGAAGAAATACTGTATTTCATTTTTGTGTTTTTACACCTACTGTGAATCCTTATACAGCTGTGTTCCCTGTCAGCTTACTTTTCCTCAATGCTTCTGTTCAACATCCTTCCGGACCTTCCTGGTCCTGATACATTTTTGGCTCCCCTGATCTTCAATTTCTTTGTCTATCAAAAGTATTTTGAACTACTGAATATTGCTTTAATTTTCAATACCTCAAGGAACAGTAATACCCTGTTGTTGCTCTTTCTTCCACCTACATAGATCTCAACCTCTCCATAACATAGTAGACTAACCATCAGTTCTTAACATTTTTTGTGTCATAGACCACTTTGACATTCTGGTGAAGCCTATGGAATCCTCCTTAAAGGAGTGTTTTTAAATGCATGTGATATGATAAATAGGATTACAAAGGAAACCAATTACATTGAAATGAGGTTATTTTCATTTTCCATCCATGTTTACTTCCTCTCTGAAATCATTCACAGACCTTTTGTGAGTACACCGACCCTGGGTTAAAAACTCATGTAATAGTCAGTCATTAGGCATGGTGTGCCTAAGGCAGTGGCTTTCATGTAGGAGCTTAATAAATGCTTATTGATTGAGTGGTATGGCTAAAAATATTATTGCCTTGTGGTTATCCTGGTGACAAACTTCTTCAAAATCAACTAGACTGGTCTCTGGTCAACAGATAACAAGTCCATCGCTGATCTCATAGCTTGCTTGCACTTGGGAAATCATGCAGCACTTTCCATGATCCAAAGCAGTTTCCTGGTCATAAGTAAGTAAATCTATCAATCCCATCTCTTTAACACATATTCTCATAGTGATGCTGTATCACTGAAACTCATGGAATATCATGATCTCAGAAGTACCACAACCACAAATTATTCCATTCTGACTGAATCACTACAGTGGGTCACAGAATTTCTTATCTGTCTGAAAAAATGTGTGACATGTGTATACTTTGTCATAAATAAATGTAATGTATAGTACACACACATATATATGTATATGCACACATCCATATTTCTATATATATATATATATATGTATGTACATATAGAATATATAACATGAATGATATTTATCTGGACTATCTTTATCCTGTTGTCACCAACATATATTTAATTCCTGGTTGCTACAAAGATGGGTTATCTTCAGTGAGTCGATACAAAGATGTTTAATTTCAGCTGTTAATTGTTCTGCTTTGTGTCATTTTCCCCTTGTACTTATATTGGGGTACAGCTTTAGTTACTGTGAACTTTTGAATGCCATCTTTTAACCTTTCTCTTATTATGAAGGCCACAGAACTTGGAGCTAAGCTTAGTGCTTTGTATGTGTGGGGTTTTTTTACTGTGTAATTTTGCCACTCTCCAGGAAGAGGAATAGAAACAACCAATTTGCTGAAGGTTACCTGTCAGACCTGTGTCCAGGAATGAGTTTTTGGTTTTTTGTATTGGGCTTAGTCTTTTCGCCCATGTGTTTATTACTTACAGCAAATGCTTCACGCAGCTTTCTTGGTCATTTTTCCAATAACAAACACTGATGAATTTCCCACAACATACAAGAAGGTATACTAGTATTGGGAATGCAAAGATGTGAGATAACACTCTCTGTGTCCTGGATGTGCTTATCATCTAAACGAGGTGGTATAGGACAGTGGTTACAAACAAATAGGAACAGATCTACTCTGACTTGGAGAAGTGACAAATTGCTGTTACATGCATTATATTAAAAAATAAAATTGTTAAGCATTTTCCAATTAACATTTAAATCAGGCTCCATCTGAAGTTTTGCAGGCAAGAAGAGTTAGAAACTTAGGAAATGGATAGAATGCTAAAGCTGAAATCAAGACTACCTTACTTTGACTTCCAAATCTTTCCTCAGACACTTACTAATTACATGGCCTTACACAAGTGATGTGATAGCACCTACCTCAAAGGGTTCTTGAGAGAATAAAATGAATTAATTTATGTAAAGTATTATGAAAGATTTAAAGTGCTACACTGGTATTATTGTTAATAGAAAAGAAACAAGCTATACACAAATAAATATGATAAAAAGTAGAAAATGGTAATAACAGAGAAGAAATCCAGACAAAATGTTATATGAATGTTAGAGAAGAGAAAGAACACAGTAGGAAAATGCATATGGCAGGAAACTCAAACTGCATAGAAATTCTTTTATTATAAAGATCACTCCATGAACTTGACATTTCATAAAGTCTTTTTTTGGTGAACTTTATTAACAAAGGGGGTTCTCTGAGGCTTGGCAAAGAAGGAGACAGGAAACTCCAAAGAGAACATGTCTGTCAGATTTCTTTCCTTCTGGGTTTTCCTTCCAAATGTTTTTTGGACATGGGAGGAAGTGGAGTGGCTGTCTGCCACTGCTTTCTGACATCTGTAACCCACTGGGTGTATAGACTCTGGCATCCCTCTTTTAAAGTCTTTATTTAATATGTATTTATTTCACTTGTGAAAATAAAAGAAACTACCATAACTTAACAAAACATGAGTCCTATTTTAGTAAGAAGCAATTTATTTTTTAGTATTTTCATTTTAAAGTAAAGATTACTTTCCTTTCTAATGTTTTACATAACGAAAGTCTTATGTTTTACAGAAAACTAGTAATCCTGTGAACATGGTCACTCCTAAAAGCTGAGAATAATTTGCAGCCCTCTCTGTACTTTGTACTGCAGAGCTATTTTTTTAAAAAGAATTTTCAGAGTCTGTCAAGAAACAGCTGTAGTTACTATTCAGTATTTCACTCATGAGTGCCTGCTATCATTTAAGCTCCATTCACTTAGAATCAAAATATTACATTTACTGTAATTATTCTCTTGGATGTATAGCTTCAAAAAAATGTGAAAAGGAAAGCTTATTAGAGGGGGTAAAATGTAAAATCACATAAAAACACATCTCAAATTCATTCACTGTTCGTGTGTGTGTGTGTGTGTGTGTGTGTGTGTGTGACCTTTGACAGAGGCCTACTAATGGTGACTTTCACTTTGACCGAAGTGGCATTTGAAGGAAATTGCATCATCAAACTTGTATAAACTTATGCAGAGTGAAGTAAGCATGGTGAACCATTTCCATGATGACCACAGTGTAGTATACAGGAAAACAACATTGATCAGATTCAGAATTCTTTTTTTTTTCTTTTCCTGATTAACTTTTATTTTCTTTCCACACACACATTCAAATTGAAACCCATTGAAAAGATGAACATATGGATTGTAGCATCAGAAGTCACTATGGTTTATCAAAATCCCAGGGATTCAATTCTGATCAGTACAGTAACTAAATATAACTTCAGAGGACTGAGGATGAAATATGCTTCCAAAATCTCAGTAGAAAAATGGTGGAATATAGGTAAAGAATGGAGTATACATTATTGGGCATGTCCAAAGTGTGTGTTTGCTTGACTGCATATCTTTCTTGGAGGTAGGGGAAAGAAGGGCAATGGAAAGTAATAATGATGTAAAGAAAAAACAGCATTAATAACACATTTTGAAAGTAAGTTGCTTTTTCAAAACAGAAATGTTTTCCCTTAAAAACCTGTCATACCTATAATCCAGGCCATATTCAGGCTAGTCCAGTGGTTCAAATTTAGAATACTGCTAAATGAAACCATCTCACAGTTTGTTTTCTTAGACATACCATGAAATGATATTCAACATAGATACAGTATTTATTTAGTTGGTTACTGATATTTGTTTCTTTATTTGCCATCCTTGGGCACTGCTATCAAGGGAGGTTCCCTTTATTCCTCATTACTGGCTTTCATACTTAGCCAACAGGAAGCTTCTGAATGGTTCAAGCCTTAGTTCTTTGGGTCAATTAAATCTTGAGGATTATTTCAGTATCTTTCCAGGAGAAATGAGCTTAGCTTGATTTGGGTAGATGCTGAGGAAAAGTTTGCCCCCCTAAGTGACAAGGACTGAGTAGATATTGTTCGTATCACAGTGCCCGCCCCCCAACTTCTCTGTTTCTAGGTCTCTCTTTCCAGATTTGACTTTTGAAATAACTCTTGCATCTTTATCCTCTTTTCTTCCCTAGTATAGATCATTTTGCCCCTACTGTGAACTATTATTTTAGTGTTTTAACTGGTTTTACTGCTGCTTTCCCCTTTCTAAGGCATCTATACTGTCACCATAGTATTCATTAAAAAGTACCATTCTCATCAAATTACTCCTCTGCTCAAATACTTTCAAATTCCCCCCATTGCCTACTGAATAAAATATAAATTCCTCATTTTAAAATCCTTAGTCCTGTATAATATGGTTATAATTGGCCTTTCTTGGGTTTGTTTGTTTGTTTGTTTTTTCTCCTTTCACTACTTACCTTAGACTCCTAAATTCCAGGTGAGTTAGACTACTCACAGCCCATTATTTTTGCCTTGACCTCATAATCAAATGTTTTCAGCCTTCAAGGAATGTGTCTTGGAGCTTACAGTCTTCTTCGCAATTCATTGTAAGATTTTATCTGACTTCTGTTCTTTGTATTTATCACAGTTTGTCTTTTATCAGTGATTTATATAAATGGCTTGTTTTCTGTTTAATTAAAAATTCCTTGAAGAAAGGTTCTAATTCATATTTTTATCTAGCAGAATTTTCTCAAAGGAGGTACTGATGATTATCTCTATTGAATTTAGTGATGAATTCTGGTGTATACAATGTTCAAGGACAACTAGCACCTAGTATGAGGGCTTTCTGAGCCTTTCTCAGGGCTACTCATCTAATTTTGGTGTCTGCCTTGCACTTAACTTTCACCTGTGCCTCCAAGAAGCTGTAGCATGTCCAGTAACTATACCTCAGTAACACTCCTCAGCAGATGGGCCAAACCAAGTTGAAAGGAACCAATAGGTCTCAAACTCATGGGTGATGGGGAGGGGGGATCAAGCAAGTGAAGACTTTTCTGGCAGAATAGGTGGATGAGAACAATTCGTTCCAAAAGCCATGAAGGCAACTAAAGTAGGTGTTATGTAGCACTTAGAGCTTGGTCAGACATGGAAGACACCAAGGTCATACACTGAATTGTCAGTTATCCTGACTTTTCTCTTGCCACTGGCCTTTGATAACCCTGGAAGAAAGAGTGAGACTGATGACTTTGTGGGACTGCCTCATTTAAATCTAATTCATGCACAAGTTGACATCAATCCTGATGTCACTGGTCCTTTGCAAAACAAAAGGCAAACAATAGTTATAATTATTTATTGTCTTTAGTTCTGTTTAAGTCCAGTTGACTTAACCACTGTCATGATCAAAGGAAATGGTGTTTATAAAAACACCTTGAAAAGTAAAAAAAATTCTATAAAGACAAAAAATTATCATGTAGGTAAATACAGTAGAGAAATTATTTTGCTTTGTCAATATTTTTATGTTTATAAATGTTATTTTCATTTTCCCTAATTACATATCAAGAAAGATTTTAGCATTCATTTTAAAAAGATTTTGAGTTCCAAGTTTTTCTCCTTATCTCCCACTCCTCTCTTCTGAAAATGGCAGGCAGTTTGATATAGTTTATACATGTGTTATCATGTAAAACATTTCTGTATTCATCGTAGGTCCAGAAGAAAAAATAGCTCAAAAGAAAAAAAATCACGAGAAAAAATAATGTAAGTGAAACAAATATGCTTTGAACTGGATTCATTTCTTTATCTGGATATGGATAGCATTTTCCTTCATCAGTCCTTTGTACTTGTTTTGGTTCATTGCGTTGCTGAGAAGAGCTGAAGCATTCATTGTTGATCATCACACAATGTTGTTAATACTGTCTACAATGTTTTCTTGATTCTGCTGATTTCACTCTACATCAGTTCATACAGGTCTTTTCGGGTTTTTCTGAAATCTGACTGTTCATTATTTCTTATTATGCAATAGTATTCTATTATTTTCTTACACTATAGCTTGTTCATCCATTCCCCAATTGATGGCTATCCACTAAATTTCCAATATTTTGAAGCCATGAATGGGGCTGCTGTATTTTTGTACATGTTGTTTTTCATTTTTTATGATCTCTTTGGGATACAAACCTGCTAATGATATTGCCAGATATGCACAGTTTGGTTGCTCTTTGGGCTTAGTTCCAGATTGCTCTTCAGAATGTTTGGATCAGTTCATAATTCCACCAACAATGCATTAATGTCCTGATTTTTCCCTATCTTCTCCAACATTTTTCATTTTCCTTTTTTTCCTTCATATTAGCCAATCTGATTGTGTGAGGTGGTATTTCAGAGTCATTTTAATTTGTATTTCTCTAATCAAAAGTGATTCAAAATACTTTTTATATGCCTATATGAACAGCCTGTTCATATCCTTTGGCCATTTATCAATTGTGTAATGGCTTGTATTCTTATAAGTATGACTCTGTTCTCTATGTATTTGAGAAATGAGGCCTTTAACAGAAACACTGAATGTAAAGAGTGTTTCTCAGCTTTATGCTTTACTTCTTTTTTTCACTTTTTTCACACTATTTTATTGTTTCCAATTACATGTAAAGATAGATTTCAACATTCATTTTTTATAAGATTTTGATTTCCAATTTTTTCCCCCTCCCTCTCTCATCTCCCCCCTCCCCAAGGTGACAAACAATCTGATAAAAGCTATACATATGTAATCATATTCAACATATTTCCACATTAGTCATGTTGTGAAAGATGAATCAAAGCAAAAGGGAAAAACCAGGAGAAAGAAAAAACAACAACAATGCAAGGAGAAAATAGTATGCTTCAATCTGCATTCAGACTCCATAATTTTCTTCTCTGGATGTGGATAGCATTTTCCATCATGAGTCTTTTGGAATTGTCTTAGATCTCATATTACTGAGAAGAACTAAGTCTGTCAAAGTTGATCAATGCACAATTTTGTTGTTACTGTGTACGATCTTCTCCTGGTTCTACTCACTTCACTCAATATAAGTTCATGTAAGTCTTTCCAGGTTTTTCTGAAATCTACTTGCTAATCATTTCTTATAGCATAGTAGTATTCCATTGCATTCATGTACTGCAATCTGTTTAGCTATTTGCCAGTTGATGGCTATCTCCTCAATTTCCAATTCTTTGTCACCACAAAAATAGCTGCTATAAATATTTTTGTGCATATGGGTCCTTTTCTCTTTTTTATGATTTCTTTGGGATATAGATCTAGAAGTGGTATTGCTAGATCAAAGAGTATACACAGATTTATAGCCCTTTGGGCATAGTTCCAAATTTCTCTCCAGAATGGCTTAATCAATTCACTCCACAATGTATCAGTGTTCCTCTTTTCCCACATCTCCTCCCGACATTTATCATTTTCCTTTTCTTTCTTATTAGCCAGTTTGATAGTTGTGAGGTAGTGTCTCAGAGCTGTTTTAATTTGTGTTTCTCTAATCAATAGTGATTTAAAGCATTTTTAATATGTCAATATATAGCTTTAATGTTTTCATCTAAAAACTGCCTGTTCATACCCTTTGAGCATTTATCAGTTAGGGAATGACTTGTATTCTTATAAATTTGACCCAGTTCTCTATATATTTTAGAAATGAAGCCTTTATCAGAAACACTGGCAATAATAATTGTTTCCTAGCTCTCTGTTTTCCTTCTAATCTTACTTGCACTGATTTTGTTTATAAAAAAGCAAGCTTGAAACCCATCTCCAGCAGAAGAAAGCCCAAAAAATAATTCCATCAAAAGTAGAATGGAGCAAATGAAAATTAATGACTTTATAAGAAGTCAAGAAATGATGAAACAAAACCAAAAGAATGAAAAAAAAATAGATGATGTGAAATATCTCATTGTAAAAACCACTGATCTGGAAAAGACATCCAGGAGAGATAATTTAAAAATAATTGGACTATCTGAAAATCATGATCAAAAAAAGAGCTTAGACATCATCTTTCAAGAAATTATTAAAAGACAAAAGGGGTGGCTAGGTGGCACAGTGAATAGAGCACTGGGCCTGGAGTCAGGAGGACCTGAGTTCAAATCTGGCCTCTGACGCTTAACACAAAAGTAGCCGTGTGACCTTGGGCAAGTCACTGTACTCCAACTGCCCTACCTTCCCCCTCCAAAAAAAAAAAAGAAAAAGAAAGAAATTATCAAAGAAAACCACCCTGATATACTAGAATCAGAGGGTAAAATAGAAATGGAAAGAATCCACTGATCATCTCTTGAAAAAGAAAACTCCCAGAAATGTTGTAGCCAAATTCCAGAGTTCCCAGGTGAAGGAGAAAATATTGGAAACACTTAGAAAGAAACTATTGGGATATTGTGGAAACACAATCAGGATCACAAAAGATATAGCAGCTTTTATGTTAAGGTTTTGAAGGGCTTGGAATTTGATATTCTGGAGGTCAAACAAACTAGAATTAAAACCAAGAATCACTCACCCAGCAAAACTGAATATAATACTTCAGGGGAAAAATGAATATTTAATTAAATAGAGGACTTTCAAACATTTTTGATGGAAAGACCAGAGTGGAACAGAAAATTTGACTTTCAAATACATGTATCAAGAGAAGCATGAAAAGGTAAACAAGAAAGTAAAATTATAATTGACATATTAAAATTGAACTGTTCACATTCCTATGTGGAAATATTTGTAACTCATGAGATTTTTCTCAGTATTAGGGTAGTTGAAAGGAATAATTGTATGTATATATAGACAGAGGGCATATGGTGAGTTGAATTTGAAGGGATAATATCTAAAAATAAAATTAAAGGGTGAAAGAGGAACATATTGGGAGAAGGAAAAAGGGAGAGATAGAATAGGGTAAATTATCTCACAGAAAGGAGGCAAGAAAAAACTGTTACAATGGAGGGGAAAAGGGGGGAAGTGAAAGGGAATGAGTCAACCATACTCCAATTGGATTTGACTTTAGAAGGGAATAACATGCACACTCTATTAATTATCTTACCCTACAGGAAAGTAGAGGGTAAGGGGATGGGGGGGGGCAATATAAGAGAGGTCAGATTGGGGAAGGGGGAGTCAGAAGCAAATACTTGAAAAGGGACAGGGTCAAAGAAGAAAATGGAGTAAATTGGGGCAGGATAGGAGGAAGTGAAATATAATTAGTCTTTCACAGTATGACTTATATGGAAATATTTTGCATAACTACACATATATAACCTATATTGAATTGCTATTCTGAATGGGGATGGGTAGGGAAGGATGAAAAAAAAATAAGGAACAGAATCTCTTAGGGAAAATATATGCTCATATATGTATGTATGTATGTATGTATATATGTGTATATATGTATGTATATACCTATATATAAATGTATACATGTTCAGTTGTAACCTGGGGGGGATACGTAGTGTGGAGGAAGGGGGAAAATACAAAGTAAAAGGTGTACAGCAGAGAACAAAAGAAAACCTACAAGGAAGCAAAGGAAATATGGACAATTTTCAATATAACACACAGTAATATAACACAGTATTCACTATGTAGGCTTTCTTGAAATTATGAGTTATTGCTATGTATTCAGAATCCTCTACTTTGTTCTGCTGTGCACATGACGTTTTTTCTTATTTTATATTTAAGTTTAATATTTTAGTTTATAATGTTTCTTTTTCTTTTCTTATGTATTTAAGTTTTAGTATTTGTCCAAAATAAAATGAAGTGAGCCCTCCACCAAAAAAAAAAAAGCTTTTTAATTTAAGGTGATCAAAATGATCTATTCTATATTTCATAATCTCTTTATCTCTTTTTTGGTCATGAATTCTTCCCCTTCCCATAGATCTGATAGGTATTCCTTGCCCTTCTAATTTGATTGCTTCATTGTCTATGATATCTTTTAGCAAGATGCAGTTTCCTTCTTCATCTCTTTTAATTAAGTCTGGTTTTGCTTTTACTTTGTCTAAGATCAAGATTCCTACCACTGCTCCTTTTTGTTTTTTAACTTCAGCTGAAGCATAATAAATCCTGCTCCATCACCTTACCTTTACTCTGTGTGTGTCTGTCTCTCTGCTTCAAGTGTGTTTCTGGTAAGCAACATAACATATCGTAGGATTCTGTTTTTTTTTTTTTAGCCTACTTTGCTATTCTCTTCTATTTTATGGAAGACTTATCCTGTTCACATTCACAGTTATGAATATTACCTGTTTATTTCCTTCCATCCTAATTCCCTCCCTGTTTGTCCTCTCTCTCCTTTCACTGTTTCCCTCTTCACCAGTGTTTTGCTTCTGTCTGCCACCTATCCTTATCTTCTCTACTTTCTGTCAGTTCTCCATTTACTTAATAGCCTCCTCTCCTTCTTCCCTGTTGGGTAAGATAGATTTCTATATTCAACTGATTGCATATATGATTTTCTCTTTGAGCCAATATCAATGAGAGCAAAGTTCAAAGTTCCTAGTCCATCCTCCCATCTTCCTCTCCATTATAATAAGTGTCACATGCCTCTTCACGTGTAATTTGCCCCATTCTACCTCTCCCTTCATTCTCTACTCACTATGCTCCTCTTTCTCATCCCTTAATTATTTTTTTTATCTCATTTCCTCAACTTTACCTCATATCTACACCTTCTCTCTATGTATATTCCTTCTCGCTATACTATTACTGGTACAGTTTTTAAGAAATGCAAGTATCATCTTCCCATGTAGGGATGTAAACAGTTTAGCTCTATTGAATTCCTTATATTTTCTTTCCCCTGTTACCTGTTTATGCTTTTCTTGGGTCTTGATTTTGGAGGCCATATTTTTTTGTTTAGTTCTGGTCTTCTCCTTATGAAGGCTTGAAATTCTTCTTTTTCATTGAATGTCAATTTTTCCCTTATGTATTAGTCTCCATTTTCCAAAATAAGTGTTTCTTAGCTGCAGTCCTACCTGCTTTGTCCTCTGGAAAATCATTTTCCATGAATTCAAATCTTTTAAAGTTGCAGCTGCCCAGTCCCGTGTGGTCCTGTTTGTAATTTCCCAGTATTTGAATGTTTTTTTTTTTCTGACGTCTTGCAGTATTTTTCTTTGACCTCATAGTTCCTTGGAGTTTTATTTTGGTATCTCTTTCCTGAGGTGATTGGTAGGTTCTTTCAATGCCTGTTTTGCCCTCTGGTTCTAGGACTTCAGGGCAGTTTTCTTTTATAATATCTAGAAAGATTTTGTATAGGTCTTCTTTTTGATTATGGCTTTCAGGTTGTCCATTGAGTCTGATTTTATCTCTGGTGGATCTGTTTTCCAGGACAGTTTTCCCCATGAGGTATTTTACATTTTCTTCCATTTTTTTTTCATTCTTTTGAACTTCTTTGATTGATTCATGGTATCTCATAGAATCATTAGTTTCCCCTTGCACAATTCTGACTTTTAAGGTATTGTTGTCTTTAGTTAGCTTTTGTACTTTCTTTTCCATTTGGCCAATTGTACTCTTTAAGGAGTTGTTTTCTTCAGTGGATTTTTGTATTTCCTTTTCCATTCGGCCAGTTCTACTTTTTAAGCAGTTTTCCAGATTGTTGACTTTTTTTTTCATAATTCTTTTGCGTAACTCTCATTTCTTTTCCCCATTTTTCTTCTGTTTGTTTTATTTAATTTTTAGCTTTTGAGCTCTTCTACAATTTCTTTCTGAGCTTGAGACCACTTCCAATTTTGGTGGGGGATTTTGACATTGTTGTCTTCTTCTGGGTTTGTGTCTTAGTCTTCCCTGTCACTGTAATAACTTTCTATGATCAGATTCTTTTTAGTTGCTGTTGTTGTTTTGCTCTTTTTTTTTTTTTTTTTCCTATTCCCTTTCTTTTAAATTTGAGCTCTGCTTCCAGAGTGGAAGGGTCATTGTCTCTGGCTTCTTGGGCTAGTGCCTGTAGGCCTTGACTGTTTACCTGGTGCTGCATTTATTTACCTGAGGCCCACATGGGATTCTGCTGTTTGGTGTTGCACTGAAGGGTTACAGTGGGGATTGTCTGACATTGCTGGAAGCATTAGCTTACCTGGTGCTAAGCTGGGGTCCTAATGGTGTTGTCTGGCATGTGCTGGGCCCAGTGGTGTGTTTCTACATTTCCCCATGATACATGTGGTGCTCTGGCCTGTGGAGGCTGCCTATTGGCTCGGGGATATTCTGAAGTATGGTTAGGTTGGTGCTGGCTGGCAGCTGCCTTTTTGCTTAAGCACCAGTAGGGTTGGCATCTACCTGTTTGTCCGGGACTGGGCTGAAGCATGTGGTGGTTCAACCCATGGAAGAGGCCAGCCTTCCTGGGACAACATTGAAGTATGTGGGGTTTCCATAGTTGGAGTCTGCCAATTTCCCTGGCTACACTAAGGCACATAGGAGGTGGGTAGGGTTCTAGTTTGGCATTTGCCTGCTCCACTACACTGGCACTCAAAAACTCTCACTGGTTTGCTGGGGTGGGGCCTGCTGCTGGCTTGCTGCAATGCTTCCCATCCTGGACTGTACTCCCTTTTCATCTGAAAGAAACAGGCCTTTCTTGCCAATTTTCCAAGTTTCTTGGGATAAAAGTTTGTTTCACCCTATCTTTTTCATAGTTCTGCTCTTCCAGGATTGTTTTGGGGTTCTATTTTGTGTTTGTTTGGAGGTGAGTATGTGAGAGTTACAATGATTTTACTGCTTACTCCTCCATCTCAGCTCCCAGAAGTAGACTTTAGAAACATTGTATTTATGGGAGATTTTAAAAAATTTTTGTTATGATAACTTAATCCTCCTGTAATACATCCAACTGTATTATTAATCTATTGATTTACAAAGGGGAGCTTACTTTAAGCAGATTTAATGCTTTTATGTATAAATGATCAATTTCATAAAATAGAAAAATCTCACAAATGGGAGAGACCTTCATAGTTATTTAGTTCATTGGTATCAAAATCAGATAGAAATAGGGTCCACCAAACCGTATGTATAAGATCTCTGAAGCTGCATGTTGACTAGAAAACCATTTATTAGCATTCTCTGTGTTCTATTGTATTTTTATTTATTTTGTTCAATGTTTCCAATTGCATTTTAATCTGATTCTGGCAACGCTTGGAAGTAGAGCAGCAATATGGCCCACAGCTGCATGGTTGACACCTTTCATCTTGTCCAACATGTGCTTGAACATGTGCTAGAACCTAAAAACAGGAATTTATAGTATGTGTGAAAAGTTCTTCCCCACTCCTCTGGAAGACAAACTGTGGTGATAGAGAACTCAGGTATATAAATACATAGAATCATAGAACTTCAAATTAGAAGGGACTATCGTGATCATTTAGTGTTACCTGTCCCTAAGCAACAATCCCTTATAGAGCAATTTCAATAAATAATCGTCAGTTATCCACTTAAAGATTTCTTGTTGAGATCTAATTGGGAACTAACTACCCCCTAAGTTAAGTTATTCCATACATTTACTGTTATAATGTTTTTAGTTATATTGTGATGAAACATGCCATGCTGCATATTTTTACTGTTGTTCCTACATCTGAGACCAAGAAAAAAGAAATCTAGTGTGTATTCTACACAGCAGCCCTCTAACAGAGGAGATATTATTTTTTCTGAACACAAGTATTTTATTCTTGTGTCTGAATAGCTTCATTTTGCATTTTATATTTATATACATATGTACATATCAGAATACACTATAAAGCATAAATTGTCAAAATGATTTGGTATTGTCTAAGAAATAGAGATTCAAAAACAAAATTAGTGCAGCCAGGATTAGATGGAAAGCAGGAAACAGAAAAACAAATAGGGCAAGTCTTTCTGATAAAGTCTTCATTTCCCAAATTATAGAAACTAACCAGATACCAATCAATTAATTGGATGGCTGAACAAATTATAGTATAGGAATGTAATTTCATAAGGGACCATTTCAGGGAGACCTAAAAGTATTTATGAACTGATGGAGCATGAGGGAGGCAAAACTAGGAGAAAAATTTATACAATAACAACAATGTTGTTTAAAATTTAAAAAGAAAGAAAAACACTGAAAGAAAAACACTCTCCTAAACATAATGAATCAGAGGACTGATGGTAAAGTCTGTTACCCACTTCCTGACAAAAAGGTGATGGACTTGGGGGGCAGAAGGAGAACAGTAAGCATTGAGATTTCTTTACCTTCACTATGTGTATTAGTAAGAAGAATTTTGTTGTTCTATTTTAATGGAAAAGAATGAGAGAAAATAGATTTTTGTCACTTAAAGTAAAATTTAATTATTTATAATTTAAAATTTTAATTTTAAAAATGGGATCTAACATCAAACATAGTACAGTAAATGTGTTCGGAATTATCTCTGTTTGGATGCTGTACTTCTGTTCATATTGTTTAAGATTACATTAACTTTTTTTTTGTTTTGCTGTTTTTTTGGAGGTGGAGGGCAGGGCAGTTGGGTTTAAGTGACTTGCCCCCCAAGGTCACACTGCTAATAAGCATTAAGTGTCTGAGGCTGGATTTGAACTTGGGTCCTCCTGACTCCAGAGCCAGTGCTTTATTCACTGTGCTGTTTAGTCACCTCAGATTACATTAATTTCTTTGGCCAAAATATCATATTATATAATTCTATTTATTTTGAAGTCCACTGAAAACCAGTCTTTGCTTATGAACTGTTCTATAATTGTGTTTTCCCAATTCTGTGCTAGTGAAATTTACTTTTGGATCCCCAGTGAAGTAACTTAGGTTTATTTCTATTAAATCAGAGAGAAACAACATAGTGTGATAAGTAGAAGTCTGTCCTCAGAATCAGGTAGAATAGCATTGAAGTTCTATTTCTGACATGTTTTGACTATGTGACCCTGGGTACGTCACTTAAATGCTCTTTGACCAGTACAGTCAAGATTGTAAGTTAAAGAATAGCTATAGATATAACTTAGTAGAATATCCTCCCCTGAAGTTTCCTATAATGATAAAATGACATGAGAATCAAATTATCATGATCATCTTATCATAGATTGGTTTTTGAGATCCATTGGAATCCTGATTCTGCCACTCATTGAACTAGCTGGTCTCAGTTGCATGCTACTCAAGTGAGCTCAACAAGGGAAGAAACTGTCTTTTGTCATTCTTTGTATCCCCAGTGCTTAGCACAGTGTCTGGCATATAGTAGGTGTTTAATAAGTGCTTATTGATACATTACTAATCTTGCTTTCCTTGTATCCAAATCTTCCATAAACATTCAGTAGCACAGAGTCAAGAAGTTCTGTGATTTTCCAGAAGAGACCTGCTTTCTGGATGACATTGATCCATTAGTTTCCATTTTTAGATCACCTAATTATTATCCTTTAGTCCATATCTCTCTGTTTTAACCATAGGGATTTCATGAGACACCAAGTCAGATAACTTTGTTAAAGTGTATCTGTGCTATGCCTGGAATACATCCTTCTTCTACCTATTCGATAATACTGACTAAAAAGAAAGAGTGCACAATATGTTTGATGAATCTTTTCTGGCTACTTGTAATCATTGCTTCCTTTTCTGAGCGCTCACAAATGTTTAAATTAAGAGTTTCTAGAATTTTTACGGCAAGCGAAATCACATTCATTGGACAATAACTTCACAACTCTTTTTGCCATTTTTGAAAACCAAGGCTATATTTATTTCTTTATTTCCAGTTCTTTGATGTTATAGGACATTGTGCCAGGCATTATACCAAGCAGTTCACAAAAATTATATTTCATTCTTTTTTTGTCATTGTACCATCCAATGGTAACATTTATTTATTTTAATTTTTTTTTATTTTTAGTTTACAACATTCATTTCCACAAGATTTTGAGTTACAAATTTTCTCTCCATCTTTCCCCTACCCACCACCCTAAAACAACAATCCCACTGAATATCCTCTCCCCCAATTTGCTCTCTCCTATATCCTCCTCCATTCCCCCTCTGACTTTCCAGTAGGATAAGATGGATCTCCATACCCCAGTGTCTGCACATCTTATTTCCAAGTTGCATGTAAAAATAAAACTAATAATAATTATTATTATATATACATTAAAAAAAGACATTTGATTTTTAAACTTTGGAATTCCACATTCTTTCCCTTCTTCCCTCATCACCCACCTTACTGGGATGATAACCAATTCAATATAAGTTATACATGTGTAGTTACTCAAAATATTACCATAGTGGATATATTTGAAAGACTGACTATATTTCCCTCTATCCTATCCTGCCTCCCACTTATTCTATTTTCTACTTTGACTCTGTCCCTTTTCAAAAGGGGACAGCTTCTAACTACCGTCTCTCCCAATCTGCCCTCCCTTCTGTAATCCCCTCTCTTATCTCCTTCCTCCCTACTTTCCTGTAGGGTAAGATACCCAATTCAGTGTGTATGTTATTCCCTCCTTAAGCCACATTCAATGAGAGTGAGGAGCCATTCCTTTTTGCCTTCCTGTTCTTTCCCTCTATTGTAAGAGTTTTCCCTTGCCTCTTTTATATGAGATAATTTACCCTATTCTGTCTCTCCCTATCTCCTCTCATTATATTCCTCTCACCTCTTAATTTAATTTTTTAGATATCATCCCTTCCTATTCAACTGATCCTGTGCCCTCTCTCTATGTATACATGTACCCATATATACACACACTCCCATGTGTATTTATATGCATATATACCCTCCTATATAAACATATATATGTATGTGTATAAATGTATACACATATATATTCCCTTCAACTATCCTAATACTGAGAAAAGTTTCATAAGTTACAATTATCATTTTTCCATGTAGGAATATAAAGAGTTCAACTTTAATAAATTCCTCATGATTTCTTTTCCCTGTTTACCTTCCCATGCTTCTCTTGCTACTTGTATTTGAATGTCACATTTTCCATGCAACTCTGGTTTTTTCATCAAGAAATCTTGAAAGTCCTCTATTTCATTGAATTATCATATTTTCCCCTGAAACATTATACTCAGTTTTTCTGGGCAGGTGATTCTTGGTTTTAATCCTAGCTCCTTTGACCTTCAGAGTATCATATTCCAAGCCCTTTGATTCCTTAATGTAGAAGCTGCTAGATCCTGGGTTATCCTTATTGTGTTTCCACAACATTCAAATTGTTTCTTCTTGGTAGCTTGTAATATTTTCTCCTTCATCTGGGAACTCTGGAACCTAGCTATAACATTCCTAGGAGTTTTCTTTTTGGAAACTTTTTCAAGAGGTGATCAGTGAATTCTTT
>CM053584.1:220150537-220179068 GCA_028627135.1 Pseudochirops cupreus
GACTTTTCAAGGCATTCTTCTCTTCATTGGCTTTTTGGGCCTCTTTTGCCATTTGAGTTAATCTATTTTTTAAGGAGTTATTTTCTTCAGTCAGGTTGTTGATTCTTTTTTCATCATTTTCTTGCATCATTCTCATTTCTCTTCCCAATTTTTCCTCCATTTCTCTTATTTGGTTTTCAAAATCCTTCGTAAGCTCCTCTATGTCTTGTAATCAGCTTAGATCTTTTCTTAGAAGCTTTTGGTGTGGGACTTCTGACTGAGTTGTCTTCCTCCCGCTCCATGCTTTGATCCTTTTCGTCCCCAGAAAAGGCATCTAAAGTTGGATTGCTGAGCTTGGTTTGCTTCCTTTGCCTGCACATGCTGCCAATCAATTAATTTGATTTTTGAGTGACAATAGAACTCTGCTTTCAGAGGGGAGAGCTTTGTCCCAAATTGCTGGGATTTTCACAGCTGCCAGAGTTATTAGGAGGCCATCGTCTCTGCAGCCCCCACCAGCTTTGGCTCACTGGTCACACATCTCAGGACCACCACCCAAGACCATGATCCCAATCCAGGCAGGTTAAGTAAGGTAAGACCACTTAGACTCTGAATGATTGCTTGGGCCCCCTGCAATCTGCAGGCCATGAGCTCTGAAGCAGCTATGTGGAGGTGGCTGCAGGGCCACCACTTTTGCTGCTTTCTTGCCCTGGGGGCAGTCAGCCAGACCCACTTTTCTCCCCCAAATTTAGCTGAGTTCCACTGACCTTTCACTTTGTCCTTGTTTCTTATGGGTTGATAATTCTGGAAACTGCCACAGTTGCTGGTGATCCACTCTCAGGAGTGCTCCAGCTATGGCTTGTCCTGACCACCCTGGGGCTAAGCCATGGTTTCAGGCCGGCCTAGGATCAGCTCCCAGCCCTCTGAGATGAGCCCTTCCTGTCCCATCTGCTGGACTGCCCCAGCATGAGATATGTTTTTTCTGTAATTTTGTGGGTTCTGGAGCTCTAAAATTTGTTTAGAGTCATATTTTATAGGTATTTGAAGTGGTTATGATGGGAGCTGTGGAGTTCTCCTGCTTCTATGCTGCCATCTTGACTCTGTCCCTATTTTACTTCTTATGAGTACATGTACATAGTAAGCTATAATTTTTATCTCATATTGAATAGGAGTAACAGGAAGGTTTTCTTATGTACATATATTCTAAACTTTAGAATTTATTTTCCTTCATCTTGAATAAGGACCACGGGAATGTCTACTGATACTGAAAGACAAGGGTTACTGGCAAGGAAGAAGGCTGGGAATTCCTACTCTAAGCATCACACTTCAATTAATTGCAAGCTAACAATATATTACCTTTTTTTTTTTTTGGCAGCCATGTGACACTGTTGATTCAGATTAACCTTTGAATAATTAAAAATCATCAGATCTTTTTCACACAGACTTTTCATAAAGAGAAAGGGGGTATTCTAGAGGCCATTAGTTCACATTTTTCATTTTGCAGATGAGGAATTGAGACCAAAAGATGCTAAGTCCAGGACCACTCATCTAGCATCTACAGCAGTATTTAAACTCAGGTCTTCCTGATTCCATGTCCATCACTCTATTCATATGACTCTCCTCTTTTATACTTGAACAGAATATTTTTTGGACCCCAAAACAAGACTTTACACTTATCTCTATTAATTTTCATATTATTAGATTCAGTCTGTTATTTCACCTGTCAAGATCTTTTCGGGAGGATATTGTTCTCAGTCAAAACACTGGTTATCACTCACAGATTATATGAAATCTACAAAGTAATTAATCAAGTCATAAATGTATGCATGTAAGTTGTTGATTAGGTGCTTAATAACTTTATTAACTGCCTGACATGTTGAATGTAACAAGTCCAAGTAGTGATCTTTGAGCAGCTCCACTAGAGACCTTCCTCCAAGATGCTTCAGAATATTAATAATTACTCTTCTGGTACAATTCTCCAATTGATACTGAATTCTCCTAACATAATGCACTGGCATTTATTAAACAGCTATTTGTGGCAGGCACTGTGCTGAGCTCAGTATCTGTACTACAGTATAAACTAAAGCTCTTTATCTTTCCCACAAGGATATCAGGCCAGATTGTGAAATTTGTTACTGTAAGTCAAATATACATGTTATATCAATGGCATTCCCCTGATCTTCCAGTCTTGCAAGTCTGTCAAAAAAGGAAATAAGGCTAGCTTGGCATGGCCTGCTCTTAATGAACATATGTTGGCAATGGGGCTCAACCCTTTGTAACTAACCCACTAATAAACCATCTCTTTAATTAAAAAAATGGAGCTGTTTTTTTTTTCCAGGAATAGAAGTTAAATTCATTGTCATACGGTTTAAAGATTTCACTTTCTTCCGTTTTTGAAGATCAAAATAACACTCAATCCTGTAACATCTTCTTCCATTCTCCATGATTTCTCATATTAACAGAAGCTTAGTAATCAAATCCATACACTCATTTAAAAACTTAAGATTTATAGTTAACCTTTTCACATCTTGGGGGTTAGGGGTGTGGCAACCCCACAGTCTGGAAAATTCAAGTAAAAATTTCTGGCCCTCACTTTTTACCAGAAAAAGTAGTCTGAATATTTTCTTTTTCTTTTATGATAAAACTTGGGTTAAGTATTTGGACACAGACTCTATGTTGTCTGTTGGCCTTTGCATGTTTACTATTGCTTCCATAAAACTCTAAAAAAAATCCCCATTTAATTTCTTATGCCAGCTCACAATATATTGAAAGCATGGTGGAGAAAGTGAATGTGGAAGGGTTAATTGTAGGTCATATACATAGCTAGGTGACCCAGTATATAGAGTCCTAGACTTGGAGTCAGAAAGACCTGAGGTCAAATTTGGCTTATGACCCTGGGCAAGTCACTGGACTTGTGATAGTTTCAGTTTCCTTTTCTGTAAAATTAGGGTAACAGATTTTGTCTCTCAGGGTTGTTGTGAGGATGAAATGAAATGACATTTGTTAAATGCCTTGCAAATACTTAAAGCACTACATAAATACTAGCTAATCATCATCATCATCATTATTTAGGTCCAATGATACTAAATCACTGGAGAAACAGCTTAATTCTCTCTTGTCTTTGTTTCCTTTTCCTAATTTCCAATTCCCTAATGACCACTGCTATTTAATTCTTCCTGTGCCAAAGGTCATTTTACTTGGAGAGGATTAATTGTTTTCCTTAGTAGAAAATCCAATTGTGACCTTTTATACAGGGAGTATATTTTGTCCTTTTCCTTTTCAAAATAAGCATTGTGGCACTTTCCCACCTTTTAAATATAAATAAGTGTTACTTAATAAGGTAAAACACACTGTTCAAATTACTTAGGTATTACAAATTTTTCTCTTGGTTAAACTGCCTTACTATGAATAGGCTTGGCTAATTTATACCACATCCTACCATTGGATGGAGCTGAAGTTTTTTCTAGGTTCTTAAGTACAGGACATGGTTATAGGCTTTGCAGAAATGATTTACTCCTTTAGGTTCACCTAGAATTGTATGGATTTACATTAGAATACTTCAAAATTTAGTAGTATGCCCTGAACTTTACCTATTCATTTCCCTACCTTTTCTTCTTTTTCCTCTGCACCTAACCTAAAGAACTGGGTAAATCCTAAGCACTCATCATCTTGACTTGCATAAAGACAAAGTGCCCCCCACCCTTAATGAGAGATATGGATAAGAAGTCCTTCTAGAGGGTGGACTCAAGATGGCAGCATGGCCAGAGCCCAGGAACAGAGTTCAACTTTAAAAATAATGAATAAAAAGAGCCATGACCACAGGAAGCAACTATGGAAATAGGGAAGATTAAAACACATTTTGACAACAATGTCAAAATGCCTTCATAAGAAGCTAAAAAGGGGAATATGAATTGGTCTCAATCCCAGAAAGTCCTTTTGGAAGAGCTCAAGAAGGATTTTAAAAATTAAGTAAGAGGGGCAGAAGAAAAATTGGGAAAAGAAATGAAAGTTATGCAGGAGAATTATGAAAAAGTAGTTTACAGTTTAGAAAAGGAAGCACAAAAATTGACTGAAGAAAACAACCCCTCAAAAATTAGAATTGGACAAAAGGGGTGTGCGTGTGTGTGTGTGTGTGTGTGTGTGTGGTGTGGGGGGGGAGGGTGCGGGGGAGGAATCCACAGAAGAAAACAACTCCTTTAAAAACAGAATTCAGCAAATGGAAAAGAAAACACAAAATCTAACTGAAGAAGACAATCCATTTAAGATTAGTGGAAACTAATGACTTCATAAGACATCAAGAATCAGTCAAACATAATCAAAAGAATGAAAAATACAAGAAAATGTAAAATACCTCATTGGAAAAACAACTGACCTGGAAAATAGATCCAAGATGAATAATTTAAGAATTATTGAACTACCTGAAAGCTGTGGGAAAAAAAATGAGCCTAGAAAGGTATTTTCAAAAAATAATCAAGAATAATTGCCCTGATATCCTAGAACCAGGGGGTAAAATAGTCAATGAAAGAATCCACTGATCCCAGATCCCCTTGAATACTCCAAGCAATATTATAGTCAAATTCCAGAATTATCAGGTCAAGGAAAAAATACTGCAAGCAGTCAGAAAGAAACAATTCAAATATCAAAGACCCACTGTCAGGATTACACAGGATTTAGCAGTTTATATATTAAAGGATTGGAGGGTTTGGGATATGATATTTCAGGAGCCAAAGGAGCTTGGATTACAACCAAGGATCAACTACCCAGCAAAATGGAGAATAATCTTTTAGGGGAAAAGATGGATATTCAATAAAATAGGGAACTTTCAAACTTTCCTTATAAAAGACCAGAGCTGAAGAGAAAATCTGATCTTCAAATACAGGATTCAAAAGAAGCATGAAAAGTAAACAGGAAAGAAAAAAGATAACAGTAATGGGACAACATATCAAAAGTCATGGGATGCAGTGAAAGCTGTTCTAAAGGGAAGTTTTACATCTCTAAATGCTTACATGAATAAAATAGAGAAAGAGGAGATCAATGAATTGGGCGTGCAACTAAAAAAGGTAGAAACAAATTAGTAACTACCAGTTGAAGACCAAAATAAAAATTTTGAAAATCAAAGGAGAGGTTAATAAAACTGAAAAAAAACTATTAAGCTAAAAAATAAAATTAAGAGATGGTTTTGTGAACAAAAACCACAATAAAATAGATAATACTTTGGTTTATTTGATTAAAAAAGAAAGAAGAAAAACAAATTGCCAGCATCAAAAATGAAAACAGTGATTTTACCACTAATGAGGAGGAAATTAAAGCAATAATTAGGAACCATTTTAACCAATAGTAAATCAATGAATCTGACAATCTAAATGAAATGGATGAATATTTGCAAATATATAAATTGTCCAGATTAACAGAAGAGGAAGAAAATTCTAAACTCAATTTTAGAAAAATAAATTGATTGAGTTATGAATGAACTCCCTAAGAAAAACTATCCAGGACCAGATGGATTTACACATGAATTTTAGCAAACATTTAAAGAACAATTAATTCCAATACTATACTATATAAAGTGTCTTGGAAAATAGGCAAAGAAGGGATCTAGTAAATTCTTTTCATGCACAAAAATGGTGCTGATACATAAACCAGGCAGAGATAAAACAGAGAAAGAAAATTATATACCAAATTCTCTAATGAATATTTATGCATAAAATTTTAAACAAAATATTAGCAAAGAGATTGCAGCAACTTATCACAAGGACAATATACTATGATCAGGTGAGATTTTCACAACAAATACAGAGCTGGTTCAATATGAGGAAAAGTAGTATAATTGACCATATTAATAACAAAAGCAACAGAAATAATATGATTAACCCAATAGATGCAGAAATTTTTTTTATAATATTAATGTATTTATTTTTAGTTTTCAACATTCACTTCCATAGGTTTTAAATTTTCTCCACTTCTATTCCCCCAAGCCAGTGTGCAATATGAAATGACTCTACACTATACATTCTCATTAAACACATTTTCACATTAGACATGTTGCATAGAAGAATTATAAAGAATGGGAGAAAGCATGAGAAAGCAAAAACAAAACAAAACAAAAAAGGAAATGATCTGCTTCACTCCAAATCCTAACTCCACAGTTCTTTCTCTGGATGAGTCCTTTTAAATTATCCTACATTCTTACACTGCTAAGAAGGGCCAAGTCCATCAAAATCAGTCATCACACACTGTGACTGTTTCTGTGAACAATGTTCTGGTTCTTCTCACTTCATTCAGTCAGCATCAGTTCATACAAGTCTTTCCAAAATTTTCTGAAGTATGCGTGGTCATCACTTCTTATAGCACAATAGTATTCCATTACATTAATATACCACAATTGTGAGGATGAAAGTGCAGGCTGTACTAGTACATAGGATGTCCCTGTGGGAGTACAGGATCTGAGGCAGCTTGTGTGCCAGTAAACTGAACATGGACTCAGGAGGCACCCCTGGGTATGGGATGTTTCTGATACAATAGTTGCTAGGATCAAGGGTAACAGTATGTGGGAGAGCTGCACAAGGATGTCCAATAGGGCCGGTTGCTTGGTGGAACTCCTGAACCCATGCTGGATTGGTCTCTCCTCTCATCGGAGGACAGGTGGTGTCCATGAGTCTTCTGGGGGGTATAAAGGAAGGCTGGGAACCAACAATAAATGGAGCCTATTTACCATCTTCTGGCTTCCCTGTCTCTTGATTATGCATGACCCATGAGAAGGTGGGAGCTCAGCCAAGGTCTCAACCCAAAGAGCAAATGGATGGGTTAGAGTCCCAGCCAAAAGGCAGAGGGCTGGGTTAGAGTCTCAGCCCAAAGAGAAGATGGCAACACACAATTTGTTCAGTCATTCACCAATTGATGGGCATCCCCTCAATTTCCAGCTCTTGGCCACCACAAAAAGAGCTGCTATAAATATTTTTGTACATGTGAGTCCTTTTCTCATTTTTATGATCTCTCTGGGATACAGTGCTTGAATGGGTATTGCTGAGTCAAAGGTTATGCACAGTTTGATTGCTCTTTGGGCATAGTTCTAAATTGCTCTCTAGAATGGATCAGCTCCCAGCTCCATCAACAATGAATCAATTTTCCAACTTTCCCACATCCTCTCCAATACTTATTATTTTACTGTTTTGTCATGTTAGCCAATCTGATAGGTGTGATGTGGTACCTCAGAGTTGTTTTGATTTGTATCTCTCTAATCAATAGTGATTTAGATAATTTTTATATGACTATGTATGGCTTTAATTTCTCCCTTTGAGAACCACCTGTTCATATCCTTTGACTATTTATCAACTGAAGAAAGATTTGTATTCTTGTAAATTTAACTCAGTTCTCTATATATTAGAGAAATGAGGTCTTTATCAGAAACAGTGGCAGTAAAATTCTTTCCCAGCTTTCTGCTTCCTTCCTAATATTGTTACGTTGGCTTTGTGCAAACAATTTTCAATTTAATGCAGTCAAAATTATCCATTTTGCATCTCATAATGTTCTCTATCCTTGTTTGGTCATAAATTCTTCCATTCTCCATAAATCTGACAGGTAAACTATTCTTTGCTCTCCTGGTTTCTTATAGTATCAGCTTTCATATCTAAATCATGTACCCATTTTGACTTTATTTTGGTATTAATTATAAGTTGGTGTATGATGTTGGTCTATGCCTAGTTTATGCCATACTATTTTCCAGTTTTCCCAGCAGCTTTTGTCAAATAGCAAATTCTTATCACAAAAGCTAGAGTCTCTGGGTTTATTGAATAGTTTATTATATAGATTACTATAGTCATTGACTGCTGTGTCTTGTGTACCTAAACCATTCCACCAATCCACCATTCTATTTCTTAGCCAATAGCAAGTAGTTTTGATTATTGATGCTTTATAATGCAATGTAAGATCTGGTGTGACTCAGTCATCTTCTCTTGCATTTCTTTTAATTAAATTCCCTTGATATTCTGGACCTTTTGTTCTTCCAGATGAATTTTGTTACAATTTTTTCTTGTTCTATAAAATATATTTGGTAGTTTGTTATGGCACTGAATAAGAAAATTGATTTAGGTAGAATTGCCATTTTATTATATTATCTTGATCTACCCATGAGCAACTGATGCTTTTCCATTTATGTAGATCTGGCCATACACTAGTTTACAAAAAAAAAAAATCCATGGAAAACAAGACTTATTTTAAGAATTTTTTTTAATACATTTAACACAAGATTCAAAATGAGAAACCCTGGATTTATGGGGCTTAGTACAGGGTCAGCCAAGCCTAAAGCATCAGTTCCATTGTGCCCTGCTCTGAGAAGAAAAAGAAAGGATAATGGAGATGCTTCCTCTGAGTATACACTACCATACCCACCCTGCTTTGCATACATTTGGCTGCACTTGAATGTTATTCTTTGTTATGCAGTAGTTGTATGATCTTAATTACTTTTCTAACCTCTTTGGGACTCAGTTTCCTTTTCTGTTAAATGGGGGTTAGATGTTCTCAAAGGTGCCTTTCAGCTAATAACGTTATGGGCTGATGATTTCTAGCAAGCTTTATCATACCAGTAATAAAATTCCAGTATATTTGTTTATAAATTCCATTTTATAATTATTCTAAAACACACCAGGTATTACTAGATGATTAAACTTAAGCTTTTGTGGTAGTTAAAATTCAATGAATTTCTGGCCTTTTGCCTTGAAAAAACCAGCTGGCTATGCAATACACATGAAATAAATGCGCAGTTTGTCATAATTGTACTTAGCTAGTGAACCTCCACCAAATGAAAAATCAGGTCTTCGAAATTTTATGTTATTTCCATTTGCTCTTACCTATCTTCTTATTGTAAGGGGGAAAACCCATCAATGCTAAGTAATGACTAATAGTCTCAGTTCTCACAAAGAAGTAGTGAGCAGTATATAAACTTACACATACAAGAATACAGACGTAGCAATAATGATAAAACTCAATGTTGTGTGAAAGCATTTTAAAAGAAATTAAGCAATATGCAATGAATCATATAAAGTCATCATATTTTTTTTTCATACTGAAATTCCATTGTAATGGCTTTATCTCCAAAACATTAAAAATAGAAAGGAGGGTCTAGTCATACAAAAGTAACCGAAGTTATTCTAAATATAATAGCAAAAATTTGAAAACAACAAAACTTTCCAAAACTTAAAGGAAGACTGACTAAATTATGCAACATTTATGTAATAGAGTGATTCTCTAACATATATATACATACATAATTATAAATTTCTGCATCATACAAGGGAATAGAAAAGGAGCTATATGGAAGATATAATATGAATTCAGCAGGATCAGAGCTATATACACACTGATTAATGTAAAGGGAAGAAAGGAAGCAAGCAAGAAAGAGTGGGAGGGAGAGAGGAAAGGAGGGAAGGAAGGAAAGTAGAATAGGAAGATGGGAAAGAAGGAAGGGAGCAAGGAAAGAAGGAAGGAAGAAAGGAGAGAGGGACTTCAAGGGAAGGAGAAGGTAGAAAACTGTTGCACCCGTCTGAATGAAACATAATGAGAGGCTGAACTAAGATGGTAGTGGTAGGAATAAAGAAGGAGGAGCAGGTACAAGTAACATGTAAATGCAGAACAAAATAATTTGACAACTGATTTGATATAGGACTGTGAAGAGGAGAAACATGAATCAGAAAACTAAGGTTTTTAGTCCAAGACCCTTCCCATCTTCCATCCCCAATCTTCTCATCCTTTTCCTTTCTCTTTCAATCCCAATTTAGTCCACTAAAATGTCCAGATCTTTTTTCACACAAACTGCTATCTAATTATTTCTCTTCCACCTTGCAGGTATGAAGGTAATCTTCAGACCCAAGTGTAAGACATTGTTTTATCATGACTGAATTTCATCTTATTAGCTTAAGGCCACTGCTCTAGTCTGTCAAGATCTATTTGGATCCTGATTCTGTTATCCATCTAGTGTGTTGTCTATCCCTCCCATCTTCTTGTCCCCTGCAAATCTGATGAATAGGTCATCTATAACTTTATCAAAGGCCTAATAGGAGAACAGCCGTGCCATCAATACAATTTAACAAACAAAAAGTAAGTCTACTGTGTGCAAAACTTTGTGTTAGGCACTAGGACAGGGGTTCTCAATCTTCCTAACACTGCCACCCTTTAATACTCATATGTGGGTGTATCTGCATGTGGGCGGACCTGCCTGGAGACGGATAGAGGAGTGGTGTCTTGGTTCCTAAGACCATCGGAAATATGTGTTTTCTGACCCACAGGTTGAGAACCGCTGCAAAGACCAACTTTAGGATTATGTCAAAGAACCCACAATTTATCGGAAAGTAGTAAGGTATGAACTCTCACAAGTATAATACAAGGCTGAAAATAACTATGATCAAATGATCTAAGCAGAATGTTATAGGAAAGGTAAGAAGGCATTCTGCTAGAAATATAAGGGAAGGCTTCATGAGGAAGGTAATATCCAAAAGGGGTTTTAAAGCAAAAGATTTCAAGAGGTGTGACTGTGAAAACAGTTCTTTCCAAAAATGCAAAATGTTCTTTTCAAATGTATGAGCCAATAGAGAACAGGACAGAGTCATATTATGGAAGATCTGTTAGGAGAAACTAAGAAGTGTTTCTTTTATCATGTGCATGACAGCACACTGCTAAAGGTATTCTGACATGGTCAAATCTGTGCATTATGAAGAGAAGGACAGATACAGTATGAAAGACAGTTGGGAGAGAGTAGAAGCTAGAGTTAAGGAGCCTATGGAGGAGGATATTATAGCATTGTATTATATTATTATATGTAATATAAGCTCAGGTGCTTGAACTAAGGTGGTAACAGTGGGAATGGTATGAGAATTTGTTTTCAAGAGAGATTATACAGGTAAAATTAACTATTGATAGAATGAGGGTTTATGTATTGGTGTGATGTGTATCAAGAGGGAAAAGACAAAGATTTCAGAGGCTGGATAACTGAGAAGATCATAGAATCAAAGAATTAGAGCCAAAAAAAAAAAACCTGAGAGATCAATGAATCCAATGTATTTATATTACAGAAGAGGAAACCAACATCCTGAGAGGTTAAATACTTTGTCCTGGGTTCACACAGCTAAGTGCCTGAAAAATTCAGTTCAGTGCTGTGTCTTCTACACCAGAGGTTTCAAACATATGATCTGCAACACTCCCACAAGCATTAGGAGTCATATTAAAATGTAAGTAGTAAATATTTAACAAAATAAATAAAAATACAGTAAAGAATAGATAACATTACATTTTAAAACTAAGTCAATATGCTGCCGACAGGGATCCTTACCCATGGATTAGTGGCCCTGTTTCTAACTAAGTGGGACGCCATTGCTCTCCACCACACATCTCCATATTAGTGGAAAGAGGGAAGGCAAAGTTTATTTTGTAGTTAACAAATGACAAGGAGAGCTTTTCCAAAATGTTTGCTTTAGAGCTCAGAACTTGAATTGTACGACTGATGTTGTTGTTAACAATATCTCCAAATTCTGACTAGTAGTAGAGAAAATCCACATTCTGAAGCTTCTGTCCAAAAAGTCTGACTTTCTCATTAGCCCTTTTTCACATTATCAAAGATGCTAGTTAATCCTTACAATCTCTCCTGATAAAATGGATAAATTTCTAAGATTGCGGGCAGTCAAAGAGAGAATTTCTTCCTGTAACTATTGTACTTGGACCACATTAGAAGAGTAATTGATTTATTTCTTAGTAGTTTTTGGCACTTTGTTTTAGGTTCATTTCCTGTCACAGAATTTATACAATTATTGAGCAAAGTATGACCACTGATCTGTTCCAATTGTAAGGAACAGGACATTTTAAGACAAACTAATTTTAAGTGAAGTTTTACAGAAAGAGAAAGGGAACAGCACAAGGAAATTTACACCTTCATTTTCTCTAATGATTAAGTAATTTATTTATTTATATTATGAAGTCATATATGGTGATGTTTTAAGAAGAAAATCTAAAAAAGATGTAATGGAATAAACATTCAACTAAGAGTCAGCACACCTGGGTTCTCTTTTTGTCTTAGTCACTAACTAGCTTTTTTAATGTGTCTCACCTTGGATAAGTCACTTAACTACTTTGTGCTCCAATTCCTCACCTGTAAAAAGGGAATGATAATTTAGATTATACTTAATTCAGGAGCAGCTAAGTGGCACAGTGGATAAAGTGCTGGGCCTGAAGTGAGGAAGACCCATCTTTATGAGTTCAAATCTGGCCTCAGACAATAGCTGTGTAACTTTGGGCAAGTCACTTAACCCTGTTTGCCTCCGTTTCCTTATCTATAAAATTAACTGGAGAAGGAAATGTCAAATCACTCCAGTATCTCTGCCAAGAAAACCCCAAATGGAGTCACAAAGAACTAGACACGCCTGAAATGACTCAATAACAACACTTAACTCAGAGGAGTGAGTGTTGAGAGGCTGATATGACTGTATATGAAAACAGTACAAGGATATAAGTATTTTTAAAACTGACATTCATTTTTGCCTCTAATCCTTATTTTCAAGAATTCAAAGAAATAGAGAAGTATTTTAAACTGGTTAACTAATTGAAAAAATAATTCAACTTCACTACCATTTTAAAAATAAGTATCTCATTAAAGCATTTAAGGGGGCAGGTAGGTGGAAAAGTAGATAGAGCACCTGCTTTGAGTCAAGAGGACCTGAGTTCAAATTTGGCCTCAGACACTTGACACTTTCTAGTTGTGTGACCTTGGGCAAGTTGCTTAGCCCTGATTGCCTCAGCAAAATAATAATAATAATAATAATAATAATAATAATAATAATAATGATAATAATAATAATAATGAAAGAAGAAGAAAAAGTAGTAGTAGTAGTAGTAGTAGTAGCATGATAAATTAAGGTAACAGAATACTATTGGTACTTTAATATATGACTAATACTCTGAAGAATTCAAAGAAATTGAGAAATATTTGTACAATGTGCTAGAGAACAAGAAAAGTAGGACCAGAACAATACACAGGATGACTCCAAAAATGAAAATGGACAACTAATTCAGATTAAATAAAATAATCTTTCAGGATGTTGGAGGATGAATGATGAAACATATTTCCCTCCTGCAGGTAAAGAAGTTGAAGTCTTTGGATTCAGAATGTTATACACAGTGGCAGATGGGTTTAACTGTGTTGATCACTTTTGTTTAACTTTTTCTTTTACTCAAGGGAAAATCTTATGGATGAGATCATACCAAGAAACGAGTAAAAATTAAAATCGTCACTCCAAATTTTAGAATAAGTTAATTAATATTAAGTTATAATGTACAACCAAAATAATTATTTTATCTCTATAATGTTGTTGTTCAGTCATTTCAGTCATGTCTGACTCTTCATAACTCAATTTTGGGTTTTTCTTGGCAGAGATACTGGAGTGGTTTGTGATGTTCTTCTCCAGATCATTTTACACATGAGGAAACTGAGGCAAACAAGGTTAAGTGACCTGCTCAGACTCACAGAGCTAGTAAGAAGTTGAGGCCAGATTTGAACTTAGGTTTTCCTGACTCCAGGCTGGTGCTTTATCTGCTGCACCACCTAGATGCCTCTTATAGCTATCATTTATCATAATTATTATTATAATGATTATTGTTCTTTCCAGCTATCTTAGGGCCAGTTTTTAACCCATTCTCCCAATTACTTCCCATTGTACTTTAAAAAAAATTTCCAGGTCAGTTGTAAAATGGCAGGCATTTAGTGGCAGGCATTTTATCATTTTTGGCTATTTTGATTATAGGTGCAGGATCCTGTTTTATATGGCACCTTGCTACTATGGAACTTTTTCTTTCTTTTGGCTGTTTTCAGTAAGAAATTCTCTGCCAAGCAAAACAGTAGGAGGGAAACTATAAAAGAGCTTGAAAATACTAAAAAAAGAAATAAGTGAACAAGCAGTGATCTAAACATAACTGGGAGTACTATTCCCATGACCTATGACCAAGAAGGGGAAAAAAAAGAAAATGTACATAATCAAGAATGGATTTCATTTCAGAACCACAGACCTTTATCTTTAAATGGAGCAGCATTTACTCTAAATAGCACATTAGCAGTTACTCTAAAACAAAATATTCTAACCCAAGTTTGAGATAAGATTGCTCAAAATAAGACAATTTTGATTTAAATTTCCTCCTCAAAAAGGGTTTATGAAGTGAAGGAGAATGATATAAAATAGTTTCAGCAAAGAAAGTCATGTTATGAACCATCTTTGCTTGCTGTAGGTGTTGTCATTTACTATAAAAAAACAAACCAACCAGTAAAGCAATGTGTTGTTATAAGCAGCAAAGAATTTTGCTCAAACCAGGCAGGCTAAATGAGTTCTGATAATACATACAATTACAAAATCAAATTGCAAACATTGTTGGAAATTTAAGAGCAACAGTGCTATAAAAATTAATTATATGCCATCATTGACTCAGGCATACCATTCACCATTCAATAATGTACTTAAGCTACAAATAGCTTGCAATACTTAAACTCAAATTAGTACTGAAGACGAAATACAGTAATACAAAGTCTCTTGTAGTTGGTATAACCTTTTTCATTTTTACAAATGGAATAACTTAAATAAATGAGATTGGACCCAATTTCAAGATCTTCTCCCTCCCCCAAACAACATAATTTGGGGGAAACACACTACTCACAGAAGAGATGTAATTACCTTTTGGAGGGGAGAAGTGTATCAGTAGCTTTATGGGAAACAGGTCATTTATTTGATGTTACCCTGATGCCTTGGAAGAGTTCATTCATCTTGCAAGAGTAAACAGCTTCCCATAATAATAAGATCTAGCCTGACATCATTTATATCTCCTGACATTTATATCACATTTCTCCACTCAGTTCAGAGTACATTAGAAACATTTCCCCATTTTTCCTCCAAGAGGCACTACTTGCCTTTCCATTTACGCAAGAAGTTTCTGTTAGCTAGTTAGTCTATAGAGTCCATAAAATGGTTCTTGACTCCATCCTTCTCAATGTCATGAAGTGCTAAAGTTGGCCTAATGGACAAGTTGATTTAGCCAAAAGGAGTAAAACCAGACTATTTGCTCCTTACCAGAAGACAATCATTTATTTGTCTCAATTTCTGTGAAGAAATCTATGCCTAAGGTACTTTTGAGGGACCAAAGGAAAGACAACAGTGGCCTTCCTTTCCTGAAAATTCCCCACAGTGATCTGGTATCATGCCCAACAAGGGCAGCTAGGTGGTGTAATAGAGTGCCAGGTCTGGTGTCAGAAAGACTCATCTAAATGAGTTCAAACCTGTCCTCAGACACTAAGAAGCTGTGTGACCATGGGCAAATCACTTAACCCTGTTTGTCTTATTTTCCTCATCTGTAAAATGACCTTGCAAAGTGGTAAGCCACTCCAGTATCTCTGTCAAGAAAAACTCAGATGAGGTCACAAAGAGTTGGACAAGACTGGACAGCAACAAAACCATCAAGTTATCTCCTCTAATGACAATCAAGTTTGATGTTGAGAGAAGGCATCATGATGTGGTAAAAAAGAATACCTGATTTGTATTCAGGAGACCTAAGTTCATGTGTCAGCTTGGCTATTTAATATCTATGTGAACTTGGGCAAGTGTTACAGTGGAAAAAGTACTAAATTTTAAGTCTGAAGACCTGAATTGATTTGTTGCAAACTGGGTGACCTTTGGCACCTACTATGTGGCAGGCAGACACTATGGTAGGCCTTGTGGACACTAAGAAAAAAGGAAAATAAAGCTCTTAAATCATGGCATTCATGTCCTAACAGAGAAGATAAACATGCTTGTATATAAGTATATTCAAATGGATAAAAATAGTTAAAATGAAACTTTTAAGGGTGGATTCACTAGTAACTGCAGGGAACAGGAAAGCCTCTTGTAGAAGATGGTGACAACTGAGATGGGTCATGAAGGAAACTAAGGATCCTAAGAGGTAAAAATGAGGAAGAATTAATTTCAGGTATGAATGCCAAGGACACTGAGATGGGAGATGGGATAACTCATATGAAAAGTAAATTTTGTTTAAACATAGTGTCCATGAAGGGGAATAATATGCAAAAAGGTTGGAAAGGTAAATTGAGGCCAGGATGTAAAGGGCCTTTTAAGGCCAAACGAAGGCACTTGCTTGGATCCTAGAGGTTATTACCTCTAGAAACCTTTTTTAATTTTGACTTGTGGAATGACATGGTCAGGCATTCCCTTTAGGAGAATCATTTTGGCAGTTATGTGACACATAGATTGGAGAAGGGAGACATATGAGGCAGGGACACCAATTAGGAGGCTATTATAGGGAAAGCAAACCATTTACTTACTCAGGTGTACATTTAGCCCATCTGTAAAATGAAGGGATCATTATAAATCTTATGATAGCAAGTACCAATCATCAGAGAATAAAGCTGGAAGGACTCTAGAGCAGTGGTTCTCAACCTTCCGAATGCTGCCACCCTTTAATACTTGTATGCGAGTGTATCTGCATGTGGGAGGACCTGCCTGGAGATGGATAGAGGAGCAGTGTCTCAGTTCCTAAGACCATGGGAAATATGTGTTTTCTGATGGTCTCAGGAGACCCCTGTGACCCCTGTGAAAGAGTCATTCATCCCCCACAGGGGTTGTGACCCACAGGTTGAGAACCAGTGTTCTAGAGGCTGGCAATTTCTTTTTAGCTCAATTTTTGCACAAAATTTTAAATATTTCACCTATGTGGCAGTTTTCTGTTGGGTAGGAGGCAATTTGTATTTTTTTTCCTCTTTTACTTGTCCCTAATAGTTAAGTCCATTTCTGGTTCTAAAACTGAAAAACAGATGAAACTACCAAAACAGCTACAAAAAAGAGAAAGTCCTACCTAATTCTTTGTATGAGTTACCTGTGTGATAGGTCCCAGACCATTCATCATCATTCTCATTAAGAAGATAAGGAAGATACACCAGAAAAGTGATTTGTGTCATGTCAATCATTAACTGGAAAGTTAAATTCTCACTTTTTTTTTTTCAGTAGAGACTTTACCCAATTGCAAAAGGTCCCATAATTGCTACCTGAGAGTTCTACCTACCATGAGAGTACAACAAATAGGAAATATCTTACTGTTTACTATCACATGTTTATCTAGGTCTGCTATGGTCTCAGGTTACTTGAAGAACTCAATTAAATCTTCAAATAATAGAGTGCTGCAAAGGATAATGAACATTATAAATAACCAAACAGAATATGCAAAAAATGACTCTAATAGTCTGGAAGGAATGCTGAAAATAATATGATGAAATGTAATGGGATAAAAGCCTGAATGATATAGTGAGCAGGCCCTGCATTTAAAAAGGCACGGTACACAAAAAAGCTTTGAGTGCAAGTCCCACCTTTGGTACATATGTATATGCTGGCTATGTGACCCCAAGCCAACTAATTAACTTCTCTTATTAAAACTCTCAAGGCTATAAGTTACAAAGGAGGTGAAGGATTATCATTGGTAGAGCCCAGCTCCTCTCCAGCAGTTTCCTCTTGCACCAATGAAATCATGAATCTGATCTTTTAAAAAAAAATCCTAAAGTTGGATTCAAAAATTCAACTATGGAAATACAAAATGGAAAAGATAACGATAGAAAGCAGTGGCTAAAGAATATCATTTTAGTTGCCTTTTAGTACAGCAGTTGAAGTGGAAAGCAGTACATCATAGTGGTTAGAGAAATGGATTTGTTGTTGAAAAGACCTCAGTCGGTGGAGCCACGATGGCAGAGTGAAAGCAAGGACTCACTTGAGATCTCCCACAAAATCCTTCAAATACTTCTAAAAAGTGAATATGAACAAATTCTAGAGCAACAGAATCCATAAAAAGACAGAGTGGGGCAGATCTCTAGCCCAAGAAAAGCTGGAAGGTTGACAGGAAGGATCTGTTGCACTAGGGTGGGAGACAAGTGCAGTCTAGCACACAGGCTGCATCAGGGCAGTCTCAACCACAGCAAAGCCATCCGAGTGAACTGAATCACAGGCAGCAGCGGTGATTCCCAGACCTCTCAACACAGGGGGTGTTGTCAGAACTGGGTGAAAGAAGAGCACAATACTATGGCAGCAGCAGCAGCTACTTTGGGGGCTATAAGCCCACAGACTGAATGTTTGAAAGTCACCTATTTAAACTTGCGAGAGATAAGATGGTGGAGTAAGAATTAAGTCACTCTGACCCTCCCTTGTTGACCTTAAAAAACCCAGAGAATATAGCACCAGGAAAAGTCCTGGAATAGTAGCCAGCAGAAAGATGGGGTACAACAGTCTTCTAGCTCAGGAGGTTAAGGGGATTAACAGGAAAGATCCCTCTTGCTGTGGCTGAAGGGGACCAGTACAGGATGGGTGGCATCCCAGCAGCAAGCTCCATCTCAGCGGACCAGGGTAGAGGAGCAGGCAAGCACCAACACCAGGCACGCACCACCTCCAGCTCAGTACCAGGTAAACTACCAGAGTACTACAGCATCCAACTGCCAGCACTTGAGGCCCCAGCACAGAAAACCAGTAACCCCTAGTCCCCAGCACAAGATCTGGGACAGTGTCCCCTGGGTCCCAGAAGCAGAGATCATATTTAAAGGCCAGAAAAAGACAAACATGAGCAAGAAGAATAAAAAAAATCAATTACCATAGTAAAATATCTTAGTGCCAGGGAAGATCAAAACACAACTTCAGGAGAAGACAACATGGTCAATATACCCACATCTGAAACCTCGAAGGAGAATATGTACTAATCGCAAGCCCAAAAAGGATTTTAAAAGTCAAATAAGAGATGTAGAAGAAAAATTTAAAAACACAATTGACAAAATGGAAACAAAGTACACTGAAGAAAACAACTTAAAAAGTAGAACTGGTGGGCAGCTAAGTAGGGCAGTGAATAGAGCAACTGGCCCTGGAGTCAGGAGGACCCAAGTTCAAATCTGGCCTCAGACACTTAACACTTACTAGCCATGTGACCTTAGGCAACACACTTAACCCCAACTGCCCTGCCTTCCCCCCTCCAAAAAGAAAAAAAAAGTAGATTAGACAAATGGAAAAGGAGGTACAAAAGCTAACTGGAGAAAACAATTCATTAAAAATTAGAATTGGGAAAATGGAAGCTAATGACTCTATGAGACATCAAGAATCAGTCAAATAAAATCAAAAGAATGAAAAAAAGTAGAAGAAAATGCAAAATAACTCATTGTTAAAACAACTGACCTGGAAAATAGATCCAGCAGAGATAATTTAAGAATTATTGGTCTACCTGAGAATTACAATGAAAAAAAAAAAAAGAGCCTAGACAGCATCCTTCAAGAAATCATCAAGGAAAACTTCCCTCAGGTCCTAGAACCAGAAGGCAAAATTGTCAGTGAAAGAATCCACCCTTCACCTCTTGAAAGATATCCCAAATTGAAAACACCAAGGAATGTTATAGGCAAATTCCAGAATTATCAGATCAAGAAGAAAATACTGCAAGCAGCCAGAAAAAAACAATTCTGATATCATGGAACCACAGTCAGGATTATGCAGGACCTTGCAGCTTCTACATTAAAAGATCGGTGGTCTTGGAATATGCTATTTCATAAGGCAAAGGAGTTTGGATTACAACCAAGAATCAATTACCCAGCAAAATTGAGCATAATCTTTCAGGCAAGGAGGCAGACATTCAATGAAATAGGTAACTTCCATACTTTCCTGATGAAAAGACCAGAGCTCAGTGGAAAATTTGATCTTCAAATGCAAGACTTAAAAGAGACATAAAAAAGTACACAGGAAAGGGGAAAACATATATTCAATAAGTAAAAACTATTTACATCCCTACATGGGAAGATGATACAACTCTTGAGACTTGTTTCTTTATTACATCATATAGAAGAGAAATACACAGACAGAGGGGTGGGTTTAAGTTGATTTTGATGTGAGGATAAAAAACCTAATAAGTGCTTTAAAAAGATTGTAATGGGAGAAGAGAAAAGGAGGAGACAGCAAAGGGTAAATTATATCACATGAAGAGGCACAAAGACATATTACAGTAAAGGGAAAGAAGGGATGGTAATGAGCATTGTTTGAACTTTACTCTCATTGAATTTGGCTCAAGGAGGGAATAACATACTCAAGTATAGAAATCTAACTTGCCCTATAGGCAATTGGAGGGGAAAGGGAAATGAAAAGGGAGGGGGCTAATAAAAGGGAGGGCAGATAGATGGAAGAGGGGGTCAAAAGCAAAACTCTAGTGAGGAGGGAAAGGGAGAAAGGAGGAAGAAAAGCATGAACAGGGAGGGGGACAGGGTGGAGAGAAAGACACAAATAATAATCATGAATATGAAGGTGACAAACTCTCCCAAAAAATGGAAGCAGATAGCAGAATGGATGAAAAATCATAATATTACAATATGTTGTTTACAAAAAGACCTCAGTCAAAAATCTACCTCAGACACTTAACTAGTTGGGAGACTACAGGCAAGTAACTGAACCTCTCTCCCTCAGTTTTTTCCTTATCTGTAAAGTTGGAATAGGAATTCCTCCGACACAGAGGTACTGGATAACATCTGTAAGTTGTTTTGCAAACCCTGAAGCACTTCTTTGAACAAAAAATTAATGACTTAGAAAGAAAATGAACATGAAAATACATGTATTATATTACTTTACCATTCTGACCAGTATTTTTTTCTGATTTCTTAATAATTATTTCACAAATTTGCATCAGAGACCTAATGACTGAATTCTATATTTTACCTACCTGAGGTACCCACTTGGAAGATACAAAGCTGGTTACTTCTATTACTGACAATCCTGTTTTGGAAAGTTGGTTTATAAACTCAATTTTGATATCTGTCGGTACAATGACCTAGAAAAGGAAAAAAAAAAAAAGAGGATTGCAGTATTAATGTACTGAGAGACATAATTTGTAAGAAGAAAAAAATTCATCTAAAGGCAACTGATTTACAAAATGAGATAACAGATGTAAAGCACTTTATAATTCTTAAAGCATTACATAAATGCTAGATCTTAATATTATTAAAGGAATTATGCAAATACTAAGAATACATATTTGTATATCCTTTTATCTGTACATGTCTTCCTCCAATCAAATGCAAGTCCCTGAGGACAAGGAGAATTTCATTTTTGTCTTTTTATTACCAGGACCTTACATTGTATCTGGCACGTAGCAGAGACTTATGAAATATTTATTGACTGATAAATGATGTTATTCATAAACTACTACTCTGGATCATTTTTTAAAATACGAACATTTTAATTAATATTTAACATAAATCTTGTGAATATATTCATTTACCTTTTCATTTTGTAAGCCGTCCCTGGGTCCAACTTCTACTATTTTAACATACTCAGGAAATCCCGATAATTGTGTTGCCTGGAAAAAAAAATAAGAAAAAAGCAAATTTTTAAATTGTTATTTACTCAATTAAAGTAGAAGAATCAGTGTAATTACAAAGGTTGGAGAGATCATGTAGACTATTATAACTTGGCAAGAATTGTCTTTATAGCAGATGTAACAAATGGTTTATTGTATTCAATTAAATAAATATTTTTTTTTTGCCTAGTATTATTCAAGGTGCCAGGATCAAAGGACACATAAAAATAATATCTGCATTCAAGGAGCTTACATTCTACTGGGCATATAAAAGTATACATAGATATACAAATATAAAATAATTTGATGAATAAGGTAGAATTAACTTTTTGGGAGCATCAGGAAAATATTCATAGAAGAGAAAGAACTGAACTGAATGAATCTAGTGCTTAAGACAGTGTCTGGCATAAAGTAGGTGCTTAATAAATGCCTGCTGACTTAGAAGAAGATAAGATTTCTGAGAGGGAACAATGAGGAAAGAATACATACCACGTTCGAAGAAGAGTACACAACTGCTAGAGACCCAAATGGAATGCAAAGATTTTTTCATTCAATCCTTTCTGACTCTTTGTGACTCCAAAGTTTTTTGGGCAAAGATACCAGAGGCAATGATATATTTCCTTCTCCAGTTCATTTTATAGATGAGGAAACTGAAGTAAACAGGGTTAAGTGACTTGTCTAGGGTCACATAGCTAGTAAGTGTCTGAGACCAGATTTGAATTCAAGATGATAAGTCTTCCTGACTCCAGGCCTGGTGTTTTTATCTATTGTGCTCTGCTCCATGCAGAGAACAGGTAATAGCTATTAGTTTCTGAAGATTTTAATATTAATGTAAGAAGATTGTATCTATCTCATTTTTAGAAAGGGTATCTACCCTGGAGTTGGATAAGTATCCTGGCCCAATCCTGAGGAACGTGTGTTCTAGGCTCTTCCTGGGGGGAAGCAATGAACTCCCATGATCAATACCCAGTGACTGCTGATGCTACCTAATGGTAGCAACTAAGAATATGTGACAGGAGCAGTCTTTTAAGAAATAAACCCTTCTTTCCCACAATAAACATAAACTGCAATCACTTTATTTTTTGTATTCCTTTGGAAGTTTCATCTTCCTTGAACTTTTAAATGAGAGTGAAGCAAGTGAGAGTTGGGATTTGCCTTTGACTACCACCTCCTCCCCCCCCAACTGATATGAGGACTTAAAGCAAAAGCTAAAGTTTAGCATGGTCTACACCTGACCGTGTGAGTCAGACTGGAGTCTGTAGGCTTTCGGTTCCTAGGATTCCTTCTTTTGTCTTTCTATTTCATTTTCTGAGCATAGGTCAGTAACTAATGGTCCCAGGAAATGTATGGGACTGCCAATAAAACAAGTCTAGGAAACCTAAGGAGCTACTTTGTTAATCATCTTGATTATGAAAATTTATGAATTCCTGAGTTGGTCACTAGCTACCCAGAAAGAGGAAAGTTCCGTAATAATACAGTTTTTAAAGGAACAAAAGGAACACCAAAGGAAAGATGTTGCAGTAATGTAACCAAATCCATAGGATGAAAGGGTCAAGAAATTTGGAAGTTTCAGCCTTCCATAACAATGGCTCTCAATTGGTCAACAGTACAAGTCTGAGATTAATGAGAAATATCCATTCAGTAGTTCCACAAAGGGTCTTTACATTTTGGGGAAAAATAGTAATTGTAATACATTACATAACACATCCTATATTAATTTATGTTCACCTTTGAGTCCTTTCTATATTTTCTATGATGAGGAAATAAAGTCATTCCATATGAAATGTCCATATTTAAAATCAGGTACTTTTGCAGGAGGGTATCCCATCATCCACTTTGAGAGAAATACTATCTCTGGGCCATATCTAAGCTTTGTTTTAGAGATTTTGTCAGAACCTTACTTTAGGGTGGAGGCAATGGCAAAGAAAGAAGTTGACCTCTTTGAAGGTCAACCCTTTCCCTAAATGAGCCTGGGTCTGTGTAAGTGCAGAATCCCTCAGGATTAGCCCCTGGGTTACAGGATACACTAAGGCTTTGAAAATGTGAGAACATTTCTATATGAAATATTTTCCTAATCATACTTCCCTTAAACATTAAACTTGAAACCAGGTTGTAATTTGTTTGAGGATGTGGACTCTGTTCTCTATTTCCTTTCTATCCCCCATAGCACCCTGCAAAGCAACCAACAAATATCTGAGTGCCTGCTATTTGTAATCTACTCTGGTAGCAGCTGTGGGGAAAATAAAGGAAAAATGAGGATCCTGGACACTTATATCTACTTTGAGAGACTTGAAGGTCTACAGAGAAAAAGTTTAGTAGCCATTAATGCCAAAAGTATTAAGCCTTTGATTATGAGGGCATTTTAGCTCACACAACAGAAAGTAAAAATGGAAGGCAAATGAACACCTCATGGTGGATGAGGAGGAGGAGAATAAAAGGGGAAAGAATCAAAGGAAACATCAGATCATTTGAAAAACAATTGTAAACCAAATCTCTGGAAGTAGCAGGATATATAAGCTTTGGGCGGCACCTGGGCTAAAGTGCCTCAGTACCAATAACAGCAGAAGAATCTCAGAACCAAGTCATATATTCCCTTCCCTTGACTGGCACCTGGGTTATTCCATACTCTCAGTCACTTGTCTACTTCTTCAGCACATGATATTATAATATGCCAAAATCCAGGGTGTTTTATAGGCGAGCATGTGGTCTCATTCAGCTGTATCTGACTGCTCTACCTCTAATGTCAAGGGCAGGGAGGCAGCAACTGTAGAGGTTGCATGGGTGGTGGAAGTTCCTGGAAGGGAAAGTCCAGATATGAAGATCTCCATAGAAAAGTCAAAGAAAGGATAATAGACAGGAGGGGGAGATATCTCTAGAGCAGAGATACCCCCCAAACTGAAGCCAAACCACTTTGTGGAGTGGGGAAGGAATATTTTAAAAATATTAATCTTAATAACATTAACATTTTAATAATGCTAACCTTAAAAATCTTAAATATCTTATTTATAATATCTTAGTTATAGGGATGGTTTATGATCATTTAGAAAGGAAAGTGGTAACAAATGAGAGCCAATATATGTTCATCAACATCAGAACACTCCAGACTCTCTTTATTTCCTTTACTAATGATACTAGAATTATTGACTGGGAAATGCTATGAATATACACAATTTACTGCAATTTCAGCAACAAATATGTCATGTGTATAAAATATCAAGTCCAAGGTTAAATAATAATATGCATAAATAGATTCAAATGGTTATGTGATGGGTCAATTAACTGTAAGGTTTTCAACATACTATCTCAGGTATTTGTCCCTTGATTCTGTATTGACCAGGACTATGATCAGTGACTTGGATAAGGGTATAGAAAAGATATTTTTTTAAATGTTCACATAACACAGATCTGGAAGGGATAGCTAACAGACTCCATGATTTAATAAACTTAACCCCATCACCTTGTTAGATAAAGGTGAATTTTGATACTCAACACTGCTTCACCCTACTTTGCTTCTCCCCTCTAATTGAAGAGCTAGAGAATGGAACACTGAACTTCTCCCACAGCCTTCTTTTAAAAGAGGTCTCACAATCTTCCAGCTAGCTCCATTTTTCATAGGCAGTTCTATTTGCCTTCAACTTCACAGAACAGCTTGGTGTGTCTTCACCTCCTTTCATTTTCCTTTTCTGTGTTGTCTTCCCCCATTAGATTGGAAGCTACTCAAAGGAAGAGATCATCACTCTTTCTTATTTGTATTCTTAATGCTTAGCACAGGGCCTGAGGTGGAGTAGGTACTTAATAAATCTATAGTGAACTGAAATTGCACTGAATTAAGGACAGAATTAGAATGAGGAAAGTTCTTGACAAGTTAGAATGAAAAAAATCTGAATTTAATAAAAATGAAAATACAAAAGGGTAAGTGTAAAATATTTAATTAGAGTTTTAAAAAATCAACTATACAATTACAGAATGGTAGAGGCTCAGCTGGCAGGTAGGTGGCTCAGCAGAGAGAGAGTGCCAGTCCTAGAATGAGGAAGACCTGAGTTCAAATTAACCTGAGACATTTGTTAGCTGTGTGACCCCTAGAAAGTCACCTAAACCTCTCTGATTCAGTTTCCTCATCTATAAAGTAAGCTGAAGAAGGTAAAGGCAAATCACTCCAATATGTTTGCCAAGAAAACCCCAAATGTGGTCATGGAGAGTAGGACATAACTGAACAACAAGAAGAAGCTTAGCTAATTAAAGGATCCCATGAAAGGGATTCCAGGGTATAAGCGACATGAAAGGAAAAAAGAAAAAGCTAAGTGATCGCAAGCTTCATTAAGAGAGGCAGGAGTGGGTCAAACAATAAGTCATGAAAATGATCAATAATTTCATCAAAGAGAGTGACAATAATGAGACAAGATACAAAAATTTATGGGATGCAAACAAAGCAGTACTTAGGAGAAATTTTACACCTCTAAATGCTTACATGAATAAAACAGAGAGAGAGAAAGAGATCAATGAATTTGGCATATAACTACAAAAGCTAGAAAAAATGCAAATCCCCAATTGAATACCATATTAGAAATTCTGAAAATCAAAGCAGAGAGTAATAAAACTGAAATAAAACTGTTGAAGTAATAAATAAAGCTAAGAGATGGTTTTCTGAAAAAGAAAACAATAAAATAGATAAATCTTTGGTTAATTTGATCCAAAAAAAAAGAAGAAAATCAAATTACCAGTATCAAAACTGAAAAGGGTGAATTCACCCCACCAATGAAGGAGAAATGAAATCAATAATTAGGAGCTATTTTGCCAAACTGTATGCCAATAAATCTGACATTCTAAGTGAAATGGATGAATATTTACAAAAATATAAATTGCCCAGATTACCAAAAGAGGAAATAAAATATTTAAATAACTCCAGTTTAGAGAAAGAAATTTAACAAACTATCAGGGAATTCCTAAAAAATATATCCAGGGTCAGATGAATTTACAAGTGAATTCTACCAAATCTTTAAAGAACAGTTAGTTCCAATACTATATAAACTATCTGGAAAATTAGGTGAAGAAGGAGTTCTACCAAATTTCTTTTATGATACAGATATGGTGCTGATACCTAAACCAGGAAGAGCCAAAACAGAGAAAGAAAATTATAGATCAATTTCCCTAATGAATATTGATGCAAAAATTTAAACAAAATATTAACAAGGGATTATAACAACTTATCATGAGGATAATACACTATGACCAGGTGGGATTTATACCAGGGATGCAGGGCTGATTCAATATTGGGAAAGCTATTAACATAATCAAACATATCTGTATCTAAACCAACAGAAATCAATGATTATCTCAACAGAGGTAGAAAAAGCTTTTGACAAAATACAGCACCCTTCCCTTTTGAAAATACTAAAGAGCATAGGAATAAATGGAGCTTTCCTTAAAATCATAAGTTGTATCCATCTGAAACCATCAGCAAGCAAAATCTGTAATGGAGATGAGCTAGAAGTCTTCCCAATAAAATCAGGGGTGAAACAATGATTCCCTTATCACCACTATTATTCAATATTATACTAGAAATGTTAGCTTTAGCAATAACAGAAGAAAAAGAAATTGGAGTAATTACACCAGGCAATGAGAAAATAAAACTATCACTTTTTGCAGATGATATGATGGTATACATAGAGAATCCTAAAGAATCAACAAAAAAAAATACTTGAAATAATTAAAAACTGTCTCTTACCAACAGCTCAAAAGGTCCTACAAGTATTTTGCTTTTGAAAGAACACACTTAACTGCAAAGGAATTTAATTAAAAAGCATATTAATAAAAATAATGAAACATTCATTCCATAGATCTTGAGCTCACTCCCCCATAAATAACTCACACCCTTAGTGAAAATAGAACATTCCATCTAGAGACCTTGAGCTCACTTTGCCACAAATACTCACACCCTTAGTGAGAAGAGTAAACATATGTAAAGAATAATAGCCTGAAAATTAAGGGGTATGCATAAATCCATACCACAAGGGGTACATACACATATGAGGAACATATGTGACAACAAATCATACTTGGAGGGACATCATATGCCTCTACTGCTTCTAAGCTGCCAGTGTCTTCTGGTGATACTAGTGTGATGATTTCTTCTGGGCCTGATCCATGGCAGAACCCTCCATTTTTCCCTGATGATTAATATATTTAGATGAGGTCCCATGATTACCAGTGCCACATTCAAAAGGTGATTAGTAACTCTCTTTCCTGATAGCTCTTTTATCCACTTCAACCAATCGCCAGCTCCAGCTCTCAGCTGTATTCCTCAGCAGAGATGCCATTTCAAGGACTATCTGATAGTCTCTTCTCTGATCACTGAAACTGCTGCAGTTAGCAGGCCTTCCCCATGTAGGAATAATGTTAACACAATGACTTTTAAATCAATCATTTCAAAAAAACGACTCACTGTCTTGTGAATACATTTGAAAATAACTGAATTTTTCTAGAATGATTTTGAGTGAATATTAGTTACAGTTAAATGTTAACAAAATAATAGTTCATATTTATATAGCTCTTTTAAAGTATATAAAGCTGTTTCATTACAAGAACCCCATGAGCTGGGTAGTGTGAATGTAACTACCCCAACTTTTATAAGTAAAGAAATTGAGATTCAAATATATATTAAATGTCTTGCCTAAGCTTTCATAACTAGTTAGTGTCAGAGTTTGGATTTGAACCTAAATCTCTTAATTCAGTTCCAAGACTTCTTTTTACATTTGCTACGTGACCCTTCCCAGAAGACCTAGTTCAAATTCTACCTTTTAGTGAAACCTTCCCTAATTTTCCCCAATATCTCCACCTCCCAAACACACAAAGGTATGAGTTCTTCCTTACCCAACCTCATAGCACTTTGTTATTTTTCATATGTACTTTGAAAGTCCAGCGTTCCATAAAGGAAAGACAAGTAACCTCAAAGCCCAAAAGATCTGGGTTCAAATTCTTTTTTTTTTTTGTATCACTAGTATTTATTTTGAATAAAATATGAACTTAATGCATTAGAATTTGGAAAGTATTTTTTTGTTTTTTTTTCTTCATCATTTTTTTTAATTAAAATTTTTTTTGAGTTACATATTTTCTCCCCGTCTTTCCCCCGCCCACCACCCCAAAACAGCCATCCCAGTGTTTCCCCCCTCCCGTAGTCTATTCTCTC
>CM053584.1:220179568-220197958 GCA_028627135.1 Pseudochirops cupreus
TTAGAACTAGGGCATATGAAAATCATCTGAAGGAATTTGGATTTTTATCACGGAGAAGGTAAGGCAGGTGTGTGTATATGAGTGGAGGAGGGGTGTGCAAGATGACTTGATAGCCACCTTTAAGTATCTGAAGGACTCTCATGCAGAACAGGAACTATGTGTTTACTATGTGCCACTACTCTGCTAAGTGACAGAGACACAAATAAAGGCAAGCCATACAATCACTGCCCTCAGAGAGCTACTGTTTAATATGGAAAGACAAAGTCACAACATAAAAGGGAGCTGCATCAGGTGGTGATGTAAGGCATGATCTGGGTGGAGATGGCTTGGCATGTGCATGGCAGGGGAGAGCTTGATTACCTGATAGTGATGTTGTATATGGGATTGCTGTTCCTGTTTGGATTATATCTTATCTTTTCCCTTTCAGCTCTGAGATTCTGAGATGCTGGCATTCATTTTCTACAAATCATTCTTATTATTTTCCATTAATTACAATTGCCATGTAACTATTTTAAACTGGCATACAGTGTCAGCAATTTTTTCTGTAAAAATAAAATGATTATCTATGCTTATTTATTTGAATTATTTGTCACCTCTTCGTGTCTGGAGAATTTAGATCAGTGCTTTGTGCATAGTAAGGCCCTTAAGTGTTTTTTCATTCATTCATTCATTTGGTCATTTATTTCATCAGTCATTCAGACTTGAGCACAGTAATGAACTAGGTACTGTCTAGAACATACCAGTGCATTTGATATATTCTCCATAGGAATGGGCATTACTGACTTTTTTTTTTTAATAAATCATGTGAGGATTTAAACTCTTGAACTCCTCTTTTTAGTTAAATTAGATCACCTCTTCTGTGAGTTTCTTTGAAGCAGTGAACCAAAAGTAAAGCCAGACATTAATATTCTGCCCTTTTACATTTGATTTACTGTAGTTGCTATCATGCAGGACAGGCAACTGGCCTAAATATTGTTCATGGATTTCAGTTTGTTAGTTGCGGATATTATAATTATTATTGTGTACTTATTACCAGGCTGTCCTGCAGCCAAAATTCAGTTTGACCAACTATGTCCTCTGAAAATTCAAAGTTTTTTGTTAAGAACTGAAATATGAGTAACTAAACTGATTATTATTATTTCAAGGCCGATGCGTTAAAGGGGTTGGTGATTTTTGAGCACATCATACAGAAAAAGGATGCTGACATTCCGACTTTTGTCATGCTTAGAAGAAACTATTGCTGAATAGTACGCTGATTACCTAATTTGATCAATTATCCTTTTGATTAATACAGTGCCTTTTCTTTTATCTTGAATTAAGAAATAAAACTTCATACCTGTGCCAGAAAATGCAAAAGTCCAAAGATCTTCAGAAAATAAGCGAGCGTCTCTGAAATGATGTGGTTAATGAAAACGGAATAGGAGAATGGAGTCCTACTTTGAGATTTTTTCTACTTTATTGCAGTTTTTTCCTCCTGATTGGACAGTCATTGATAATGTATTTTCATCAAATAACTGTAGGTCCTTCATCAAAGTTGTTTTTGTTCTGTTAGGCTATGTATATTTTTAAATGACCAAAAAATATTTTCACCTGTAATTAATCTAGGATAGTATTTTTTGTTTTGTTCCACATGCAAAAACAATAATTAAAATAAATTTATATTTCTATAATACTTCATAGTTACTCACATCATTATATGAATTAATCTCATTTGATCATATCACCATTCTCTGTGTTTATACACAACCCCACACTTCCCCCTCACCCCCCACACAGTATTACCTATTGATAGCTTTGAGAGTTGTGTTTTGTAGTCAAAGAGCTAGGAGAACAGACGCTTACTCTGTTATAGCAATTAAATATGAAGGTTATATTTTGGATCACCATGTCCAAATGGCAACTCTATGACCAAAAGATATGGAGCATAATATTCTCCAATGATTTGAGAATTATTACCAGGCAAAGGCCAACAGAGAGGCACATGGTGGGTATGAGTGGTCTGTGACATATAACCAATAAGGAAATACAAAGAATAGTGGAAAGGATGTTATCAGGGAAATTTATGATAATAATAAGTTGAAGATGGGTCCCATAGTAAGATATGACTGATAGATGTATAGCTAAAATGCCAAGGGGTATCTTTGAAATGTCAGGAAGTGACAACTGGTTGGACAAAATTTAGTGGAGAACTTTTGAGAGGACATGAGCAAGAGTTGCATAGTTCAGGTTGTTTTGGACGGGATGTATTATGTATCGTGGGAGGGAATGTCCAAATCGTTAAGATTTCAGATACATTTGAGGAGGGGAAGTAGCAGTAGTAAAAACAACCACTGATATTTACATAGAATGTTCAGGTTTGAAAAGCAATTTACATATACTAGTTCATTTGAGCTTATGTTTATATGTTCCTGGGATAAACTATGTCTATAATCACAAAACAAGCCCAGCTAAGTGCAGAAAGACTCAAAGCCAGGCTAGCTGCTGAGTGATTAGTTTTTGGTCACAATTCGCAAAGACTAGCTATGAGGAATAGAAGGGTGATGATCTATACTGGTAGAGGGATTGCTCATATTTATGAATTTATGGGCCGTTTGAAGTTTTGAAGAAGTTGCTTAAAACAAGATACTTCACAAAACTTTTGATTTCACTTTCATTGGCTAACTTCACAGACATTTAGTCAGATTTGTGACTATATGAAAACAGAAGAGAATCCGAAGAAATACTAATACCATCACAAGGAATTAGTTGATTTTTTGGGCATTAATAGACCCTATAATCTACATTTGAAAGACTTGGGAGTCTTGTCGTTATTGGTACTGAAACAAAGATCTACAATTTCATGTGAGGTGCTGAGGTTGTTAAGGTAATTGGGATGACAGCTTTAGGTGTAGTTGTTTTATTACCCTCTTTTGCCCCTTCCTTGGCTTAGTGACAGGACTCAATGGCAATTAACCTCCCTCAGACAGTTCAGCCTTACTGTGGCTACTCTGGTTTTATGCCTGGAGGTATAAGTGATAGAATCACATCTACTCGTATGCAAAGAAATGAAAAAATTAATAGTTTAGTTGTGAAGTAGAAAGGAAATGCGTGAGAGAGAAAATTATTTGGTTAAAATAAAGTAATGCTGACTTCAGACTGCTGATAAAAACAGAATCATTTTATGGACCCTGGCTTACATGAAGAATTACTAATATTTATGAGTTAATGTGTACTTAGGAAACCAGGAAATGCTATTTAATGAAATAACTTCAATTTCTGTGCCTGGATCGTTGGTTCCTCCTAACTCTAACTTGTATTCATGAGTTGCTGAAGTTTCTTATCTTCTAATATTTAAATTAATGTTGCCATCCTAGATAATTTGTTTAAAGTACTAATGTGCCTTGATAAGTATTTGCTGTCTTTTCACATTAGAGCATTTTGGTTTCTATATGATACCTTCTGTAGACTAGACACTCCTGAGGGGTTCAGAAATTCCAGCCAGTAGAGGGCATCAGAAGAGTACTTAGTGCACAAAGGTATAGGAGAGGTATAGGAAATTGTACACCAGCCCAAATGAGTTTTAAGGCTTCTGGACTTCAGAAACTTTGTTGGGGTAAGAGGGAACTGGATGTTCAATTTTCCAGAGATTTCCTGTGTTTATTATTATAAGATGGTGATTTATTAAAACTGTCTTACTTCTTCAAGCAGACCAAGGTTTCCTCTGAGCTACTTAGGCTAAGATGTATGGATTTTATAGCAAGAGGCTGTGAGAGAGACAAGGCTTGAGGGTGCCCCAGTTTAGGTACTTCCTTTAGTTGTTTGGAGTGTTTTTCACCCAGAATTATCAGGAAAAGATACAGCTTTATTGCTGATTGTTAAAACCCATAACTAGAGGGAGACAGGGACAGAGACAGAGAGAGACAGACAGAGATTATCACTTAAGCTGAGTTTTGATTTATAGGACCTGAAACTACATTGTTTATACTTGTACAGTGGTTGACATCATCAGTGGGGAAGTAATTGTTTTTTTTCCCCCAGTTGTACTCCTACACACAACATGAAACACATTATCTATCTCTTATTTGAAAATATTGGACCAGTGGATAGATTACTCCTTTTGAACAAATTCTGAAGTTCTAAAAAAAATAATAACAACACAACAAATTTATTCACCCCAAAAATACACTTATCTGGAAAAAACAAGAGTTCCATGAACTTTACAAACTAAACTGGTAAACTTAATTTTGAGCCCCAAATTATTAAACACTTGATATGTAAGCTCTGAGAAAAGGAAGACAAAAATGCACTGTTTTTAACAAAATAGTGCTGTATTTGGAGTCACATGACCTGGGTTTGAATCTTGGCCAAGGCACTTTTAGTTCATGTGGCCTTTGTCAAGTCACTTAACCAATTCTATGAGTTTCAGTTTTGTTCTCTTTAAAGTGAAGTTTGGGCTAGATCATGGTGAGAAATATGCAGTCTCAAGGCCACAAGTGGCTCTCTAGGTCCTCAAGTGTGGCCCTTTGATGGAATCCAAACTTTACAGAACAAATCCCCTTAATAAAAGGATTTGTTCTGCAAAACTTGGACTCAGTCAAAAGGCTGCACCCAAGGTTACATGTGACCTAGAGGCCACAAGTTCCCCACCACTAGGCTAGACTATTTTCTTTCTTTCTTTTTTTCTTTGGACAAATGCCAGAACACAAATACAGAATAGAGAAAAGGAACAAAAATATAAATTTAAATATTCGAACTTAAATACAAAGTTAAAAAAAGCATGTGGTGTGCACAGCAGAACATAAGAGAAGATTCTAAATAGGTAACAAAAAATTTTTAATTCAAGAAAGCCTGTATGATAAATAATACTTATTGTGTTGAGAATTGTCCATCTTTGCTTCCTTGGGGGTTTTCTTTTATTCTCTGCTGTGCACTTTTCTACTTTCTTCTTTTTTCCCTCTACCCCCAGAAGGCTACAATAAAGTTTAGATATGTTTGTTTACAGCTATAAATATAACCATGCACATATACATATATATACATATATAGATATAATCTTTCCCAAACATATTCTGCTCCTGATCTTTGTTTTTATGTTTGTGCATTTATCTTGTTTTTTGTCCCTCTGTATCAACAATGCAGTATTTACAATGCCAACAGTAACTATAAGTATGCTGATATGGTTATTAATCACAAAATGTAACAGGCTCTCTACATGGGAACTATAGCTAGAGCATTTATTCAAATACCAGAAAACTGAGTCCCCAAACCAGAAAGTCAAAGCCAACACAGTAATGATGAAGTTGGCACATGTAGTTAATGTAGTAAACACCCACATTCTCAAGCTTCAAAATAGAACTGGCAAAGATCCTTCTCTCCTCACACAACTGCTCAATGTCCAGGCAGCTTGCTCCCAGCAGCTCCACCCCACCCCCTGCCGTTCCTGTCCCTGGCAGTCCTCAGCAGGAATCCTTAGCGGAGATTCTGGCAGGTTCAAAGAAAAAGAAGTTCACACCACAACCGCAGCTGCTGCCACTGCTTCTAGTCACCATAGCACAGACACTAGCTTGGCTCCAGCTTTTTCTTGCTCCACCCCTTTCTGCTGCATCAGCAAGTTCAAGGGGCATGGAAGATCTTCAAATCCCATTATCATTACATCCTCCTGCCTCTTCTACCCACTACCTTGGCCTCCTATTGCTTGCCTACTCCCTCCAAGAATGCCCCCTATTTTCCCACTCCCATAAATCTAAACACCCTTCTATACATCATTTACCTATTCCCTTGCCCTTCCTTCTAAAGATCCCTCCCTTGTCTTCTCCCCTCTACTTATACCCCTACTGTTTTATTTCCTCTGGCTATTTAGAAGACTTTTATATTCTTCTGTGTGTGTGTGTGTGTGTGTGTGTGTGTTGGAAACTGAATTTTCTGACCTACTCTACCTTCCTCCCAGAATCCTCTCCAGATAGATGATTTTCAAGCTACATTTGTGATTCTATGGGAGACCATTTAGAGTCCTATGGATTCACTTAGAGCAGTTCATGATCCATTAATTTAATTTCCTTTTCTGACATGATTATTAAAATTATTATGATTATTAAATAATTACAGTTTGTAGAACAGGTATGCTATACATCAAGGAAAGATTAGTGACCTGATATATTCTGGATTTAGCAGTCAGTGACAGAGATTCTGATGAGTATCTGGTAGAAGGAAGAAGACCTGGATTTGGAGTCAGAAGATGTGACATCAATCCAGGCTCTGCAATTTAGTATTTGGGGCCTTGGCAAGTAACCTTTCAGGGCCTCAATTTCTTCATCACTGAAATAAAGTGGCTGGACTAGATGGTCACTTCTGTCCCTTCTAGCTCTAAATCTATGAGTCTATGCATTTGATCTGAAAAATAGTTCAGTCAGAAGAAGGTGAAATTGTTAGCAAATACCACAATAAATTAAAAATGGATATGGATTATTAAATAGATATGAAAATTTAAATGGATATACAGAATGAATACTGATGATGATACCACAAAAAGTTAGAAGATGTGTATATCATATGCTTTTAACAGCTATGGGTAGGCAATGAATTCTTTACCAAACAAAAGATAGAAGCAAATACAAAAGATAAAATAGATAATTTTGACTATAAGAAATTGAAAAGCTTTTGCACATACAAATTAATGTGTCTGGGATAAGAGAAGAAGTTATTGAGTGGGAAAAATATTCATATTGGCTATCTTGGTAAGTGTTTAGTATGAGATATATAGAAAATTAACAGAAATATTAAAGTTCCAAATCAATCCTCAATAGATTGTTAAAGTTTATGAAGGAAAACAAAACAACAGTTCTCTAAAAAAAAGAATTGAAAACTGTTAATAACAATATGAAAGAATGTTCCAAATCAAGAAGAGAAAGAAAAATCAAAGTAATTCAAAGCTTACCTTGCACTTAGCAAATTGGCAAAGAAAAACAAGAGAACTGGCAATGTTAGAGGGGTTGTGGAAAGAGAGACACATGAACAACTTATTGGCAAATCTCTAAATTAGTACAACCATTCTGGAAAGTAATTTGGACTTTTGCAAATGAGCTGACTTCATAGTCCAGAATCTTAGAGATTCTGCTGCTCTGCCGTATAACCCTTTGTAAGAGCAAATAACTGGAAACAAAATGCATTCCTGTTAATTCCCAAGTAATGGCCAAACAAATTGCCATACATCAATGTAGTGTGATTTTCACAGTGTTCTAAGAAACCATGAATATGATAAACACAGAGAAATGTGAAAATACGCATAGTAAACTAAGCAGAGCTAAAAAAAATGTATACAATGGCTACTACATTGTACATACAAAGAACAACTACATATAAAAGAAATGTGAATGTTGCGAAGTTACAAAGAACAAGTATGACCCCAAAGAAGAGATATGAGAAAACACTTCTGCTCCTTTGCAGTGATGTAGAGTGCAGAGGTCCACTGGAGTAGAAAATTGGTTATAATATCACGATTTTTTCATGGCATTTATAGATTTTTGCTCAATTTATTTCCTCTCTCTTAAAAAAAATGCTGTAAGAGATGGTTCTCTAGGGACGGCTAGGTGGCACAGCGAATAGAGCACTGGCCCTGGAGTTAGGAGGACCTGAGTTCAAATCTCACCTCAGAGACTTAACACTTACTAGCCATGTGACCTTGGGCAAGTCACTTAACCCCAATTGTCCTCCCCCCCTTAAAAAGACCAAAAAAACAAAAAGAAATAGTTCTCTGGAATGCATAAGAGAAAGGATACTGGAGAAAATTTAGGCTATCTAAAAAGGAACTGAATTAGTAAGTGTTTATTTAAAAATAAAGCCATAGAGAAAGGTCTCCAGCAAATTGGGTAGACTCTCTGTACAGGATTCATGGAAGTATATGTTCAGATATCACATAGGATTAAGAGTTTGGATTGCTTGCAGTTTGTACTGATGGAAGTGGTGTCCATATCAGTTAAGATGTTAGATTCACTGAAGAATTTCAAGTACTATCATTTAAAGATAATAATTTTGTATGTTTAAATCATTGCTGTTCATCACTAAATTTAAAATAAAGCATTTGAAAATACTAATAAATATACCATGTAAAACTATTACTCTGCATCATATCTTTCAAATTTGATAATATATATAGAAAGCTTTACAGACAATAAAGAGCTATAAAATTGCCAGTTATTGCCATTGTTGCTGCTACAAGATGAAACATAATAGGGATACATATAACTTCTGATATATATAACTTGTTTAAAAATCCGCTTTATAAGTGCAGTGCACAAGAAGAAGCTTGGACTGATAACAATTTTTATGAAAAAGAAATAAGGCTTTTTAGTGGATGTCAACACAATATGTGTAAGTAGTTACATAGTAATGCAAATAGATAATTTATACTAGCACCACATTTAGAGATGTATAGTGTCCAGAATAAGAGAGATGATAGCATCATTGCTATATATTGTTATGATGCTCAGTAGGCAGGTAGAGAACTATATTCAGTTCTGAGAGCTGTATTCTAAAGGAAATGACAAATGGTGCTGGCTGTGTCCAGGGAAACCCACAATAGTGAGATTATGTGAAGAATGGGAAGGTTCGGGAAGAGAAGCTATAAGGGAAACGTGATTGCTGTTTTGAAATATTTGAAGGGTCTTCACAAAATCACAGCATTTTAGAACCGTAAGAGCTCTCAGATGGCATCTACAATACATTTCGTTAGTGGGCATGCAATCTCTACTTGAAGTACCTCTCAAAGCAGCACTTTCCACTTTTTGACAGTTCTAGTTGTAATAAAATTTTTCCTGATATCAAGTCAAAATTTGATGGCAACTTCAACGGATCACTCTAGGTTCTATCTCTAGGAGCCAAATAGAATAAGTTTAATTTGTCCTCCACATGACAGCATTTTGAAAACTTGAAGACAGCTGTTATGCCCTGCTGAGGCATCAGTTTTCTAGTCTAAATATGCTTGGTTTCTTCAACATATCCTCAAATGATATGGACTCAGGGCTTTCTGTCGTCTCAGTTATCATCCTTACGATTCTCTCCAGCATATCAATATCATTAATCTCTGGTGCTTGGAACTGAACATGATACTACAAATGAGGTCCTGGCAAATATACTTCTAGATGTAGTCTGAGTTGGTTTTTTTAAATTGTTTTCATTGTTTGTTTTCTCCTTCCACATAATGCTACTTTTTTGTATTTAACTTTCAGTCTTCTAACACTCCTATTTTCAGAAAAATTGTTATTTAAGTACATTTCTCCCATCTTATACTGGTAAAGTTGATTTTTATACCTATGTAAGAATTTTTATATTTTGTTGAATTTCATCTTATCATCTTAATAGATTATAGCCCAGTTCTTCAGCCTGTAAAATTCTTTTTCGATCCTGACTCTCTCATCTTGTGGTTTAACTTTTCCTCCTAGTGTTGTGCCATCTACCAATTTGAAGAGTATATCATTAGCAGCTTTATCCAAGCCATTCATGAAAATGTTAAATAAATTAAATGATTGCTAGATTGCTAGAATTGCTAGATTGCTAGAATACTCCACCATTCAGTAGTACTATTGAAATGTTACTGACAATTCTTTGAGTTTGAATACCGAATCAGTTCTAATTCATCAAAATGTATTATTGTCCATATGTATTTTCTCCATCTTCTTGACAAGAATATTATGAAATTCTTTCCCTAAAGCTTTGCTAAAAGCTAAGCAAATTATATTCGCAGAATTTTTTTTCATTAACTAGAAGAATCCTGTCCAAAAAAAAAAAAAAAAGAAATGTGGTTCATCTGACATGACCTTTTTTCTATTTAACCATCCTGGCTCATTATAATCACCTCATTATATTCAAAGTGTTCACTAACTATCTTTTTAATGAATCGTTCTAGAATTTTTCCAGGAATGCTTAATAGCATATAGTTTGTAGACTCTGTTTTCTTGTTGTTCAAACTTCTACCCCACTTTAATTTATTTATTTTTTTCAAAATCAAGGACACAGTTTCCCCGACTTCAATCTTGCAGTAGCTTTCTCATTTTCTGTGACTTTCAAATACCCTGGAAGTGGCTCAGCAATCACTTTTGTCAGTTATTCCAGTCCTAAGAATGTTATCCATCTGGGCCAGGAGACTTTATTAGGGGAAACTAGGTATTCTTTTTCTGTGTTTTCCCTGGTACTCATTTTTTTTCTTTCACTTGTATAAAATTCATTCTCTTTGACAGAGAAAATAGAAACAAAATAAGAGCTGACCACCTCTGCCTTCTATCTCTTGTCTGTTAATGTTTTCACATCTACCCTATGCACAGCTTCTATCCCTTCTTCAATCCTTTTCCTCTCCAATTGTAATTCCATGCATGAGCAGCTTCCCAAAAGAATGCTACTGTGAACAGCTTTTAAGGTTCTGATTACACAGTATAGTGAACACTGTTTATTCCATAACAAATCAAGGCAAACTTTCTCAGAAAACCAAGGTACAGTATAATATTCACAACATTACATCTTATCACAGAAAATCACAATACAGTGTTCACAACAGCTTAACATTAGAATGGCCACATAGTTTTCACCAGAGTGACCACAGTATTTGGAACAAAGAACAAAAGAATAATCATCTGGTTTCCCTAAAGGGGAAACTCTCACTTAATCATTCAATCATTTCACAATACAAGTCAGTCTTCCGCTCATGGGACAATCATAAGTTAACTTAATCAGTCACTTATCCAGATTCACAGTTACTAAGTATTATTAATCACTAAATACAATCATTAGAAAATTACACAGGGGCAGCTAGGTGGTGCAATGAATAGAGCACCGGCCCTGAAGTCAGGACGACCTGAGTTCAAATCCAGCCTCAGACGCTTAACACACACACACACACACATACACAGAAACCTAGCCGTGTGACCTTGGGCAAGTCACTTAACCCCAATTGCCTTACCTTCCCCCCTCCAAAAAGCAAAAAAAAAGAAAGAAAAGAAACAAGAAAATTACATAAACGCTCCATCCCTCAGTGCCTAGTAAACTTCAATTTCATCACACATTCAATATCCAAGGAGAGGCCTTTTCCTCATCTTGACTCGGGGTAGTCTCTTGGGTTCCCTGGATCCCCTTCCATGGTCCCAGCTCCTACCTGAATCCACCAAACAGTCACTTAGATTCAGATGCAGACAGCTCCCAGGTTCTCATCCAGTCCTCCGGGTAGTTTTTGGTACACACTGAAGGTCACAGGGTTCAGCACATCTTAAAACCTTCACCACTTCTATTGCTGGGAACTCAAGGATCAACCAAGCCACAAACAAAATCTTATCCCAGTCATGCTTTTTCAATCCTCCAGCAGTTCAGCTGGCCCTAGGACCCAGAAGAAATAGCCTTCCAAGCAGCCTCCTCGGCAGCAGCTTCAGCCTTCACCAGATTCTGGTCTGATAGAAAACTCCAACTCACTTCTCAGTCCAGCAGCCCAGCTTCCAGATGATGTGAAAATTCTGCACACACACACACACACACACACACACACACACACACACACACACACACACACATTGGCTTCCTGTCTCAGCCAACCCCTTTCTGTTATGTCAGCAACAGGAAACAGAGTTCACACCTTCTGTTTCTTTCACAGAAGTACTTTGGAGCAAATTACCTGCTAAATTAATTATTGTTATACCAATATAGCTTCAAAAATTGCTCTTGATATTTTTAGTTCCCCTTACCAGTCTCAGTTTATTCAAAGCTTTAGCTCTTTGTGTCCTTTTTTCTTGGTAAATAGGATTTTATTTTTTTCAGTTACATGTGAAGATAGTTTTCAACATTCATTTTATAAGATTTTTGAGTTCCAAATTTTTCTCTCTCCCACCCCACCCCAACCCTGTCATAAAATGGCAAGCAGTCTGATAAAGCTTTCCAGTATACTTGTGCAACCATTTTGAACATATTTCCACATTAGTTATGTTGTGAAAGAAAAATCATAACAAAAGGGAAAAACCAAAAGGAAAAAAGTGAAAATAGTATGCTTTTATCTGCATTCAAACTCTAAAGTTCTTTCTCTGGATGTGGATAGTATTTTCCATCATGTGGGATTGTCTTAGATCACTGTATTGCTGAGAAGAGCTAATGTTGCTTTTACTGTGTATAGTGTTCTCCTAGTTCTGCTCACTTCATTCATCATCAATTCATGTGTGTCTTTCCAGGTTTTTCTGAAATTTGCCTGCTCATCATTTCTTATAGCACAATAATATTTCATTGCATTCATATACCAAAACTTGTCAGCCATTTACTAATTGAAAGGCATTCCCTCAGTTTCTAATTCTTGGCCACCACAAAAAGAACTGCTATAAATATTTTTGTACATGTATATCTTTTTTACTTTTTTATGATCCCTCTGGGATACAGAGCTAGTGCTGGTATTGCTTAGTCAAAGGGTATGCACAGTCTGATTGCCCTTTGGACATAATTCCAAATTGTTCTCCAGAAAGAATGGATAAGTTCACAAGTCCACCCACAATGCATTAGTGTCCCAATTTTCTCATGTCTTTTCCAACATTTATCATTTTCCTGTTTTGTCATGATAGCTAATCTTATAGACGTGAGGTGATATATCAGAGATGTTTTAGTGTATATTTCTGTTATCAGCAGTAATTTAGAGCACTTTTTCATATGACTGTAGATAGCTTTAATTTCTTCATCTGAAAACTGCCTGTTCATCTCATTTGACCATTTATAAAATGAGGAAGCAATTGTATTCTTATAAATTTGACTCAGTTCTCTACATATTTTAGAAATGAGGCCTTTATTGGAAATATTGGCTGTAAAAATTATTTCCTAGCTTTCTGTTTCCCTTCTAATCTTGGCTGCATTGGTTTTATTTGTGCAAAACCTTTTTATTTAATTTAATGTAATCAAAATTATCCATTTTGCATTTTACAATGTTCTCTATCTCTTGTTTGGTCATAAATTTTTCCATTTTTCATAGATTTGACAGGTAAACTATTCCTGGCTCTCCAAATTTGCTAATGGTATCACCCTTTATGTCTAAATTATGTACCCATGTTTAACCTTATTTTGGAATAGGATGTGTCTTTTGTATGCAAGTCATATCAATTGCAACTTGAAATTCCTACATTCTCAAACTTAGTGGATGGGATGAGGATACTTAGAACTATCTTTCTTCAGTTTAGGTCTTTCATTTACCCCCAGATAATCCTTCTTAAATCTTAACTAATAATTTTTAAAATTAAAAATGCAAAAGACATTAGCCTAAATATGATAAAGTGATAATTATGTTTGGGTAGCATTTCTATATTGTTATGTGTGTTCTGTGTTGACTAAACATATATCATGCTGTTAATGAAATGAAACTTTTGTAGCATGGACTTTTGTAGCATGGACCTTTTTCTGTGTTCAGTTGTATGCATATAATTTTGTGGAACATTTCTAATTCTCTTAGCTGTTAAGCAACAAGAAAAATAAATAGATGAGTTATATTATAAATGCTATATGCAGGATGTACCTTAACTTACCTTATTTACATTCCCAATGGAGATGGTAAAGATTTGGAAGCAATACAGGTTGGAAGGCGTAAATAAATTCGGACTTTTTATCATAAACCATAGAAATGGAATAAAAGAAATGCAACTTGGTGCTATTATTGAAAGTCATGCTGACTCAGCGACCCATTGTTTCAAGAAGTGCTTGTAAATCAGTGTTGGGTGGAGACATCACTTAGTTGCCTGATATTTGTCAAGTTGCCCCCTACCTGGAAACTGACAAATACTCCTTCCTTGGGGAGGAATAAGATGCAAGGGCCCACCCTTGTTTGCTGACTTATACTTATCTGAATTTTCTTTATCTAATTGCAAAAATTATCCATCAAAGCTGACCACATCTTCAAGCCATTGTTGATCATCAGCAATTAGCATGTCAATGTGTTGCTAGCTTGACATACTTTTAATAAATTCCTTTTAATTCTCTTTGTCTTGAGTTTTGCCTCATTAATCAGGATGAAAGCCCAAAGAATTTTCCTTTCAGCACTATGTTTGACAATCATAAGTAGAATTTAATATTGAATACCTCCCTTTTTCCCCCCACTAAAAAAGATTATACATATTAGCTAGGATCCAGAATTTCACCAAAATAACTTTAAAAAATTCTGCTGAAACTTAACTTCTATTCGTTTATGATTCTGTCATCACAGTTTTAGGTTCAAGATTCATTACCCTCCAAACATGACATTTAAGAGTTTAAGGATTCAAAAACTAATGTGGAAAAGAGACATCTGTAAAAATTGTCTTCGGGGAAAATCCTGCATAGGGAAACTTGGAAAATATATTGAAGCATATTTTATTTAATTCGTAAAATGTGGCCTTTTAAGTAGATTTTATAATCATTCCTGTATCCTATTTGTAATTAAATCATATTTAAAGGCTATCATATGGAGGAGAGATTAGATTGTTTTTTGTTGTTGTTGATCCAAAGCAGTAGTTCTCAACCTTCCTAATGCCACCACCCTTTAATACTTGTATCTGGGCGTATCTGCATGTGGTCGGACCCGACAGATAGAAGAGTGATGTCTCAGTTCCTAAGACCATCGGAACTATGTTTTCCGATGGTTTTAGGTGACTCTTGTGACCCCTGTGAAAGGGTCATTTGACCCCCAAAGGGGTCGTGATGCACAGGTTGAGAACCACTGATCCAAAGCATAGAAATAGGAGAAGTGTCTGGAAAATACAAGGAAGCAAAGTTAGCTCAATATAAAGTGGAATTAATTGTCTAACAATTAGAGCTGTCTAACAACGAAATAAGCTGGGGTTTTTTGTTTGTCTGTTTTTGGTAGTGAGTTCTCCTTTACAAGTAATATTCAAACAATGGCAAACTGACCATTTGTTGAGGGTATTCTAGAGTCCACCTCTAAAACTAAGATCTTATGATATAACTGTACTAGATGGGATTTGGAATTGATGATCATCAAGCTTTTTTTTTATTCTTATATTTGGAATCTTCTAAAGACAATCTGGCATAAGAAGAAAAGTTAATGAAGGTATTGTAATATAATATCGAAACACTGAATCAAACCTACTCAAGTCAAAATGGTATTTATTAAGTACTATCCTGTGGACTTATTATTTTTTTCTTTTTTTAAATGATATTTTTTTTCCTCAACTGCATGTAAAATTTTTAGCATTCATTTTTTTTAAATTTTGAGTTCCAATTTTTCCCCTTTCCTGTCTCTCCTTGCCTTTCCCTAAGATGGTAAGTAATCTAATATAGGTTATACATTACCAATCACATAAAACATATTTCCATATTAGTTACTTCATGAAATAAAAAATTAATTAGAATCAAAGTAATAGGAGGAAAAAAGGAAGAGAAAAATGATATGTTTTGATCTATATTTAGAATCCATCACTTATTTCTCTGGAGGCAGGTATTATTTGGGATTGTCTCCTCTTTAATTGTATTGCTGAAAATAGCTAAGTCAGTCACAGTTATTCATCGTGTAGTATTGCTATTACTGTGTACAATGTTCTCCTGGTTCTGCTCACTTCACTCTGAATCAGTTCATCTAAGTCTTTCTAGGTTTTTCTGAACTCTGCCTACCCATCATTTCTTGTAACAGAATAATATTCTTTTACAATCATATACCACTACTTGTTCAGCCATTCCCGAATTGATGGTCTTCCCTTCAACTTCTAATTCTTTGCTACCACAATAAGAACTGCCATAAATATCGTTAAACAAATAGGTTCTTCCCCCTCACCCCTTTATTTCTTTCAGATACAAATCCAGACGTAGTATTTCTGGATCAAAGGATAGGCACGATTTTATAGACCTTTGGTATAGTTCCAAATTGCTCTCCAGAATGATTGAGTCAGTTCACAATTCTGCCAATGGTACATTAGTGTCCTAGTTATTCCATATCCACTCAAGTATTTTTCATTTTAATTTTCTTTCATGTTAGCCAATCTGTTGTGTGGTGGTACTTCAGATTTGTTTTAATTTGCCTTTCTCTATGCAATAGTGATTTAGAGCTTTTTTTTTTAATGTGACTATAGATAACTTTGATTTCTCTTTCTGAAAACTGCCTGTTCATATCCTTTGACCATTTATCAATTGGAGAAAGACTGGTATTCTGATAAATTTGACTCTTTTCACTATATATTTGAGAAATGAGACCTTTATCAGAGATATCTGCAATAGTTTCAGCTTTCCTTCTAATTCGGGCTGTATTGCTTTTGTTTATGTAAAACCTTTTTACTTTAATATAATAAAATCTATGCATTTTCTGTCTCATAATGATTTATATCTCTTATTTGATCTCTTCTTAGTGTATCTAATCTATTGCACTGATCCACAACTCTATTTATTAGCCAGTGTCAGATTGCGTTGAGGGTAATTGCTTTATGATACAATTTGAGATCTGGTACAACTTGGCTACCTCCCTTCAAATTTTTTTTCATTGATTTTCTTGACATTCTTGACCTTCTATTCTTCTGGATGAATTTTTTAACGATTTTTTTTCAAACTCTATGAAGTAATCTTTGACAGTTTGTTATGACATTTAATAAGTAGATTAATTTACATAGATTTATCATTCTTATATATTGACTTGGCCTGTCCACAATTTCCAGTTGTTTAAATCTGACTTTATTTGTGGGATAAGTGTTTTGTAATTGTATGCATAGAGTTTCTGGGTTTGTATAAGTAGATAGATTCCCAAGTATTTTATATTGTTTACAGTTATTTTAAATGTAATTTAATTGTCTCTTTCTTCCTGCTGGAATTTCTTGGTAATAGATAGAAATGCTTATGATTTACGTGGGTGTATTTTATATTCTACAACTTTGCTAAATTTGTTAATTATTTCAACTAGTTTTCTAGTTGATTATCTAGGATTCTGCAAGTATACAATCATATCATTTGCAAAGAGTAATAGTTTTGTTTCCTCACTGCATATTCTGATTTGTTCAATTTCTTTTTCTTCTCTTATTACTCTTATTACTAGCATTTCTAGTACAATATTGCATAATAATGGTGATAATGAGCATGCTTGCTTCATCCTTGGCTTCATTGAAAAAACCTCTATGTTATCTGTGAGCCTAACATTGAACTAGACAAGTGTGTGTGTGGGGGGGGATACAAAGCAAGTTTTTTTTTTTCAATAACCCCTGGACACAAGGAATTTCTTTCCTAAAAGTCTAGGAAGTGAAATGGTTTATTTAAATTAAGTAGTTGGATACATCATAGTGAATGACAATAGTAATCTAATCTTTGATAAGTCACAGGATCTAAGATTTTAGGACAGGAAGTTTCCATCTGAAAAAACTCTTTGGCAGAAACAAGGTATAGACCAATATATCATGCCATATACTAGGATAAGATCAAAATAGGAACCTGATTTAGACATAAAGGGTGAAATCATCAGCAAATTAGGAGAATGTAGAATAGTTTAGCTGTCAGTTCAGTGGATAAGGGGTGAAATTATTACCAAAAAAGAGAAAGAAAGCATTGCAAGATATAAAATGGATGCTTTTAATTGCATTAAGTTAAAAAAAAAGATTTTGTGCAAACAAAACCAATGCAACCATGATTAGAAGAAAAGTAGAAACCTGGGGGGAGAAATTACCACAGGTGTGCCTGATAAAGGCCTCATTTCTCAAATATATAGAAAACTGAATCAAATTTATTAGGGTACAAGTCATTCCCCAGTATATAAAGAGTCAAATGATATAATCAGGCAGTTTTCAGATGAAGAAGTCAAAGCTGTCTATAGTCATATGAGAAAATGTTCTAAATTACTATTGATTAAAGAAATACAGGACAACTCTGAGATGCTATCTCATACCTTATCAGTTTAACTAATAGGAGAAAAAAAAGGAAAATGATAAATGTTGGAAGGGGTGTGTGTAATGCCATACACACAGCTTTCCAGAGGAATGCTACTGTGAACAGCTTTTAAGGTTCTGATTACACAGTACAATGAACATTCTTTTTATTCCATAACAAATCAAAGCAAAATGTTCACAAAAAATCAAGGAACAGCATTCACAATATATATATATATTTTTGGAAGAAGCGTGTGGTTTAATCCTTTTTTTTTTTGAATGACTTGTTTATTTACTTTTAGTTTACAAGATTCAGTTCCACAATCACTTGAGCTTCAGATTTTCTCCCCTCCCTTCCTCCCCCACCCCATGGTGGCGTGCAATCATGTATAGAATCTGCAAATACTTTCACATTGTACAGTAGTTTGGTTACATAGAAGGGTTGTAACCAATGAGTGATCACTAGGAAAAAAAAAACAAAACCAGACAGGCAAAAGAACCATAGCATGTTTTGCTTCAGTCTCCATTTAAACTATAGTCTTTCTATATCTTTCCCTGAGTTTAGATATCTCCTTCCATCCTG
>CM053584.1:220198458-220211162 GCA_028627135.1 Pseudochirops cupreus
CCATGCTCCACACTGAAGTTCCCAAGTTCCAATCCATCTGAAATCCTTCACAATTTCTGCTTCCAGGAATTCAAGACTCACCCAAGCCACAAATAGACAAAGTCCCTGCATCCTGGTCATGCTTCCTCAGTCTTCTGCAACTCATTCAAAAAATCAGAATCACCTTATCCAACCTAGGGGGAGGTGGCTCCTGGGCTCTGGGCTCCTAGGCTCCCCTTCAGAACAGCTTCTGCCAACAGATTCGTGTCCCAAGAAATTCTTACTGTGCCTCTCTGGGACTTTTCTTATATACATACAACATTAACTTCCTGTTTCAACCAACCCCTTCCTGTTATGTCAATAACAAGAGACAGGAGTTCATACCTTCTGTTTCCCCAACAGAGGCTTGATCAATTACTAAGTATCTGCTATCTTTGCTTAATTTGAAACAAGGTGGTAAGTACCTACTTACTTGCCAATACAAAAAGGGGTCTTCAAATTCAAATTAATTACCATTACATTGTGGGAAAATTATGATACAAATGCAGTGTTAGTGGAATTGTGTACCATTTCTAGTAAACAATTTATAGCCCAAAGGGCTGTAAATCTGCATACTTTTGACCCAGCAGTACTATTACTAGGTCTGTATCCCAAAGAGATAGCAAAAAAAAAAAATTATTTGTACAGAAATATTTGTAGCAGCCCTTTTTGTGGTGGCAGAGAATTGGAAATTGAGTGGATGCCCATCAATTGAGGAATGGCTGAGCAAGTTGCAGTATATGAATGTAAGGGAATATAATTGTGCTATGAGAAATGACGAGCAGGATGCTTTCAGGAAAACCTGGCAAGACTTACATAAATTTATGCAAAGTAAAATGAGAAGAACCAGGGGAACATTTTACGTAGTAGCAGTATGATGAAGGGCTATGAACAACAGCTATTCTCAGCTATACAATAATCCAAGACAATTCCAGAGGATTGATTTAAAAAAACAAAGTTATACAACTTTAAAGAAATAATTATGAAAAATAAAATATTATTAAAAATTAAAAAGTTGCAGAATAACAGGGTAGTACAGAGGCACGGTGCATAAAGTATAAGATATAGAAATGGATAGAATATCTAGATAAAGTGAGACCACTGATGTATATCAAAGTATGAAAAGTTTGGGTATTCAAATGTAATGAAACATTGTGTTGGCTTGTGTGTTCTGTTGACTTTAAAAATAGGAAGATAAATAATTTAACACTTTCAAAGATCAGCACAAATCTATTCACAATGTGGTACAATATTTTGTCTATGACAGTTGATATTAATGAAAAAGCCTAAAGTGACTAAATTGTGGTTCATATATGGGTACTAAGCACGGAAAATGTCACTCTCAATCCTTCACTAAGACGTTTCAAAATTTGTTGGGATATAGCAATTTGATCTGTATAGTCTCTTTGCACAGTATGTTAAGTCAATAGTATTGTAATGAAGAAGATATTGTAATTTTAAGATGATGGCAAAACACGTTATGGACTAAATTATGGAGAATGTTTTATGATCCCAAATGAAAACTCCATGTAAAAAGTTAAAAACTGGGTAAATCAAAGCAGATGTAGAGAAGCTATGCTTAAATGTCAAAAATAGAGTTCTGCAGGGTCATAGTTTCATTATTGTTTAAATAATGGTTAAACTTAAGGCATTAAAATAACATCAAGATTGAAGCATAACGTAAACCCACAAAAGCAAGGAATTGTAAAACCAGGATTTTATGTCTCTAATTGAAACCTGCTTTATTTAGGCATTGTAATAAAATTATATCCCATCAGGACATCCTAAGACTCTTGAAATTGCTTGCTTTTATTGCCTACATTAAGCCTGAACATAATTATGTATTGCATCTGTTATAATACAGCTATTTTAGAAGAAAAACAATGAGTGTGGTTGGACCCTAGGATAGAATCTCATAGTTAACATAGTTATTATAATTCTATTATGGTATCTTCAGTGGTTATCAGAGTTCAGGCTTTATGATGTGGTAATTTGGTTACTATCAGCTTTGCTTATTTTCTAATCCCACTGAAATACCTCTTCATAATTTGCCTTTTGGATGCCTTTATTCTTTCCCAGAAGAGACAACTCTATTTATTTAGTCCATCAAGTTCTTCCTGAAGACATAATAAACAAGGTTTGACTAGGTAGCATGTAGAATGAAATATCCCTTTGTAGATGTCTGAGCTTCAGTACTTGCATTTGGATTTGAATTTCCCCTTTGGCCCTTATGTCATCTAGTGATTGACTGCCAGTGCTTCCTTTAAACTCAAAGATGAGTAAATGATATGTGAGGTATTATGAAATACTTTCTCATTCTATTTTTCACACATGTTTAATCCTTTTAAACATCAATGAATTTTGTGTCAATACCGTTTTTTGTATTAGAAAAAAAAGAACGGATACAAAATTACCTAAATTTTATTGGAGTATTAGAAGAACATCAGTAAAGAATTATATCTACTTTTCTTAAGGAAATTCGGAAATAGATTGCAATTCTATCATTTTAGAATGGAAGCAGTAGTAAATATTGCCATTTTACTACTGGTATTGATGTTAATTTTTTCTGATTTATTAGAGAAAAATTATGAATATTGATCTTTCTATGTTAATTCAACAACTCAGACAAATATTCAGCAAACATTTGTTAAACATTGACCTTGTCTAGCTGTGTGACCTTGGGCAAGTCACTTTACCCCAACTGCCCTGCCTCCCCCCTTCCAAAAAAATAAATAAAAATAAACATTGACCTTGTAAAAGATACTTCATTAGGAGTTGAGATTACAGATATGGAAAATAGTATTATTGGTGGTGATATAGCAGATTTTCTGCTTTTCCCAAATGTGCTTGACTTTCCAACTCCACCCCGTTAGAGGATATATGTGTCAGATATAGAATAATTATAACCAAATCCACAGTGGTGGTAGGAGATGGGTAAAATTGTTAGTTAATAAGGCAAAACTCTAATATTTGAATGCTCACTTAATCCCATTTCTTCACGAGACCCCATGTACCAATGGCAAAAGCACTCAAAAGTTCACTTGTTTGTGCAGGGCTACCACTAGGGCAGGAACACCAGAGAGCTAAAGTAAATTTACCTGAAAAATTACCTCACACCCACACATGTACTTTTCCTACTCACATACTACACTGGTGCATGTTGTAAAAATATACCAGATGCTGATTCTACCCCGCCACTTAAATGAAAGGGGAGACCAGAAGAGAAATTGAGTATATGAAAAATGTGCTGCTTTTTGCCTCTGACCTGGTCCTCAGGTAGGGACTTCTCAAGTCTTCAATCACACTAAAAGAAGAAGTAGATCCTGATTTTGCACAGCTACATCAAGGAAAGTAAATGAAAGAATCAAGTGGGATACCAAGATTATTGGCTATGCCAAGTCTGAGGGGATGACAAATCAACCTCATTTGATATCAGTTCTGTACCATAATAAGTTATTCAGAGTGGGGAACCAGTCAAGCAGAGCTTGTATCTTTCAGTATGAAAAAGCTTAAGCAGTCTTATAACTTGGTAGTCTTTATCAGCAAAGAAAGAAAGTGTCATAGGAATGCCAGAAAAATTGTGGGAACGTCAAAGTTATGAAGGAAAAATAAGCAATAAAGATCATAATACCTCAAATAAGAAATAAGTTTAATAAAAGAAGAAATTGGAATTGAAAATGTCTGAAATTAAAACGTTCAAAATAGAATTAACAATAAAAGCAATAAACACATTGGGGGGAAATTGAACCTCTGATAGACAATGTCTCTAAAGAACTAAAATACATATTTCCAGAAAAGTAACACAAAAATACTGGAAGAAAATTTAACATAAGATAATTAGATAATTTTTAGATAATGAGATATTTTTTAACAAAAGTAAATTACACAAATTGCATATACAAACTAGAGTAAATGGCATTGAGTGCAGGACATACCAAGACAACTTAAAGATCACAGACTTCCCACAGAGCATGATTAATGATCATAGAAATGATATAGCTGAATAGCATTGTTCAGAAAATAATAGAAGCAAAATGTCTAGAACTTCAAAATATACATAACAAACATTGTTCAGGTGTTGCAGTAGGTTGCTATTAGGGAAAAGATCAAATTCAAAGTTATATACTCTTTAAACAATTTAAAGATGAACAACAAATATTACATGAGTCTAGGAGAATGACCTTCAAATAAGAAGCAAAGGAAATTTGAATAACAAGATTATCCCAGAGTTGTAAAATGCCAGAGAAGAGAATATAAAAATGTAATGCAAAAAAAGAGCTCTAGGTATAATCCCATAGCATATAATTGAGAGACATGAATCCAATTGTTAATAAAGAAGTGGACATTTAACAGAAAGGATGGATTTTTGGCATTGTGACAAGAAAAATATGGGACCAAAATATTCAATTATTAACTAGGAAGATAATAATCCACCTATACCTTTTAGGAATAAGATAAATCTGAAGTATTGTCTTTACTTCTGGCCACTGTATTCTTCAGGGATCAGATCACATCTGGAATATTTTCTTCAAGACTTGGCATCATATTTTGAAATGGTCTGTGACATGCTTTTACTGAAAATGCACATATACTTGTGTATATGAATATTATATAAGTATATATACATATACACACACATATATACACACATATATGTACATTTATTTGTTGTGTGTGTGTGTATAAAATCTCCTTAAAGCTCTTATTTTTTTCATATGAACTCTGTCTTTTAAAACATTCACAACATGGAACCAATTTACTTTACTATACCAATGAAAAAATTATTCCTTTTTTCATATTTTTTTTTTGTTTTACATAAATAACATTCTATATCCCATCTCTATGCATTTTACTGGCTGTCTACCATGCTTGAATGAACTTGTTCCTCAATTCTGCATCTTAGAATCCCTTTTTTTTCCTTAGAACTCTATTCAGACTTCATTTCTACATGAAACCTTTTCTGATCATCCAAACCTCTGCTGCTATTCTCTTAAAAATTTTTACTTTGTATTTATGTGAATATATTACATATTCACAACATTATTCATATATTTTCATTTTAATATATAATTCACTGATGTATATTATATGCATGTGTCTGTGGTTAATAATTGCTTGTTTATTGATTAACAACTAGAGTAAATCTAGACTGGAGGAAGGTGATCAATATGGGAAGGTCACCAGCATAGATGGATAATTTTTTTTCTTTTTTTTTCCCCCAGAGAGGAGATTGGAAGCAGTGGGATGATAGTTTGGGAAGACAATTGTGTTAAAGTAGTATGAGGGCTGTCATGTGAAAAGAATTAGACTTTGCTTGGCCCTAGATCATAGTAACACATGATTTTATAAGGGTTTATTGTTTAAAAATAATTTTCATCACAGGAACTCTATGTGGCAGATAACATACATATTCTTTACCCTATTTTACAGAGGAAGAAAACAAGACTCAGAGTTGAGAAATATCTTGTTTGTGTCACATTACTCATAATAGTTGAATCTAGAATGATAATCCTGTTTTGCTGACCCTTTATCCACACATGAAGAGTTAGTTATAAAGAGTGGTAGTTGTAGAGAGTTACATTGAAGTCTTATATTCATTCATGTGAAAAAGATAAACTAATAAAATAGTGCTCTGTTAAACCAGGTTATAATGACTCATGATTGTTAAATGTTTGGTAATTTTGTGAGTAATCTGTTAAGCTCTGTCAGGATGCAGTTCAATCAGCTCTCCTACACTAGTAATGTTCTTTATTGGTTTAGAAGTATTGGAGTCAGTCACAATAAAATATATTTTCAATACATCATTGCCTATCTTAAATGATTGTGGCTTTCATAATGAATGTTTGAAAGTAAACTTAATTGCATTTTGTTCTAATGGTCCTAGTACAATCCTGGGAAGAAAATCTGGAATAACTATGAAATTGTCAACTCATAATTTGGCACTGTTTAAATTATCAGTTGCAATTATCACTTGACTATTCAGTGTCTGAAATAAAAGAGATTAATCATTTTATGATATTTTGGATAATAAAAATTATTATATTCTCCATTAACATGATAAAAATCAGACTGAACTGGAAATTGTAGCTAAAGATCTTGAAATTAAAATTATTAAAAATGATTGAGTATGGAGACTGAGCTGAGTGAGTTTATGAGCTTCCGCTGTTGTATGGTACACATATCCTGAATTATATATGCATTTTTGTCATCCTTATTATTCAGGTTTGGCAAAGAGATTAGCTAACATTAATTTCTTGCAAGTCCTTCATTTAGTGGTTTATATTCTTGAAGAATTTCCATTACTTGCAACTGCTTTGTAATAAAAATCAACTAACATCGAAAAAGCACAAAAATTAACAAAACAGTATAAGAACATTGTAAAATTTAAAGATTGAAACTGGAAAGTATGACTCTCAAGTTGAAGTTGTAATTAATTTAGATAAATGTAAAAACATTCCATTTAGTAAAAATCATACTTTAATATGTTGTATCTTTTATCAGAAACAAAAATGGAAACAGTTTTAATTATTTTGATTCATTGGCATGACATACTTGGACTAATAAAGAAATACTCATGAATAGCTGGATAAAAAATGTATGATTTAAGAGAAAATTTTAAAACATAAAATTTATTTGAATGATTTTTGATTTGTACATAATATAGAATTGAGCAATGTTTCAGTCCATGTGAGTATAAAAAGCTAAAAAGTTTCAGTCCATGTGATTATATAAAGCTAAAAAGTAGTCTTGTAACTAATAGAGCCAAAATTAATAGAAGTTTCAGTTTAAAGAATATAATTTGTATGAGGTTGAGAAATAACAACCGTAGATCATATGTACTCTTTAATAACAAATTTATTGGTAAAAGAATGAGAGGATTGGGATGCAACTCCATTTATCAAATCATGACTGAATTTCAGTCAGAGATTGGCTGTGGATATAGGAATTCAGCAAAAATCGACAAAAGCATTCTCTTCTAATCAGTTGGTTATATGGAATTTATATTTTAGTATGACTTGCAAATTTCATGCTACACATCCAAATGTATAATAAACTACACACATATACTTGTGTATATACATTCATGTATATGTATTTATTTGTATGTGCATTTATATGTAAGCATTTTTTCCTACAAGATCAGTTGTTAACCATTTACCAGCATAACACTGATTTGAATTATCCAAAAAGTAGAAGCTTCCTTTGGTAGCATGGGAGATATTGAATAATGTCTCATTATTCACCCCCTTCCCCCCCACACAATGAATTTTATCTTGAAGAATTTTTATTTCAATTAACAAAAAAACATCTTCCGTCTTCCATTGCTGTTAGAAACAAAAAAGAAAAAAAAAAGAAACCCTTTTGATAAATACGCATAGTCAAGGAGTATAGATTCTCTTTTCTCTCTGTGTATGTGCATTTGAACGACTTAATATGCATTTAAAATTATTATTGATTTGGAGCACTTTTCGTCTGGCTATTGATAGCATGAATTTGTGCCTCATAAAACTGCCTCTACATACTCTTTGACCATTTATTAATAGGGGAGTGACTTTTATTAAATTTGTAATACTTCCCAATTTATTATGGGCATGAAACTTTCCAGAGAATCTTAATGCTAAGATATTTTTTTCTCTTTTGTTTTCTTTTTCCTTATTTACCACCTTTCCTCATAATTTTAGCTGCACTGATTTTTTTTTCTATGCAAACACACACACACACACATACAATTAAAACACCTAATTTTATATGATGAACATTGATTCATTTTGTCGTTGTGTGACCTTTAATATCTTTTATTTGCTCATGAACTCGTCCATTATTTATGGATTAGAAAAAGTAATTTCTTCCTTGCTCCTCTAATTGGGTTATGGTGTCATTCTTTTTCCCACAGAATTTATTTATTTTTTAGTTTTCAATATTCATTTCCACAAGATTTTAAGTTCCAAATTTTCTCCCCATTGTTCCCCTACCCCCCACCCCAAGATGGTAGGCATACTGATTATTTCTTCCGCTAGTATTACCTCTTTTCTTTTACCCCACCATGCCCCTTACCCCTTACTTTCTTGTAGGTCAAGATGGATTTCTATGCCCCATTGCCTGTATATCTTATTTCCCATTTGCATGTAAAAACAATTTTTTAACATTTGTTTTTAAAACTTTGAGTTGCAGATTCTCTCTCTTCTTCCCTCCTTACCCACCCTCATTGAGAAGACAAGCAGTGCAACACAGGTTATACTTGTGTAGTTATGCAAAACATTTCCATAGTAGTCATATTGTGAAAGACTAACTGTATTCCCTACTATCCTATCCAGCCCCCAATTTATTCTATTTTCTCCTTTGACCCTGTCCCTTTTCAAAAGTGTTTGGTTCTGATGCTCTCCTTCCCCAATCTACCTTATCTTCTATCCTCTCCACCTGTTATCCCCCCCCCCATTTTCCTGTAGGTTAAGATACCCGATTGAGTGTGTATGTTATTTATTCCCTCCTTAAAACCAACTCTAGTGAAAGTAAAGTTTATTCATTCCCTTTCACCTTCCTGCTCTTCTCTCCCATTGTAACAGTTTTCTCTTGCCTCTTTTATGTAAGATAATTTACCCTATTCTAACTCTCCTTTTCTCCTCCTCCCAATATAGTCCTCTTTTACCCCTTAATTTTATGTTTTAGACATCATTCTTTCATATTCAACTCACCCTGTGCCCTTTTTCCACACACACACACACATACACATACATACAGACACACACATACACATTCCTTTTAACTATCCTAATATTAAGAAATTTCTCATGAGTTACAAATATCATCTTTCCATGTAGGAATGTAAACAGTTCAACTTTAATAAGTTCCTTATGATTTCTCTTTCCTTTTTCCTTTTTCATGTTTCTCTTGATTCTTAGATTTGAAAGTCAAATTTTCTGTTCAGTTCTGGTCTTTTCATCAAGAATTCTTAAAAGTCCTCTATTTTGTTGAATGACTTTATTTTCCCTTGAAGTATTATACTCAGTTTGGCTGAGTAGGTAATTCTTGGCTTTATTCCTGGGTCCTTTGACCTCTGAAATATCATATTCCAAGCTCTCCAGTCCTTTAATATAGAATCTGCTAGATCTTTTGCAATCTTGATTGTTTCCACAATGTTTAAATTGTTTCTTCCTGACTACTTGTATTATTTTTCCCCTGACTTCAGAATTCTGGAATTTGACTACAGTATTTCTAGGAGTTTTCTTTTGGGATATTTTTCAAGAGGTGATCAGTGGATTCTTTCAATTTCTATTTTGCCCTCTGATTCTAGACTATCAGGGCAGTTATCCTTGATAATTTCTTGAAAGGTGATATCTAGGCTCTTTTCTTTATCATGGCTTTCCAGTAGTGCAATAATTGTTAAATTATCTTTCCTGGATCTCTTTTTCAGATCAGTTGTTTTTCTCATGAGATATTTCACATTGTCTTCTATTTTTTTCATTCTTTTGGATCTGTTTTATAATATCTTGATCTCTCATAAAGTCATTAGCTTCCATTTGCTCCATTCTAACTTTGAAGTTATCATTTTCTTCAGTGAACCTTTGGACATCTTTTCCCCTTTGGCCAATTTTGCTTTCTAAGCCATTCTTTTCATTGCCTTTTGGGGCCTCTTTTGCCATTTGAGTTAGCCTATTTTTAAGATGTTATTTTCTTCAATATTTTTTATGTCTTCTTTAGTTGGTAAATGGTTTACTCATTGACTCATTTTTCATGATTTTCCTACATCACTCTCATTTCTATTCCTACTTTTTCCTGTCCTTCTCTTGCTTGATTTTCAAAATATTTTTTGAGCTCTTCTATGACCTGAGACCAATTCATATTTTTCTTGCAAGCTTTTGATGCCAGAGTTTTGACTTTGTTTTTTCTTCTGGTTGTATGATTTGGTCTTCTCTCTCACCAAGGAAAGATTCTATAGTCTGATTTCTTTTCCTCTATTTGCTCATTTCCCCAGCCAATTACTTGGCTTTTCAGTTCTTTGCCAAAGTATGACTCTGCTTCCACAGTGGATAGTCCTGTGTCCTAAATTGCTGGGGTTTTGTACAACTGTTGTCAAAGCTAGTTCTAGGCACCTATAAATTTTCATTTATTCAGGAGTGATATGATCAAAAGAGAAGTGTTTACTCCTCCCATTGTCTGTTTTCTAGTCTATGAATGACCACAGACACTCTTTTCTGCCTCAGAACAGTAAGAGGATTCCCTCTCCACATCCACCACAAGCTCTGCCATGCCAGTGCTCCTCCTTACCCCAGGACAACCACCCAAGACTGTGACCAAGATCCAAGCAGGGCAAAGCAAGAGCAATTACCTTCTGGTCAGCCACTTGTTCCCCCCACCTTGTGTGGGCCTGGAGCTCTGCAAGCAGAGCAGCTGCCAATCTGGCTGCCTTTGCCATCTCCATCACCCCAAAGTTTGGGCAGGACCATGCTCTTCTCTCATCCAGGTCCAACAGTTTCCCCTCTCGTCTTTTGCTTTGTCTTTGGTTTTTACAGGTTGAGAAGTCTGGAAACTACCACAGCTGCCAGTGATTCAATTCCCATGAGGCCTGCTCTGACCAGGTCTGTGCTCATACAGCCAACATGGGACTGCGCTCTGCACTCACCATGGTGTGATAGTTACTTCCTATCAGCTTCCTGCCAGGCTGTTTTTAATTGGAGATGTGTTTCATTCTGGGTTCTGTAGTTCTAAAATTTTCTGGGTTCTGTAGTTCTAAAATTTTTTTAGGTAATTTTTTTACAGATGTTTGGAGGGATTTGGGGAGAAGAAGTCAAGCAAGTTCTTGGCTTTTTTCCACCATCCTGGGTCCACCCCCAATGCTATTCTTTATGTCTAAATTATGTACCCATTTGAAGATTTTCTTGATGCACAGTGAAATATTTATCCCTAATACCTTGTTTCTTCCAGAATGCTATTAAGTCTAATCACTGATTTTGTTGAATAGTAAGACCTTACCCCCATAGTTGAGATCTTTGGATTTATCAAAATCTATTTAAATGCCACATAATTTAGTTCACATATTTTTACTATCGTTATTTTCTCTAGTAACTTTCAGCATAATGTAGTTTCTGTGTTCAAATGTTTTAACTAAAACTATTTTTTTTACTATTACCTTGTGTGAAATTTTAATTGCTACCCTGCCTTTCTGACTTCAGCTGAATTACAGATTTTGCTTTATATCCTTATTTTAACCATGTGAATCTATTTTCAGTTGTGTTTCTTGTAAATATATATATATACATATATATATGTATATACATATTTATATATTCACATAATAAATACATTTTCATGTCTATCACACTATCATTTATCTATCATTGAATTCTGCTTTCTAATACATTCTGCTAACCTTTTGGGTGAGTGTCATATTCATAGTTATCAAGAAATGTGTTTTTCTTCCATCCTTTTTTTTTATTACTTTTACCACTTTGTTTTATTCCTCCTATTTATCAAGATTAGGAAAATGGTGAGCAAGGAGAGTGTAGCAGTTCTCTCAGCTGAATATTCTCCTGCCTCTCTTCTTTTTTCTTTACCCAAAACCCATTCATGGGTTTTTACCATTTATTTCTTTTAAACCCCTACTCATGATCTCTCTGTTGTTAGAATTTATTTTTTGCGTATTTTTCTATTAAGTGAAATGCATTTCTGTCCCCTCACTGTCTATATACATATTCTTCCCTACTTTGAACAGTTCAGATGAAAATGAAGGTCCAATTGTCACTCATTCCTTGACCCTTTCCCTAGTCCTGTACATGTGCACCTTATTTATGTAAGATAATTTCTTTTACTCTTCTTCTCTCCCCTGTCCTGGGCCACTAATATACCTCCTTTTTCCTCCTCCTCCTCATTATTGTTAGCTTCATTGTTGTGATCCTCCTTCTCTTCTTCTTGAAAAACATCAAAACACAAAAAATATACAGTGTATATATGTATATATGCACACACATACATGTATGTATGTATAATGCCCATATATTAAAGAAATATTTTGCTCTTGTTTAGACCCTTATGATTGTTTTCTCATATTTACCATTTTTTATTTCTCTTGATTCCTACATTTACATTTTTATGGGTTACTCAATCGTGTTTTTTTCATCAGGAATGTGTGGAAATCTTTTTATCTCATTTAAGGTCCATTCCCCACTCCCTTCCCTCCCAGTATTATCTTTTTATATTTTGTCAGGTAAGTTATTCTTAGTTGTGAGCCTATATATTTGCCTTTTTGGTATATAATATTTCAAACTTTTTGCTCTTTTTGGGTGGATGCTAAATGTTATGTGATGTTAATTAAATATTTATTACTATGATTCTTTTTGTCTGCTTTCGTGTGTGTGTATGTGTGTGTGTGTGTGTATGTTCATCATTAGAAAGTGATATGAATTTATTAGGGGAAATGGCATTAAAGGGACAAAAACCTTTGCTTTGTCACTGCATCCTAAGGAGAGGGGACCTTTCCATCTCATTTGCAGCTGAAACCTTCCATGTGGTGGTCTCTGTAATTAGAATGCAATTCAGTGATTTGAAAGCAGAGATAATCTGATTTCCTTCCTTCCTCCCTCCCTGCTTCACTTCTCTTCTTCTCTTCCTCACTCCCTTCTTGCTTCTCTCTCTCTCTCTCTCTCTCTCTCTCTCTCTCTCTCTCTCTCTCTCTCTCTCTCTCTCTCTCT
>CM053584.1:220217395-220236783 GCA_028627135.1 Pseudochirops cupreus
GATCCTCCTGGCTGCTGTAGCTCTCAGGAAGGTGCTGGGTCCCTTCCTACTTACTTCTGGCTCACTGGATAATGAAGACTCCAGAACCAAAAGTCCAAGACCGCGATCCAGATCCAGGCCGCTCAATGTAAGAGCACTCGGCCTCTGTACAATGGCTTAGTCCCCCTGCTGTCTGCAGGCTGTGGGCACAGAAGCAGCAATGCAGAGGCCGGTGCAAAACCTCTGCCTTTCACTTTCCCACCTTGGAGGCATTTCAGCCGGACACTTTTCTTTCCCAATTTCGCAATTCCCACTGACCTAGTTCTGAACGCTGCCTGCAGCTGCTGCTAATCCACTCACCAGAGAGGCTCCTCTGCTCCTCCCGTCAAGCCATCCAGCCACCCCCGGGGCACAGCCGTGGCTTCAGGCCAGGCCGGTTTTGGTTCACAGTGCTGATATGGTTCCTCATAGCCGAGCTGTCTTTAGTGGAAGGTATATTTGTGTGCGTTTTGGAGTTCTAGGATTAGTTTAGAGTCATATTTTATGGTTATTTTGGGGTGGCTATGTGAGAGCTGCAATATGGTGCTGCTGCTACGCCACCATCTTGGCTCTACCTCCGTTCCTTCCTAACTTTAGCAGTTAAACTGAAATGCAAAGTGTAGAAAGGCAAGTTTCCTGTAGCAAAATGTATCTCAAAAGTGAGACATCTGGCAAAGAGATTTTCTTCCCATGTGTATGGTTGGTTTGAAGCTGGATATTTGTTTTTAGCCCCATATATTAGTCTGGCACTGATGGGTGCCAGAAAAAAATGCATAGCTAGCAAGAGTTAATAGGAATTTGCTGTATTTGTGTAGTCATGGCTTAATAGCCATTACTGAAAGCTGTTGAGGAAAGAACAAATTTTGTTATTTCTTGTCGAATGAGCAATAGAAATTTTTTTAGTGTAAATATTTGTTTTTCTACCGTTATGTCTTCCTATATCCGGGCAAGAAGTGGATTGATAATTTATGGGAGCAAGTCAATGGACTTTATACTTCTCAAGAAGTCCCACCTTATCTCTGGGAATATTAATAAGAATATCTATCAATTCATATTAAAATCCCAAGCTAAGCTTTAGTCCTGGGCATATCTCTAGGAGTGTGTATATGCATAGAAATTCATGTATATTTGTATGCATAGACACATATGGATACTCATATGTATATGTACATATATGTATTTCATATACACACAAATATATTTGAATATCTGTATTTCTCTGAACTTAACAAACAAGAAATAAAATGAGCATTACTGTAGACAAATGAGAAAAGAATATAATGCATGAAACAATAAATCTCTCTTACGTACAGCTTACTTTTCCTTTTAATTATATAACAAATTCCACATGTAACTTTGAAAATTGTCCTGCTTGTCGGTGTTTCCTTTCAACCTTTTTGTCCTTTTCTGTGCAATAAAAACAAAAACAAACAAAACAAAGCTGTTTGAAAGACAATTTTATCATCTGTACATTTGAAAATAACAGTGCACAAAGATTAAAGAAATTCTTGTTCTTGGAGTTTTCATTTCCCTCTAACTTGGAATGCCAAGGAGAAAACAATTGAAGAAGATATTCAGTAACAATGATTAGATGTAAAGAGGACTAATCCCAAAAGACCCTAATATAATTAATCCAGTTATTGTGCACAGCTTTGCTGAATAAGATTAAGGTGTTGAAATCATTATTATCAGTGATGAGGAATAAACATAAGATAGAGAAATCTTTGACTTGCTAGCTTGACTTGAGATTAAAGTAGTACAGTCAAACCACACTTTCTCACTCAGTATCAGGAAAAAGTATCTTCAATATAATTTACAAGAGCTTCTTCATCTTCCTTTTTATTTTTTGTAGCTGTTTTTTTTTCTTGCCTTGCATAACAAATTTTCCAACTCTTTTAGGGCTTTTTCTTTCTATTCTTCCTTCTGCTCTGAGAATGAGTGACAAGGACTTATAGACATTCCATTTGTTCTCTCCATTTATGGATAGTCTCATTAATGTGGGGGGTGGAGTCAAGATGGCAGTGTAGAAGCAGGAAAACTCTGCAGCTCCCAAGTAGCCACCTCAAATAGCCATAAAATATGACTCTAAACAAATTTAAGGCCTCCAAAACTCACAAAAGTGCAGAAAAACACATCTCCCACTGAAGGCAGCTTGGCAGGCAGGACAGGAATGGCTCATCACAGCAAGCTGGGATCTGAAACCAGCCAAGCCTGAAACTGTGGCTTGCTCCCAGGATGGCCAGGACAAGCCACGTCTGGAGCTTTCAGGAGAGTGGATCAGTGGCAGCTGTGGCAATTTCAGATTTATCAAGCCATAAGAAATAAGGACTAAGTGAAAGGTTAGTGGAACTTGGCTAAATTTGGGGGAGAGGGTCCGGTGGAACTGCCACAAGGGCAAGGAAGCAGCAGAAGCAGTGCAACTGCCTCAATGTGGCTGCTTCAGAGCTTGCAGCCTGCATATTGCAGGGGGGCCAAGCAGTCATTCAGGGGCTAAGTGCTCTTGCCCTTCACCGGCCTGCATCAGGATTGTGGTCTTGCGTGGTGGTCCTGAGGTGCGTTTTCAGTGAGTCAAAGTTGGTGGGGGCTTCAATGGCCTACTAATAGCTCTGGCAACTGCAAAAACCCCAGGATTTGGGACAGAGCTTTCCCCTCTGGAAGCAGAGTTCCACAGAGCTAAAAAGTCAAATAATTGACTGGCAACATGAGCAGGCAAAGGAAGCAAAGTAGAACAGCAATCCAACTTTAGATTCCTTTTTTGGGGACAAAAAGGATCAAAGTATGGAACAGGAGGAAGACAAAACAGTCGGAACTCCCACACAAAAAGCTTCCAAGAAAAATGTAGACTGGTTACAAGCCACAGTGCAGCTTAAGAAGGATTTTGAAAACCAAATAAGAGAAGTTAAGGAAAAATGGGAAAGAGAAATGAGAATGATGCAAGAAAATCATGAAAAAAGAGTCAACAACATGACTGAAGAAAGTAACACCTTAAAAACAGATTTACTCAAATGGCAAAAGTGGCTCAAAAAGCCAATGAGGAGAAGAATGTCTTAAAAAGTTGAATTTGCCAGATGGAAAAAAGAATCTCAAAAGCTTTCTGAAGGGAATAATTCCTTCAGAATTAGAGTGAAGCAAATGGAAGCAAATGAATTTATGAAAAATCAAGATACTATTAGACAGATCCAAACAAATTTTAAAAATAGAAGGCAATGTGAAATATCTCCTTGAAAAAACCACTGACCTGGAAAATAGATCCAGGAGAGACAATTTAAAAATTATTGGACTACCTTAAAGCCATGATCAAAAAAAGCACCTAGAAAGCATCCTTCAAGAAATTCTAAAGGAAAATTGCCCTGATGTTTTAGAAACAGAAGGCAAAATAGAACTTGAAAGAATTCACCTATAACCTATTGAAAAAGATCCCCAAAAGAAAACTCCTAGGAATGTTATAGCCAGGTTCCAGAGCCCCCAGATCAAGGAGAAAATATTACAAACTGCCAAGAAGAAACAATTTGAATACTATGGAAACACAATCAGGAGAGCCCATGATCTACCAGCTTCTACATTAAGGGATCAAAGGGCCTGAAATATGATATTCCGGACATCAAGGGAGCTAGGATTAAAACCAAGAATCACCTACCCAGCAAAATTGAGTATAATGTACCAGGGGAAAGCATGGTCATTCAGTGAGGTGGAGAACTTTCAAGCATTCTTGCTGAAAAAACCAGAACTGAAAAGAAAATTTAACACTGAAATACAAGAAGCATGAGAAGGTAAACGTGGAAAAGAAACCATAAGGAACTTATCAAAGTTGAACTATTTACTTGCCAGCATGGAAAAATGATAATTGTAACTTAACGAAATTTTTCTCAATATGAGGATAGGTGAAGGGAATACAAATGTATTTATATATGTATACATACATATTTGTCTTTATAGGAGCGTATACATATGTATATATATATGTGTGTGTGTGTGTGTGTGTATATATATATATGTATGCATATGAATACATATCTGAGTATGTGTGTATATGTGTACATAGAGGGCACAGGATCAATTGAATAGGAAGGGATGATACTTTAAAAGGTGAAATTCTGAGGTGGGAGAGAAATAGAATGAGAGGAGACATTGAGAGATAGAATGGGGTTAATCATCTCATCTAGAAGAGGCACAGAATAACTGTTACAGTGGAGGGGAAGAACATGAAGGCAAAAGGGAAAGGGTCAGCCTTACTCCCATTGATTCAATTGGCTTGGGGAAAGAATGACATACACTCTATGTTGCGTATCTTGCCCTACAGGAGAGTAGGGGGGAAGAGGATGAGAGGGGGTGTGATGGAGGGGAGGACAGATTGAGTGAGAGTGTTGTTAGAAGCATACATTTCTGTAAAGGGACAGGGACAAAGTAGAGCATAGAACAATTGGGGGGTGGGATAGGAAGGAGGGAAATGTAGTCAGTCTTTCACAATATGTCCATTGTGAAGATGTTCTGCATAACTACACATGTACAGCCTGTATTGAATTGCTTGTCTTTCCAGTGAGGGTGGGTGATGAGGGAGGAAGGGAAAGAATCTAGAATTTAAATGTCTATAATCAAATATTAAAAATATATATGTATATTGTTATTATTATTATTATTATTATTATTAACAACTACATGCAAGTGGGAATTAAGATATATAGGCACTGGGGTAGGGAGATCCATCTTGCCTTAGCAGAAGATGAGAGGAGCAATAGGGGAGGACATAGGAGAAAGCAGATTGGGGGAGGGCTTATACAGTGGGATGGCTGTTTTATAGTGGTGGGTGGGGGGAAGATGGGGAGAAAATTTGTAACTCAAAATCTCGTGGAAATGAATGATGTAAGCAAGAAAATAAATAAATGAATAAAAACTTCCCAAAAAATGGATAGTCTCTTCTGTTTGTGATTGATCTGTTTGTGAAATAACTGCATAACCTTTGTGGGGTCATTGTACCCCTTGAAGTAATCACCATTCATCCTTCCACCCATAGTTCCTTGGTTCTCCATCCAGGAAAGTGAGCATATTGCCACTAACAAGGATGCTGAAGCCCTTATCATTTTTGATGCACATGATCTTGCTCTCTTCCTGGGAGTGAGAAATCTGCAGTCAGATCTTCTTTACCACTACTGATTTCCATCTCTCTATTTCCCATCCTGGGGCAGAGGATAGAGCTATGCCAAGCATGACAACCAAAACCTTGGTGCTCTAGGCTAAGTAAATGGGCTGGCCTGGGACTAGGGGATATTGTTAGGGAAAGAGAGCACTGTGTTGATAGTACTGGGAGTGGGTGTGGAGGGTGAGGACTTCTATTCATTTCATATATACATACACATGTGCATAGACACACACATGTATATACACACACATATTATGTGTATATATATATATATATTTTTTTCAAGGTCTTTCTTTCCTCTCATTACCTCTTCTCCCTATTGCAATAAGGAAGAACAATCTTTTATTTAATGAATATACATAGCTAAACAAAACATATTCCCAGTTTAGATTTTTATGGAAATGAATGTATTATTCTGTACCTTGAGTAATGGAAATATAGTTGAAACATCACCTTTCCTCTAAAATATATTCCAGGAAGGTTTACATAGTGAAACAAATACAAATATGTGATATTGAGAAAAATATGTGGGAGAAGGTTTTGAATAATATGAAAATAGATCTAGAATGGTTAAGTATTTTCCGTATTATTTGTTCTATGAAGATCTTGGCCCCAAGAAAGAGACTGAGGACCAGTATTAATTTTTTAAACATGCTTAGTTCTTAGTCAAAAATAAATACAATAGGAATAAGCTAAATGAGTTCACTTCCACTTTTTACCAATTTTATGCAATGTAGCTCTGGACCTGTTGGGCTTTTTTTATTTTTGCACAGGCTGTTATTGTGATTGATTTGAGTACATGCCTGTAAGTGGTGACCTGGAGAGATGATCCTATTGATGTATATCCTTGCCTATTATTTATGTGTATTCAGTAAAAAAAGATTTTGTTGTCATCTGCCTCATTAATTCATTTTTTTCAGATCTTCTCCCCTTTACTTGGGACCAGTGAATGACTGGCCTATAAGAGGAAATCATTTTTAGATTGAGTAAGAATGAGGTTACAGTAACCTTTCTTTCAAGTTGCCAGCCAAGACAATGAAATAAGTAATAAGTCTATAAAAATATTTAAGAGAAGTAAGCATAATACCCTTTTATAAAAAAAGAAAAAATATATTCATGCATCAAAATATTAATATTAAGTCTGAATATCTAGAAGAGATATGGAATTTGACTTATAAAATCCTTGGGAGCTTATTTTTTTTTCCTTTTTCACTTAGCATAGCAGTGCCTTTATATTGTAGGCACTCAATAAATGTTATTAGATTTGACAAGGTATAATAAGAAAACTGTGTGTGTGTGTGTGTGTATACCATAAGCATACAAACACACACACACACACACACACACATATAATACACACACACACACACATATATAATATACACTCATACATATAGCATATGTGTGTGTATAATTTTACACATCATTTTACATAACTGTTTGCTTCTATCAAGATCTAAGTAAGGGACAGTGAGGTGGTAGAGTAAATGTGAGATTGAAACTCCAAAGAGAAATTTGAATTAGGAAGTGGTACAAATCACTTGCATAGAAATGGTAACTAGGGACTGATAATATTACCTAGGAATAAAGTCTAAAGAAAAAATAGAAGAGGAATTAGAGAATTAATCTTTCTAGACACTCATCTTAAGGGGGCTTGGAAAAGATGGAGAGACTCAACGGACAAGATTATGAAGAACCAGCTACACATGTAGAAAGAAAATGAAGAGAAAGTAATGTAATAGAAACCCAGCCTGGAAGGCTTATTCAGGATGACAGGCCTGTGAACAGCATCAAATGTTTCAGAGAACTCAAGAAAAATGAAGATGGAGATAATGACAGGCAAAGATATCTATGAAATCCTTATAAGTCTTTGTTATGAAAGCGTCCATCCACGAGATGTATGATAAGAGGATATAGGTCAGTTACGTGGGGAGGTTATGGAACAACAGGCAGAAAGTGCAAAATCCTTCTTGGTACCCAAGTAATGTTAAGAGCCCTAGAAGAAGACTTTCAGTATGCTAGATGGACTCCTTCACTCCTGACTGCTGGAAGATTTTTCAGAATTCGTGAACAAAAATCACACACTACCAATGAGTAGACTTGAGTGAACTGTGATATTATAACATTGAGGGAATTGAATCCCCACAATGTTAAAATCATAAATCAATTGAAGTTTCTGGATATATATACCAAGGACTCTGGTTCCCAAAGGCAAGTTTTGAACCTATATGACTTTTAGAGTAATTATTTCTAGCTATGTGAGACCTTAAATGCCAAGGTAAGATTGAGTGATGACCATGTCCTTCGTACTGTCTGTTGGTTCTCTGGCTAGAGTCTAGTCAAAAATTAAACTACCTCCTGTTCCTTTCCCTATCTACTGAGGAATTTTTAGAAAACCATCCTTCCAATAGAAGAAGGGGAAATTGGTAGTTCAGTGCAATCCCAAAGAATTGGAGTGGTTGATATTAACTTAATTGAAAGCAATCTCATAATTTTCTTCTGCCAAACATTATAAAGAGTTTGTGACAACAGGATTTTATCTCATATCTTATACTTATGACTAGTCTCAATAAGCAAAAACAAAAATCCATTCACAAGTTATGTCCACAGGCATCATGAAGACAAAATAAAGGTAGAAAAAGTAAGCCTTCTGTATTCAGGAAATTCCCTCATTCCCCTTTATATATGTTTAGAGAGAGGGTCTCAAGACATTAGAGTCAAATACGTGTCCATTACAGCTCATATTTATATAGTTCTTTATGTATGGTATCTTATATAATCCCTGTGATATTATTGGGAAAAAAAGTAAGACTAATATTATCATACCTAATTTATGAATGAAGAACCTGAAAATCAGAAAAATTTAGTGATTTTTCCAGTTTCCCACACTTGTAAGTAGTAAGAGACATGAATAAAATGCAGATCCTTTTACTTCAAGACTTCAGGTTCAGAGATATTTCTGCAGTAACACTCTGCCCCTGGTAGCTTGCTTTAAGAGCAAGCATGCACTAACTTTGACTTCCCAGTACATATTAACCTCCAAGAAACACACTAAAAAATTTTGGGCAGAGTTATTTTCCCATTATCCCTCACTCAGTTACTTTGGCTTCATTTTTAATGTATCTCTAGCAGATCAAGCTAGAGGAAAATAGAAATCATATGATTTAAGTGAAAATTTTAAAATTTATGACTTAGAGTTCATTGATTTTATGAAACTTAATGAGAACCAAATCCCTTCATCTGTTTTACTCTGCCCTACTGCTATAGCCTGTACCTTATTTTTTGGAAGAACTTTCATTTATGGCCTGAACTAGCTTAAGAATGATGAAGGAAAACATTTATTACTCATAGCCTGTTAGATGAAATAAGCAATCATACTATGTGATAAGTTAACAGTTATCATTAAAATTCTCTAAACTAAAGAAATGATAATAATTTTAAATTATTTAAACCATCTATTTGAAAATATATCATTATGAATCCAAAACAAAAAGACACAATTTAAGAGCCAAATATAGTTGAAACTTTGAGTTAAGTGTTGTTAACTTGGCAACTTCCTAATGGTGAAAAGCACCATCCCTTTGGCAATTGTGAGTTGATTTTAATTGAGTCATAGTTTGAGATCATTTCTCTAGTGGGTAGAATTATTTTTAATTTCAGTTTACCACAAGCATCTTTTTTTATGTGTATCATATCATATCATCTCATAACATTCTAATTGGATCCAATCATTCTAAAGCTGGCAATTTACCTCTAACAAGGTCTATTTTAAAATAGCTTTTTTTCTCATTATGTTCAATTTTCTATTTAGCCTACCACACACATTATCTAGCATAACAAAAGACAGAATTTCTAACTCATTCATATAGGTGTAAACACCACAATACCTCTATCTGTGTTTGTGCATGTGCATGTGTGTCCACATAAATACATGCACATGTACATTTTTATAGGCTATATCAATAATTTAGAACAGCTAGCTTAAATATTAGATTTCTTATACATAGCACTAGAGGGCAGAACTAGGACAAAGGGACAGAGATGATAGGGAGTTACCCAGATGAACACACATAAAAGAACACTCAGAGTAGCCAGGTCCTCCATCAAAATCTCCTTTCTTATCTTGGCTATCAAATCCACATTAATTATTATTATTTTTTGGATTTCACTTCCAGTGCAAAGATCATTCTCCTTGGCAGAGAAATTAAGAGCTAAACATCTTTGCCTTCTCTTTGTTTACAGTTACTATTTTCCATCCTCAGCAAACAAAGGTTAATCACCCTTATCTCCTTGAAATATTTAATTCTCTAGTATTTCATTAATCTGACCACTACTTCTCAGGCTCCTTTGCCTGATCTTCATGTAGCAGCAAACACCCTGGCATACGCAGGATGGCTGCTAGCACAGGTGCTTTTCTAAAGGAGAACAACTCAAAATGGGTTAACAATCTTACTTTAATCAATCAAACATATATCATTTACCTAGTTCAGGGGAAAAAGTCAGCACCCTGAACTTCAGAGAATACAAACAGCAATTACAAGAGAAAAATAACACAGTTCAGCAGACAGGGCTTCCAGCTGTCTGACCATTACATCCATACCTAGTTAGTTACCAGAGAGGGAAACACCAACATCTGCGTTTTCAAAGCCGGGGGGGCTCAACAGCTACCCAGAGTCTCATCTGGCCAAATCACACAACTCTTCCCAAAGTGAGCCCCAAAGCAAAACCTCACATCAGGGTATATATAGCTTCTTTGACCTGGGAACTCTGAAATTTGGCTATAACATTCCTAGGAGTTTTCTTTTTGGGATCTTTTTCAAGAGGCAAGAAGTGAATTCTTTCAATTTCTATCTTGCCTTCTGATCCTAGAGTTTCAGTGCAGTTTTCCTTGATAATTTCTTGAAAGATGATATCTAGGCTCTTTTTTTGATTGTGGCTTTCAAGTAGTCCAATATTTTTAAAATGATCTCTCCTTGATCTATTTTCCAGGTCAGTAGTTTTTTCCAGTGAGATATTTCACATTGCCTTCTTTTTTTTTTTCATTCATTTGCATCTGTTTTACAGTATCTTGGTTTCTCATAAAGTCATTAGCTTCCATTTGCTACAGTCTAATTTTGAAGGAATTATTTTCTTCAGTGAGTTTTTGAAATTTTTTTTCCATTTGACAGTTTTGCTTTTAAAGGCATTCTTCTCTTCATCGACTTTTTGGGCCTTTTTTCCCTTTTGAATTAGTTATTTTCTTCAGTATTTTTTGGAGTCTCCTTTAGCAGGCTGTTGGCTAATTTTTCATGAATTTCTTCCATCATTCTCATTTCTCTTCCCAAGTTTTCCTCTATTTCTCTTACTTGACTTCAAAATCCTTCTTGAGCTCCTCCATGGCCTCCAACCAGTTCACATTTTTCTTGGAGGCTTTTGATTAGGAGTTTTCCCTTTTCTGTCTTCTGGTTTTATGTTTTGATCATCTTTGTCACCAAAAAATGATTCTATAGTTTGATTTTGCTTCCTCTGTTTGCTCATCTGGCCAGCCATTTATTTAACTCTTGAGCTCTTTGCCATGGTAGAATTCTGCTTCCAGAGTGGAAAGTACTGTATCCCAAATTTCTGTTGTCAAAGCTTCTTCTAGGCACCTGTCTCAGAGCTGTGTGGAGGATTATCTGTCCACAGCCTCAACGAGCTCTGCCACTAGAGCACTCCTCACCCCTGGACCACCACCCAATACTGTGACCCAGATCTAAGCAGAGGAAAGCAAGAGAATCCTGCCTTCGTGCCAGCAGAGAGATTCCTGCAAATGCCCTCTGGGTGGTCTATTGATCCTCTCATGATCTCTAGACCTGGATTTCAGGAGGCAGCCACTATAGTAGCAGCTGCAGTGGCCACAGCCACCACCTCTGCCTCCTCTGGGGGCAGGGGCAAAACCATATTCTTCTCTCACCTAGGATCAACAGAATTCCCTACTGACCTTTTACTTTCTCTTTGGTATTTATGGATTGAGAAATCTGGAAATTGTCACAGCTGCCAGTGGTTTATTCCTTTAAAGTATGCTTTGGCTAATCTGTGCTGCCAGTCTGGACTGGCATGGCCCACTTGAGACTGTTCTCCACTCCCAGCCCGGGGCAATAGACCCTTCCTGTCAGTCTGTCAGGCTGCCTTCAGCAGGAGATTTCTTTCCCTCTGTCACTCTGTGGTTCTTTAGCAATAAAAGTTGCTTAAAGTCATTTTTTAGTTATTGGAGGTGGTTGGAACAAGAGCTCAAGCAAGTTTCTGCTTTTCCCCACCATCTTGGCCTTGCCTACTTAGGCTCCAGATTCCTGAAAGAAAAGTTAAATGAGTTATAGGAAAAAATACTTACTAAAACAATGCTAATGTGGGACTATATTCCCCCGTCTAAACTAGATAAACTGAACCATAGAATAAAGAAGAAAGAATGTCAGGAAATGAATAGTATTTTGGAAAAATTATATATTATAGACCTGTGGGAAAAATTGAATGGGAATATAAAGAAATACATCTTTTTATCAATTGTAAATGGTGCCTTTTACAAAAACTGACTATGTACTAGAGAATAAAAACCTCACAATAAAGTGAAAAAAAGTAGAAATGTTAAATGTATGCTTTTCATACATTTTATTACATAATGTAATAAAAAATTACATTTGATAAATGATCATGGAAGCATAGATTTAAAATTAATTATGACCTGAATAACCTAGTCCTAAAGAGTGAGTGAAAGAATAAATCATAGAAGTAGTTCATAATTTTATCGAGAATGAAAACAGTAAGGCAACATTCACAAAATTTGTGAGATACAGCCATATAGTACTAAGGGAAAAAAATTATATCTTTATGTGTGCATCAGTAAAATGGAGAAAGAGCAAATCAATGAACCATGCACCCAACTAAAAACAAAACAAACAAAACAAAATTAGAGAAAGAGCAAATTAAAAATCTACAATTATACATCAAATTGGAGATTATGAAAATCAAAGGAGAGATCAATAAAACAGAAAGTATTAAAACCATTGGCCTATTATATAAAAATGGGTATTGATTTTATGACAAAACCAATGGAAATAGATAAGCCATTGACTAATTTGATTTAAAAAAGAGAAAGAAGAAGACCAGATTATCAGTACCAAAAAATGAAAAAGAGTGAAAGTACTGCCAATGAAGATGAAATTAAAGCAATTACAAATAATCCTATCAGAGAAGAATAAATTGAACAATCCATAAATGAACAATTTGCAACCATGACCAAAGGACTATAAAGCTGTAGATACCTTTTGAACTCGCATTAACACTACCAAGTCTGTACCTGAAAGAGATCAAAGAAATAGGAAAGAACCTTAATGTACAAAAATATTGATAGCAGTTATTTTGTGATGGCAAAGAATTAGAAATTGAAGGGATGTCCATTAAGTAATGAGTGATTTAACAACTTGCCAGATACAATTGTGACATACTCTTATCCTGTAAGAAATGATGACCAGGAGAGTTTCAGAAAAACTTAGGAAGACTTATATGAACTGATGCAAAGTGAAGAGAGTAGAACCAGGAGAACATTTTGCATAGTAAGAGCAATATTGTAAGGATAATCAACTGTGAATGACTTAGTTGTCTTGATCAATACAGTTATCTAAGATAATTTTGAAGGACTTATTTAAAACTTCTATCTACTACCATAGAAAAAACTGAATCTAATACAGATTGAAACATAACTTCATTCTCTTTCATTCTTTTTCCTCCTCTTCTCTCCTCTCCTGTCCTCTCTACTTCAAAGGCTACCAAAGTGAAAGAAACTTTTCAGTTTTGAGCATGAACTATAAAAGAAGCTATGAAAACTTCTCTTGAGGGAATTTGCACATTATAGGGCCAGAGTTAGGTTATCATATCCCCCAAATTTGAGAGACCTGAGCACAGAAAACATCCTCAGGCAATGGAAAGGAATAAAATCATATAATGTGGAAAATAATTTTACTTAAAAGTACCAACAACAACCAGGAATGGAAGGAAAAAAATGAAATATTAACAATTTGAAGAGAGAAAACTTTGCTAGAAGTTAATTCAAAAACTATTAAATCAATAGTGAGATTTATAAAGAAGGAAATATAAATAAATATTCTCAAAAGGCCTCAATGAAATGAATATATGATGTGCTTGCAATATGTCATTTATAAAATGCGAAAGTAAGCTAAACGACAACAACAAAAAAAAACAAACCACAAGATGAAAAAAAGATAAATTCTGTGGAGTGTCACATCCAAAGAAACAATAGCAAGTAACTCTGGAATTCTCCAAAGGAGAAATAAAAATATTAGAAGAGCAAATTAGGATGGAAATTAGATTAAGGATAAAAGTTCTCATTAAAAAAATAAATAAGACTAAGCAAATGATTACACAACCTGAAACACATGAGGAACATTTTTTTAAATAGCAGAAGCACTGAAAAAGTGAATCATATATTTAGAACTTAGAAGTGCCAAAGGAGAAGAAAATTTGAGAGAAAAGAAGGAAAAGATAACAATTTTGAAATAATTCATTAATGTCGGCCGTAATAGACCTACCATGAAGATAGGATAGAGGTAATTTCTGTCTCATACATACTCCAGGAAAACAACAACAATTATTATAGACCTTTAAAGCCTTTTTAGGACACTGTAGGAAATGCTGCTGCCAGGAGAGGCTTTCTACTCCGCCACCACCAGTAATTTAAATCAGATTCTCTGCAACTTGTCTTAGTGATTTTGCTTAAAACACTTCAAAGTTAGGCCATCTATCTTAGTTTGTATAATTAGTTTGTGTCAAAGTTGAGGCTTGAATCCATATATTGTTGATTTCATATTCACATTGCTGAGATGACTGAATAAGTGCAAAGTTCTATCATTGTGCTGTATTAAAAAATGGAAAATATGAGAAATTCAGAGAACTATGGAAAGGACTATTTGTAAGCACAACACTAGGCATGATGTGATGAGGAATTGTACCAGAGTAGTGGTGAAAAGAGCAAATATTCTAGAGATGTTGTTAAGTTAGTAGTGACAAAATTTGGCACTAGATTGGTTGTGTGATGTGAGTACAAGTGAGTTTACTCATTTACTGATGGAAAAAGTGTGGTCAAGAGAGAAGTGGCAGTAAATAAGAAATCACAGGAACATCCTTTACATAAGGGTCTGTTAATGATGAAAAGGACAGAAAAGAAACTTTTCTGTGTATAAAGGAAGAAACATATTAACTATCAATTGATTCAAGACATTGCTGTCATCATGGTTGTTTTTGGAAAGTTTGGAGGAGAAAATGTAGTATAGAAATGAATACTTGGAAATTGTTTTCAGTAGTATGGAGTGATGCTTGTCTCTTATGGGCACAATTTTCTGTTTAAATGTTATGTTATTAAGAAAATAAAGGAAAGTTAGGCTTAGTAAACAGTTTCAAGGGTGTCAAAGAGACATCTAAAAAACGGAGAATTTCAGAGAGCTACAATTATGATGATTTGTCAGTAAATATGCATATATATGTATTTTTATGACTAAAATAGTTTGAAAAGAAAATGGGAAATCATGTAAGTATTTAGGGACCAAGATATGATTTTTAAAATTCCTGTCACATGGATAGGAGAAATTTGGGGAGTTGTGACTTCTTAAGTAAAAGGTGAGTCACTGAGATCTAGAGTCTTATTTGAGTCAATGAGCAGAAAAGCAAGAGGGATTGGTCATGATAGCAACAGGAGAGGAAAAAAAAGGACCTGAGAAGAGTTACAGGAGAGAGAAATTTAGAGAGGATGTTTTTCAAAACCTTTTTTTTGCTTTCTTGCAATTAGAAACAGTCAGCTGAGAGAAGACTTTAGCTGAATGATTACAGATTCGTCACTGAGAACTAAACTCATTGACTAAGAGTTCCATCAACAACTGTTGTCCTTCATTGCTACATGTAGTAAAAGAGAAGTGAAATTTTTCATAAGAGTTTATGATCTCTGCTGCCACCTCTGAATTTAGAAGGAAACCTAGAAGGTGTTTTTACAACTGCCTTGGTGTCTTGTTGAGGTAACTTAAAGAATGAGCCTTAACTTGTGTCACTGTAAGCTCGATTTTCTTTTTTTTTAAATTTTATTTGTTTAATTAGTTTTAGTTTTTAGCATTCACTTCTACAACATTTTGAGTTCTAAATTTTCTCCACCTCCCTCTGCTGCTCCCTTCCTGAGATTGCATGCAATCTGATAGATGCTATGCACGAACAATCATATTAAACATATTTCCATGTTAGTCATGTTGTAAAGAAGAATTGGAACCAAGGGGAAAAACCACAAGAAAGAAGAAAAAGAGAGACAATAGTATGCTTTGATTTGCATTGAGACTGTATAGTTCTTTCTCTGGATGTGGTTAATATTTTCCATTACAAGTCTTTTGGAATTGTCTTAGATCAGTGGTTCTCAACCTTCTTAATGCCGTGACCCTTTAATACTCGTATGTGGGCATATCTGCATGTGAGCAGACCCACCTGGAGACAGATAGAGGAGCAGTGTCTTGGTTCCTAAGACCATCGGAAATATGTGTTTTCCAATGGTCTTAGGCAACCCCTATGGCCCCTGTGAAAGGTTCGTTCAACCCCCAAAGAGATTATAACCCACAGGTTGAGAACAGCTGTCTTAGGTCATTGCATTCCTGAAAAGAGCTAAGTCTATCAAAGTTGGCCATCACACAATGTTGCTGTTATTATCTACAATGCTCTCCTAGTTCTGCTCACTTCACCTAACATCAGTTCATGAAAGTCTAGGTTTTTCTGAAGTCTATCTGCTCATCATTTCTTATTGCAAAGTAGTATTCCTTTATATTCATGTACTACAACTTGTTCAGCCATTCCCCAATTGATGGGCAACCCCCTGATTTCTAGTTCTTGGCCAACACAAAGAGAGCTGCTATAAATGTGTTTGTACATGTGGATCCTTTTCCCATTTTATGATCTCTTAGGACCTAGTAGTGGTATTAGTGGATAGGAAAAATATACACATTTTTTGTTTGTTTGTTTTGGAGGAGGGAAGGCAAGGCAATTGGGGTTAAATGACTTGCCCAAGGTCACGCAGCTAGTAAGTATTGTCAAGTGTCTGAGGCTGGATTTGAATTCAGGTCCTCCTGGATCCAGGGCCAGTGCTCTGTTCACTGAACCACCTAGCTGCTCCTATGCACATTTTGATAGCTCTTTGGGCATAGTTCCAAATTGCTCTCCACAGTGGTTGGGTCAGTTCACAACTCCACCAACAATGGATTAGTGTTCCAATTTTCCCACATCTTCTACAACATTTATCATTTTCCTATTTGTTATGTTAGCCAATCTGATAGGTGTGATGTGGTACCAACAAGTTGTTTTAATCTACCTTTTTCAAATCTGTAGTGATTTAGATAATTTTTTTTCATATAACTACAGATAGCTTTAATTTGTTCTTCTCAAAACTGCCTATTCATATCCTTTTACCATTTATCAACTGGGGAATAACTTAGATTATTATAAATTTGACTTAGTTCTCTATATATTTAGAATTGAGGCCTTTATCAGAGACACTGGCTATAAAAATTGTTTCCCAGCTTTCTGTTTCCCTTCTAATCTTAGTTACATTGGTTTTGTTTGTGTAAAACTTTTTTTTAAAATTTATGTAATGTAATTGAAATTATCCATTTTGCATTTTATAATGTTCTCTATCTCATTTTTGGTCTTAAATTCTTTCATTCTCCATAGATCTGACAGGTAAGCTATGCTTGCTCTCCTGATTTGCTTATGCTGTCACCCTTTATGTCTAAATCATGTAACCATTTTGACCTTATCTTGATATAGGGTGTAAGATGTCTTTTGTCTGGTTGGTCTAGTTCCAGCCATATTATTTCCCAGCTTCCCAACACTTTTTGTTAAATAATGAGTTTTTATCTAAGAAACTGGAGTCTTTGAGTTTATCAAAAAGGAGATTATTACACAATTTTATTACTGTGTCTTATGTACCTAAGCTATTCCATGGATCTACCACTCTTTTAGCCAGTACCAAGTAGTTCTGATGATTGCTGCTTTGTATTACAATATTAGATCTAGTGTGGTTAGATAACCTTCTCTTCCATTTTATTCCATTATTTTCCTTGATATTCTGGATATTTTGTTCTTTCAGATAAATTTTATTATTTTTTCTAACACTAAAATATATATATTTTGCTACTTTTATTGGTATGGCACTAAATCAGCTAAATAATTTAGGTAGAATTATCATTTTTATTATATTAGCTCAGTCATCCTTTGAGCAATTGATATTTTTCCAGTTATTTAGATCTGACATTTTGTATGAAAAGTGTTATGTGGAAGGGAGTCTAGATGGTGGTAGAGAAGCAGGAGAACTCTGGGAGCTCCCCCCATGACCACCTCAAATATATGTATAAAATATTACTCTAAGCAAATTTTAGGGCTTCAGAACTCACAAAATGACAGAGAAACAAGGCTCCCGCTGAAGGCAGCCCAGCAGGTGGACAGGAAGGGTTCATCACAGCACACTGGGAGCCAAAACCAGCCTGGCCTGAAACCACAGCATTAGCCCCAGAGCAGCCAGGACAAGCCACAGCTGGAGCACTCCAGAGAGTAGATCATTGGCAGCTGTGGCAGTTTCCAGAATTATCAACCCATAAGAAACGAGAACAACATGAAAGGTCAGTGGAACTCAGCTAAATTTGGGGGAAAAATGGGTCTAGCCAACTACTCTGAGAGCAAAAAAGGAGCGGAAGCAGCCCCTGAAGCTGCCTACAGAGCTCCTGGCCTGAAGATTGCAGGGGGCCAAGTGACCATTCAGAGGCTAAGTGTTCTCACTTTAACCTGCCTGGATAAGGATTGTGATCTTGGGTGGTGGTCCTAAGGTGTGTGACCAGTGAGCCAAAGCTGGTGGAGGCTGTCAAGATGGCAGTCTCCTAATATTTCTGGCAGCTGCAAAAACCCCAGTGATTTGGGACAAAGCTCTCCCCTCTGAAAGCAGAGTTCTACTGAGCCCAAAAGTCAAGTAATTGATTGGCAACATGAGCAGGCAAAGGAAGCAAAGGAAGAACAGCAATGCAACATTAGATTCCTTTTTCAGGGACAAAAAGGATAAAAGCATGGAACAGGAAGAAGACAACACAGTCAGAAATTCCATACCAACAGCTTCCAAGAAAAATGTAAACTTGTTACAGGCCATAGAGAAGCTTAAGAGGGATTTTGAAAACTAAATAAGAGAAGTAAAGGAAAAATTGGGAAGAGAAATGAGAATGATGCAAGAAAATCATGAAAAGAGAGTAAACAACCTGACTGAAGAAAATAACACTTTAAAAATTAACTCAAATACAAAAGAGGCTCAAAAAGCCAATGAGGAAAAGAATGCCTTAAAAAGTCAAATTTGCCAGATGGAAAAAGAATCTCAAAAGCTCACTGAGGAGAATAATTCCTTCAGAATCAGATTGGAGCAAATGTAAGCTAATGACTTTATAAGAAATCAATATACTATTAAACAGATCCAAACAAATGAAAAAATAGAAGGCAATGTGAAACACCTCATTGGAAAAACCACTGACCTGGAAAATAGATGCAGGAGAGATAATTTAAAATTTATTGGACTACCTGAAAGCCATGCTCAAAAAAAGCAACTAGAAATCATCCTTCAAGAAATTCTCAAGGAAAACTGCCCTGATATTTTAGAACCAGACGGCAAAATAAAACTTGAAAGAATTCAGCAATCACCTCTTGAAAAAGATCCCAAAGGGGGGCGGAGCCAAGATGGTAGCGTAGCAGCAGCAACATATCGCAGCTCTCACATAGCCACCCCAAAATACCCATAAAATAGGACTCTAAACCAATCCTGGAACTCCAAAATGCACACAAAGATACTTCCCACTAAAGTCAGCTCGGCTACGAGGAACCATATCAGCACTGCGAACCAAAACCAGCCTGGCCTGAAGCCGTGGCTGTGCCCCGGGGGCGGCTGGATGGGAGGAGCTGAGGAGCTTCAGGTGAGCGGATTAGCAGCAGCTGCAAGTGGGAACTGTGAAAGGGGGAGATAAGCAGTCCGGCCAGAAGGCCTCCAGAGTGGAAAAGCAAAAGCGAAAGGCAGAGGTTTTGCACCTGCCTCAGCGTTGCAGCTTCCTGCCCGCGGCCTGCAGGCAGCAGGGGGACTGAGCAATTGAATTCAGGCCAGGGCTCTCGCATTGAGCGGCCTGGATCCAGATCGCTGTCTTGGGCCTCGGTC
>CM053584.1:220237283-220258077 GCA_028627135.1 Pseudochirops cupreus
AAAAAAAAAAAAAAGAAAAAGATCCCAAAAATAAAACTCCTAGGAATGTTATTGCCATGTTCCAGAGTTCCCAGATCAAGGAGAAAATATTACAAACTTCCAAGAAGAAACAATTTGAATAATTTGGAAACACAATCAGGATAAGCCAGCATCTAGCAGCTTCTACATTAAGGGACCAAAGGGCCTGGAATATGATATTCTGGAGATCATGGGAGCTAGAATTAAAACAAAGAATCACCTACCCAGAAAAATTGAGTATAATGTTTCAGGGGCAAATATGGTCATTCAATGAGGTGGAGGACTTTCAAGCATTCTTGATGAAAAAACCAGAACTAAATAGAAAATTTGACACTCAAATGCAAGAAGCATGAGAAGGTAAACATGGCAAAGAATTCATAAGAACTTATCAAAGTTGAACTATTTACATGCCAACATGGAAAAACAATAATTGCAACTTATGAAACTTTTCTCAGTATGAGGATAGGTGAAGGGAATGTAAATGTATATATATATGTATACATATACATATGTCTATACAGGAGGGTATATATGCATATGAATACATATGTGAGTGTGTTTCTATATTTGTACATATACAGAGGGCACAGGATCAATTAAAATAGGAAACGACGATATTTTAAAAGGTGAAATTGAGAGGTGGGAGAGGAATAGAATGAGAGGAGACAGGGAGAGACACATGGGGTCGATCATCTCATATAGAAGAGGCAAGGCATAACTGTTACTATGGAGGGAAAGAACAGGAAGGCAAAACGGAATGGGTCAACCTTACTCCCATTGAATTTGGCTTAGGGAAGGAATGACATACACTCTAAATTGGGTATCTTGCCCTACAGGAGAGTAGATGGGAAGAGAATGAGAGGGGGTATGATGGAGGGGAGGACAGGTTGAGTGAGAGTGTTGTTAGAAGCATACACTTCTGTAAATGGACAGGGACAAAGTAGAGAACAGAACAATTGGGGGGTGGGATAGGAAGGAGGGAAATGCAGTCAGTCTTTCCCAATATGTCCATTGTGGAGATGTTCTGCATAACTACACATGTACTGCCTGTATTGAGTTACTTGTCTTTCCAGTGGGGGTGGGTGATGAGGGAGGAAGTCAATGAATCTAGAATTTAAAGTTCTAAAATCAAATGTTAAATATATATATATGTATATATATATACATGTATAATTATGATTACGATTATTATTATTATTATTATTATTATTATTATTATTATTTACATGCAACTGGGTAATAGGATATACAGGCACTGTGGTAGGGAGATCCATCTTGCCCTACCAGAAAGTCAGAGGGGTGATGGGGGAGGATATAGGAGAGAACAGATAGGGGAAGGGTATATACGTGGGCTCACTGTTTTGGGGTGGTGGGTAAGGGAAAGATGGGTAGAAAATCTGTAACTCAAAAATCTCATTGACATGAATGATGTAAACTAAAAATAAACAAAAGTTAATAAAAAAAGAAAAAAATAAGAAATATGTTTTGTAATCATGTTCATATAATCCTTGGTTTGTCTTGGCCACTGGACTCCCAAAAATTTTATGTTGCCTATGGTTACTTTAAATGGAATTTCTTTTTCTATCCCTTGCTGCTTAACTTTGTTAGTAATATATAGAAATGCCAATGATTTATGTGGGTTTATTTTATACACTACAACTTTGCTAAAGTTCTTTATTATTTCAAGTAGTTTTGTATTTGATTCTCTAGGATTTCCTTTGTACACCATCTTATTTTCTGCAAAAAGTGATAGCTTTGTTTTTTCTTTGCCTATTCTAATTCCTTCAATTTCTCTTTCTTCTCTTAGTGATAAAGCTAACATTTCTAGTACAATATTGAATAACAGTGGTGATAATGGGAATCCTTGTTTCACCTCAATCATGTTGGAATTGCTTCTAGCTTACCCTCGCTACATATAATGCTTGCTGATGGGGGCAGATAGGTGGAACAGTGGCCCTGGAGTCAGGTAGACCTAAGTTCAAATCCAGCCTCAGACACTTAACACTTACTAGCCCTGTGACCTTGGGCAAGTCACTTAACCCCAATTGTCCCACTTTCCCCCCTCCAAATTGCAAAAATAAAAATAATGCTTGCTTATGGTTTTAAGTAGATGCTACTTACCATTTTAAGGAAAGCAACATTTATTCCTATATTCTGTAGTGTTTTTAACAGGAATGATTGCTGTCTTTTGTCAGAAGTTTTTTCTGTATCTATTGAGATAATCTCATGATTTCTGTTACTTTTGTTATTGATATGGTCAGTCATACTGATAAATCCCGTCTGGTCATAGTATATTATCCTATGAACTCCATTTTTATTGGACAGTGAAACATGTAGATAAGTGAAGAATTGGCTGGCCTGGTCTGTACATTCCAGCAATAACTTCTATGATAAGTTTTTCAGTTCTGTAACTTAAAGAGAGTTTTTTACCCGTAGACCTAACACTTTCTAAAATTGCCCCTTAAGGGTGATGTTTAATAGAAATAATTTATAAAATCTGTGTTTCAGTAGAGAAAAGAAGTTGCTGAAGTAGAGCCAAGATGGTGGAGTAGATGAAGCACTACAAGCAAACAATATTCCCCTCCATAGAACTTTAACATTTTGGAGAGTTGAATAAAAATATTTTATTTTCCAGAGAGGCAACCTGAGAATCTCTGCAATAATCCAACTTAAAGGAAGTATTTACCATTGCAATAACACACTCTAAAGGACCCATTAAGGATCACTATTAGTTAAAGGAATTTGTCATTGCTTCATCAGTTCAAAAACAAAAGAGATACTTTGCCCAGAAGGAGTACACTAATACCTGAAGGACCACAGTTAGTAGAGAAATATCTTTGGGTGGGGTAAATAGTTTTTAAAGGGATCAAGGACATCAAGTTCTGCATTTCATAGTTGTGAGTTTCCTTAAATACATGAGATTTCTTCACTAATATGCCTTTCATTTAGGTTTTTATTTTATAAAAAAATGTTTTAGATTAGAACAAGTGGAGGGCAGTATAGGAAGGAGGGAAATATAATCAGTGTTTCACAATATGTCCATTGTGGAGATGTTCTGCATAACTACACATATATGGCCTGTATTGAGTTGCTTGTCTTTACAGTGCGGGTGGGTGACAAGAGAGGAAGGGAAGGAATCTAGAATTTAAAGTTCTAAAACAAAATATAAATATATATGTATACACACACATTTTATTATTATTATTATTATTTTTACATGCAATTGGGAAATAAGATATACAGGCACTGGGATAGGGAGATCCATCTGGCCCTACTGAAAAGTCAGAGGGGCGTTGGGGTAGGATATAGGAGAGAGCAGATTGGGGGAGGGGGTATGCAGTGGGATTGCTATTTTGGGGTGGTGGACAGGGAAAAGATGGGGAGAAAATTTGTAAATCAAAATCTCATGGAAATCAATGATGTAAACTAAAAATAAGCAAAAGTTAATTAACAAAAAAAAACAAAAAAGAGGCAAAAAAAGAAAATATGTTTTATTTTTCCAATTATACATGTAAAACAATTTTAACATTCATTAAAAAAATTGAGTTCTAAATCCTTTCCTTCCTTTCTTCCTATACCCCCTCATTGAGAAGGCAAGCAGTTTAATAGAGGTTATATATGTGCAGTCATATAAAACATATTTCCATCTAAGTAATATTGTGAAAAAAATGACCAAAAAATTTAAGAAAAATAAACATTTTTTAAAATGCATAGATCTATATGTCGACTGTCAGTTCTTTCTCTGGAGGTGGATGGTATTGCTTTTTTTTTCCCCCCTATCATAAGTCTTTTGGAATTTTCTTAGATTGTTGTATTGCTGTGAATAGATATTATTCACAGTTGATTATCTTATGGTATTGCCATTACTGTGTAAAATGTTTTCCTGGTTCTGTACACTTCACTTTGCATCAGTCATATATGTCTTTCCAGGTTTCTCTGAAAGCATCCTACTTGTCATTTCTTATACTATAATACTATTCCATCACAATCATATACCGCAAATTGTTCTACCATTCTCCAATTGATGGACTTCCCCTCAATTTCTAATTCTTTACCATCACAAAAAGAGCTGCTATCAATACTTTTGTGTGTATAGGTCCTTTCCCTTTCCTTTTTGTTTTGGCCAGTATGTGGACTTTTGGATTTGGGATTGATAGGGATGATGAGTTGACATATGGGATAATTGAGCAACATTGCCCTTCAGGAAACAATAGTAATATTGATTTTATTTCTGTGCCCAGAGCAATGGATGGAAGAGTAGGGGTTAAAGGTCATACATAGCAGCAGGAATGAAATGAATGAATGGACTATGTAGCATGGAATAGTTGGGTCATAATGAACTAGACGACATTATAATCACTCATTTAAACCAGTGAAGATACTATATCTCTAAGAGAGAAGTTCAAAAGCTGGGTTAATTTTTCCATGGCTTCTGGCTCCCTAACAGGTGACTATCTTTCTATCTCCTGAAATTATCTTGCATTTACTTATCTTTTTCCATTATAGAACTGTTTCTCATTTCTTTTTTTGCATCTCTGGCAATCAGCACAGTGCCTTGCAATACACATTTATTGTTGTTGTTTTTGTTGAGTTGTTTCACCTGCATCCAATTCTTTGTCACCTTATTCTTGGCAACAATACTGGAGTGTTGTCATTTTCTTCTCTGACTAATTTTACAGGTGAGGAACTTAGACAAACAGGGTTAAGTGACTTTTCCAGGGTCACATAGCTAGTAAGAATCTGACTCAATTTTGAACTTAGGAAGATAAATCTTCCCTATTGCAGGCCTAGCACTCTACCCACTGTGCCATGCATAGTAAGTGCTTATATATTTATTGCATTAAATTGATTGAAGAAAGACTATTAAATAATACTCCTACTTGAAGCATAACTTACAATGTAATTAGATTAACCTGAATGCTACACAGTGTACATATATTTACAAAATTATGTATTTTAAATTTAGGTATGTTTCTTGTGCCCTGGGATGCCCATATGAAGGACACATCGCACCTGAAAAAGTAGCTGAAGTAAGAATACATTTATTGTCCTTATCAACATAAAATTATCTCAATGTTTTGAATGAATCAGTTATTTTTCCCTCTCCTGTTTATTGGTGTAAAGTTCTATAAAAAGGATAATATCTCCATGAAATCACTCTTTTTTGCTCAATGAAAAATGTAATCACAAGAAGTTTGGATTATTAGAATTGCTGCGGGCTGATTAACTCTATTGGTTCAGTAGTCCTGGGAAGGGGATGGGTGGAATGGAAGAATTGCTTAATTCATTTGTTGGCACAAAAGAGATTATATTGATTAAAATGATTTTCCATTTGCAACCACTTGTGGCAACATATATAGTTTTGTGAGAGTCATAACACATTATTTTCTTCTAAGTGGTACTTTTGTTTCTATCATAAATTTTATCTGAAAAGCTTTTGAAAAATTAAACATGAATTGGCCCATTTCTAAGGTTTTTGATTCAACTGTGTTTAAAATCTGAATTCGAAGGAATCTGCATTTTGGTGAGTGATTCTTAAAGCTCAGCTGTGCTAAGGACAGTAGTGGATAACAAATTTAGAAATGAAAACTAAGGCAAGGCAAGCATGCGCTATAATCTATCAGAAGCTGCTTCTCTGTTATCTAATTAAAATCCTGTGATTCGTTTTGCAATCTTCTATGAAGACAGTATATGTCCTGGTTCTCAAAAACATTAGGTTGAATATATGAATAGAACCACAAAGAAATAAGTGTTCAAGTTTTTTTTTTTTAACTTTTAAAAGGCACATAGATATTGTAGTTTACTTTTTTTTTATCATTTCCTATTAGCACATTTAGTGTATGTTAGTTTATTTCCTACTGTTCATTTTTCTGGACCTAGTTGAAGTAATTTTTCATACCATTACTATTCTTGAGTTAAACCAGAAAGTACTCTTAATGACATTAAAATTCAAAGAAAATAATGTTAGATTAACAATAAAACATTCCAGTGTGGATTAACAGGATTTTAGTTCTTGGGTGGCTAAAGAATTTGCTTGACTTTTGGCCTAATCATTTTTCATTTATTTCAAGATCAATAATGAACGCTGTCAGATCTCATTATGCTATTATATCACAGCCAGATTTTGGTTGGGGCTTTTTGGTTGTTTTTAAGATTCTTCCCTTCATGAAAAAAATATCTCCTCACCAGGATGCAATGTTCTTTTTTCCCCCTTTTTTTCCTGTGTCTATCTCCTTAGAGCTTTAGAGAATTTCCTGACTGAATGGAGTCTCAGAATGTCTTAGTCAGCTGACAGAAAAATCATCTGATTAGAATTCAATAAAGTTAAACTACACTATGAAAAATCCATATCTTTAAAGTGAAATAGAAGTGATACAACTTTTACCAGCATCTCTGATGTGTTTGACTCACTGCTTAAAGATCATGAATAATCCCAAATTCTTAACAGCATCTATTTTATTTTAAAAAGGTATGTGAAAAAAAAAAGCCTGGCAACTCTAAGCATTTAACACCGGAGGAAATGAATTTAGTATCTCAAAAGAGCCCATGTAATGTAGCATATATAGAATGCTTCTCCTGCAGTAAGAAAGACCTGGGTATAAATTCTTGATTTTATGCTTAGCAGATATGACCTTAGACATATTACTTAAATCTTACAGAATGTCAGTTTCTTCATCTCTAAAATGAGTAAATAGAGGGTGGTGGGGAGGGCCAAGATGGCAGAGTAAAAGCAGGAACTTGCTTGAGCTACCACTCCAACTACCTCAAATACCTGTAAAAAATGACTATAAACAACTTTTAGACCTACAGAACCCACAAACTGCAGAGAGAAACAAATCTCCCACTAGAGGCAGCCATGCAGGCCATCAGGAAGGGTCTATCACACCAGGCTGGAAGCCAAGGGAAGTCCTGCATTAGCTGCTCTGGCCCAGACTGGCCATGGCAGATTTTATGAGAGTTAATCACTGGCAGCTGTGGTAGTTTCCAGCCTTCTCCACCCATAAACCCCAAAGAGAAAGTAGAAGGTCATTGGGGAACTATATTGGAACTGGATATGAGAAGAGCTAGTCCAGCCCCTGCCTTGGTTTTGGCAGAGGGCATGGTGGCTGTAGCTGCTACTGCAGCAGCTGCATCCTGAGCTCTTGTCCTGCAGATCATAGAGGGACCAAGGAACCATTCAGAGGGAAATTGCTCTTGCTTTGACCTGCTTGGATCTGGGTCACAGTCTTGGGTGGCAGTCCTGGGGTGAGGAGCACTAGCATGCCAGAATTTGGGTTGTCTATAGAGAGGGCATCCCCCTCAGAGCTCTGACAACAGCTTTGACAACAGCTGCAAAAACCCCAGAAATTTGGGACACAGCACTCTCCACTGTGGAAGCAGAGTTATAACATGGCAAAGAGCTAAAAGGCAAGTAATTGGCTGGCAAGATGAGCAAACAGAGGAAGTACAATCAGAATATAGAATCTTTTGGGGGGACAAAGTGGATCAAAACATGGAAGCAGAAGAAAACAACAAAGTTCAAACTCCTGCATCAAAAACCTCCAAGAAAAGTATGAATTGGTCATAGGCCATGGAGAAGCTCAGGAAAGATTTTGAAAATCAAGTAAGAGAAGTGAGGAAAAATTGGGAAGAGAAATGAGAATGATGCAAGAAAATCATGAAATGTGTGTCAACAACCTGCTAAAGGAGATTTTAAAAATACTGAAAAAAATAACATCTTAAAAAAATAGACTAACTCAAATGGCAAAAGAGGCCCAAAAAGCCAATGAGGAGAAGAATGCTTTAAAAAGTCGATTTGCCAGATAGAAAGAGAATTTCAAAAACTCACTGAAGAGAATAATTCCTTTAAAATTAGATTGGAGTAAATGGAAGCTAATGACTTTATGAGAAATCAAGATACTATCAAACAGATCCAAACAAATGGGAAAAAAAAAGAGAGAAAGCAATGTGAAATATCTTACTGGAAAAACCACTGACCTGGAAAATAGACCTGGGAGATAATATTTAAAAATCATTGAGCTACCTGAAAGCCATGATCAAAATAAAAACCTAGAAATCATCCTTCAAGAAGTTTTCAAGAAAAAATGCCCTGATATTCTAGAACCACAGGATAAAATAGAAATGGAAAGAATTCATCAATTACCTCTTGAAAAAGACTCCCCCCCCCAAAAAAAAGCTTCTAGGATTATTATAGCCAAATTCCAGAGTTCCCAGGTCAATGAGAAAATATAACAAAATATAACAAGCAAAATATAACAAGAAAATATAACAAGCAGTCAAGAAGAAACAGTTTGAATATTGTGGAAACACAATCAAGGTAACACAAGATCTAGCAGCTTTTACAGTAAGGGATCACAGGGCTTACAACATGATATTTTGGAAGTCAAAGGAGCTAGGATCAAAACCAAGAATCATCTACCTATCAAACTGAGTATAGTACTAAAGGGTAAAATATGGGTATTCAATGAAATAGAGGACTTTCAAGTATTCTTGATGAAAAAACTGGAGCTGAACAGAAAATTTGACTTTCAATACAAGAAGCAAGGGAAGCATGAGAAGGTAAATAGGAAAAAGAAATCATAAGGAAATTAGAGTTGAAGTATTTACATTCCTACATGAAAAAATGATAATTGTAACCCATAGGACTTTTCTCAGTATGAGGATAGTTGAAGGGAATATATATGTGTATATATACACACACACATATATGTATGTGTAGGACGGTGTATGTTTGTATAAATATGTATGTGTGTGTATATGTATGTACATGTATATATATAGACAGAGGCCACAGTATGAGTTGAATATGAAGGAATGATATCTATAAAATAATATTAAGAATTGAGAGAGGAATGTAATAGGAGAAGGAGAAAGGAAGAGATAGAATAGGGTAAATTATCTCATATAAAAGAGACAAGAGAAAACTGTTACAATGGGGGGGAAGAGAAGGAAGGTGAAAATTCAATTACTTCCATTGAATTTGGCTTAAGGAGGGAATAACACATACTCAATTGCGTATGTTACCCTACAGGAAAGTTGTGTATGGGTGGGAAGGGGATAAGAGGGGCTATGATAGAAGGGAAAGCAGATTGGGGAGAGGGTAGTTAGAAGCAAACACTTTTGAAAAGGGGCAGCATCAAAGCAGAAAATAGAATGCATGGGGAGCAGGATTAGGTAGAGGGAAATATAGTTAGTCTTCCACAATATAAATACTATGGAAATGTTTTGCCTAACTACACATGTATAGCCTATATTGAATTGCTTGTCTTCCCAGTTGGAGTGGATAAGGAAGGAAGAAGGGAAAGAACTTGGAATTCAAAGTTTTAAAAACAAATATTAAAAAAAAATGTGATTTTTTTTATATACAACTAGGAAATAAGATATACAGGCTCTGGGGTACAGAAATCCATCTTGCCCTACAAGAAAGTTGGGTGGGATATGGGGGAGGATATAAGAGAGAACGGATTGGGAAAAGGGATATTTAGTATGTTTGCTTTTTTGGGGTGGGAGGTAGGGGAGATAGGGGGTGAAAATTTGTAACTCAAAATCTTGTGGAAATGAATGTTGAAAACTAAAAATAAATAAATAAATTTAAAAAATAAAATAAAATGGAACAATAATACTTCTAATGTCTTCTTCCTCCAAGGGTTGCTATGAGGTTCAAATGAGCTAATTGTATTCAGAGTACTATAGTAATGTCTGTAATTATTGTTTAAGAAGAGTCTTTTATTTACCTGGCCTGTATTATTTATAATTTCTTTGAAAGGATGAACACTGTACAACACACAACTGAGATGTATCTCCAGTTATGTGTACACAGCAGGTACCCAACTCCTTAGGCAACTTCCATTGTTAACTGATTTCAATTAAAGAAATTAGAACATTCCTTCAGAAGTGTCTCAACCCAGGCTACTCTTTAAACACATTGGCAGAATTCCTCTGACATTCTTGAGCAACTTTCAAAGACAGCCACTTTCCAGAAAACATGTAGACCTTAAAGTGATTTGCATTTCAAACCTGCCACCCACAGCTGAGGATATTGAGGCCTAGTAGGTAAAATGACTTGCTTCAGGTCGTTTAGTTGATTAGTGTCAAAAGTGAGAAAACAACACAGGGGTCTCTGAACATCTACTCTTATATTTTTCTCACTGTATGATTTTGCCTGTGAATTAGACAAGACTAAAGGATTTTAGCTCACAATTATTTTTTATACAGATTAAACAACATATGATTGTATGCATGTTTCTTTTTTTATAGGGTGTGGAGAGGTAGAAGGAAGCTAATGCTGATCAGTTTTGAGACTTAAAATCTTAGGTGCCTGTGGGTATTGAAAGGTCAACTTGCCCAGGGGCTATACATAACCAAAATTTGTCAAAAATAAGGCCTGAACCGAGGCCTACCTCACTCACATGCCTGTTCCCAATCTGATGAGCCACTGCTTCATAAATTCACATAATGAAATATTAGTTAACGAAAGCAATCAGTTATATTATAGCATTTTAATTATAAAGGTAATTATTGTTGTTTAAATCAATATTTAAAGTATCTCATCAAGCTATTAGGGCAGAAAATAGTGAAAAATAAGATTTGATTATTTCCATCATTCTCACAAACTGTTCGGGGTTTCATACAAGAGATATCTGTTACTGCAAGTTATCTTTTTTCACTACAAAAAATGTTTCCTTCTAAATGATCTCTTCTACAGAACTATGAGGTTTATGTGCCTGTTTATTTTTCATGTCTGTTCAATTTCAGCATTTTAATAGAACTCCTCCTTTCTCAACAGGTGTCTAAGCAGTTGTATAGCATGGGCTGCTATGAGATATCTCTGGGGGACACAATTGGAGTGGGAACTCCTGGAAGTATGAAAAGAATGTTGGAAAGTGTTATGAAAGAAATCCCACCAAGTGCTCTTGCTGTTCACTGTCATGACACATATGGACAAGCTTTAGCAAATATTCTTACAGCTTTGCAGGTAAATCTAATCCTTCCTTCCTTTCTCCTTCCTTCCCTCTCTTTCCTCCTTCCTTCCTTCCTTCCTTCCTTCCTTCCTTCCTTCCTTCCTTTCTTCCTTCCTTCCTTTTTTCCTTCCTTCCTTCCTTCTTTCTTTTCATCTTCCTTCCCCCTTCCTTCCTTTTCACTTTATCCCTCTCCCTCTCGCTTCCCTCCTTCTTTTTCTTCTTTCCATGGTGAATTTTGCTTTTTAAGTAAAAATAGAATTTTAGAAGGTATATTGTATATGTGTGCTTACCATGAAGGAAAAGACAGGGGGAAAAGAAAACCAGTTGTGATTATTTTAAAAAGTTTTTTCTGTCACAACTAGAAGTGAACCATGTCCATTTGGCAATTAATAAAAGGATTATAGGTGCATAAGCTGTCATAGCAATGTACAGTAACACTGATTAAAGGGCACACAGCCAGCTGGAAACTCCAAGTTATTTGTACTCTGAGAGAGCTTACATTGCCTAGAAAATGACAAAAAACAAAGACAAAAAAATCCTACTTTCAAAAGCTACATTTGAAGGCTTCAAACAACTTTAACAGATTTTTAGTAGTCTTTTGAAAGACTGCACATTTCATTGTGTACATCAATGCAAATATAAAAATCTAAGCTTTATGATTAAGCAAATACAGTTCAGGTTAAGTTTATTTATAATAATGGAATACCAAAACTTACTTTAATTATTAAGGAACAATGGGGAAGATTTTCTTACTTTATTTAGTTTTAGACATGCAAGTCTAAAATTTTCTCTAAACTACTAGCAAGGGAGGAAATGAGGTATAAACAAGCATCAAAGACATATAATGAAGGAGCATAGGATGCTATTAAAGAAGAGCCTGACTCAAGTCATCACTATATAAGTTCAAGTTCTTTATAGAATGAAATGATTTACTTTGATGATCTTTCAAAAGTTAGCAAAAGGAGGCTTGCTTAGTGATAAGATAAAAGGATATTTCACAAGGAAGTTCACTACTTAGCTCATGTGAATGTGATCCCATTTGCAACCCTATGGAAACACATCTGGCTAAAAGGGCAGTATGTGGTTACTCTCCCGTCATTATGAAGACTGCTGAATTTGACAGATTCCAACTCTCCATGGGTGAGCATTTTTATTCTCTTAGGTAACAAGGGAATCATGTCAGTATGTCCAGAGTCTATGATGAAGCTTAGTCAGTCAACAGAGACAGTGCCAGGTCATTCAAGTTTGACTGACAGCTTTGTGATCATTTAGAGGTAAATATCCTAACTAATGTTGGGGAAGAGGGGGAGAACCCCGGTGAATGTTACTTTAATCGTAGATGGGCAATGGAAGAAAAAGGTAAGAGGTTTTTATGAAATCCTAGGAATAAGGATACATTCCCCTCAAAACTGTTGAACTGTCCTCCTTCAATTTGGATATGTTTAATCCTAACTTCGTTAAGTCCATAAAAGAGCTTGTCTTTCTCCTAATTCCACTCTTTCTCTTTTTTGTTGAGAGCCACTGTTCTTTCAGTCATACAGTTTTATTCATTTTCAATAATTTTCAGTTTGTCATTCTACCTTGCATCGTATATCTGATAATTTGTTAAGTTTGATCATTCAATCTCTACAATATCAGTCTTAACAATCCCCTTTTCTCTTGGATGTCACTCTAATTCACACCTTCATCATCTCTCACCTAGACTTTTGCATAACCTCTTAATTGGTCTTTATGTCTCAAGATTCCCCAGCACCTTTCCATTACATCCTCCACATAAATACTAAGCTCTGGTCTGACCATATCATTCTCCTATGAAATAAAATCCAGGCAATCCCCATTGCCTTTAAAATCAAGTATAAATCCTTTGTTTGAGATTTACAACCTTTCAGAACTTGGCTCCAACCTATGTTTCTGGACTTGTTATTTATAATTGTCCTTTGTTTAGCCAAAATGACCTTGGTCAGCATACATTAGATTGCATCTCTTATCTCTTGTGTTTCTGCACTTGCATTGTCACATTTGCACACTTTTGCATTGAAGTCTGATATGTCAAAGTGTATATTGATCAAATTTGGAGGGAAGGTCCTTATCAATTTTTTTTTAGAATTTCTGTAACCTCTTTATTTTCTGCAACTGATGCTGATATATAAGGTGTAATTATTTTCTTTGTGGTCTTTATGAAAAAAAATATGAGTATTACAATGTGAGATGACCAAACATTTCATAAAATAATGCTTTTGTAGCCTTTGGGCATATAACAAAACCAACTCTGCCACGTCCTTTGTTTGATTCTCTAGGGAGCAATTGTGAGCCATTTATTTTCCTTTATAGCAAGAATTCCAAGATTGATGTGATTCAGTAATATGTCCTAGCACTGGTCACTGGACAAGTATCTCACATTTGGAGACCCAAGAGTAAAATGAAAGTTTATAGAGAGTATAAAACAGAAGTTCTTAACATGTTTAACGTGAGGTCTGTGAATTTAAAAAAATGATAACTGTATTTTAATATGATTGGTCTTCTTTGTATTCCAATATATTTTATTTTATGCACTTAAAAATGTTCTGCGAAGGAGTGTGAGGACTTCACCAGATGACCAAAGGGACCTATGTCACAAAAAAAGTTTAAGAATTCTAATCTAAAACCTGTGATTCTTAACACCCTCTTCATCTTTCTTCCTATGTGTTATTTGCCACTTTGCCATCATTGTTGCAGAAGCAGAGATTGTTGCACAAGACTTAGAATCATTTTACCTTTTAGTTTGTTACATGGGTTGGTATGACCAAATAATTCATCCCCAAAGGACCAACCTACAGGTAGTCGATGAGCCTCTCTCTATTTAACTAGGCTGTTTCCTTTTTGAGGTAGGACAGTCTGTTTTCAGGGTCAAATTCATACCCATATGTCAAAATCATTCAAGATTTTTAAGTTATACCAACAGAAAGAACCCTGCTTATCATCCCTCTAATAAAAAAAAATGTAAGGCCCAAAATTAGGAGATATATGATCACCAGTGATGTTTATTACTTTAATGGAGGAAAACAATACAGAGTCCAAGTTGAAAGGATTTCTTGTCTGTGGTGACGTACTGAATATTCCTGTTTGCAGAAAATGATGGTGATTACAGAGATGATCATGATAGCATGTGATAGCACTTTAGGTTTACAAATCAATTTATTTTATAAATATATTACAAATGAAAATTTACAAATATTATTTTATCTTCCCAACAATCTTAGAAAACAGTTGTTATTCTTACCCCCATTTTACAGATGAGGAAACTGATTCAGACTGAACTTCAATGAGTTACCCAGGATAATTTAGCTAGCAAGTATCTAAGACAGGATTTAAATTCAAGTCATCCTAGCTCTGTTTCTCTATCAAAAGGCCATCTAGACTCTGCCATCTGACACTCTTCTGGCTTCATCGAGTCAAGGCAAATTAGTAACTATTTATTAAGTCCTTACTATATGCCAGACATTGTGCTAAGCATCTAGGACTTCAAGTTCTGAAACATTTCAGATATTCCTGCAATAAATTTATATACATGAATAAAAAGTTTAATCTGACTATTGATAAAAAGAGAGACTAGATGAATGAAGAATGTTTATTGATCACTTTATTGCATGCACTTGAATTCATAAGTAATAGAGCTTATTCATCAATATGTAGATATGGGCCAGATAGTGCAAATATATAATGAGGTAAGACCATAGTCGAACAGGAGGAGTAGAGAGGGATCTGTTGCCTGTAGATATCATGAAGATAATTTAACAACCCCACATTTCTTTTAGAAACAAAGGGCTATCTTTTTGATACCAACATGTTACTGGTGTTGCAGTATGGCAGTGAAATATTTCAAATAAATGTCCAGTATTTGAAATAAATGTCATATGAAGTACAATGAAGATGTGTGTTGTAGGTATAATTCCAAACTGAAATAGATAAGCAATGAAGAACTTTGAAGGAAAAAAAAAAGAATAAAATACATCATTGAGGAAATATATGATAGTAAGAGATTGATTATGTGTCAAAGGTGAGAAATGAAAGGTAGATAGCCATAATACTACACTGGTATCTTCACAATTCTTGAAGAATAAAATGAGAATGTCCAGCATGTTGAGTGTACTCCCTGTAAAAGTTAAAGGAGGAGTCTTGGGCATGGTGTTGAATGGCTGTAGTCCCAGCTCTTCATATTCATAGTAACTCTTCCAAGCTGTACTTAAGAGCTCATTTAACCTCTCTCAAACTTAGTTTCCTAATATATAAAGGAATACCATCTATCTCACATTATACTTGTGAGACTCAGATGAGATAATCCTTACAAAGTGCTTTGCAAAACTTAAAACTTAAAAATTTGGGCTATAACTTCCTAACTACCAGTCTTATACTTTTCTCCCACCATTAGGCACAAATCTGATCAGTCATTGCTCTGCTAAAGAACTTTCTAATAAAACATTGGAAATAAATTTCAAGTCTTTTATTTTTCTGTTTAAAAATATCTTTTTGATATTTATATAATTTTTGAAATGATATTTTATTACAAACTTAGCAAACATAAGCATTTTAACATATGAAACATATCATGGAGGATTGTATGTAAAACTATGAACTTCTTTTGTATGGTTGCTGTTTTTTTTTTTAAAGAGTATATTGAATTTTACCAGATATTAACAGAATTGTTGTGCTTCTTGGGACAGCTAAGTGTGGTAATAGATAGGATATTAAGGCTCCAGTTAAGATGAGCTCAGCTCAAATTCTGCCATAGACGTTTATTAGTTACGTGGCCCTGATCAGGTTGAAGATGACTCAGAAGTCCTGTGAATCATTTTCCAAAGCCCATACTACCAGATTCTTTATTGCTAGCCCCCTCAACCCTCCCACCCTAAAAGTCAATCCTAACTAAACCCAGCCCTTTCACTGTTTCCTTTGGCTTCAACTTAAATTTTTGCCTTTCCCACTCCTTAAATATATTAGCTCTTATAGAAACCTAGCTTCCCTCTGATGAGACAGCATCTCTGGCCACCCTTTCCAATACAGACTGCACCTTTACTCATTCTCCTTGGCTCCTTGATTGAGTTTCAGGAGGTGGAATACATTACTTCCAGTTCCTTTCCTTCCTCTACCACTCACTCAGCAACGTCTTTCCTTTTAGGTTCATGCTATTTATATCTAGCACTCAATTAAAATCCTGGTAGCCGCTATCTACAGACCCCCAAGTCACTCTCATTTCCTCCACAGGTTTGTTATCTGACTTACATATTTTTTTCCCTTCCCCAACTCCTGCCCTTATACAATATTGATTCTCCCTCAAATACCCAAAATACTCAATTCTTCAAACTACTCACCTCCTATAATCTACTCTTTCATCATATCTCAACCACACATAAAGATGGCCATTCCCTTGATTTTCCTATCACCCTCAAAGGTACCACCTCTATGGTCAAGAATTCTGAAATTCCCTTATATGACCATAAACTGTTGGCTTCTTACCTCTCCCTGTGCCTTCCTCTACTTGATCCTTCTCTTCATAACTGTGGCCTCCAGTCCCTTGACTCCTCAGTTCTCTTCCCAACTCATCTTCCCAGGGGATGGCTATGTGGGGTATTGAATAGAGCATTGTCCCTGGAGTCAGAAGGACTTGAGTTCAAATCAGGCCTCAGATACTTAACACTTACTAGCCATGTGACCTTGGAGAAGTCACTTAAACCCAATTGCCCTGCCTTCCCCCCTCAAAAAAAAAAGCTGCTTTCCAAGTCATCTTCTCTACACTAGTCACTCTCTCCTCTTCTCCCTATCTTGTCTTCTTGGTGAACCAATTTAACTCTACACTTTCCCTTCTTGAACACCTTCCTGAACACTCCCTTCTCATTTCTACATTAGCAAATGCCTAGCATATTTCTAGCACAATTCAAGTGCCCCCTATTCTTTCAAATCTTTCCTTATCCTTCCAACTATTAATGCTTTCCCCTCTGTCTCTCTGTCTGTCTCTCTGTGTCTCTCCTTCTCTCTCTCAGTTACTTTGTACTACTTTATAGATGTGTTGTATTTTTATCTGAACACGATATGATCCATACTTAATAAATGTAAGTTTCATGAAGTCAGACACTGATTTTAATTGAATTTAATTAAATATGATATTTTAATGATTGAGAGATCAGATATCACAATTGTGTATACCTAAAATTTTGGAACTTATAGAAGAGGCAGACCCCTTTTGAATGAAACAGAACATTCTCATAATCTTGGCTATAATTCCATTACCAATCCAAGTAACATTGGTTTGGGGATAAGAAAACAAAGATTCAAATTCCATTATTTGTGACTTTGTGAACTTTGACAATTGGCTTAAACTGTCTGGGCCTCAGTTTCTTCATCTATAATGTTCATGGGTTTAACTTAATGACCAATAAGATCTCTTCCAGCTCTAAATCAATGATTTATGTTGCCATTTTAATTGAGGTGTTCCTGCACAAGGACATCTTATCTTCCCTTGGGAAAATACAGTTGTTGGGAGGGAGAAGAGAAACAAGTGCCTCATAAACTGCCTAGCCTAATGAGCAAGCCCAATTCCAGGACATTCCCAAGGAGAAATTCCAGAAGGGCATATCACTAGTGATTTGTGATTCACCTACTGAACAATTACATTCTCATGTGGCTCCATGTAAGGACAATTTATGGTCAGAGTAGGGTGAGCGTGGCTTTCTTCTTCTGGCAGCTGTACAACTCGGATGAAAACTTGTACTTGGATGGAGTAGTGAATATGGGTGATAAAAGGGTCCCAACACTGTATCTTAAAAATATAGTGGAAAGTTTCTAAACAATCTTAAAATAAGAAAAGTATTCTTCCCTTAGAATATTTTTTTTTCCACACTCTCATGTGAAATATTTTAGGAAACTTTTGGGACTAATGGGAAACTAATTGGGAATTTAGTAAGTCTGAACTTTAAAATTTCAGTAAACATCCTTTCTACCAGGGAAGATTTCTGAGCAGCCCCCCCACCCCCTTGCCCCGCAAAAAGGCTAACTCAACCCCTTGTTTATAATTTGATATTTTTTTAGAGGGAAAGCATGAGATTACGTATGGTATATGAGAAAGATTCTAGTGAAGGGTTCAGAGAACCTGGGTTCATATCTTGTCTCCACTATTCATTGCTCATATGAATCATTTAAACACTTTTGTTCTCATTTTTCTCATCTACAAGATGGATGCTGGACAAAATGAACACTAAATAGCCTATCACAATCAATCCTATAACGCTATGATTATTCAGTTCATTTGATACAATTCCTGAGATCCATTTTATCTGAATTATAAATCATAGCTGGGAATAGTATAGCTTGGAAAGTATAGCTTGCATAGCTTGGAAAGATGTAATCATTTAAGTGGTTGAACACATTATTTATCATCTGCTCATGTATGGTAGTATGTTAAAACAAATAAATATAGAAATAATAGGTTTTATTTCTTTTATAACACTGGACATTTTTACGATGAGCACTTTCCACCATAATCCTATAAGGAATACAGTGTATTACTATTATTACCAATTGATTGATGAAGAAATTTAGTCTGTAAAAGACTTGGGCAGATTCATACAGCAAGTCATGAAGTCAGTATTTGAATTCTGGTAGGTCCAGTGCTCTTCTCATGCAAAACATTGCCTCTTCTATTAAAAGACTGATTAATTTTTTGTCATGTAATTGATATAATCATTTTTTAAATAATCACTTGGTACTTTAAAACTAGAGTGTTGTACTAAAGGTAGAATCTTTGGATTTAAAATTTTTCTGAGCTCATCTTTTTCATAAAAGGAAAATTCTGCTTTTCATAGGTGTTAGCTACTTAGGAAGTGGAAAATACCCTAAATGATATCTGTGTGAAATTTGCCAATGAAATGCCCATGCAAACAACATTTCTGAGTTTTTACTGAAAAAAACATCTGTGTGAAAGTAGAAAACTAGTTGGAAAGTAGAAAATGAGTCTCCCCAAATCTATCTCTCTCCCTTCCTTCTTCTTTCCCTTTTTCCCTCACAACTCTGTTAAAAAGATGTATATCCTGTTTTCTCCCCTTCACCCCCCATAACACAAGAGTATGACATTCAACTATCAGGCCATATGAAGGTTTTTATTTTATATTTTTATGACCCCAAAAATCAATCCATGAAGCTTGACCTCAATCTTCATGTGCATAGTTGCTTGGCAGGCATTTTTTATTTTTTATTATTTTTTTTAATTTTATTTTAGTTTACATCATTTATTTCCACGAAATTTTGAGTTACAGATTTTCTCCCCATCTTTCCGCTACCCACCACCTCAAAACAGCCATCCCAGTGTATCCCCCCTTCCCCAATCTATTCTCTCCTATGTCTTCCCACCTCACCCCTCTGACTTTTTGGTAGGGCAGGATGGAACTCCCAACCACAGTGCCTATGTATCTCAAGTTCCTGTTGGATGTAGATAATAATAATAATAATAAAAATTGTATATATATATACATATAAATTTTTAACATTTGATTGTAGAACTTTAGATTCTAGATTCTTTCTCTTCTTCCCTCGCCACCCACCCCCACTGGACACACAAGCAATCAAATACAGGCTGAACATGTGAAATTACACAGAACCTCTCCACAGTGAGCACATTGTGATAGTCTGATTACATGTCCCTTCTTCCTATCCTGTCCCCCCCCCTCTCCACCCTGTCCCTGTCCCTCTACAGAAGTGTAAACTTTCATCAACCCTCCCCCTCACCCTGCCCTCCCCTCCGTCACCCCACCTCTCATCCCTTTTCCCCCTACTCTTCTATGTGGCAAGATGCCCAGTTTAGAGTTTATGTCATTCCTTCCCTAAGCCAAATTCCATGAGAGTAAGGTTGACTCTTTCCCTTTTGCCTTCCTGTTCTCCCCTTCTATTGTAACAATTATCCCTTGCCACTTCCATGAGACACTCAACCGCATTCTGAGTCTCCCTGTCCCCTCTCAATCTAATCCTCTCTCTCCTCACAATTTCACCATTTGGAATATTATCCATTCCTATTCATTGATCTTATGTCTTCTATGGATTCATTTACACATATACTCAGATATGTGCTTGTTTGCATATGTAAACCCTCTTATATAAATTTATGTGCATGTATATATATATATATATATATATATATGTATATAGACATTTGTATTCTCTTGCCCTATCCTCATACTGAGAAAAGTTTCATCAGTTAAAATTGTCACTTTTCCATGTTGTCATGGAAATAATTCATCTTTGATAAGTACCTTATGATTTCTTTTCCATGTTTATCCTCTCATGCTTCTTGTATTGGAATGTCAAACATTCTTTTCAGTTCTGGACTTTTCAGCAAGAATGTTTGAAAGTCCTCCACCTCACTGAAGGACCATATTTTCCCCTGGAGCATTATGCTCAATTTTGCTGGGTAGGTGATTCTTGATTTTAATCCAAGCTCCCTTGATCTCTGGAATATCATATTCCAAGCCCTTCATTCCCTTAATGTAGAAGCTGCTAGATCCTGGGTTATCCTAATTGTGATTCCACAATATTCAAATTGTTTCTTCCTGGCAGCTTGCAATACCTTCTCCTTGATCTGGGGATTCCGGAACCTGCTTATAACATTTCTAGGAGTTTTCGTTTGGGGATCTTTTTCAAGAGGTGATTGGTGAATTCTTTCAAGTTCTATTTTGGTCTCTGGTTCTAGAATATCTGGGCAATTCTCCCTGAGAATTTCTTGAAAAATGCTTTCTAAGTTCTGTTTTTGATCATGGCTTTCTGGTAGTCCAATAATTTTTAAGTTGTCTGTC
>CM053584.1:220258577-220277437 GCA_028627135.1 Pseudochirops cupreus
TGTATCTATCTATCTATCTTTGTATGTATATATATATATATATGTGTGTGTGTGTATGTGTGTATATATATATATATGCAATTATTATTATTATTATTGACTACATCCAACTGGAACTTGAGATACACAGGCACTGCAGTTGGGAGATCCATCCTGCCCTACCAAAAAGTGACATAGGAGAGAATAGACTGGGGGAGGGGGGAAATACTGGGATGGCTGCTTTGGGGTGGTGGGCGGCGGAAAGACGGGGAGAAAAGATGTAACTCAAAAAAATTTAATAAAGAATTTAATAAAAAAAATAAAATAAAAATTAAAAAAAAGAAAAAAAAAGAAAAATAACTTTTTTAAACATAAAGGAAAATAATTTGAGGAATTCAGGATATTTTGGCTTACTTAGGAGCTGAAGACCCCTTTTATAGGTAACTTTTAGTCTGACCAATAAATTGAATAAGCTCAGGACTTTGTTGTTTCAAGTTATTCTAATTTCAATTGAGACAAAGCTTTACAAAAGGCCTTCCTCATACTTCCCCTCTACTTCCCAGACCCCAAAAGCAGGAAGTCATGTATCATTTTTTTCCTTTTTAGATACAGGTGAAAAGTGAGGCTCAGTGTGGGTGTATAGTTTTAGAGCTAGAAATTACTTTAGAGGTTATGTAATTTAACCTCCTTGTTTTAAAGATGAGGAAGCTGAGACCCAGTGACTTTAGGTTACTTGCTTAAGGTTTCCACAAATAATAAATTTCTCTGGCTCACAACTCGACAAAATTACCTTGTATTTATTTTGTGCATATCTTTTGGATACTTTTATTGTGCATAATATCTATGTCAATAAAATATAAGCTCCTTAATGACAGGATACTTTCATTCCTCTGTCTCCAGCACTTAGCATAGTTCCTAGCCTGTGAAACATGCTTATTCATTATCTGACTAATTGGTCTTCCTCAAACACCTAATGGTAGGAATAATACATTAGACTTTGTAAACTCAGTAGCTAGCACAGTTCCCTATATTTAATAGATATCCAATCAATGTTTGTTGGCAATGACCAACATGTAGGCAAGGGATGTACAATGTAAAATTGAAGAAAAGAAGACCCATGAACAAATACCTCAAAATGGTCATTTCAAAATTTAACTTAAGACATATGTCCAAAGTGATGAAAATAAGCCTGAATTTTCATTTTCCAAACTTATTTAATGGAGAATGAAGAATTTTTAAGGGTCATGACAAAGTGAAAATCCATTGCCATACATAAAACCTAATAACAAACACACCTAAAAAAAATTAAAGATAGCATTGAAGTAAGCTAAAACACTGAACATTAGGAATAAACAAATGCCACTTTTTGTCCTCACGCTACAAAGCCCATTTTAAAGAGTTCCTCAAATGAAATTTTCTTAAAATAGCAAAAGTGATTGTAAGGCCATGCATGAGCAGCTTTCCAGAAGAATGCTACTGTGAACAGCTTTTAAGGTTCTGATTACACAGTAGAGTGAAAACTATCTATTCCATAACAAATCAAAGCAAAACACTCTCAGAAACTCACAAATATAGTGTTCACAACAGCTTATCATTAAAATGGCCGCATAGTTTTCACCAAAGTGGTCACAATATTTAGAACAAAGAACGAAAGAACAATCATCTAGAATATCCCTAAGGAGGTTTGCCTCCTTACTCAGTCCTTCAGTCATCTCAAAATGCAATAGCCAGTCTTCCATTCTTAGGGCAACTAGGTTAACTTACTCAGTCACTTATCTAGCAATCAATTACTAAGTATCGTTAATCACTAAATACAATCATTAGAAAATGTTCAAACCCTCCACCCTAGGTCTCTAGTAAACTTCAATTTCATCACAGTGTTTAATAATCAAGGAGAGATCTTTTCTGCATCTCGACCCAAGGCAAGTTCTCAACAACCTCTTTTTCTGGGGAGACAAAGTTTAACAAAGCCACAATATTCATTGCCCGTGTTCTCATCAATTCACTCTCTGCCTGCAGAAAAGTCTCAGGACCCCTGAAAACATCAACAACACTGTCTTCTTCCAGGATTTCTGTAAACATACAACAAGAAAATCCTTCTTCAGGGCTTCTTAGTCAACAGCAAGGTTACAGGGCCTCTGCAACAATAGTATTGTCCTTCACCAGCAGATGAGTCTGGCAAAACAACACTAAAAGAGACAGGCAGAATATCAGCACCACAGCCATGCTTCTTCAGTCCTCCAGCAGTTTGGCTGGCCCTAGAAACCAGAAGAAATCTCAGGTGGCTTGCAGAATCAAAATCCCTCCTCTCAGGTTTTAAAAATCAAAATTCTTTTCTCCAGTCGATGTGGGGCTTTCCTCTTCAGCCTTCCAGGTGGCAGCAACTTCAGCCTTCACCAGATTCTGGTCTCAAGAAAATTCTGAATGTGCTTCTCTTATATACACACACACATTGGCTTCCTGTTTCAGCTAACCCCTTCTTGACATGTCAGCAACAGGAGACAGAGTTCATATCTCCTGCATCTTTCACAGAGATTTGCTTAGTTACTAAGGGCTAAGTACCTGCTTACTTGACATAACAAAAAGGGTCTTCAAATTTAAATTAATTACCATTACAATGAGTCAAAACACCTACCTGAAAAAACCCAAAAGTAAAACAAGAAGTGTCCTTAATACCAGAAAGGACTCATGGAAGAGCTCAAAAGGGAGCTTAAAAAAACCATATAGGAGGGGCAGCTAGGTGGCACAGTGAATAGAGCACTGGTCCTGGAGTCAGGAGGACCCAAATTCAAATCCAGCCTCAGAAACTTAACACTTACTACCTGTGAAACCTTGAGCAAGTCACTTAATCCCAACTACCCTGCCTTCCCCCCTCCAAAAAGTTGTTTAAAAAAGAAAGCATATAAGAGAATTTGAAGGAAAAAATGGAGAAGAAATGCAAGAGAATTATGAAAAAATTATGAATAGTCAATAGGTTGGAAAAAGAAAATTACTTAAAAAGTAGAACTGGTCAAATGGAAAAGGACATAAAGAGCACCACTGAAGAAAATAACTCCTTAAAGAATACAATTAGCCCAGTGGAAAAGAAGGCATAATATTTAATTGAGGAAAACAACACTTTAAAAGTTAGAACTGGGCAAACGAAAGCTAATGACTCTATGACACATCAAGAATCAACCAAACAAATTCAAAAGAATGAAAAAATGGAAGAAAATGTAAACTATCTCATGGGAAAAACAATTGAACTAAAAAATAGAATCAGGAGACGCAATATCAAAACCATTGGGCTACCTGAAAGTCATAATCAAAAGAAGGACCTGCACAACATCTTTCAGTAAATTATCATGGAAAACTTCCCTGATGTCCTGGAGGTAGAGGGAAAATAGGCATTGAAATAATTCAGTGGTCACCTCGGGAAAGAGACAACAAGGTAAAAACTCTAAGGAACATTATAGCCAAATTTCAGAACTATCAGATCAAGGAAAACACATTATACAAAACAAATAAAAGATTGGGGAGGCTATGTAATCAGGATTAAAAAACTAGAGTTTATGGAACATGATATTCCAGAAGACAAAGGAGCTAGGACTATAACCAAGAATCACTTACTTCACAAAATTAAAAATAATACATCAAAGGAAAAAATGGTCATTCAATGAAATAGTGAAAGCAAATTTTCTCTTTGATGAGGGAAAATTGTCCTGCCCAACCTAGCAGAACTAGAAACACTCCATTTGAGTTTTACTTCTAGGCCTGTGGAGATTCACTCAACACCAATTAATGTGCAAATTCTTTTCCCCCTCTCTGTCTCTTTTATATTCATAAATTCTTCTCTTCTTCCCAAATCTTATAAATAATATTTTTTTCTTAATTTTTAACATTTTATTTAAAGTTTTGAGTTCCAAATTCTATCCTTCCCTACCATTTTCCCCTTCCCCTTCCCTGAGATGGTAAGCAATCAGATATGTTATACATCTTCAATGAAGAACATGTAAATTCTAAAAGAAGAAATTAGAAAAGAAGAAATATTGATAACTGGGGGTCGGATACAATGTTAATTCTGTGACTTTGAGAATATCTTTGTAAGGAAAAAGATGAACCTGGAAATTTATTTACCAAGTGTGTCTAAGTCCCAGATGTCCTCAATGCCAGTTTACACTATCCACCTGTGAATTATAAATATTAGCTCTGACAAAATGTCAAGAAATTGTCCTGACAAATTTAAGAACACATGGGAAATGCATTTCTTAGTAATAGTTACCATAGCTTCTCGTATCCACATTTTTTCCTTAATGAATTGAATTAAATATGTGGTGAATTTAATGTAGGGAGAGAGAAGTGGTGCTACAGTAATATATGTTAAGATTTTTAGCATATTTGAATAGTCATTGATGTTATGAAAAACAGACAAAGATTCAAAAAAGATGGCAATGGGTAGAAATCTGGTATGAGAGCAAAATAACAAAAAGTGAAACAAATATAACAAAAAAAACAAGCAAAGCCAAACAAGGAAGCTTTTATGAACTCCTAGAAAGAAGAATTTAAAATGTCCACTGTCCTTAGTAAGGAGTATAAGAATAAGAAGCAGAAGAATAAATGAGAAAAAGAAATATGATAAGAATGAAAATATTTTGAAGTATTTTATACCTGAGATAAAATAACTGTATCTAAGATGTATGAAATAATCAGGTCTAAAATAGTAAGTATTATAATAATAGAAATTTGAGTTGATAGGTGTTAAATAAGGTGAGGGGAATGGAGGAGGAAGAGTAAAGGAAATTATTTCAAATGATTGGGGTATGCAAGTAGAAATCTATACAAACAAGGAAGAAAGTTTGAGGGAGAGGCTGTTGCTTGAAAATCACTGTTACCTGAACTGGTCAAAGGAGGGAAACAAACAAACAGGAACAGTTCAGGATAGAAAAATATTTCATTCAATAGAGAAACAACAGAAAAGACGGAGAATAAGAGAGGACCTAGATTAAAGGAAGGATCAATATTAAGGAAAACCACTTCTCAGTGAAGGAATAGGAAACAAAGTGATGCACAGACACAAATACATATATGTATATCTCTATATGTAGGTATATATATGTATATACATAATATACATATATGTGTGTATATATTTAAATAAGATGCATACATTTAATAAGATAGAAATATGCAATTTGTTATAACAATTATGAAATGAATAAGGATGAGCTAAACCATAAAATGGAGGTGGAGAGTAGAATGGATTAAAAAGTATAACTCAACAATATGCCATTTCTAAGAAATATATTTGAAACATAAAGATGAGAGAGTTAAAATAAATGGCTGTAGCAAAATGTATAGCACTCCAGTTGAAGTTAAAAAGTCACAGGTAGCAATCATGAGGTCCAAAAAAAGCAACAGTTAAAGTTGATCTGATTAAAAGAGATAAACAAAAAAACTACATTTTGCTGAAAGGTACAATAGATAATGAATTAATGTCAAGATTAAATATAGGTGAGTCAAATGGTATAGTATATGGGTTCTTTGAAGATAAGGTCAAAGAGTTATAAAAATATAATTACAGTTTATAATTAAAATATGATTAATAAATGTAACACTATATAAATATAATTAAATGACATTTTAATAGTGAGGGACTCAATTTGTTCTTCTTAAAAGATAATTTTAAAACAAAAATAACTTTAGTAGATGTAAAGAAACATTAAATATGATAGACTTCTGGAAATTATTGAATGGAAATTGAAAGGAATATGTATAAATCTGTGCTGTGTATGATAATTTCATGAAAATTTAATATGTATAGGGGCATAAAAACTTCACACAATTCAGAAAAGTTGAAATATTAAACACATATTTTGAGAGCATAATGAATAAAGTTGTATTTAATAAAGGGCATCATGAGTAAGATTAAAATTAACAGGAGTAAATAAATCTAAATAATGCATGAGACAAAGAACAAATTAGAGAATCAAAAGTTTTGTTAAAAATAATGACAGCAATGAGAAAATATATCAAAATTTGAAGATGCCAGCAAAGTTATAACTTACGGAAAATTTTATATCTCTAAATATTTTCATTATTAAAGAAATCAAACTGATGAATTTGCCAAACAGCTAAAAATAACTAGAAAACAAATATGTTGTTTAAATATTAAACATGAAAATGGAAATCCTAAAAAATCAAAGAAGAACATAACAAAATTGAAAGCAAAAATACTATTTAATCAGTTAGCAAAACTAGGATTTAAAAAAAACACCATTAGGAGGTGGAATCAAGCTCCAAATATCTTTAAATAATTACTCTAAACAAATTCTAGAGTAGCAGGACCCACAAAAAGATGGGAGTGAATCAATTTTGCAGACCAAGACAGTTTAGAAGGCTGTCAGGAAAAGTCTGTTGTACCATGGTGACACCATTACAGTCCGGCATAAACTTTGCCAGAGTAGACCAGGCCCCGGGGGGAAAAACAGGAAAAAAGAGTTAATATTATGGTAAAGAAGGCACAAAAATATTGAAGGAAATAACACCCCCCCAAAAATAGATCATATGGTAAAAGAGACACAAAAAATGACTGAAGAGAAAACCTTGAAAAGTAGAACTGACCAAATGGAAAAAAACTACAGAAAAATTCACTGAAGAGAACTCCTTAAAAAGTGGAATTGGCCAAATAGAAAAGAAGGTACAAAAGCTCATGAAGAAAATAATTCCTTAAAAGTTAGACTTGGGTAAATGGAAGCTTTATGAGTTTATGAGACATCCAGAAACAAGCAAAATCAAAAGAATGGAAAAAAGGACAATGTGAAATATCTCATTGCAACAGCAACTGACCTGTAAAATAGATAAAGGAGAGGTAATTTAAGAATTATTGGACTATCTGAAAATTATGATAAAAAAGATCCTCAAGAAATCATTAAGGAAACCTGCCCTGATATTCTAGAACCAGAGGATAAAATAGAAATTGAAAGAATCCACAAATCACTTCCTGAAAGAGATTCCAAAATGAAAACTCCAAGAATATTATAGTCAGATTCCAGAGAATCTGCTTTCCAGGAGAAAATGCTACAAGCAACCAAAAAAACAAAACAAAACAAAACAATTCAAATATCATGGAGCCACAGTCAGGATAACACAAGATTTAACAGTTTCTACATTAAAAGTTAGGAGGATTTGGAATACGATATTCCAAATGGCAAAAGAGTTGAGATTACAACCAAGAATCACCTACTCAACAAAAGTGATTATAATTCATGCAGGGGTGGGTGGGAGAGGAATGGATATTCAATGAAATAAAGACTTTCCAACATCCCTGATGAAAAAACCAGAGTTGAATAGAAAACTTGACTTTCAAATACAAGATTCAAAATAAGCATAAAAGGTAAACAGGAAAGAGAAATCATAAGGGATTTGATAAAGTTAAACTCTTTATATCCCTGCATGGGAAAATGATATTTAAAACTCCTAAAACTTTCTCATTATTAGAACAGTTAGAAGGAGTAAACAGAGAGAAAGTTGATTATCTTAAAAATAAAGTAAAGAAATGAAATATGTTGGAAGGTTGAGGTAGAATGGGATAAAATATAAAAGAGACCTGAAAGAGATTTTAAAGTGGAGGGGAAATGGAGTAAGCAGGGAGGGAAGCAAATGAACTTTATGCTCATCAGAACTGGCTCAAAGAGGAAATTATGCACAAACTCAATTGGGTATAGAAATCTTCCCTACCATACAGAAAAGTAGGAAGGAAAGAGGATAAGAAGGGCAGTGGTGGGGAGCTGGTAGAAAGGAGGGCAGTTTGGTGGTGGTAAAAATCAAAAGAAAAACATTTTTGAGAATGGACAGGGTAAAAGGAGAGAGAATAGGATAAACAGGGAGAAAATATTGTGGACAGAAATACATAGTTAATACTCATTACTGCAAAAAAAATGTGTTTACAGTAAATTTCTCTGATAAAGAATTCATTCCTTAAACATACAAAAACTTAGTTAAATTTATAGAAATAAGACTCATTTCTGAATTAATAAGTGGTCAAAAGATATGAACAGGTAGTTTTCAGACAAAGTAATCAACTCTAGCTATAGTCATATAACAAATGCTCTAAATCACTATTTATGAGAGAAACGCAAATTAAAAGAGCTGTCAAATTGGCTATGGAAAAGGAAAATGACAGATGTTGTAGGGCATGCAGGAAAATTAATACACAAATGTACTACTCCTGAAGTTGTGTATTGATTCAACCATTCTGGAGAATGATTTGGAACTATATCCAAAGGCCTATTAAATCATGCATACCTTTTATACAAGAAATACCACTACTAGGTCTATATCACAAAAGAGATGAAAAAAAGGAAAATGACTTATGTGTACAAAAATATTTATAGCAGCTCTCTTAGTGGTTGCAAAGACTTGGAAATTAAGGGGATGTCCATCAACTGTGGAATGGTTTAAAAAAGTTGCATATGTTTGTGATGGAATACTACTGTGTTTTAAGAACTGATGAGCAGGATGCTATCAGAAAAACATTGAAAGACTTACATGAACTGATTCAAAGTGAAATCAGAAGAAGCTGAACAACATTGTACACAGTAACTGCAATATTGTATGATAACCTACTATGAATAACTTAGTTATTCTCAGCAGTACAATGATCCAAGATGATTTTGTAGGACCTATGAAGAAAGGTGCTGTCCATCTTCAGAAAAAGAATTGGTCAAGCCTCAATGCAAATTGAATGTACTTTAAAAAAAATCTTCATTTTTCTTGCATTTTTTTTTGTTTTCTTTAACAGAAAGACTTACATGGAAATATGTTTTGCATGACTGCATATACATATATATATATATATATATGTATAAAACTTATCTCAAACTGCCTACCTTCCCATGGGAAGGAGAAGAGTGAGGGGGAGAATTTGGAACTTAGAATTTGAAAAAAAAGTAATGTTAAAATTATTTTTACATATAATTGGAAAAAATATTAGCTAACAAAAAGGAAAACCAAAAATGAAAGAAAACAAAAAGATGAATTCTTTCAAATGAAGATGAAAGAGAAATTATTGGGGACTATTTCAATTAATTGTATGCCAATAAATGCAGCATTCTAAATGTAATAACTGAATATTTGTAATTCTTGAATCCCAGATTAAGAAAATAATAAAATACTTAAATAACCCAATCTTAGAAAAACAAATTAGAAAAGCCATAAATGAATTTCCAAAGAACAACATTCAGAGCCAGATGGATTTTCAAGTGAATATTCTATGAAAGATTTAAAGGACAATTAATTCTGATACTATGTAGATTGTTTTAACAGGAAATATCAGGTCTTCACAAAGTCCCTCTATGACACACATATAACTAGGTAAAGTCAAAAATGAAAGAAAACCATAAAACAACAATCTTAATGAAAATTGATACAAAAATTTTAAGTAAAAGCAAGGACACTACAGCAATGTATGACAAGAATAATACTTTATGACCAGGCTTGATTTATATTAGAATGAAGGGCTGATTAAATATTGGGAAAATTCTAAGCATAATTAACTCTTTTGAAAACAAGAACAAAAATCATATAATTATATCAAGAGATGCACAGATACTTTGTATACAGTACATTTCACTTTGTTTCAGCCCATGCAAGTCTTTCCAGGTTTTTCTGAAAGCATCCTGCTCATCATTTCTTATAGTACAATATATTCCATCATAATTACATAGCACAACTTGTTCAGCCATTCCACAACTGAGGGTGTAAACTGATTACATAATTTGATAATTTATGAATTGGGGAGAGGCTCTTATTTTTACAAATTTGTTTTAATTATCTATATGTTTGAGAAATTAGGCCTTTATCAGAGAAACTTGCTTCAATTTTTTTTTTTCAGTTACTATTGATAACTGCATTTCCCCATTCTCCCCACCAAGGTTATTCTATTCTCTCCTTCCACTCTGTTTCTCCTCAAAACTGTTTTGCATCTGACTACTCCTTTCCCTAATCTTCTCTCCCTTCTATCAAGGCCCATTGCCTTCCCCTCCTACTTTCCTATAATGTAAGAAAGATTTCTATACCTAATTGTGTATGTTATTCCCTATTTAAGCCAATTCTAATAAGAGTAAGATTCACTCAGTCCCTCTCAACTCTGCCCTCTTCCCATCCACTGTAAAAGCTTTTTCTTGCCTCTTTTATGTAAGACAATTTACCCCATTCTACTTCTCCCTTACTCTTTCTCCCAGAACATTCCTTTCTCACCCCTTAATTTTGTATTTTAGATTATTATCCCTTCATATTGAACTCACACCTGTACCCTTTGTCTATATAACCCTTCTACCTATCCTGATAAGGAGAAAGGCCTTATGAGTTACAAATATCATCTTCCCATGTAGGAAAGTAAATAGTTAAAACTTATTAAGTCCCTTGTGATTTTCATCTCCTGTGTACCTTTTTATGCTTCTCTTGAGTCTTGTATTTGAGAGTCAAATTTTCTATTCAGCTCTGGTCTTTTCATCAAGAATGCTTGAAATTCCTCTATCTCATTGAAAATCCATTTTTCCCTTGAGGGATTATACTCAGTTTTTTTTGGTAGGTGTTTCTTAGTTGTGACCCTAGGTCCTTTGCCCTCTGGAATATCATATTCCAATGACTCTAGTCCTTTAACATAGAAGCTGCTAAATCTTGTGTTATCCTGACTCTGGCTTTACCATACTGGAATTGTTTCTTTTTCACCACTTAACAAAATTTTCTCCTTGACTTGGGAACTCTGGAATTTGACTATAATACTCCTGGAAGTTTCAATTTTGGGATCTCTTTCAGGATTATTGGTTTCTTTCAATTTCTATTTTACCCTCTAGTCCTGGAATCTCAGGGCAATTTTCCTTAATAATTTCTTGAAAGATGATATCTGGGTTCTTTTTTTTTTATCATGGTTTTCTGGCAGTCCAATAAATTTTAGATGCAGTTTTTTTTCTTTCTTTAAATTTTTTGTTATTTTATTTTTCAATATTCATTCTTGCAAGATTTTGAGTTCAAAATTCTCTCCCCATCTCTCCCCTACCCCCACCTTAAGGTGGCAAGCATACTGAATACCCCTTCCCCTAGTTTTCCCTCTCTTCTATCCTGCTCCCCATCTTCCCCTTACCCCCTTTCCTCTTTCTTGTAGGGAAAGATGGATTTCTATACCCCATTGCCTGTATATCTTATTTCCCATTTGCATGTAGAAACAATTTTTATATTTGTTTTTAAAGCTTTGAATTCTAGATTCTCTCCCTTCTTCCCTCCTCAACCACTCTCATTGATAAAACAAGCAATTCAACATAGGGTATAAATGTTTAGTTATGCAAAACATTTCCATAGTAGTCATATTGTAAAAGACTAACTATATTTTCCTCTATCCAATCCAGTCCCCAATCTGATTACCTCCTCCCTCAATTTGCCCTACCTTTTATCCTCTCCCTCTTTTATACTCTCCTCATCCCCATTTTCCTGTAAGTTAAGATATCCAATTGAGTGTGTATGTTATTCCCTCCTTAAGCCAAATCCAATGAAAGTAAGGTTGACTCATTCCCTTTCACCTCCCTGTTCTTCCCCTTCATTGTAACAGCTTTCTCTCGCCTTTCACGTGTGAGATAATTTACCCTATTCTATCTCTCCCTTTTTCCTTGTCCCAATACACTCCTCTCTCAACCTTAGTTTTATTTTTTAGATATCACTCCTTCATATTCAACTCACCCTGTGCCTTCTGTTTGTGTATACATCTACACACATACAGATATATACACATACATACATAGACAGATCAACTTTAATAAGTTCCTTAAGAATTCTCTTGCCTGTTTACCTTTTCATGCTTCTCTTGATTCTTGTATTTGAGAATCAAATTTTCTGTTCAGCTCTAGTCTTTTTGCTAAAAAAAAATGCTTGAAAGTTCTCTATTTCATTAAATATCCATATTTTCCCCCTGAAGTATTACTACTCAGTTTTGCTGGGTAGATGATTCTTGATTTTAATTCTACCTCCTTTGACCTCTGGAATATCATATTCCAAGCCCTTCACTCTCTTAATGTAGAAGCTGCTAGATCTTGCAGTACCCTGATTGTGTTTCCACAATACTCAAATTGTTTCTCCCTGACTGCTTATAATATTTTCTCCTTAAGCTGGGAGCTCTGGAATTTGGCAATAATATAACTGGGAGTTTTCTTTTGGGGATCTTTTTCAAGAGGTGTTCAGTGTATTCTTTAAATTTCTATTTTACCCTCTGGTTCTAGAATATTGGGGAAGTTTTCCTTGATAATTTCATAGAAGATAATGTCTAGACTCTTTTTTTTTTATTGTGGCTTTCAGATAGTCCAATAATTTTTAAATGATCTCTCCTGGATCTATTTTCCAGGTCAGTTGTTTTTTAAATGAGATATTTTACATTGTCTTCTATTTTTTTTCATTCTTTTGGATCTGTTTTATAATATCTTGATTTCTCATAAAGTCATTAGCTTCCATTTGCTCCATCCTAGTTGTGAATGAATTATTTTCTTCAGTGAGCTTTTGGAATTTCTTTTACATTTGGCCAATTCTGCTTTTCAAGGCATTCTCCTCATTGGCTTTTTGAATCATTTTTGCCATTTGTGTTAGTCTATTTTTTAAGGTGTTATTTTCCTCAGTATTTTTGGGTCTTTTTTTAGCAAGCTGTTGACTTGTTTTTCATAATTTTCTTACATTAGTCTCATTTCTCTTCCCAATTTTTCCTCTATTTCTGGTACTTGATTTTCAATACCCTTCTTATGCTCTTTCATGGCCTGCAACCAATTAATATTTTCTTGGAGGCTTTTGATGCAGGAGTTTTGACTTTGTTTTCTTCTTCTGGTTCTATGTTTCAATCTTCTTTGTCACCTAAGAATGATTCTATAATCTGATTTCTCTCCCTCTGTTTGCTCATTTTGCCAGCTAATTACTTCACTTTTGAACTCTTTGCCACTGTAGATCTCTGTGTCCAGAATGGAGAGTGCTATGTTCCAAATTTCTTGGGTTTTGTGCAGCTATTGTCAGAGCTACTTCTTAGCACCTCCCTCAGGACTGTGAGGACAATTTCCTCTCCACAAGCTCTGCCACACCAGCACTCCTCTTCACCCAAGGAATACCACCAAAGACGGCAAACCACATTCAAAGAGGGCCAAGCAAGAGAATTATGCTTCAGCACCAGCAAAGAGATTCCTGCAATTTCCCACTGATCAGGTGCTTGGTCTTCCCACCATCTGTAGGTCTGGAGCTCTGGAAGCAGCTGCCCTGCCACTATTTCTGCCCTGGCTGCAGGGGTTGGACCACACACTTCTCTCACCCAGGTTCAATATAGTTTCCCCACTGACCTTTTACTTTCTCTTTGGAGTTTATGGGTTGAAAAGTCTGGAAACTGTCTTACTTGCCAATGATTCAGTACACTGAGGCCTGCTTCAGCCTGATGCATGCCATTGGTTTGTGCCAGTGTTAACCACATGAGACTGTGCTCCACTCCCAGTCCAGTGTGACAGACTCTTCTTTTTGATTTGGCAGGCTGACTTCAACTGGAGATATATTTCCTTCTGTCATTTTGTGGGTTCTGAGATTCTAAAATTTGTTTACAGTCATTTTTTACTGGTCTTTGAGGTATTTGTTATGCAAACTCAAGCAAATTCCTGCTTTTTCTCTGCCATCTTGGCTCTGCCCAATAATTTGGACCTATTTTCAGGTCAGTTGTTTTTTCCAATGAGGTATTTTACATTCTCTTCCACTTTTTTTTTCATTCTTTTGGTTTTGTTTTATTGTTTCTTGATTTTGCATAGAGTCATTAACTCTAATTTGCTCCATTCTAATTTTGAAGGAATTATTTTCTTCAGTGAGCTGTTGGACCTCCTTTTTCATTTAGCCAGTTCTTCTTTTTAAGGCATTCTTCTCCTCGTTGCTTTTTTGGATCTCTTGCCATTTGACCTAGTCTATTTTTTACAGTGTTATTTGCTTTGATATTTGGATCTCCCTTACCAAGTTGTTGACTCTTTTCTTATGATTTTATTGCATCACTCATTTTTTCTTCCCAATTTTTCCTCTATCTCTCTTAGCTGATTTTCAAAATCCTTTTTGAGCTCATCCATGGCCTGAGACTACTTCATATTTTTCTCAGAGGCTTTAGATGTTGGAGCTATGACTTTGTTGTCTTCTTCTCAGTCTGTGTTTCGATCTTGAATGTCACTATAACTTTCTATAGTCAGAGTTTTTCCATTGTTTGCTCATTTTCCTCAGCCTATTACTTGACTTTTTAACTCTTTGTTAATGTAGTGATCTGCTTCCAGGGTGAAGGGCATACTGTCCCAAGCTTCAAGGGTTTTCTGCAGCTGTTTTCAGAGGTACTTCTAGGGACCTATAAGTTTTTAGTTCTTCTAAAGTGGTATTATCTAAAGAGATGTGTTTACTCCTCTCTTGGCCTGTACTCTGGTCTGTGAGTAACCACAAGTAATCTTTTTTGTTGTGGAACCATGAGAACAGTCCTTTCTCTACTGTGGCCACAGGTTCTGCTATGTTAGTATTCCTACTCACCCTGGAAATTCCACCCGGGACTATGACCTGAATCTAAGTATGGGCACAGCAACAGAGTCCTGCCTCAGGGCTAGCAAACAGACTCCTGTGATCTTCTTCTAACCCACTGTTCAACCCCCTTACTGTCTATGGGCTGAGAGTTCCTGAAGCAGCATCTGCCACTGCTGCTGCTGCTGATTCAGTCACTTCCAAGTCCTGCTCCTGGTTTCCTGGAACTGTGCTTGTTCAGCCTGTGCTGCATTATGCTCCCCTCTCACCCAGGTGCATCAGATCTTTCCTGCTCACCTTCTATGTTATTTTTTTCATCTGTGGGATGAGAGATCTAGAAACTGCCACTGTTGCCAGTGATTCAGTTACCCCAAAGCCTGCTCTGGGTTTGTTGGGGCTGGGTCTGTGGTGATAATGCATATGCTAGACTGTGCTCCTCTCTCACCCTGATGTAACAGATTTTTCCCACAAATCTTTCAAGTTGTCTTGGGATAGAAATTTCTTTCACTTCATCTTTTCATGGGTTTTGCTGCTCTAGAATTTGTTTTAAGAATCATTTTAAAAGGTATTTGAAAGGGTTTGGAGCAAAACTCAGTAGAGATCCTGCCTTTGCTCTGCCATCTTGGCTCTGCTTCCAGATATTTCCTAAACAATATAAATAGTATCTATCTAAAAGAAAAGCTAAAATTATACATAATGGAAATAAATTACAGACCTTTTCAAAAAGATTATTTGTAAAGCAAGAATGTACATTATCACCAACAGAATTTAATTTAGTGCTTGAGGAAACTAAATGGCATAGTGGTTAGAGTACTAGACCTAAACTTAGAAAAGGTTCAGATCCTGCATCAAACACATATCTGTGCAACCCTGGGCAAGTAAGTTAATCTCTATGCACCTCAGTTTCCTCATCTCTAAAATGGGGATAATAATAACATCTGCTTCCTAGGGTTGTCATGAGCATTTTCTTCCTTTCTTTCATTTCTTCCCTCCTTCTTTCCTTCTATTGCTCACTGCAGTAGTGAAAAAGAAATAATCTCTAATACATATATATATATATACATATATACATATATGAAAGTGACTTAATATTACAAGAATAAAAGTCATTATACAATTGAGAAATAGTCAAAGATATGAAAGGTTATTTTCTAAAAATGACATAAAAACTGTTAATAGCCATGTTAAAAATTCTATAGTTACAGATAATTAGGGGAATGAAAAATAAAACAACCCTGAAGTTCTCCCTTATAACTATCAGATTGGGAAAAGCTGTCAAAAAAAAAAAGGAAAATGACAAATGGTAAATGGGAATGAAAAAAGTGGCATATTAATGTACTTTTGGAGTATCTGTGAACTAGTCCAGCCATTCTGGAAAGCAATTTGGAACTATGCTTTTAAAATTATTCAACATCAAATACCCTTTGACCAAGAGAAACTACTACCAAGTCTTAACTACAAAGAGATCAAAGAAATATTAAAAAGGACTCATATATACAAAAAATATTTACAATAGCATTTTAGGAGGCATCAAAGAATTAGCAATTGTTTTCAGGTGCCCAGAATTGGGGAATGGCTCTATGGTATATGAATAAGATGAAAAATTATTATGTAATGGGGCACAATGAAGAAAAGGATGATTTCAAAGAAATGTAGACTTGCACAAATTGATATAAAATGAAGTGAGCAGAACAAGGAGAACAATTTATGCCACAATAACAATACCACGAAAGTGAACAGCTTTGAAAGACTTAGGAACTATGATCAACAAAATGGCCAACCACAGTTCCAGAAAACTCAAGATGAAACATGCTATCCACGTCCTAATAGGAAGCTGATCAACTAGAGAGGAACTAGATAAGAACTCATGTCTTGCTGAGTCACAGGTTCCAAAAATACCAAAAGGAAAACATTTTCTATTGGAGGAATATGCAGACATTCTGTGTTGCAATGTACTTTGATAGACAGTGTTTCATGTATACTGGGTCTTCAATTTCCAACTAGGAAACTAAACAAATTGTTATATTAGTATCAGACCAGCACCAAAAACTTGGAAAAATGTGTCTGCAGTTTAGTTAATCATTTAATTTTTGGTTTGTATCAAGTATATATCCAAAAGTGAAAGCAGCTGATAGAAAAATTATGTGACAACTAGAGGTGATGAGGGGCCCTTTACATATGAAATAATAAACAAGGTGGATGCATTGCATAGGCACAGAACAGGTACATAAGTTGAAAAAACAAAGAATTCAAAAAAGCTTTTTCTTAGGAGAAGACTAAAGGTAAAATGAAGTGACAAGTAGGTTAAAGTGGTTTTCCTTTTTGTTCTTGCCTTGTTTTAAAGGACAGTTTTGCAGGATACCTGACTTTTTCTTGTTTGTATAATGTCACACATTTTTGCCCCTTGACTTCAGTATGTGTTAGGTTTTGTATGGTTATTCAATATGCCCATATAAAATATATTACTTAACATGATTTTCTCTTTCTTCTGACTCAATATTTGAAAACTATGAATCCTTGGTATAGCATAATCATCTACAGTACTATGTCATATGTTTAAGTAATAAAAAATCTGGGACTCAGAAACTGATCCCTCCATTGTTCTACGAATATGTACTTTCCAGATTTGAAAAGAAAAAAGTTCCATTTACAACTTCCATTTGTTTATTTACATTCAGCCAACTTTCCACTTATTGCATATCTCCTTGCCTAAATATTACCTTCCAGTATTGAACTGCAAGTGGTTCCCCAACTTCTATCCCCTCCCTTCCCCCTAACAGGTGATTCTCCATAGCCATTGTCTTTTTTGGCAGAAGGCAATAATGAAGTCTGACCAAGGCTTCCAGAAATCAATGTTAGTCATATATTATTAGTCAGACTTTCTCCCTGATTCTCCATTTATTTCTGTATTGTAAATTTTTCAAAGACTTCTCATTTCATCCCAATTAATGGAGTTAATTAAGAAAGCAAGATAATTAACTACATCCAACTGGGAATAAAGATATACAGGCACTAGGGTAGGGAGATCCATACTGCCCCACTGGAAAGTCAAAGGGGTGAGGGGGAGGACATAGGAGAAAGCAGATTGGGGGAGGGGTTATATAATGGGATGGCTGTCTTTAGGTGTTGGGTAGGGGAAAGATGGGGAGAAAATTTGTAACTCAAAATCTCGTGGAAATGAATGACGTAAACAAGAAAGTAAATAAATTACTTTATTTAAAAAAAAGAAAGCAAGATAATTGACAAAATCAAAAGCATTCACAGGCCAACAGCAACAATATAAATAAATCAATCTAATTACACCTGACCTCGCATTGCCTGGTATAGGCATATCCTACAAATGAGAGTTATGCCTGCTGTACACGAAAGTAATTTGTTATTCAAGAAAAACTGCAGTAACCTCACAAGGTCTCTCAATAAGCAGGGTTTCAGATAACCAGTTTAGATAACCTGTCCTTCTTCCTTTATCATAGAAAGGTTTATAGGATGCTATGAAGCACAACCACTGCTTACAAAAATGTTGGTGAAGAAAGAGATTTGAATTTGTGGAAAACCCCTTAAAATAAGTAAATGATAGCTCTCATTCATATAACACTTTGAGAATTAGAGGAAAACATAAACAAACTGTGTAATGTTGGTTCTACCAATATTAAATTTAATGTATATTAAGAAAAACAATCTGTGTGTGTAGGTTTATGATTCTCTATTTTCTAGTCTTCTTTGGGCATGGGAATTTTCGTATATGTTGGTGATTTTCCTGTTCATAAATCTCAGAAATATGTAAAAACAAAAATGTCAGTGACAGAGGGAATGGTTATTTTCAAATAATCCTAACCCAGAAGGAGGAAATGGTTGTTGAAGTAGAAATGCTAGGAAATTTACCACAAATATCATTTCATACTAGAATTTGTAACAGAAAGATAAGGGAAATTCAGGGAAGACAGAGCAGTAAGAGGGTACAAGAGAGTCTTGATTCTCAATATTCCCCTGGAGGTGGGGGATACCAACAACAGAATTATTTTTTTTTTAATGAAGTAAAACCACAAGGAACTTAAAAAAAAACTGCTTCGCATATAAAATAAACCCACATAAATCCTTGACACTCCTGTATATTTCTAATGAAATCCAACAGCAAGAGATAGAAAGAGAAATTCCATTTAAAGTTACTGTAGACATTATAAAATATTTGGGAATCTACCTGCTAAAACAAATCCAGGGCCTATATGAACACAACTACAAAACACTTTTCACACAAATAAAATCAGATCTAACTAACTGGAAAAACATCAGTTCCTCCTCACTGGGTCAAGGTAATATAATAAAAATGACAATTTTACCTAAATTAAACTACA
>CM053584.1:220293936-220306444 GCA_028627135.1 Pseudochirops cupreus
GAGAGAGAGAGAGAGAGAGAGAGAGAGAGAGAGAGAGAGAAAGAAAGAGAGAGAAAGAAAGAGAGAGAGAGAGAGAGAAAGAGAGAGAGAGAGAGAGAGAGAGAGAGAGAGTGTGTTATTAAAAAATGTTCTAATGAAGAGAGAAATTATTTAGGTTAGATGATTGAAATATATTTATTTCTTTGTTTGTTTGTTTAAAGTGGTCACTAAAGAAAAGAGTGGGAAGGCTAAAGCACCAAAATGGAGAAAAGGAGAGGAAAATTATATCAGAGCAAAAGAAAATGAAATCACTAGAAAATTTAAGTTCTACGTCAAAGTTTCTGACCCTGAAGAAAGAACTCAGCAACACAGTTGGGTAATCATTGGCCTCCTTCATCAAACATGATGAAATGAAGATCCTAAATGCTGTTTTAGGAAATTCCATGAGAAAATTGTTTACAAAAGCAACAATGAGAAATAGATGACACAGCATGATCAATAGAACTTTCAGGATGGGGAAGGGAAGAGAAGGAAAAAAAAAAACAAGTATTTATTAAGTCCCTAATAAGTTCCAGGCACTGTGGTAAACATTTTATAGATATTATTTCATTTAATCTTCACCCTGTAAAGTATGTACTATTATTATCACTACTTGATGGTTGAGGAGATCGAGGCACACAATCTAAATGATTTGTCCAGAGTAACATAGCTAGTAAATATTTTGAGGCTTGATTGGAATGCCAGTAGGGCCAGCACTCTACCTTCTGCACTACACAGATTTCTTATCAATTAGAGAATAGCTGAGCAATTGGATGGTACATCAATTGAGGAACAGCTCAACAAATTGTGATGCATAAAGATAATAAAATGTTAATGTGTCTTAAGAAATGACAAATGAATAGCTTCAGGAAAAAACAGAGAACATTTTTATAAAATGATGCACAGTAAAGTGAGCAAAACCTAGAGAACAATTTATACAATAGGAAAAGAAATATTAAAGAAAAACAAATCTGAATGACTGAAGAGATCTTGTCAATGCTGTAACCAATCATGACTTTGTCCCCATGTGACAGACACCATGGCAGACCCAGACCTACCACGTCTTCATCATTTTGTGGACTCCACTCATCTCTCCAGACTTTCTCTATGATACCCCCCATAGCACGTAGGTACTTCTCCCCAACCCTTAATTGAATCCAGTCAATGAGCACTTATTAATGGCTTACTTATGTGCTAAGCACAGTGCTAAGCATTGGGGATACAAATACAATAAAAAAGAAAAATAGTTTCTGCCCTCGATGATATACATTATAAGGGCGGCAAGGGGAGACAACACAAAATCAACCTGAACATCAAGCATATTCAGATTCGTTCCAATAATTTAATTTCACTTTTTTCTCAGAGGGTAGGGAATGGGTAGAAGGGTTCAAGGTTAATGATAGTGTTACCAAGGAAAATAAAAATAAACAGAAGAAAAAATAATAATTTAAACATTTATAAATGCAAAAAAATATAAGAAAAGATAGGAGGAAAAAAGCAAATAGTTACAAAGTTTTGAAAATTACATGTGATATACTTAAAAGGAAAAACAATTTGTACATAATAGTCATGCGTTTATGGAAAATGTTCTTTTTTTCAGTCCTATTTTGAAAATGGAAGTGCTCCTTTTATTTGGTGTTTCAAATTAAGAATTTCTTTTTAAGGCTATCCACATTCAGAGAAAGATTTATGAAGTCTGAATGCACATTGAAGTAAACTACTTGCTCTCTCTCCTTGTTTTGTTTTGGTCCTCCTTTCTCATTGTTCATTCCATTGGTTATAATCCTTCTTTACAACTTGACTAATGATTAATGTGACGATATCTGTAGAACCTATATCAAATTGCATTCTGCCATGGCAGGGGAGAGAGGGGAGGAGAAGAAGGGGAGAAAATTTGGAACTCAAAAGCTTGTGGAAATGAATGTTGTAAACTAAAAGTAAATTAATTCATCATTTTTTAAATTTCTTTTTAAAAATAGAAATTTATAGATTGACACCAGAAAAGAACTCCAAATTTAGCCAGCCCAATAACAGAATTGTAAAAAAGAACAATGTAAACTGAGCAATTATAATTTTGAATATGAATGGAATACGCTCAACTATAAATAGGAAGGGAGTTGAAGAATACATGAAGGAACAGAATTCAGCAATATGCTTCACACAAGAAATATATATAATCCATAGAAACACATATAAAATTAAAGTAACAGTCAAACAGAATTCATTATGCTTCTCCTGATTCTGACAAGTAGTTCCAATCATGTTTTCAAATGAACCAGAAATAAAAACTGCTGCCATCAAAAATGAAAAGCAGAACACTCATTATGATTAATAACCCTAACAATGATACAATATATGAATAAAGACCTGATGCTAAGCTGCATATTTATCATCTGAGGACCAACTAAGTTTGAAAATGCTTATTATAGATTGGCCACAAGGTGATTTTTTTTTTTTTTACAATATTAGTTCTCAAAGAATATATGAAAAATTCCTGAGGAATATGTTCTACTTTAGTATAGGGAATACCCATACCACCAAAATTACAGGTCCTTGGAATATTAAAGTTTCAAATATCAATTCAAAATTTAAATGTACCAAATGACCTAAAATCTATGTATTTAAAGGAAATGCATAATGACATAAAGAATTTTACGTATTAAGAGATTTTAGGAGACTTTAACTATTTTAGACCTTGACAAATCTGACATAAAGCAAACAATAAAAAATTAGGCATCTAAATGAAATGAAGTAGAAACCAGATTTGATAGACATATGGCGATTATTGACTAAGAGTCATAGAGTATTCATGCTTTTTTTCACGTCACATTTACAAGACATGATCACTTATTGGGACAAGAGAAGTTATGAATGAAAAAAAGAAAAGAAAAACAGAAATATAAAACATACCCTACACAGACTTTTTTTTAAAACAGACCTGTGATTTCATTGGTATAGGGAACTTCTGAAGAGGACACTACATCTAAAAATGGAGATTAGTTGCTGTTCTACAAGTTAAGGTCATACAGAGCTTCCTGGGAGCACTGAAGGGCTAAATAGGTTAGCCAGGACTACGTACAGCCAGTATGTGTCAGAAACAGAGCTTAATAAAACCTGTAACAAATAAGGCAGATACGAACAAAAGATTCGAATATACATATAGACTAAATAATGATATCCTAAATAACAAATGGGTCAAAGAATAAATTATGGAAATGTATAATTGTTTTTAAGATAAAAGTAATGAGACAACATATAAAACATGTAAATGTAATTAGAGTAGTTTTATAATTAAAAATTCTCTGAATACATATGAATAAAAAGTTTAAAAGAGGATTAATGAATTAAGCATGCAATTTAATACTTAGACAACTAGAAAATTAAAGACATTGGAATAATAAACGGTACTAGAAAGGCTATCCATAAAGCTGAAAAAAGAAAAAGAAATTAAGTGAATATGTATTTGGCAAAGAGGAATATAATTTTTTTTCTTTGTGTCAAATATGATTTGTTTTAAAAACCACACAAATGAATGAAGACAATTGGTAGCTTAAGTATAGTTGAAAGTTTCAAAATAAATACAATAAAATAATGTGCCTTTCTGTGTACTGCCAACAAAATCAAAGAAGAATGATCATGAGAAAGTTTATTCAAAAAATAAAGTGAGATTAACTGTCAAGCTAATTTTTAAAAATACCTGCAGAATACTATACTAGACAACACTGGAAACACAAAGCTTGGTCAACGGTTACTGCCTTGGTGGTGTTACAGTAAAGTAATGGGATAAGACAGAACCCCATGTAACTATAATATTCAATATTACATATTGAGTTCACCAGAGAAATGCAAAATAAAATATTCTGTGAAGTGTAAGTAAAAAGAATGTTACCAATAGATGAGAGGAACTTCAAAGATTAAGAAAACAGCTTATGTTTTAGTTGGAGTCTAAAGAATGGATTGAATTTCACCAAAGGAAGAGCAGGACAGGAGAGCAGTACAAGAATATAGAACAGTTTTTAGCAAAAGTATATAGACTGGAGAATTCCAGGCATTTTAACTATGGTAGAAGATAGGCAAAAAGAAGTGTCATTTGCTTGGAGCATAGCATATATGGTGAAAAAAAATAAGATAATGCTATAAAGGTGAGGAATAAAAAACGAACTATCAGAACCTATTATAAACAGTTATATGTCAACATGAGGAAAAAATAAAGAGAATTATTTATAAAAGTACTAAATAAGCAAAACATAAAATACAGACTCTAAATAACTCAATCCTATAAATGTAAATTAGTACATCAAAATGAACTACTAAAGGAGGAAAACAGATGCACGTGTATTTTATTAAAATTCTGTTGAACTTTAAAAGAATTATTAATATCTACATTGAACTGTGTTCCTGAATATTAAGAAAATACACTATCAAATCCTGTTCACTAAACAAATACAATTCTAATATTAAAATGAGGGGAAGGTAACACAAAGAAAGAGATCTCTAGACCAAGATCATTAATGAATAATGACAAATACTCTAAATAAAAACCTGGCACATACGTTACAGAAACTAATACAAAATATTAGTCACTGCAATCAAGTTGGATTTATATGAAGGATGTAAGAACAGCTCAGTATTAGAATTGAATATAATTTTTAAGCATCCAAAATTATAAATTATATTAATGGATGCAGAAAAATACTTTGACAAATTACAACTCCTTTAGGACAAAAGAAATAGGAGGATCATTCATAAGTAATTATTCATTAATCATTAACAAAATAGCATGTATTAATCTAAAAAAAAAACCTAGCCTTATATATAAAGAGGGAAATATTACAAATTTCCCAACAAATATAAGAGATAATAAGAGGGCCCCCCTTTCTTCCTGTTAACTGATATAGTTCTAGTTAAAGAAAAGTAGTAAAAACTAATTTAGTAAAACAAAAATATCCAGCATCTTAAAAAGAAAAAGGAAAAAAAAGTACAAATCAAACTATATTTTATCAGGCATAAATCAATCCAAAATATTTGAGGTTGGTTTAAAAAATAGAAAAGTTAAATACTGAAACATTAGAGAAGAATCAGAAGCAAATTTAATAATAGCGCATTTGACAAATATGAAAACATAAATTTACAGGAGGAAAAACTCCCTATTCAACAAGAATTTTTGTGAAGTACTCTGGCAGAAATTATCTTTATAGTGATCTCAAGTCCCAAGTGTAGAAGCAGAACTGGGATTCATAGGCTCAGTTGTTTAGATCTTTTAGGGACTTTGAAATCATCTAATCATATCTTCTTTTATTGGGAAAGAGACTGGTGCCCAGATAGGCGAAGGAGACTCATGCAGGAAATAAGTGGCCTTTTAAACCTATGTCTTTTGAACTTAAGGCCCCACATTTTATACTGTACATAATATTATGTTAAAGTTCATATGTGACTTGAATATGAAAGGTAGAAAATAACACAAAACAAAATTAAAAATTTACCAGACCTGGTACCTGGTGGCTGGGGTGAATTCTCAAGCAAATGAGGGATAGAGGCTACCATAAAAGATAGAACAAAATTTTGATTACATGGAATTGAAAAGTTTTTTTCACAAACAAGATCAATGCAACTAGGATAAGTAAGGAAATAGCGAACTGGGAAAGCAATTTTTGAATTACAAATCTCCAATAAGTGTTATATCCAACAAATATAAGCGACTACTAGAAATATGTAAGACCAAAAGCTTTTCCCCAATGGATCAGAGTATGGAAAAATGTTCTCAAAAATAAGTTGGAAACTATTAACATCTACATGAAATACTGCTCCAAATAAAAATGAGAGAAGTGCAAACACATCTGTAGTTTTACTCCAAGCTCAACAAATTGACAAAGATAACAAAAAATGGGAATAGTTCATAATGAAGATGTAAAAGAAAGGCCCATGAATGCCCTATTGGTGAAGCTTAGTGGTTCAGCCATTCTACAAAGCAATTCAGAATTATGGGAATAAAGTGATTAAAATGTCTATATTTTTAGATTCAGAGATCCAACTGACAGGAATATACCCTATGGAGATCAATGATAAAGAGAAAGGCATCATATGTTCCAAAATATTTATAGCAGCTTTGTAATAGCAAAAAAAAAAAATGGAAATAAAGTAGACACCCATTGATGGGCAATGGTTAAGGAAGCTCCAGTACATAAATGTAATGAAATACTTCTGTAGCCTAAGAAACGATGATTAGGAATAATGCAGAGAAGCACAGCAAGGCTCAGGTTATTCTGTTTATATTTTTCTACAAATATGCATGTGCATACATGTTATCGACCCCAGTAGTATGCAAGTTTTGTGAAGGCAGTAATTATGTCATTGTTTTGTCTTTTTATTTGCACATGCCAAGTGACACAGTACCTGACCTGCAGTAAGTACTTAATATATCTTTGTTGATTGGTGATGTACTTATATGGACTGATGGAAAGTTAAGTAAGTAGAATCAGAAAAATAACATACTCAATGAATACAATGATAGAAATAGAAATAAGAACAAACCAATTAAAACTCCATACTATGTAATTATAATGGTCATGCTTAGACCTGACCAAGAGCTATGAGAAGTCACCTCCCCAACTTCTTTATTGAGGTTGGGGACTATGGATATAAAACATCGCATATGATGCTGCATTTGTGGAATGTCTTGATTGGTTTTTCTTAAGCTTTTTTATTCTTTGTTATAAGTGATAGTTACCTGGAAGGGTCACAAGGAAGAGTATACAGGGCAAAAGATATGCATAAATACACATTTTTAAAAATTCAGCGAAAAGGAGGAGTTTATATGTTCTCTTAGAGGGAATAGAGAACTATCAGCATTTATTAAGTTGAGGAATGACATTATCAGACACATACCAAAGGAAAACCATTCCCATTCCCTCAGCTATATAAAGGCAAGGTTGGATTGGGAAGAGCCTTGATGTAAGAATACCAATTGGGAGGCCTTTGTAATAGTTCTTAAAAGAGGTAGTAAAAGTTTGAAGATGTTCCTACCATCTTCCTACATTTATCCAGCAATGTATGAACCCCAAACTTTGCCTCTATTTGCAGGCAAGTTGTATTTTCTTTCATTATCCACTGACCAGAACCTTGTTACATTACAGGGAAAAGTTGTTGTGGGTCAACTACTCCTGTGCTGGGTCTGCTTCCCAACCTCCATGCACGTACAAAGTTCCACTCATGCAAGGAACAGAGTATTGCATAGACTAATCCTCCCACTGGCTCAGGTAAGGAGGCATTCCCCTAGACATTCCCAACAGAATACTTACATCCTGTTCCACTGAGCTTTGACTATGCAGATTGACCTGCTGGACTTCAAAGTATTTTAGGTTTTAGCTATTTAAACTCTAGGGAATCTGATCTTTATAGGTTTAAAATTGACTCAGAAAAAAAAAAGTAAACACCAGTAAAATAGAGAAATTTTATTCTGGTCTTGTCAGACCAAGATACAAAGCCCCCTATAAGCCCAAGTGTAAAAACTATTATGAGGTACTCAGTCAGAATATAACTTTCTCATCTTTCCACAAGTGGTGAGTATCTGTCATTTGACACTGAATAATTTACCCATTCATCATATGGTACTCAAAGAAGATAAGAGTCTTCTCAAAGCACTATTGAATCTATTGCCTGAAATACTATATGCTGGATCCAGCCATACTCTCAACTGAACCAGGAGCCAGAGCTCCCCCACTTCTAAGTATTAAGGTTTTAAGAATGTATTTAATGTAACTGAGGCAGAATAATTGCCCACCCTTTGTATTATACATCTACTTACAAGAGCTCAGATCCTGGCCAGCTGGATTTACTTGTTGACTAAGTTATAATTGTAGCCTTAAGGGAGTCTTTGGAAAAGAAATGGAAAAAAGGCATTCATCTGGCCCTCCACCTTCCCTTTTTGAAGCCCTCATGCTATTCATTAAAAAGAAGACTAGTAATTATGAATTGGTCAAAACAAGCCCTGCATACCATCAATATTTGGACCTGGTACCTACCCATTGCTCTTGCTCAGAAGGAGTTATATTAAGCAAATTAGAATCCCATGGTGCATACAACCTAGTCAGGATATGAAAGGTAGTGAACTGAATTTATTATTATTATTATTATTATTATCATTACTATTACTATCCCAGTAGAGTCTATTTAAATACCAGTTTATGCCAGCTGGTTGTTACAACAAGTCCACAGTTGTTAAATAATTACAAATTCACTTATTTTAAGAACTTTGGGAGGAGAAAGAATCAATTTTGATGATAACTTAATTTATTACAGGACATTATTTGCCTGAATTTGTGTCCACTGACTCCCTATAGGCTGTGCTAAGGCTAACTAATTGAAAAAATGAGAAAAGTTACAATTTGAGACCAAAGAGATAAAGTTCCCAAACTACATAATGGATCAGTAACAAAACCGTATGAATTTATGCAAGGTGGAGGCCATGGTGCAGAGAAGGACCCCAAAAGATGAAAAAAAAAAAAAAAGAGAGACAAAGCCTTTGCAGAAAGTCTTTAGTTTTTGCTTACCATTTTCAGAAGAGGGGAGGGGAAGGAGGGAAGGAGAAAAATTTGGAATTCAAAATCTTGTAAAAATTAATGCTAAAAGTTTTCTTGACATAACAGGAAAAATAAAATACTATTAAAATATTTTTTAAAATTCTTTAGTTTTGAAGAGTACTACAGATTTTTCATCCCCAGGTATTTCATCTTGAAGGTCATACTCAACAGTCACACAAAGGCTTTCTAGTTGATGCTGGAGGTGGATTTTCCATTCAATGACTTGAAGAACTAGTTCACCTCAGCCCCTATTTAGATATCCCTAAACCTGAAGGTGGTGCAGTAAATAGAGTGCCAGGCCTGGAGTCAGGAAGTCTCATATCCCTGAGTTCAAATCTGACCATGTGACCCTGGGCAAATCACTGAACCCTGTTTGTCACAATTTCCTCATATGTAACATGAGCTAGAAAAGGAAATGACAAACCACTCTAGTATTTTTTTTGCCAAGAAAATCCCAAATGGGGTCACAAAGAGTAGGACATAACTGAAACAACTGAACCACAAAAAAAATATGAAGAAGCTGTTCATTATAGTGACCTATCTTGCCAATCTTCATGTGGAAACAAACTTCTTATTGGTCAGATTACCCCCTGCTGTGTTGTGGACCTGAGTGCACTTCTACCACAAGGTGACTCAAGCTCTAAAGAACTATAAGAAAAGAGAGAAATTATATGTACACAAAATGATATTGGATTGTGGGGCTATCATCTTAAGGAAATGAAATGCACCATCATTAACTGTACTGATCAGAAGACTCCTTCAGACGACCAAGCAGCTCCATTAATGTCCAATTATCTGAGCATTATTTTTAGTATCTTCATCTTTATGATCCTCTTCTGTGTCCATAGACATTTTAATCCTGGTAAATATGCTATTTTGAAGGGTCTTTGAGGATTTCATCATGCTAAGAGGCCTTTCTACTGCCTATAAAATAAGCAGTTTTATCATTCCTACTAGAGGTATCATGCAAGTTATGAGTCCCTAGACTTAGCCCTAGTTGTCTACATCAAATATCCATTTACTGGTATCCCTGATGATCTCCCATAAACTCTACCAAGCATTTTAAGTTAATGTATGTAAATTTGTTTTATTTTAAAATATTTTGATAAATATATTCTAATATAATTTGTTTCCTTTATAATCCTAGATATTTTATTGTATGCTTTCAAATTATTATTGTATGCATTCAAGTATTACTCTGAGAAGTCTTCTAAAGGGGACTTTACCAAAAGGGTTCATGGTATTTTAAAAAAAAAAGGTTAAAAATCTCTATGTAGAATGGTGTTTTGGTGAGAACTTAAACTCTGTAATCAGAGGAACTCAGAACTCTACTATGGTCACACCATTTAATTTTTTCTGGACCACAGTTTCCTCAGTTATAAAATGAAGAGCTTCATCTATATAACTTCTAAGGTCTCTTGCAGCACTAGCTCATAAGACTGCTGCTTGAATCTGTACATGGTATCTGTCCAAGCACAATGGGAAGTAGCCCATTTCTTTGGAGGCTCTGGTGAGTCACTTTGGATCAGGCCAATAGTTGTTCTGCTAACATTCTTGGTAACATTCATGCCTTCTCATTTCCATACAAACATCCCTAACTTGAAATCACTGCCAAGGTTCACAGCTCTCTCCATTCCATCTCAGCCCTTTGGATTTTGTTGTTGCTAAGAAACCCTGGTTCCTGACCTGGACTGACTTTGGGTTTTTGCTCACTTGAATCACGATTCTGGCCCCATCCCTATTGTCCCCGGGAAGAGATTTTTCCTTAAACCCTTATGATTATTTTAATTAGCAGCATGTGTTAGGGACACCAATTCACATTCAAAGGAGGCTCAGCTTTATTCAGGAGGAAAAAACAAAACCACTAAAGATTTATTTGTCAATCAGGGAAGTTTAAGGATATGCTGTTTAAAAGTCTTGGAGAATCACAGGTTTGGGCTCTGTACTACCTGAGGGCTTGAGCACTTATATATAGATATATAGATATATAGATATATAGATATAGATAGATAGATAGATATATAGATATAGATATAGATATATAGATATATGTCAAAAGGGATCTGAATGATCACAGAATCACAAACACTGAGAATCAGAGAATTTCAAAATTGGATATTATCTCAGAAGTGATTCATTCTAACATATACCAGGAAAAGGAGCCCCACTCCAACATTCTCAGTGTCCTCATTCAGCCTCTGTGGAAGATCCAAAAGAAATGGATCTCACTATCTCCTAAGGCATCCCATTCCCCAGTTCTCAATATATGATCCTATGATCCAATTTATGAGCTTTAATTCTTAGAAAGCATAGTTAAATTACAGGAAAATTTCTATTTGTCTATTGATCTCAGCACCAAGGACATACACGCTCTTCCCATTGAATGTCACTAATAAAAAATGTTAATACCTGACAGCACAAATTTCTTCAGGGAACTCCAGACATTCTAATATGATATTAAACCATTAGTGATTGGTCATTTGATCAGTTCTGGATCTACCAAAGTGTACTCTCATTTAGCACATATCTCAACATTTTTTTCTATAATAATAGCATTAGCTAATGTATATAACACTTTGTGAAAATCTAGGTAAAGTAAACCCATAAACTTCCCCAGAACTACCAAGAGAAAGTAAGCCTTTTCGAGATGGAAATAGTTACCTGCATGACTTGTTCTTGCTGAAGCCATATGATTATTGCTCTTCTTTTAGGATATTTACTGCCATCTCTTTAATAATATATTCTAGATTCTCCTCCTCCCCCAGTATTCTAAGTCAAGTTCATTTGCTAAAGGTTTGAAGGTTTCATTCATAAAACATTTGCCCTTTTGTAGTCTCGAAATAGCTCTCCCTTTCTTTTCCAAATCTTTCAAATATCATTGACAGCACATCTGCCAGTTCTCATGGTATCCCAGGATGTCCTTCTTCCAGGACAAGTAATTTGAATAGATCCAGGGCAGCTAAGGGTTTTCTTAACATATTTTCCCCTATCCTGGATAACAACTCTCTGTAAAGCCATTTTTCATTCTATTGGCTGTAGTCCATTCCCTATGTTACTGCTTTTATTGACCCATTGTCCCTGAGCTTCTTTAGTCTCATGCCTTCTTAAACCCTCTTCTTCCCCCCATATAGTGTAAAATAACAACAACAACAGTAGTCTTTGCCCTTACTGGTAATCTGATTTCCTACTTCATTACAATGGAGCACTGGTGTATAACAAAAACATTCATATATTTAGTTCATTTCATGCATAAACCCTCTTTAGTTGTTAGACTCAGATCTACAGAAATATTTCCAATAGATGGAATACTGGACATTCTGATTTATTCTGATATAACTTACCTTCCTATCATACCAGATCATGAAATAGCACCATTTGATTCACTGTCTGCCATGTAAAGATAGTTTTGCATATGACCATCTTGCAACCCTATGTTGCCCTAGTTTTTCCTTAGTTCACAGGAACAATTTTCTGACAATAACCAGGGTTTTAACACCATCAGTAGCAACACCAGAACCGAAATGACCAACATTTTATAAATCTTGCCAGGACTTTGCAGCTATAGCAGCAGTTTCAGGGCACAGAGAGACTCTGTTATTCTTTGCTTGGCAAAAATCTTCTTAGTTTGCTCTTATCGCATACCATCGATGATATATTGGGTTTTATTAGATAATTATTAAACTACCACTTTCATGCAAGGAATTCTCAATCTATAATAACACTCTAAAAAATGTCTAGAGGGGGCGGAGCCAAGATGGCGGTGTAGCAGCAGCAACATATTGCAGCTCTCACATAGCCACCCCAAAATACCCATAAAATAGGACTCTAAACCAATCCTGGAACTCCAAAACGCACACAAAGATACTTCCCACTAAAGTCAGCTTGGCTATGAGGAACCATATCAGCACTGC
>CM053584.1:220306944-220335494 GCA_028627135.1 Pseudochirops cupreus
GGGGGAAAGACGGGGAGAAAATATGTAACTCAAAATCTTGTGGAAATGAATGATGCAAACTATAATAAAGTTTAAAAAAAAAAGAAAATGTTAAGGTCTTTGTTTTCAGCAATTTAAGATGTGAACAAATGCCATACCTAAATTGAGGAAGAGAAGGGATAAAAGAAGGATACAAATATGTAGCTACATAAATATTAGGGGGAAAACAATTTAAATGGAAGAATTTAGGCACTTGTATCTGTACCTTATAAGCTTAACATATTGGAATATTTTATTTCCCAGCTTTCTAATTTAGAAGAAATGATTAATACTAGCCACAATTTCAGAAGTAAAAAAAAAAATATGTTGCCATTCCTGGTCTCCTGATCTGCCCCTATTTTGTTTTTTGACTCAGACAAGATTTTAATAATGGAGAGAACTCCTCTTATTGAAAATTAAAAATTCCCCCCACCAGTGGGAATTCAGAGCTTTTCTGTAATTTCTTTTTAAATAGTTCACTAGAATACTGAAATGTTAAGTGACTTGACCAGAGAGTCACATCACTAGTATTCCTCAGGGGCAGTATTACCTGAGTTCCTGACAAGGCCAGCTCTCTGTTTACTACCTCCTCATCTACACCCCCATATTCTGTCCCCTCATCTCCACACATAAAATTTTACAATTTTATGGGATGTAGGATCATAGATTTATGGTTGAAACAGACTTAGTCTAACCCCTTTGAGGATGTCACTGATTTAGGAAATATCCTCTTGCTGATGAAGATCAGTATCTTCTCTGCAACTTGGTTTTAGAGAGTTACTTAAGATGATGAGAAATTAAGTGACTTTTTCATGAAGTCCATATATATTTGAAACTTGGCTTGGAGATTGGCTCTCAATCATTTTTGCCAAACTTTTTATTGAATCCAGCATCTGTTAATTAATAACATGAACTCTTGATATGTTGAGAGACACAAAACTATAACATCTTTAAGTAGGCTCTGTGGACACAAGGGTTCATTTTTTATTGATACTAATATACTATGCACACACATACATACTACTTCCTATTATACTATACTAAATTGTACTATTTTATTTGTAACTCTGGTCAAGTCATTGTAATAAATATTTTGTTGTTGAATTTCTCATCGGCATTATGGATGGTATAACTATACACTACTGGCATGATCTCTGCCTTCAGGATGCTAATCTTACAGCTAGTGTATTTAGTTCCTTATTAAGCTGTATATATGTACATATGTATAAAAGATATATATTTTGTATAGACATATATGTATGCATTTCTATATACATATAATACATATACAGGGACTGGTCATGGAATTTAATTAGTGTAAATAATCCAAATCCAAGTAAACTTCCTTTCTCTGTGTAGGTCAGGACCTTTTCTGCACCTTTTTTTGAGAGGGTTGCCTAAAGCATTGAGAGATTGTGATTTGTTACAATAGATAGTGGATTTCAGATGTAGGACTTGAACCCATGTCTTCTTGGTTCTGAGGTTAGTTCTATATCCCCTAGTCCCACTCTGAGTGAGTCTCTGTTTCATTGTCTTTTCTCTCCTCTTTCCCCTTCCCTCCCTCTCTCATCCAAATACACATACATATACAAATACACACACACATGCAGACACACACACACATATATAGTGGGTCCATATAGATATTTGTGCACACACATACATATAGATATACACACTATGTCATTCCGAATCCATATTTCATAAGTGGAAAAATAATGTAGTTTCTAGTGTGTAAATATTTCAGGTCACATTAATTCAGTTATGAATTTGTCAGATGATTCTTAAACACATATTGCATGCCAGGTACCATCCTAGGGACTTTTTATATAGAGAGAATAAATGACAGTTCTTTCATCTCTGATTGGGAGAGTGATAAAGCTACCCAAATAAGTATAATAAAAGATAGAGTTAGCTAAGGACAAAGGTGAGATCCCAACAAAGTATTCTAGGAAAATATGGAGAGATAGAAGATATTTTCAGTTTAAGGGAGCATAGAGTTAACCTTCATGAGAAAGTGCCACCTAAACTGAGGGAGTACCTCTAGTACAAAGAGGTCAAAAGAAATACATAAAGGAGAGAGAGGTTTGTCTAAGAACTACAGAGTCATCACTTTTAGCTTCATGATATAATCATTGTTTACAGGATAGATTACAACTGTGGGGCATTGGAAAGTAGGCAATATATATTGTCAAGTCAAGAAAACAAGTGTTTATTAAGCAAGCTACTTTGCTAAGTTCTTGACAAGTAAAGAAAGTTTTTTTAAAAAATTTCCATTCTCAAGGAACTCTGGATCTAATAGGTGAGAAAACATGCAAACAATTATGTACAAACATAATGTATGTAGGATAAATTATACTTTATATTAAAGTTTCTATTTTTACATCTTTCAAAATTCATAAGAAAATTGCACTTTTCCCACCTGATTTTCTGTACAATTTTTATAATCTCTTTCTCTTCTCTTTCTTCCTCCAAGCTTATTCATATTTGATTAAAGTGTATTTTTAAAAAAAATACTGTGGAAGTATGTTACATATGTGAAGTCCTTGGAATAAAAATGCCTATGCAAAGAGAAAGAAAAAGAATCAACTTGAAAATACTCTCTCATTTTGGCTCCACTTGTAGTCTTGAAAAAAAATCTAGGAAGGATAATGAATTTGTAAGCCCCAGAGTCATAACAGTCTGCCAGAAAACAAGGGTGGTGTTATCTCTCTATATAGCTACTGTATGGGCTGTTATAGAAAGGGTCCTCATTTTGGTTTCAAAAAAACATTATAGTAAGATTTGAGAAGAATCTTACTTCATGTTAAAATTCAACTATATTAAGTTAATCCAAACATTTCAGCAACTGGATTGATTATTTTTTATCATATCTTCACTATTCTTCTGTAGATTTCAGTAGTATTTAGGGTTTGGTTTTGATTTGATTAGAATTAGGTTCTAAAAGATGTGACTATTTCAAGGCAATTTACATCTGGATCTGAGACATGGAGTTTTTGGAGTTGGGCTGATAGATTACTTAATTTGCACCTATTTTTGCTGTGACAAAATATAGACCAAAATGCCTTTATCAGAACAGAAGACAATTTCAATAATACACTCTGATGTCGTTGCTTCCTTGATAATGTATTTGCAACTGTAGAAAATGCAACTGATATAGTGAGAAAACGGTCTAAGTGAAACCAGTTTGGAGGGAGAAAATAAATTCCCTCCATGTTCCAAGAGAAGAGTGGTGAAAGGTGAGAGATAAAGAAAGCAGAGTTACACACTTGAAAGAGAGTTGCAGATAAGGGAAATAGAGGGGATAAGATTATTTTTTCTTAAATGGAGGCACAGAGATAAAGAGTATTTTGTAAACCAGTGAGACTGAAGATATATAACCCAGAGAATATAGATTTCAGCAAGACAAAAAAAATCAATAGATTTTCAACAGAGAAATAACCAGAGAGAAGTTTAGGGAAGGAAAAAATATGGAATTCAATCCAAATTTTTTAAAAAGATATTTATATTTTATAAATATACAACTGCATATTTGCACATATGAGCATGTAGACTCATATACAAACTAAAGTGTGAAAACTAGAAAGTGGAAAGAAATTGATAAGCCTCAATATTTTCTGTAGAAACACTGATTTTAAGTGATGTTGGGCTCAGATCATTGGATTTTTAAATGAATAAGAATTTAGTTTTTAAAAGATAGGTAATCAGGTATTAATTTATGTGTTGAGTTATATATAATAGGAGAGTCCATATTGACAAGAGCATGGATCTGTGAACAAGTTGTAGCATATGTAATAAAAGTGGTTACATGACTTATTTAGCCTTTAATACTCAAAGGACATGTTGTTTCTTTGATTATGGGAGCTCCTTCCACAAATTCAGGTAGTGACCCCTTTCATACAATCTTTGTTTGTTGCTATGGCTCAATAATTTTTCACTCAGTGGCCAATTTGGTAATGAGATTCTGTGTACTTAGCCAGACTGATCTTTGAATGTCAGACATACAACCCAGAATTGACAGGACCCACGAGAGCTTGCCTAGCCTTTGGGAGTCCAGGTTCATTTCCTTGCCCCTGTGAGGAACTGGAGGAAAACTTTAGTGGACATGCACTCACTATATTTAGATCAAAGAAATATCTGAGTGAGGACCTTATGAAGACAGTGTAACAAACAGATGCTTGGGGAAACACATGCTTATTCAATGGGGAACATGATAGATCTTAATCCATGAGAACCTGTAGTATGTAGTCAGGATACTAAAGACAGACACCCAAGGAAAACTTTTTGAAAATAGCAAAATAACTTTAATGCTCGCTTAAATTATATGTGTGTGTATACATGTATACATTATATATTCAATCACACATATATATTAAAACTACATGAAAACTTTTGTAACACTGTGTGTGTGCATACACACATACAGGGTATGTATGAGTATATAAACATATATATGCACACATATATATACATATATGCATATGTATATACAGATATATGTTCTGCATTTATTAATATATTTCTTTCCTGAAGTGGAACTTTACTATAAATCAAGGGAAATAATCAAACTTTTTTCTTGCTTTTCAGATTTGCAACTGGCAATAGTAGGATTATGGAGCATATTATTCATCACAAAGCCAAAACTTTTTGTTTGAGGAAATCTCAGCTTTTCCATATTTCATAATCAGTAAGAAAAATGAATTTTTCTCGTCATCAAATTAATTTTTTTCTGATATGTCTTGGGGAAAAAGAAATAGATGATATCCTGTGATGCTATGAAAAAGGCTAATATTCAAATACATAAAGGTATTGGTGATTTCAGTGAATAATTCAGATGTGGCCACTAATAATATGGAGGGGAACCCAGCATAGCCTTCTCTTCCTTAATTGCTCTTATCTATGTTCTCCTACAAATTTACCCATAGTGTCCACCCAATGCTCCAACCAATTAGTCAATTAACTAGCATTTATTAAGAGCCTAGTATAAGCCAGGGTGAGGGGGAAGAGAACAAACATTTAAGTGCCTACTATGTAACAGGTATCATGCTAAGTGTTTCACAAATATTTTCTCCTTTGATCCTGATAAGCTCCCTATGAAGGAGGTGTTATTATTATCCACATTTTATAGCTGAGTAAACGGAGATAGAGAATGGTTAAGTTACTTGTCAAGGGTCACACAGCTTGTAAGTGTCTGAGACTAAGATTTGAACTGAAGACTTCCTGATTTCAAGGCCAAAGTACTCCCTAGCTTCCAGATTCTGTGCTAAGCATTAAGAATACAAAAAAAAGCAAGAAGTAGTCCAAGCTCTCAGGGAGTTTACAGTCTGTTGGAGGAGACAATGCATAAACAATTGTGTCTATGAATGAGATATAGGCAGGGTAAATTTGAGGTATTATTATAAAGAATAACTAAGATTAAGGAGACCTAGGAAAGGTTTCTTGCAGGAAATGGGACTTTAGCTGAGACCTGAAGGAAACTAGAGAAGCTAAGAGGTAGAGATGAGGGTGTTCCAAGAAGCCTTCCATGCTTTCTCCTATATCCTAAAGATAGTAGTACAGAAATAAGATAGCATATGATCCTCACTATGCAACTAGCCCATCTTTCTCATTCATACATTTTCACCACCACCCTCACCCCAAATATCATTATTTTCTACCAATATAAAAAAGCTGCTCAGATACACTTAGGGACACTTGTCAAGTTTTAAGCAAAATATAGGTAAAGGGGAGCTGTAGCCTTCTTCTTCCTTGAAATAGGAGATCTTCTATTTTCCTTTCTTTATAAAGCTCCTGAAAGGTGCTCACAGAAAAGTCCATAAATTGATTAGAATTTTGGTTGTAGAAGATTATAGCCATCTCTGACCTATGCTGCATTCTATACCACTTGCCTCTGAAACAGATTAGCTATACTCTGGACAGTTGAAGACTGTCAGCTTTGTTCCTTTTAAGTTGATGAACAGAGAAAGATATTCCTTCTTGTTACCCAAGGACACAATGGGGAGAATTCTTCTAGATTCCTTGTTTGATAGAGATTCCTGCTGTTTTTAACCCACCAGGAAGGACAATTATAGTCTAATGTTTATAAAGTCCTTTTTATCTGCTATCTTATATTAAAACTGAACTAGCATATGAGTTGCTATGGATGTTACAGATATTAGTTCTCATTCCTACTGCACAAATGAGGAAATTGAAGCTTAGAACAGTTAAATGAATCATTTGTGGTCACACAGCTAATGAGTATTGGAAGTAGGATTTGAAATGTGGTTTTCCTAAAAAGAAAGAAAGAAATATGGTTTTCCTAACTCTATATCTATCACTCTAATAATTATGCCACCCTGTCTCTCCCTAGCAAGTTTAGGAATAGAGGTGTAGTGGGATGGGGAACATAAGGTGTTGAATTTGTTTATTGTTTTGTTTTTGGTTTCCTTATTGACTGACAATATAGAATTTATTACCTCTTTGTCCTAAAGCTGTTGAGACAAATGGCTTCAAAACGATATGCTAAGCCTCTATCTCACAAGCCTGCTGCAAAAATTAACTAGAGGGTGTTTATTGTATATTATCATGCATTCAGGAGCAAAGGATAAGAGAAAGGCAAGATCATTTAGTGCCAAAATAAGTGACAATGCAACAGGGTCTAGTGGATCAAGAACTTTCCTTGGAGTCAGGAAGACAGAGGATCAAGATTCGTCTCTGGGCAAGGTATTGACCCTCTTAGTGTTACCACCTAACTCTTAGAAAATTATTTTTAACCTAAGGTCCATGGACCCCAAAGCGATGTGTGGATAGATTTCAGGGGGTCCATGAACTTGGATTGAAAAAAATTATATCTTTATTTTCCCTGGCCTCTAACTGAAAGTTTGCATTTCCTTTGATTATTTAAATGGCTTCCTTAGACTGCCAAACGGTTTCATGAAATGAAAAAAAAAAAAAGGTTAAGAGCTCTTGCTCTAAGGCTATAGAGAAAATTCTGATATAAGTCAGTCAAGGGAGAGGTTTTTATATCTGAAATTCCATGTAATAGTGATATCACAGATCCAATTAAAAATATCAACAATAAGTCTATATTGATTATTGTTCCTTAAGGAAATGTTACTATTCATTTGACTATAACTGAATTATCCATACAAAAGCTGTAGATTTTACTATGAAGAAAGCATTAACATGGAATTAAATGGAATCATTGAACAAAGTGGGCAGTAGTATTCCTGTTCTGGGATCTGTAACATGTAAACAATGTTCAGTCTAGTTATTATGTGGCTGAGAAACCCATAAACAGGGTCCACCCACTGCATAATTGTGAAATCAGCCAAGTTTGTCCTTAGTGCCCTATCATATCTCCTAAGAGAACTGTTAGTCTCTTTCCTATTTAGAGAATATCATTCCTGGATCCCACTTCTGCTAATCCCCACTAAAATGGTAACTAACAACTGAGAGCTTAGTTGATAAGGGCTTAAAGAGGTCTGTATTTTTACAACGGACTTTTTCTTCTTTGTATCTCTAGTGCATATCACAGTCCCTGGCAAATAGAACTTCTTCTTAAATTCATTTTAAATTGAATTGAATGCAATTGAAGATGAGTCTTGAAGATTTAGTGGTCATTATGGCAGGCACCTATTCTACCAATTTGTAAAGATGGCATTGGCCCTTCACCCAAGTAAATTTTCCTGAACTACAATTTCACCCCATCCTTTAAATTTCACTAAATTCCAGAAATTCTTTATTACTTCAAGGATCAAATATAATCTATTTATCTTTAAATGATAATCTGGTTCCATCCTGAATTTCTCATCTACTTTCACATTCAACCCCTCCCCACACTCTAGAATCCAATCATACAAATCCAGGAATTCAATGATAATGTGTTTTTGTTGGTTATTCAGCTGAGTTAGATTTTCTTTTTGATTCAGATATTATATTTGTGTAATACAGGCTGCCTACCTTCAGATGAGACATAAACAAGTGCCCTTGTGAAAGACCCTATGACACCTTAACGAAGAGGGCTGAATCAAAGGGTAAAAAGAGACTTTAAAATGTCTACTGGCTTCCTTGACCCACCCCCTACCCTTACTCATTATCCAGATAAGACTGTCTTTAAAATATCAATATGCTCCTTTAAAAAAAATTAATATCTGAAGAAGAGGAATAACAAATTTCCCTTACTAATTAATCGTATTCAAGCAAAAGTTTCCTATGAACAAATACATTTCATTGTTTCCATGTATTCTTCTGTTATGCAGTATTGCACTTCATTATTGAGTTCAGCTATGACTAAATGACTCCTTAGTTACCACTTGGGTTAATTTTGTAACAAACTTTTTCAATCTGGATGTTTGGCACAAGGAAACTAAAACATCTGGATGCTTGGTTGAATTTACCTGGTGTTTTGTCATCAGCTTGCAGCCAAGGTGTTAGATGCCATCCAACCTTGAACTAGAATTCTGTTAATCAGGTTTAGCATTTCCATCATTACACTTTGTCCTGGAAAGAACCTTGAAACCCCCTTATCCACTGAAAGGATTACAAAGCATTTACTATGTAAATATATACATGATAAAAAGCACATTACAAACATAAAATCATATCCTCCTCCACTAAAAAAAATAAAAAAAAACATTTCAAATGTGCTTAGTGACTGTACTTTATTACTCATTGCCCAGGTCTTCTAAAGAACATCTAATCACATACACACACAAATAATCTATGTTGTCCAGCTATTAAAATCCCTTTAAGGTTACTGCAAGCAAATCTAAGTCAGATGGTGGTGTTGTAGCACTACTCTGTCTTCCTCTGGACCACTACTATGCACAATATAGTCTCTGTTTATAAATGTGCAATGTTTTTGGCTCGCAGAGAGAATGAACTAGAGGCAATATAACACAGCAGATAGAACTCTGATTTGCACTTGTACACAACGCCATCACTATTATAGAACATAGGAAGGGGATGCCTCATCTGAACCTCTTCTTTCCTGTCTCTTCAATCATCTCACTCTTGTCACAAAAAACAAAATACAATGGCACCTTTCTACTGAAGCCCTCCAAGGCCATGCCCACATACTTAGTTTTGTTTAGTCATTTTTCAGTCATGTTCAACTCTTTGTGATCTCTTTTGGAGTTTTCTTGGCAAAGTTACTGGAGTGGTTTGCCTTTTCCTTCTTCAACTCATTTTACAGATGAGGAAACTGAGGCAAACAGGGGTAAGTGATTTGCCACAGCCGGTAAATGTCTGAAGCCATATTTGAACTCACAAAGAGGAGCCTTCCTGACTCCAGGCCCAGCACTCTTATCCACTGTGCCAGCCTTGCTGCCCTTGATTAGTAGGTAAGTATTGTCTGGCTAATGCTGAAACATAATTTTGTTCACTATTTCTGTCATGAACACAATTATTACACTATTAATACTATTAGCAGTATGCAGAATCTTTCCACAGAAACCATCCTTATTAGAATAATGGCCCACCTGTTTTGATGTAGATTCACATGATGATTCACATTTCTTTTCTTTTCTTTTCTTTTTGCTTTTTGGAGGGGAGAGGGCAGGGCAATTGGGGTTAAGTGATTTGCTGAAGGTCACACAGCTAGTGAGTGTATCAAGTGTCTGAGGCAGGATTTGGACTCAGGTCCTCCTGACTCCAGGGCCAGTCCTCTATTCACTGAGGCACCTAGTCACCCAATTCACATCTCTTTTAAACTTACTTGTGGAGGAAATAAGAAAAAAAAAGGAGTTGGAAAGAAAATCAGTTTCTACTCTTATGAACTAAACTTGTAAAATTATATTGTGTTGGAGTTCCCTTTAATACAGGGGTTCCCAACCTTATTTGGTGCCTATACCCCTTGACTTTCAATAAATTTACACATATATGCACATATAAAATAAAATATGATATATTACTTTCCAAACAGAAACATCATTCAGTACATTTTTTTTTTGCTACTGTAAATTTGCTCTCTCTCCAGTCAATACTTCCCCCCATCCCTGCTCACACTAGTCCTTTTGTAACAATTCAATAAGATAATAAATATTTCCTATACCTACTAGGTGAGCATCTTTTGGGTCCTGAAGGTATTCATTCCACACATAGGTTGGGAACCCCTGGCTTAACAGAAGGGGTTATAATTGAAAAACTTTTCCTACTTACATATGATTATCTTATCCCCTTTCAGAAGTCTTTGATGTGAAGTCCACTTTCATCCTTCCCAAGCAGATTTTACTTTAAGATAATTGAAAGGCAACCAGGGAATGGTATGAGATAGAGAAAAATCAGAAAATTTCCTTTTTCAAGCTTTTCCTAGTCCTTGCTCTATCATCACTTTTTCTTTCATTCCAAATTAAAATTGCTACAGGGCATGCCCTAAGCTGAAAATAACTTTTGGTCTCATAATCTTGGACTGATAAACCTTGAAGTGATCTGATGCCTTCTATCTTTCAAAGTACTTTCTCATGCTTGGAAAGAAACCCTAGGTGTAATTCAAATGATGTGTTTGTGTGAGCATACTATTTAATTATTAGAACTGAATGTAGTAGCAGCTTTTAGTCTTATTTATTTAGATTTATAGATGTGCTCCTTCCCTTCACCCCTTGCCTCTATTTTGTTTGTCTTTTCTTTCTTGAGCATAGAGATTGTCGACAGAGTTTTGTGGAAGTTGAGAAAGAAGGAAAAATTCTGACTTTTCCTTTAAAAAAATGAAAATTAATTTGTATTTCAAATAGAAAGACACTTTATGTAGGTATTTAAGCAATTAAATGAAATTATATTGGTTGAGATTATAAATCATCATTTGAAAAAGGAAGCATTTATAGTTTTCTCATGGATATTATGTACAACCATGTACACACATACAGAAGGTCATGATGCTTATGTTTTTGTTTTTTTTTTTCCTCCAGTATGGCCTGTTTTCACTTTATTTTTTGCTCTGGAGTTTCTTTGCTAGGATTCAAGGGGCAAATTCAAAGTCCTGGTAGTTTATAAAAAAAAATACAGTGGGAGAAAAACAGTTTGCTTTATCCTGGGCTATGTTTTATAAATCTAAGAGAAAAGCATCTTGCCCCAAAGTACTTGATTTGAAACTGTACTAGTGACCAAGAATTCTCATTATGGTTTGGACACTAAGTGAGTTATTTGAAGTATTTAAGTGGTTTTGTAGACCAGTTCTTAAGGGAATGGTATCCCTCCACTTAGACCCAACCATTTTGCACCACGACTCTTTAGGATATTCCTATTTCTCAAGGATATTCTATGAACTTTGGGAATCTGGGGCTATTGATGTATAACACCTGACATAAGTCTTAAAAATGGTAATAAAAATCAGTGGAGGGAATAACAGTCATCCTGACAAAGTTTTAGTGAGAAGCATATTAACAACAACAAAAAATTGCTTTTCTACATACTATTAGTTTCATAAAGTATAATGCCAATGAACTAGACCATTGAGGGGAATAAGCTACCTTGTAAAAAAATATTTGGAAAGAAAATAAGAGAGGAAAAATGAAGAAAACATTGTCCTCCTCTACCCCTAAGAAAAATGAAGGAAAAATGTTATATTATCCAGCTGAATTTAGAATCTGATTCAAACTATTTCAATGATATCAGAATATCTTTGAAACAATGAGATCTTTGATCTCTATGATTAAAAAGTAGTAATCAAACTTAGCTATGCAAAAATATTCATTTGGCTAAGGGTTAAGGATAAACTTGCACTATACTAATTTCTTCTGATCAGGTAGGTAATCTAAAATGGATTCACTTGCCCCATTGGTTGCCAAAGTTTCCCATCAACCTTTGGAAGAAGTAAAATTTGAATATGTATAATTTCAGACAGTGCAGAAAGGTCATTTGTTTTTTGATAAATGGGTAGTTTAATGATTAAAGTGTTGCCTAACAGAGTTAAAAAGTAATCATTTTAATTATCTATACTTAACTTCTATGATTTTCATTTTTAAGATTATAAAACTATGTATTATTTCAAATTGATTCCTATGTATAGATCCAGAACACACACATATCATATGCACATAAGAAAGAGAAAAAGAAAGAAAAAGAGAGGGAGGCAGAGAAAGAAAGAAAGAGAGGGGATTATAGTTAAAGGGATTAATGGATCATTTTACTAAGCAAAAATTAGTTTCAACTTTTTAAACATAGGCTGTCATAATGCTCAAATTATTATGTTTATAATTGTGTTGGATAAAGTATATTTCCTAATGACAGATTTCAGTTTTATTTTATTTTAGAAGATATAGTAGGTACAACTTAAGAAGTAGCAAATTCACCTACATTTTAAAAAATGCTTTCATTTTGTATGTTTTCTCAGTAAATACAAGTTTAGATTCTTAATTTCATCAAAACAAGAACAGCAGTCAGAAATAAATCTCAGTAATCTGATGATATCTCAGCTATTACTCAGGATTTCATATTGAAGTATACTAAATTTGTGCCTTTAAAAGAAAGATCTAAAAGAATCCTGTGAAGAACAGCATTCAGAATTTTTATTCTAATATTTTAAAATATCCATATTGTGGAACTTATCTCCAGAAGGCAGCATAATGCTAAATTAGGTGTGTGGTTATAAAATGCTAAAAATGGAGATTTTTTTTTTTCTGGCAGCCAAAGGGTTAAGGTCTTTTTGCTTTACCAGTTTCAAATTACAATGAGAAGCCTCTTCTTTCCCAGCAGGGTTGTGCTTACATTAGTCTTTAGATCTCTCTTGAAGAGGGCTGGTATATTTGTGCCTGCTGGAGGTGGAAATAACAGTAAGAAGGAGAAAGGAGTTGAATGGACTTTCGAGAAGGTTTGCAAGTAAACTCAGGAAAACACATTTACTTTACTAGTACAACCTTAAGTCTCATTTTACACTAAGAGGACCCAAAAGATGTTAAAGTTATCACCAAGCTGCCGGAAAAATACATATGACAGCACCAAGGTGCAGATCAGGATAGATCTGTGATTCAGGACTTTGTCTTGGAAAGAACACAAGGGTTGTGAAGAAGTTTAAAACAAGTGAAGATAACTCTGGGAACTGCAGTTTATCAGAAGATCAACTTTTGTTAATCCAAACACCAAAGAGCTGATTGCCTTACATTTCTATAGGAATGCATAGGTCATTTGACCAAATCATATTAGCCGTCTTCTGCTACATAAATGCAGTACAAACTATAACAACTGTGGATAATTGGAAATCCGAGTTTCAGCTTTCTTAGGAATAACCGCAACTTGACATATTCCAAAATACTTAAAATAGAAAAGGAAAATCATTAAGGATGTTGTCTTTAGAAAAGTCACTGACATGAAGAATAGGTAAATTTGTTTTTCAGCTGCTGGGGAAGCATACCTCCTAGGAACACAGATTTTAAAAGAATAAGAATTAAGAACAACCACCAAAAAAAAAAAAAACAAAAACCAGAACTTTTCCTTTTGGGGAAAAAATGTATCTGACTGTACTGTTACTTAGGGGTATTGTTGGTTTGCTTTGGAGCTGCTCGGTTCTAGTGGGTTATGCAAAAGGAGGATTAGGAGATAATCATGTTCACTCCAGTTTTATTTATAGGAGGCTACGGAATCATGAAAGAAGGGAAATACAGAGGGAAATTCTTTCTATCTTGGGCTTACCTCACAGACCCAGACCATTTTCACCTGGAAAGCAAGCTTCTTCTGCTCCCCTTTTTATGCTGAATCTGTACAATGCCATGACAAATGAAGAAGACACCGAGGAGGAGTTGGAATATTCAATAAGGGGATCCATGGGAAGAGAAACCAGAGGAGTAAGAAAGGGATACCCTGCATCTCCCAATGGATATTCTCAGAGAATACAATTATCTCGCACTCCACCTCTGACCACCCAAAGTCCTCCTTTGGCCAGCCTACATGATACCAACTTTCTGAATGATGCTGACATGGTCATGAGCTTTGTCAATTTAGGTATGTTATTTATTTGTTTGTTTGTTTATCGTTAATCTATGTTATTGCAAAGTGGAAGTTTTACTAATGGCAAAGTAGCTGCATGGTAGGTGGTCATGTTTATATAAAGTCATTTTCTATAACTCTCCTCTCCTGGCTTCTGTTTCCTTTCTTTCATTGATGTAATGTAAATTCTTGCCTTAGGCAGCAAAGCTCATGTTTTTTAAATATAAAAAGTTAAAATTAAACACTTATGGTTTGAGTAGATTTGAGTCTTTTCAGAACTTGTTAAAATCTCAACCATGCCTAAATGTATGAACAAACAGATGCTATTGTGGAAAGCAGAAATCTATGAGAACAATGACAGGGTTCATTGAAGAAGTGGCATTTGAGGATGAGAGAAAGTGAGAAAGCACTTGTTAATTTTGTTTGCCATTTAAGAAATATATTAGATGCATCTTAAATTATGCATATGTTTTATATCTTTTTAAGAAATTCCTTTGCAGAGGAGATATGTGTAATAAAAATTATTATGGTTGAATTCATTATAGTCAAAAAGTGTCATCAAATGTGAGTTATTTATTAAGGAATTCTGATAGGACATTTCTTTTAGGAAAGTGGGGGGAGGCAGACCAATAATTTCTATTTGCAATAAGATACTCAATACATTTTATTGTTCTGAGAAAGGAAAGTGTCAGTCATGTATTTAGTAATAGTTATCCATACAATTTTTCTTTTAAATCCTAAGCCCTCTACCCCTTCACTAATGAAAATCTCTGTAATTAATACCATTATTGGCTTAGATGTGATAAATGCACATATTAATTCAAGGCTAATTAGTAAGTGTTGATGATCTTAAAATATTGGAAAATGTTTAGAATTGATTTCAGATGACCAAAATCGTTTTCTGCATTGTTTGTCTCCATTATAATTTTCCTAATAAGAACATTAGTATTATAATGTGTTTAACCACAGCGATTTCATAGAGGCTGTCATTTCACTTAAGTATCTCACTAAATCTTTCCACTTAATACATTGATAGCAATAGAAATGATTACTTTCAGACCTATTTAGAGATAAGTAAATTGTGTGATGTTTTAAAGTTCAAACTTAAACATTTTATCTGCAAGTTTAACAGGAAAAAAGTTAAAATTTTACAACATTATCTAACTGATTTTTATACAAATATGGCCAACTTACGTTTAGTTTGAAATAGACTGCCTCTGTGAGCAAATTATTATTAATATTAAAAAAATATAATGCAATATAAAATTTCCCTAAAAGTCATATGTTCTCAAAGGCTAAAAAATATCAGTATGTTTTTATATTGTGTGCTGCTCAGTGGGCTCTGCTCATTTGGTATCAGCCATCCTTGCAAGAAGGATAAGGTATTCTCCAGGGTCATCTGTTTTATGTTACCAAAGATTTAAAAATTGTGAAAACTTTAATAAAGAGGGTGGTTGAAATAATCAGATATCCTTGAAGTCTGTTCTCATACATTATAATTACCAGGTTTCATTTGGTCCTTACAAGCCATTGAAATGTAGCTTAACCCTAAATTAGTTGGAATACTCTTCCTTGCTCCGAATCCTATGTAATTGTGGTTTGTGGAGCATTTTACTTTACAGCTTTTGTAAGAAGTATTCATAAGGAATTCAGATTAGCTGGAACAGTTTTATCTTAACATTCCTTATTTAGGCATAATTAACATATTAACAAATAAATCATGGAAAGAAGGAAACAGTTTTATATGATTTAAGATCTGATAGAGAAGGGCAAACTAAATTACCAAGAGTGGAAAAAATATTACCTTGGTCATGAGTTAATCATAACAATATATTTTCAAATCAGAGGAAGTTGCTAACTGGGTCTTTAAGAAGAAAGCCAAATTAATTCATATTTAAAGATCATCCAGCATTGTCATTCCACTTTGTGAGCCATTTAAAAACTTTCTCAAAGAAATAAAAAAGACCACTCAACCAAAAAATACAGTTTCATTCAGCAATTTCTAGGACCTTCTTGTTATCATTGGAGGACAGTTCCATTTGGAATTAATGTTTTGGTGTACAGGGAATGCTCAGTTATAATTGTTTGGATTACATTAGTTGGGTAATTCAATATGTATGTTCAGGGATATATTTGGTCATGTTATTCTGGAGGAGGAATATTAGATGTGAGCTTCAGACAGAAATATTGTTTGTATCATGGCTTGTAATGTGAAATAGAAAAGTGAGCTATCCTGGGGAACAAACCACAAATTTCCCGACTTTATTGAATCATCCTAAATGAAACCTCTCACTTGAAATATGCAGGATAATTAATTCTGACTGGAAGGTGAGTTTTTGCTAGTTGTATAAGGGAAAGCTAAATTCTAACTATACCATTCTCAAAGCTATTTTGCAAATACGTATGTGTGTGCTCTGTGTTCAGACTTTTTTTTTTCAAAAGATGAATTTGATGGCATGACTTCTCCCAGAAAACAATACAAAACGAAAGAATGGTGTACTACAGTTCTCAGCATCATGTCATTATGGATAATGGTCACCTATTTTGGCACATTTAAAAAGTTGGCATTCTTAAGCACTTTTGTAAATACTGCTTGGAGTTCTGCCTAAGTTTCTACAACCTTTCCATGCCCCGCCAGTAGCTGATTTTCCAGGGTCCCAAATAGCACCTCACAAGCAGAGAAAAAAGTACAAATGAATCAAATAAATAGTCCAAAAGTATTTTGGCCTGGAGTGGTTACTCAGATATAGATAATTATCAGGAAACTAACATATTTACATGTCCAGTAAAAAAGAGGAGAATGTTCCTTATACAGCTTTGTGCTTTGATCATTGAGGAAACTGTTGGCATTCTCTGTCAAGGGACCTGTTTTCTGCTATTATTTTGAAACACAACTAAAATATATTTTTCTAAGTAGATATCTTGCTGACAAAGGACAACTGGGTCACAATCAGAATGAGTATGAGCATTTATTGTAAATGGCTTTAGGGGAAGTGACTTTTGATTCCTATTACTGGAAAAATGCCCCTGAATTTAAACAACAGCAAAAGTTTTCAAGTCTATAGGTGAAGGTTTCCATTTTTATGCTACATATTTTTAAATGAAGTCAGCAGCTCTAGCATAAAATGGTAATACTTTAGTTGTAGTAGTTGCTTACCTTATTAGACTTCTGCTTGTGACTGGTTCATTTTGAAAAAGTATTACATATGCAACCCCTGAAAGCCTCTGTTCTCTGTCTTCATCCTTTTTAATTAAGACATTATTATCACTGCATTCTCAGCCTTCATCAAGTGTTTTCTCAATGAAACTATGGACAGCTGCAGAAATTTAACTACATTATAGGTGCTGGTACTAGCAATAGCTTTCAGAGAGGACTATATGATTTTTTTTTTTTTAACCATTGATTTTCCAAATGTCAAGACTTTGGGCTTGTTGCTCTAAAGCATTTTGAGTTCAAGACTATTATGACAATTTTACAAACTTAGGGAACATTATTTTCAGGTCTTATATACATCTCATGTATGGACTCACTTAAAAATAATCCATTCAGTTCAAGGTATTATAAGTCACATTTCATTTGATCTTTTGGTTACAGTACATTAAAGTGGTATAAACATAAAGACTTTAAGGATTAATTTTAATAAAAGAAATAAAAATGTAATTTTAATTCTTTACTGTCAAGCCCTATTATGTTGAAAGGAATTGAACTTCAGTTTTATCTGCTTGAATTCTCTAAGTTAATCATGGTTTTTGATTCACTGATGGACTTTCCTTGGTGATCTCAGCACTAATTAATAAATACAGTTGATTAATACATTTAAATTCATGTGGCTAGAAGGGTATTCGTTGTGGAGTACATAATTCATAATACTTTTTCACAAAACTTTCCTGTAAAACTATTAAGTATAATAATGTTTTTATAACCTTACAGATCAATTTAATATTTAAAGTCATTTTATATTACTCTTGCAAGGACATCAAACTCCTAATTAACTGAAGTTTTTGGGGGGGGGGGATGGGAGAGGGGCAGAAATGATTTTCCTTGTCAACAGCTTAGAAAGGCATTATGACTATCTGCCGTAACATATTGTTTTCAGCTCATTAAAATATACACTAGAGAATTCTTAACTAGGTAAAGTCAAATGTAACATATCTAGATCTATGTAAAATCATACAATCACTTTGTCAATTATAAACACATTCATAACAATTTAGGGTTTTTTTGCAAGATGACTTTTTTCTAAAGTAGGTTTGCTTCAATCAAGCAATCTCTCATGACAACTACTATTTAGAAGGGATTAAAAGCAACAACAGCAACAATAATAAAGGTCTTTTGTATGGATGGAAAAGTAGAGGTGGCTAGGTTGCATCTATGATTTATCTTTTCCTTTCTAAACCATTATATTCAAAAGTCTGAGCAAAGAGTTTTCATTTGAAGTTCTCATGTTATTAGCTGATTTGCCATAATTAGTATTATCACTATTAGTAGTAACTGAATTCTAGTCTATCCCAAGTTCAAACTGATGCTCAAACATAGCTCTTTGTTAGTGTTTTATCTGTGTATGTATTCCTCGCCACGTGAGGAATAAAGCATAGTAGGTTTGAGTTTAAAATTGCTTCTATCACCAATACCAGCTTCTTCTTTCATTTTCCCTTTACTCCCCCACCCCATACCTACCTTTTTTTTTAATAGCCTTCATTTCTGCAGTATCTGTTTAGCCTCTGGTCTTAAGGATACCTTTTAATCTCCCCCTTTCCTTTTTGGGGGGATTTTTGGATTCAAAGTTTCTTCATTCCCAAAAGGGTTAGTTTAACAGAAAATCAATTAGTTACAGTTTCATCCTTTAGATACAGTGTTCTGCTTTCTCTGAACCTGAGAGCAAAGAGTTTATGAAGTGACAATTTCTTCTTCCCCAACAAGAAGAAAGTTTCCCCAGGGCTTTGGAGTAATTCTGGCTATTGAAATCCTCTGTAATTAATTCCCACACCTTACTACCTCGCTGCATCTTCCAACACCACTACCCCACCTCTCAGATCTTCTCTCCTCTTTTATTTGCATCATCAATTTCTGATCTTATCATGACTAATTGAACTTTAAGTCATTGTAAGGCTTCCACCGGCTTCTTAATGCTATGACTTTGGGAAAGAAGTGGATTTTTGAATGGGACATATGGACAGAAATGTGAAAAGATCAGTAAAGTACAGGAGTGGAACAATGAAAATAAATGTAAGAACATTGAGATTGAGACATGAGAATGGTACAAATATTGCCCACAAAGAAAGGGAAGGAGAAAAATAGGGAATATGTTGCAGGAAACTAAGGGATACAAAAAAAAATCAGACATAAGGCTAAAGAATAAAACATACAAAGGTACAGGAATGAACAAAAACGAGAAAAAAAAGAAAAAAATGAATTAGGAGAGGCTTCAAGTCCTGCTTTTTTGCGTTGTGCAGGTGGAGGGTGGGTTGGAATTCCTCAGTCTACCTCACACTGACAAGACAGCTAATTCTACATCCCTAAACCATCAGGTCCAGGGACAAACTCTTTCATCCTCACAAACTAAAATACCTTAAAGGAAGAAAAAAAAAGTTTAAAAATCCCTCGATACGTGTACAAGGAGCACACAGACGGGCTACTAACATTTACAGTCATAAATAATGTAGTAGCTTAGCTTTTAAAAACCACAGGTTAAAGGATGAGGCCTGCCATGACGCACAGAGAGGGGCTGAGATCAGAAGAGCAACTAAAAGGGTTGGGAAGAAACAATGAATCCCCTTGTTCTAAGTAATATTTATGAGTGCTTCTTTGCACCTTAAGTTCATATTTTATTGGCTAGGCCATGGGGTTTCCCCATTTGCTCATCTCTTAAAATAACACCCTTGGCTAAGATTTCCTATAAAACATACAAGTAATACAGCAGGCAGAACTCACCGATCTTGACAACCAACTCATTTATTTAGGGAAAGAAGGAATCCGTTATGATTTGGGTGTCAGATTTTGACATTTGAGATCCAGCTCACACACACAAAAATGTGTCAGTAAAATGAAAACAGTAATAGGAGTATTCACCTGCCTTTCAAATAGAGATGGAAGAAATCTAGAGAAGCTAGATCACCAGAATTGGCAAATTGTCTAAGGTTAAGCCGTAGTCAAGAAAAATAGAAAGTAAACCTGATAGTACTTCAAAAGTTCATATTGACTAAAGGATATAAAGGCTAACCTGTAGAATTAGAAAACAAGTTGTACTCTAGGGCCAGACAGCCTTAGTGAAGTTTGAAGAGTTTTGGCACACATTGTATAACCAACTTGAATTGGAGGCTTCTTACTTGGGAAAATAAATAAACAGATAGATACATAGGTAGGTGGATAGATAAATGTTAGAAAGATAGATTAAAAAAATCTTAATTTGTGAAAGATTAAGTACAAAAGAAAAGAACTACAGAATATTTATCTTTCTCAGTTTTTAATATAATGAAAATTTTGTTAAGTATTATGACAAAGTATTTCAAAATAGCAATTCTTAATGAAATGTTAATACATGCATACACATAAACACAGACATGTACACACATATTTTCAACGTATCACCTATATTTGATGAACAAATCTCCACAACCCAATGACCATCTGATGGAAGTCATCCTAAGAGTATCATTTTCACTTTTATTGTATTATATTCAATTCATTTCTTTAAGTAACACATGCTTTTCCCATCAAGTTATCAATGCCTTTGATCATAGGATCATTTATGGAGAGCTACACATGATTTCAGGAGCCATCTAGTCCAGCTTTCTATTAGCAGAAACTGAGGCCCAGAGAGGTTATATGATGAAAGTAACATATGTAGTAATTTGCAGAGTTAGAATCTGAACTCAGTGATCTGATTTTAAATTTGACATTCTTTTTACTTTGCCATTCTAAATAACTAACTTAAAAAATTTTTGGTAAGACCACTTGAGGTATTTTTTTTTTAGCACCTAACAATCAGAATATATCTGAATATAGTTAAACAACAGAAGATCTTTCTCCCTCCAGACCCTACAGATTTCCATGGTCTGATATTGGACTATATTTTGTGATGATGATGATGATGATGATGGTGGTGGTGGTGGTGATGATGGTGATGATGGTAGTGATGGTGATGGTGGTGAATCTCATCCTCATCAACATTATACTTTTGGGTTTTTCTTTTGGCTCTATAAAAGTTAAGAGAAAGTTGTAATTCTGTACATATATATGGACACATATATCTACACCTATGCACATATATGCTTGTGTATATGTATATGTGTGTGTGTGTATATATATATATATATATATATATATATATAAACATATGTACACATACATATTATGCATTGGCAAGTACCATGGATGAAATATTATCTGTCCATGCTTAATTACAATTTGAAACTATTTACTTCAGGTATTTAGCAGTAGACTATATTACTATACAACATTGATAAAGGCACTAGGGCCAATTTAATGAATGCAATAATTCACAGGAGGTCATTCAGTCTAAATATAATCCTAGTCCTATTTTCATCATATAGGTGTATGTATGTGTATGCATGAGTAAGTTAAACAGTTGTTTAATTTGGAGAAACAGCTGTCTATCTAAGGTGAACACCAATATCCTGTGCCATGATCAAAGAAAGAAAGATATTTAAATTTATGATCAGTTTCTCCAAAGGCTATTTGACACTGACATTGTCCTAATTGCATAATGACGTGAAAGTGATTTGTCTAACAACTCAAAGGGGTAAAATTGCCAACACTATGCAATGAATCTGGAAATGTAGCCCATGAAACTATTGCACTAATATGTGTATCTTGATAGAAGTTATTGAAGGAGAATTGGGTGAACATTGGAATTAAAGACTTGGCAGAGGTGAAGCTGGCTAACACTTTTAATAATATATAGTGATATCAATTATTTTAAATTTCTGTCCATTCCATTTCAACATGAATATTTTTTCTTTAATTCCTTTAAGATATTCCTTTAAGGAACTTGTGAGTATGTATATTCCTGCCATTGGTATAGGTTGCAACCCATTATGCTTTCTCATCCAATGTGATTCTTTTTCATGTTATCTTATTCACTTCTCAACACATGAGCCAGAAGGAACTAGTTTGACAAAGGGAAAAGAAAACTGATCCTAAAGTCAGAGGACCTGAGCTCAAATCTTGCCTATGAAGTTCAATGGTGCAATCTCTGCATCAAAGGATATGAACATTTTAGTTGACTTACTTGCATAATTCCAAATTGTTAATTGAAATGACTTCATTATGTTATAGTTCCACAATAATGCCCTTATGCGCCTATCTTCCTTTAACTTTTCTAACATTGATTATTCCCAACTTTCTTCATCTTTGCCAATTTCCTGGGTGTGATGTGAAACTTTAGTGTAGTTTTAATAAACGTTCCTATTATAATTGGTGATTGGTGTCACTTGTAATGTGGATAATAGCTCATGGTTTCTTTTCTTTCATTCACATCCTTTGACCTCTTACCTATTTGAGAAGGTGTAGCTATAGAATTGAGACCAAAGTAAAACAGTATAATGTCTTAGAAGACAAAGGAGGAAAGAGCTTTTATGAGAGGGTAATAAACAGTGTGGAATATTGCTAAGAGATTAAGGAGAATAAAGACAAAAAAAAAAGAGAAAGACTTTTTATCTTATATACTTGTTAGTTGTCTTTATATATTTGGTACCAAACAATTTCCTGAGAAATCTGATATTTTTTTCCCTCCTAGTCAACCACTCATCTTATTATTCTAGATGTGTAAATTTTGTTCGTGGAAAAATCTTTTTGATTACTTGCAAACAAGATTAACTCCTTTAATTTCTGTAATTGTCTCTATACCTTGTTTAGTTGGGAATTCATGGTGAAAGATGTATGATTTGTTTATCTCCTAATCATTATTTGAGCTTTAATAAATATTAAATATGCATATTTAATATTTTAAAAAATATTAAATTAATGACATAAATAGGTTGTTTATTATTGAATCTGGTATGTCAACGCAAAGCTAATTTCTTCCAGATTGCTAGGAAAACACTTCTCTATACTTAAAGTGCTATAGACAACATTTGATTAAATATAAGCTGTAATTTTTGTGCCATATATGCAGTATTGCGTTCACCTTAAACATTGCCTATTTTAGAGGAATCACTGTCACCTATGCCTGGCACACTTTGTCTGCTCATCTCTACATTTTAGCTTCACTGGATTCCTTTAAGACTAAACTGAAATCCAACCTTTTTGTAGGTCTCACCTGCTTCTATTGACTTCCCCCTGAGATTACTTTCCATTTTCACTGTAAATATCTTGTGTACTTGGTTATGTGAATGTTGTCTTCCCAATTAGTATTTTAGTTCCATGTAAGCAGGAAGTATTTTTGCCTTTCTTTATATCCCCAGGGTTTGGTGCATTTCCTGTATGTAGTAAACGTCTAATGCATGGTTGTTGACCAAAAGACTGACCTCGTAAAACAAGAAAAAAAACAAAAAAGGGTGGATAGTTTGGTAAGTGGTTTGGAAACTAAGAATAGTCAAAAGGAAATAGGAAAATTTCAACTCTAAAATAGATTATTTGGAGGTAAATGTGAGAGTTGTCTTCAAATATTTGAAGAGTCATCATGTGTATTATGTATTTGAATTGTTCTACTTGGTTCCAAACAATATAACTAGGATGAGAGGGCAGAAGTTACAGAAAGGCTGATTTCTCTCAAACTTATTTTGTAAGAGTTAAAATTAGAATGCATCATGAAAAAATGAGTTCACCATCTTTGGAGATCTTCAAGTCAGTAGATGGATGGGTATTTGTTGGGGATGTAGAAGTAATTTTGTATTGGTTATGTGGTAGATTGATCAGTTTCTGAGATCCTTTCCAACTCAGATTTTATGATTCTGTGAGTCTGTTGCATCCTCTGGGATATGCTTCTGGAAACTGCTTTTCAAGTGATCAAGGGTCAAATTCCAGGTTATACTATTGCTTCCACTTAATCCTGAATATTTTTTGCATGCTTTCTTCCTTTGGGGCCAAAATCATACTACACAGTTGAAAAATACTTGGCTTGTGTAGAGGTGCCCAAACACTAAGGAGCCCCTTCGGAACAAAGAGACATTTAAAAGAGTTATTTAATACTCTTTCCATCAACAGTATTTTTTGAACATGCTCAGTTTTTGCAAATTTGGTTCATGAGTACAATCTGTAGATATACATTGCTGAGCTGTCAGATGAAAATTCATTCAGCTCAAATTATCATAAAGTCATTGAGTTTTATTGCATTGTGTATGTGTTTATATTTTGTTAATTTGTGGTTGTTCTCTTACCATGTCGAATTAATTGTTCATATGAATTTACTTCTATTTGGAATCACATAATCTTAAGTTTCCTTGAGCTTTCCATACTGTTTGTTTAGGTTCATTTTTATCCAATGACCATTTGACCTTCTTGTGAATTGTCATTAATAGTTACCTGTTGTATTGTTTTGAAATAGGAGAATTTATGGAGCTGATCCAAGAAGACATATAGCACATTTTAGGGCACCCTAATTGCAAACTAGGGTAGTGAGGTGGTGCAATGGACAGAATGCCATACCTGGATTCAGGAAAACTCATCTTTCTGAGTTCAAATCTGGTTCCAGACACTTACTAGCTGTGTAATTCTGGGCAAATCACTTGCCTCAGTTTCCTCAATTGTAAAATTAGCTGGAAAAGGAAATGGCAAAACACTTATATTGCTAAGAATACTCTAAATGGTGTCACAAAGAGTCAGACACAACTGAAAAATAACTGAACAAGAGCAACAACAAGAATTACAAACTATTTTCTCAATGCATCTATGTGATAGAGGCAGCTAGATGGCACAGTGGATGAGTGCAGGACCTGGAGCCAAGAAAACTTGAGCATAAATCATCATCAGACACTTACTAGCTCAGTAAACCTGGGAAAGCCACTTAATTTCTGTCTGCCTCTTTTTCCTCATCTATAAAATGATGATGATAGTAATACCTACCTCCCAGGACTGTTGGGAAGATAAAGTGAGATGATATTTGTAAAGTGCTTTGAAAACTTTAAAATGCCATATAAACTGTAGTTATTATTATTCCTCATAGGAGCCACACTATCTCCTGGCTCCACCTTTGTGTTAACTGACCCCAGTGCTTAGAATGTACTTCTTTACTAATTCCTCTTAGAACCCCAAATTTTAATTGCCATCTTCTACATAAAGTCTTAATTATATTACATTTGCCCCCAATACATTTAAACTTAATAGAGCCTGCCATTCAAGCCTGATGAAGATTTTTCCCAAGCTCAATTGTCATCTAGTACTTTATATTTTCCAACTTTGTGTCACCTTCAGTTTTGATGAGCAGTTGATCCATTAGAATATGAGCTCCTTGGAAGGTGGGGATGATTCACTCTATTTTTGTGTCCTCAGCACCTAGAACTGTTTCTGGTAAATAGGTTTTTGATAAGTGCTTATTGATTGATTGGTCTATTCCAGTGGTTCTCAACCTTCCTAATGCCACAACCCTGTAATACTTGCATGTGAACATATCTGCATGTGGGTGGACCCGCCTGGATTTGGATAGAGGAGCAGTGTCTTGGTTCCTAAGACCATCAGAAATATAAGTTTTCTGATGGTCTTAGGTGACCCCTGTGAAAGGGTCATTTGACCCCCAAAGGGGTCACAAACCACAACTTGAGAACCACTGGTCTATACCCTCATCCAAGTAATTTATAGAAATACTTAATAAAACAGAGTCCATGACAAATTCCTTGATTGTTCCTTTAGAGACTTTCTTTTAGTTTTTCTTAATTACTTACTTTTTGTGGCTCCAGTCATTAAAATGAGTCCGAATCCACTTAGATATCCAATGACGTTGTCCACATCTGTCCTTTGTTTGTACATATTATGCAGTCATAGGGGAAAAAGTGACTTCCTTAAAGTCACATAGGTAACTTGTGGAAGACCTAGAATTTGAACCCAGATCCTAGTACTGTGTATCATCTTTTTGATTCCATGCAAAGTTTCCCTGAGGATAAACTGTTTACATTTTACTGGCTTTGTTAGTCTTGATCAGTGCTTTGATAAAGGAGACAATAATTCAAAATGAACTGTGAAGGATTAATTTTTTGCTGACCTTGTCACATGCCTTCATCATAGTCATTTCTTATAGTTATGGTCTGTGCTGAAGAAGTTGGACTGTCTGACCAAGTGGAACAACAGCTCACAAAACTTAACTTGGTAAAGTCAAGGGGGCCATTGCTCTCCTGGAGTCTTCTTTAAGGGGCAAGATTATGGGTAAGGAACAGATTAGATAAAATGAGAAACACCTCAGGGAACTTTCACATGGATGCATCCCCTTCTCTTCCTCTCACCAAGACCTCACTTTTCAACAGCAGCATGGTTATATGGCACTGGTCTTATGATTGAAGAATTAGTGCCAACACCATTAATTGTTCCCACATATCTTCAAGATATCTGTTATTTAAAAACACAGTGCCATCTAAGGAATGTGAGATCTTCCTGATGAAAGTAGACCTATTCACATTTACATTGCCCAGCTGCCCTATTATGCTAAGACCATTTAATTGGTGGCAAATAGAGGGACCTGATTTCTTGCGAGTCTTTGGTTTTGAGATATCCTTGAGGGAGAAGGGCACTTGTTTCTACTGTCTTTTCAATATTTACAGGGAGGTGAAGATTATTGGCCTTTTTATGTTTCTCATAGAGGAGAGGACAATTTCCCACTGCGAAAACAGATGGAGTTTGAAGTCTAGAATCACAGAATGTGAGAGCTAGAAAGGACTTTAAAAGATCATTTTTTCCAATTCAAACTTCACTCTCCAAATTTTACAGATGAGGTACCTGGGATTCAGAGAAGTGATGTGATTTATCTAATGTCAGACAACTGCTAAGCATGAGTGCTGGAAAATGAACCTCAGTCCACTGACTTCCAGGGCGAGATGATACTCTTTGTACAAGATCAAAAAACTCTAGGTCAGGGTTCTAGCTCCCACTGTTAAAATTCACAGTAACATGGTCCTCAAATTCCCAGCTGGAAGGGTGTGGCTCTGGGAAAGAGGGTTATACTTCTAAGAAGTATTTTACCCATCAGAATTAGGCAAAGAATTTCATTATCATGTATCTTATGTAACACAGTTGGTTTTAAATTACAAAGTAGTAATCCAAATTTTTCTTAAAAACCTAACTTTTCTGAAAAAGGAAGCAGATGAAAGGAAAGTGGAAGAAAACCAGGACCAAATAAAACACAAAGGAATCCACATTAAAAAGCAGAAAAAAATACTGTGTGACAGAATTTTCCAGTGTTCTTTAAACATTGGGAGAGAATGAACTTCCTGAAGGGGAAAACCCCTGCCCTTTATCAACACTTGGCTGCCTTTAGAAGTGACCTGCTGCCAGGAGAAATGGGGAGCCCCTTTCTCTTTCCTCCCCCCACCCCACCAAGGGAATAAGAAAACTGAAAGAGCTAGTTCATTCTTGAGAAGTCAACAGTAGCAACTGAAGTGGGTCACATAAAACTTTGTAAGAGGGGAACAGCAGTAGTGGAGTGGGGGTGGGGACCCCAAAGAATTTTACTGTGTCTGCTTTCCACCAAGCACTATGGAATCTCCAGATTCCAGAGGCTAAGTGCAGCCTTAACTTCTCCTGTTATATATTTTTGCTATGTGCAAAAACATGAGTTAAGGACAATATTCTTTAAGAGCTGAATTGTTCCATCCATCTAGAGTGCAACCTATCAACCAAGGTTCACTTCCCTAAAAGTATGTAGAGAAGGAAACATTTTATAAGTTTGTGGGGTTTTTTTTTTGCTTTTGTTTTTTTGGAGGGGGGAAGCTGCGGCAATTGGGGTTAAGTGACTTGCCCAAGGTTACATGGCTAGTTTTTGTATTAAGTGTCTGAGGTCGGATTTGAACTCAGGTCCTCCTGACTCCAGGGCAGGCGCTCTATTCAGTGCACCACCTAGCTACCCCGTAAGGAACACATTTTTAAGTAAATAAGATTGGGGTCAGCTTTCTCTTGAATTTTAAGCACAAGACAACATTTATCTCTATTAGATTTATTTTTACTAGATTAAAATAGATAAGGATTACATAAGGAACTAGACCACTGCCTTAATTAACATAGTGCCTTGTAACTCCGAGACACTCCTCATACATTTTTCTCATCTACTGAATAGGTCTATGCCTTTGACCTATTTATCTTCATCAGGTAAAATATTTAAGCATATATTAAATAACTAGATAGAATTTCTAAAAATAATGGCAGACTTGAATATTGAATGCTATTATCAGTCTTGTTAGAGTCAGTGTGATGCAGTACATAGCCAGTTTTGGGAGTCAGGAAGAACTGGTTTTAAATCCTACCTCTCACACACTGACAATTTCATCCTGGATTGACCATTTCATTTTTCCGTGCTTTAAATAAATATCTGTGAATTTCAGAGAAGGCACCAATACTCATTGGCATAGGGAATTTCCCCATCTGACATTTCTCTGTTTCACTATAATCATAGGTCCTATTCTTATACTTAGCACTATATCAGTCTCATTCTTTAATGATCAGCTCTCCCAGCCTGAGATAGTGAAGGAAA
>CM053584.1:220335594-220359519 GCA_028627135.1 Pseudochirops cupreus
AAAAAAGGAGCCATCTCCCCCTATTCTTTTGAGAATCAAAAGAGATGATTTATGTAAAGTATGAACTTAAACAGAGTCTCTTAACTTTTTTAGGATAATGGATTTCTTTGGAAGTCTAAAGAAGTCTAGGAACCCCTTCTTTGAATAATTTTTAAATGTATAAAATATATAGGATTATAGAAGAAGCCAATTATATTGAAACATAGTTATCATATTTAAAAAAATCACAGAACATGCCTTCTTTCATAATATGACTAATATGGAAATATGTTTTGCATGATTGCACATGTGTAACCGACCATGTCCAGGGCAGGGGAAATTTGGAACTAAATTTTTTTTTCATGACTGTTAAAAATTGCCTTCACATGTAATTGGATGAAAATGAAATATTATTTTAACAAGTAAAGTTTACAGAGAACAGGTTAAGAATCCCTGCCTTAAAATGTTATATACATGTGTATTGTTAGTATTTCTGTTACTGTTCTTAGTATTAGCCTAACCTGTTTCTAACTAAGAAGCAAAAGAAAAATGATAAAGCACATCCGACATTCATTTCTCCCATAAAGATGTAGGGAGGCACAACATGAGCCTTCTGTTAAATGAGAGGCAAGATGTCAGAAATGCAAACAGCAACAGGCCCCTTTAGAAGTGGTTGGAACTGCGAACCAAATAATAGTGAGTTCATTTGGAAACTGGAATTCCTCCAATGTACTAGCTAGGACCTAGGGCCACACAAGCAGCAGTGCCCTACAGCTCCATTGGAGCCCCTCATCCAGATCCTCATCATCTGAGCCCCTGATTGGCCAGTGGCACTTATGAGGGGAAGACTAGAAGGGAGGCTTCTCCTGCAGAACCCTCCCCCAGACATTAGGGAACCCCTGCTGCTGGGAATTTCCCTCTGGCAAAATAGCTCTTCATCACCCTGCGAGGTAATGGTAGAAACCTCCTCTGTGTTCCCTATAACACTGAACGCACACACCACATTTAATACAAACCCTTGAATTGTAGCAGCTGCAGCCCTAATCTCTTGCATGTGTCAAGTGAGCACTTTTCACGAAGTTCACACATTGTCCATATTCTCTGCAATGACTAAATATTTTATTTCATCCTCCATATGTAGTCTATGTGTGCAAGGCTAACTAGACATGTGGGGCATTTCAGAGAATCAAAATGTGTTTTGTTGATAGAATACTTATCAAGTACTACTAAAGTCATAAATAGGAATTTTTATACTTAAAGAGCAGGATCAGGCATTGATCAGGGATGGGTGAAGGTGGGGGGTGGAATTTCACCTTGGATTGGGCCACAGTAAAGAGGAAGCATGCTCCAGAGACACTTGGAGGTTTCTAAATTCATGGTCATATGGTGCTTTAAAGTTTACAGAGCACAATTATCATAATACCTTTGAGATAGGTATGACAATTGCTGTCAAACCCATTGCACAAGTGGGAGAACTAAAGATAAGTGACTTTCCAGTGGTCACACAGCTAGTGAGTATTAGAGCTAGACTTTAAATGAAGAATAGTTTCAATTTTATGTACTGCCTCCCCAGATAACATTCCTCCTTAATAAATGAAGAAACTGAAGTTTATAGAAGTTAAGAATTGACCATGATCCCCCAGACCTGAATAAGATCAACTCCAAACTCAGTGGAAGTCAGCAGTATGAAATAGGAGCTAAGAGAACTCAGACTCACTTGTGCTACATTAAGAGTAGCACAGCTTCCAAGGATAAGGAGATAATGCTACAATTTGACTTTATCTTGGTTAGATCATTCTCTGAGTATTGTATTCAGTTCTGGGAACCATAGTTTAAAAAGAGATCTTGATAATAAACTACAAAACATCCAGAAGCAGGTACTTGGGTTGATAAGGGCCATGTTGGATGAACATTGGTTATAAGAACTAGGGATTTTTAGCAAGGAGCAGAGAGGACTATGGGGAATAGGGTAACTGTTTTCAAGCACTTTAAAGGGCTGTTATTAGGAAGCAAGTTTATATTTGACCTGTTTTGCTCCAGAGATGAAGACAAGAAACTGTGTGAAAGTGTAAAGAGGTAAATTTAGAACTAATCTCACTAAAAGGAGGAGGTGATACAGCATTTAGCACCCTCGATCTAGAGTCAGGGAGATATGAGTCCAAATTTGCCCCCAGATACTTCCTAGCTGTGTAACAATGGACAAGTCACTTAACCTCTGTCTGCCTCAGTTTCCTCAAATTCAAAATAGAGATAATTATAGTCCCTGCCTCATAAGGTTGTTGTGAAGATCAAATGATATAATATTTATAAAGAACTTAGCACACTGTCTGGCACATAGTGATTGCTTCAAAAATGTTCGTTCTCTTCCCCCTCACTATTAGAGCTATCCCAAAGTAGTATTGGAATGCTTTGGAGGGTAGTACATTTCCCTAACATCAGAGGTGTACAGGCAGAAGACAAATGGCTACATGCAAGGCACACTTCAGCAGAGGCTCCCTTCAGGTATCAATTGAAAGGTCCAGCCTCTGCATTTTCTTCCCACTCTCAAATTCTGTGATCCTTAATTAGTATGCTAAATTGGGAACATGAGTCACCCTGATTATTAGACAAACAGAGCATTAGCAATTGTCAGCTAAGCCTTTGTTTAAGGTATGAATGACTTTCTAACATCCATCAAAAAGCAAATGTAGCCAGAGTCATTTGGAGAATAAGTTGGTTTTACTCTGTTTTGTTCAATTTGATATTTGTGTTTGATTGCAATTGAGGAAAGGTGGAAATCTGTAGTTTTAAGATGATATTGTAAGCTGGATATTTTTCTTTTCATTCAAAATCTTCTGAAGCACAGAAAGGACCAACTCACATCTTTGCACAAAACCTACATGTTCAGATTTTACTCTTTTGATTAATTTTTAGAAAATTAGTGCTATTCTGACTCCATAAAAAAAAAAACTATTATTTTTCTAGAAAATGTGATGTATCTCCAGATAACTTAGGATTTCAGTGATATGTAAAAATTACTATATCCTTACAGCACTGAATCTTGACCCAGAGGACCTGGGTTCTAGTCTGTTCCAGTCCTTGTGAATACTCAGGAGACATGGTGATGGGAACAGACATACAAATAATCGATAAAGCAATAGTATCTTTTGTTATGGCATGTATTATGAGCTGTATACCAGATAAAACTCAAGGCTTAATATGAAACTCCCATGTGTGTGAATAGAATAGCAGGAGTAACAAAAAAAAAGGAAAGCAGACAATCTAGAACATTAGCTATTATGATCTTTAAGCCACATCAGGAAAGGGTCTTTCAGGTTGCTAGGGCTGGTCCCTTGAGCCTCATTCCAAAATTACTTCCTCAAAAGCAACAATAGTATTTCAGACAGATTGTCCTTGGACATGGTACAACTAACTCTGCCAAATATTATTCACTCTTCCTAATGGGTATGGCATGCCTGGTTCACAATCATGTCCATGACAAGGCTTCCTATGGTAACTGAAAGTCATGTGTTTCAGTTGAAGGGGGTGAACTCTTATTCATATGATTTCAGTTGGTTTCCAACTTCTGATGTAACAGACAGGGACGTGGAAGTTACTGTCCAGGAGAAGGTCCATTTAATAAAATAGAAATAAGAAGTTTGTAAGTTTTTGGAGAATGTATAGAGTAGCATAAGTAAGCCCCATGGGTCTCAGACAGGTCCAGAAGCTCTAGGTTTTTGAATATAACATAATCTACCTTGTTTGGCCATCAAGCTGTTGTATGACCTTAAGCAAGTCACTCAGCTTTTTTGGGTCTTCCAATATGTATAAAGGGACCACAGAAATGGCAATTACCAGAATCAGGTCTCAAGAGCAGGCATCCTAACCCTGGATTCAATATGTTCTTTCCAGTATACCACACTATTGGTCTCAATGATGACTTTCAGCTCTAACCTTTTATTATACCATGATTCTACTCTCATTGAAGATATACTGTGAGAAAGGACATTTATCCTTCATGGAAAAGAAGAAATAACCCTTCCAATGGAACAAATCATCCTTGAAAGTTTCTGGAGATTATCACTTAGGAATAATTTGGAATTTTAACTTCTAGTTGGGAATCATGCATTGACATCAGTAACTCGCTATATAACATCTACCATATTTCTAACAATATGGTTTGGTACTTCAGTTATAGTGAGTTCTGATACCACTTTGTACTTTGAATTTGAGTCCTTTTCAGAACTAAACTGGCATTTAGCTCATATCTGTCTTGCTATTTGGTTTGGATCTACCTGGGTTGCTCACTCTGATTTGTTACTTATTGAACAAATGTGATATTCAATAATAACAAGGGTCCTGGTTAAGTGTTTTCTCAACTATATGTTCTTTTAGAAGAAGATACATGCTAGAAACAGGGAACTGCAATGCAAAGGAGGCTAGAATGATCCTCAGGAAGCCTGGATTATAGCTCTGACACATAGCTATGTAATCCACAGATTCATTTAACATCAATAAGCCTTAGTTTTCTCATTTGATATGCTATCACAAGAATACTATGGGGAAAGAGCTTTGTAAACTTTATATAAGTGGCAGTTACTACTACTACTACTACTACTACTACTACTACTACTACTACTACTACTACTACTACTACTACTACTACTACTACTGTTTTGAGCAACTGGTGGTGCAAGGGTTAGAGTTTTGGGCCTGGAGTCATGAAAATCTGAGTTCAAATCCAGTTTCAGGCACTTCCCAACTGTGTGACACTAGGCTAGTCACTGTAAACATACTACTACAGGTAGGGTCAGATAGTGGCTTATTTGAAAAGAGATCTGGAGGATTAGGTAAATTCTAAATTCAATTTGAGTCAACAGTGGGTTATGGCAATCAAAAGCTAAGGTGACCTTGGGATCCATTAAGAGAGGCATAGCTTCCAGCAATAGGGAGGGGATGTTCCTAACATATTTTGGCCTAATCAGATGTCATCTGGAATACCGTGGTCAATTCTAGCCACCACAGTTTTATAAGAACATTGAGACCTTGAGGGTCTAGTGGAGGTCAGTCCAGATTGTACAAGGCCTTGAGAGCATGTCTGGTGAGAACTGACTGAAAAAAAAAAAGGATATTTACCCTGGACAAGACAAAATGGAGTGAAAATCTGAGAGCTGTCCCAGGCTTTAAAGGACTATCAGATTGAAGAAGAACTAGACTAGGTACATTTGGTCCTAGCAATAAGAACCAAGAGCGTAAGTGGAAATTTAAAGGTGGGAAATTTAGTTTTGTTGTCAGGGAAAAGCAACAATAATAACTACCACAAAATTTTCTGATAATTAGAACTGTCCAAAAAGGGAATGAACTGCCTTCAGAAGTGGTGTGTTCCCTCTCTTTGGAGGCCTTTAATCAGAGGTAGACAATCTTTTATCAGTTATATTCTGGTGAAGTTTCCTTTCATGGATAAGTTGGACAGATGGCTGGTAAGGTCCCTCCAAACTCTTAAATTCTGTTGAATTATCATCTGTATTGGAATCATTTGTTTATGCAATACTGCCTAAAACATTTCTCTTTTCAAACTGTCCGATATCCTCAGGAATAGTATTAGAAGTCAAGGGCTAGTACTTGCCTTCTGTTGAGAATTATAATGTGGACAGGACCCTGTGGCTTTACAAAACATAATAAAAATTCAAATGGGTCTGTGAACTTATCTCAACATGAGTACTCCCTCCAACAATGAATAACATGATCTACTTCTCCTTTTCCTCCCCACATGACTCATCTGTGACCTCCCATGTTTGCCAAAAGGTGTCTGTGCTGGAGGTTTTCTTTCCTTTCTCTTGCCATTGTAAAAATATTAATGAAGCACACAGGCCATCCCAGTTAGCTCATACTCCCATGACCATTTGATCTTTTCAGTGAGTATAGTTGTTTGATGAGACCCTTATTGCTCCATTTTTGTATTTCCTTGTCTCTAAAATGTGGTAGCTTTTTTCTATCCATTGTCTTTGAGGGATTTTCAATGTCAGTTCTCCTAAGATGATTGTTTTCCATGATTTTCACCGCAATGGTTCTGCAATAATCTTGGTATTCAAAAGGTGGACCTTTGTTTCAGGAAGAATCTTATGGTCACTAAAAAACCTCTGCAATTTCTGAAAGACAATTTGGCGTCTTTCTGTATATTCATTTTTTATTTGCAGTATCTTTCCAGCATTATGTGTGTGTGTGCAATACATATACACACATCTGTATACAGATATTTTATACATATGCTGTATATATGGATCTATATCTTTCTGTCTCTTTGTTTATGTATGTTTATTTATTCACACATATACATTCGTAGAGAAGAGAAAAAGACAAGGGAAGAGGAGAGAGAGAGAGAGAGAGAGAGAGAGAGAGAGAGAGAGAGAGAGAGGAGAGAGAGAGAGCCAAACATATTCATCGTCTGGGCAATAGATGTTCTATATCCTTTCATTTTTTCCTTCCGGGCTGGAAAGTTTGGCCAAGCTCTTTTTTGTGGTTGTGGATCTCATTTAGAAGGCTCTGCAATGGTTTGTGACTGAAAGCAATTGGTACAATATCTTCCACAATTCCCTGCAAATCCTTTTGCATGGGGATATGAAAGTACATTGAGGAATCTGAGAATGACTGAATTTAAGCCAGAGAATACTCCATATTGATCTGCAGGTAGGGCTGGGAGCACTTGGTTTGTGGCTGTTGAGATTCAATGTAAAATTAGAAAGAAGGGAAGATATCTGGGTGATTGGGTGGTTAGAGTTATAATAGTGTTCAGAAATCTCTGAAGATACTCTTTAGTTTTAACAGTGTGAGATATAATGGGGTCCATATGGACTAAGAAAAAACATTTTCTCATCTATACTATATAAAAATGAAGGCTACAGGATATGGAGAAATGATAAGGGCACAGCCTGAGGAAAATAGCAGAAAATTCATACTGGATGGAGTTACCTATAGGTATCCAAAGGTAGGTTAGTGATTTCATAAAGTTGATGTAATGTGAACTAAAGACTTGAATTTATTGACAACAGAATTGAATTCCAGGGAAAGTAGAAAAATGTCTGTAAAAAGAAAATATGAAAATTGTATAGGGATAGTTTTTGTTGGGCAACATATATCTTGGTTCCAATTCTGGTTCAACCATTTGTTAGTCATATGACTGAGTAAATTATTTTAACTTCACTTAAGCCTCAGTTTTATTATTTGCATACACTACTTTAACGGATTGATGTGAAGTTCTTTATAAACCATACTGTGACTTTTATATATGTATGGTATTATCAGCAAATAAGGTAATATGTGTGGAATCCTTTGAAAATATAAAACATTCACCATAGGTATTATTATCATTGCTAATGTATGAATAGAACCTGGGCAAATAAAAACATGCTATGATAATTTAAGAATGGTGCTAAGAAAGAATAGAATACAAGGCAATGTGTGCATCAGGAAGTACACTGGATTTGGAGTCAGAGTACCTGGATTCAAAGTCTAACTCTGTTACTTGCTACTTCTGTGACTTTGGTGGTCAGTTAACCTCTGGTGACCTCAGTTCCTCATCTGTAAAATGAAAGAGTTGTATTAATTGACCTCAGAGGTACCTTTCAGGTTTAAATTATTGGCCCTTAGATTTGTCATTTTCTATTTTTCTAATGTACTTGAAATAAACAAATATTTTACTGTCTATAATATGTGAGGCACTCTACTAAGTAGCAGACCAGTGGATTACAACTGTTTGGGCAGAATTGAACTCCATTTACAAAAATGAGTTGGTTTTTTTTTTTCCCAACATTCTGGATGGTCTAAAAATTGTCAATCTCATTAATTGGTTATACTGACCTACAGCTGGCAGTATTTAGCACTATGGTTTCTGGCGATGGAAAAAGATCTCCCTCTTGGCATTCCGAAGACCCTTTTTGTAGGTTTCAAAAATTTGATGGATTGGCTTTGTGTTTGGACATTTTCCCAAAATGATAATGACAGATATCTCAAGGTAAAGGTATGTGGTCTTTAAGTAGTTTATAATGATGAAAATAAGGAGGTATGACATATTGCAGCCTTAGGAAAAAATACTCACCCAATTTTTGCCATGCAAATAGAAAAAGAATCCAATTTCATTAATTTGTGCTTCCTAAGGGGAAGGCAAACTACTCCAATACTAAATTATGGGCTGGTAAACTGAATCTTTGGCTTGAATGGTCTTGATGAACGTTAGCTATGCTCCATTAAATATACATCAGGATTATACCCTCCACCTCATTTTGGCTGTATAGGTTTAGACAAGTTACAACCAACATTGATCTATTGCTTTGATAACAGAGTTATTAAATATTCACATACTACATTTAAAGCAAAAAAATAGAAGGTTAAATGAATTATTTAAGAATTAAATTATAAAGAAGAACAATTTAGACCTCCTGCTGGTTCTTGACCTGGCCTAGAATAGAATACTGTCAAACAAGAACTGAACAATCAAATAAAAGGTCCCTATCATTCCAAAGAGACAGTGTGGTGTAATAGTACATTTTACAGATAAGGAAACTGAGGCTCACGCAGGTAATAGTAATTTGCCCTAAATTAGAATTTGAACCTAGATATGTTCTGCATCAAATACTACATAACAGGCAAAGTACTTGCATTTAATGAGTGCTTAATAAATGCTTGTTGATTGATTGATTGGTCATGCCTCTTACCCTCCTGTGCAACCATGGATATAATATTTAACGTCATTTTTCTCATCTTTAAAATGGGCGAAAATAAAACCTGTGGTACCAAATTAGTCATAGAATTATTGTGAGACTCAGATGAAAAAAAAAAATCACTGTAGCAAGGTCTACAAAGTTTATGCCAAAGCTACTTGACTTTAAACATTTATTAAGCACCTAATAGGATATGGCACACTGCATCCGTCAGGTAGCTGGTGTGTGGGTCCTAATATTAAAATAAAATAAAAAGAGGAAGCACGTTTTTGGGTTTTTTGATGTTAATGTTTATCACTCTTTCTTTTGAGTGTCAAGTTATTTGACAGCAGTTCACAAATCAGGAGTCAATGAATTCTAGGTAGAACAGTGAATAGAGTGTGGCTCCTGGAATCATGAAGGTTCATTTCCTTAGTTCCAATCTGACTTCAGACACTTACTTGCTGTGTGACTCTGGGCAAGTCACTTAACCCTGTTTGTCTCAGTTCCTTTTCTGTAAAATGAGAGGGAGAAAGAAATGACAAACCACTCTAATATCTTTGCCAAGCATACAACAAGTAAGGTCACAAAGAGTTGGACATGACTGAGCAATAGATTTTTTTCATTCATTTGGATGGTCATCATGACAATAGAATAAGATAACAGAATATTTTACAAATGATAATCTCTAAAAACCCTAAGAACTTGGTAAATGTTTGGAATTAATAAATGCTTATGTAAATGAATTGAATTGAAATTGCAGAGCGCCTTGCATAACCTTCAGCACAAAAATCATGTAAAATGTTTCTTATCATCATTTTGATAGTTATATTGACAGATTGAGCTGAACAAGGGTGAACAGGGGAGGCTGAGTGGTTTAATAGAAAGATCACTTGCTGTAGAATCAAAGGACCTGGGTTCAATTTCCACCTTTGACATTTCCTACCTGCGTGACTGTGAGCAAATTATGCCACTTAGAGCCTTGAGTTCTCATATATAAAGTGAGGTGATTGCATAGAATGGCCTCTGGTAGTCCCTTCCAACTCTAGACCTATGATTTGATTCTGAGGAAAAAAACTCCTTGTCAGAAATAAATATTCATATTTCTAAAAGTGAATTAGAAATTACAAATAAAATATATCTCTTCTTGTGGCACTGGAGGATCTTGCCCTTAAAAAATATCAATATGATTTGCAAATTATATTAGCCCCTTGTAAAAAAACAGTGTTTTTTAGGTAGGGTTGGATTTCAAAGTCCTTGGATTTTGAATCTAATAGTGGTTGTTATAGTTGCTAAGGTGGAAAACTTTTGTTTCTGAGCTGCTTAAAACAAACTAGCAGAAGAGTGGTGGAAATAGTTGTGCGTGTTTACTTCAATACTTCAGTGGATTTATTGTATAATAAACTTATGTGGGAATATTGCTACTATGTTATAAGAAATTATAAGCTCAACGATTGTGGAAAAACATAGGAAGACTTGCATGAAATAATTAAGTGTCAAACGAGTAGAACCAAGAGAACATTGTGTACAGTAACAGCAATGTTGTTTTAAGAACTACTTTGAGCAAGTGAATGATTTTGACTATTATAAATAACTAAATTTATGAAGAATGTATGAATATAATTTTATGTCAATATGATACAGGTGATATACAATATATTATATATAATAAAATCATATAAGTATAGATGAATATTATAAATATTAAGAAAGATGCTTTCTGCATCTAGAGGAAGAACTGTGAATATGTATAGAATATTTGAACATAAATATGCATATATGTTTGCGTGCATGACTATTTGTGTCTAATGGCAGCCATCTCCAGGGTGGGAAAAATAAAAATACATGATATTATTCGTGTATGTCATATATATCATATATGTAGATATTATTCATATCTAGATCTTCAGTAATTCTCATTCTAATAGCTCGGTGGATAATATCTTGCTCTGTAAACAGCAGGTGCTTGAATTGTATTCAGTGGTGTCATACAAAAATTCACACTGTCATAGAAGTTTATATCTTCATCACCATTGTTTTCTGGGGGATACTCAATATCTGTGTTATGAAATGTTATAGACTTGGAAGCAGTAATATTTGCAAATATCTAAAAGAACAATGGAAAAAATCATAGTGGCTATATCATTTTGCCAATAGTAACATGCATGAGAAATAGTGAAAAAATGTTATCACTGAAGATAAATATGATGAGAAAAGGATGAAGGCAAGCCATGGAGTGAGAATTGGAGATTGCAGATGAACAGCCTGGGCAACACATTGCTATCCTAGAGTTATTTCTGAAAAAAAAAAATAAACAAGAGAAATGGTTGTAGAACATTTGGCAGATCCTCCATGGAGGATTTAGGAAGGATATGGACAAGATGGAAATCATGGGGCTTGTCATGCAACCTGTGCTGGTGGAAAGATTACCCTCATTGATGAGATCATAGAGCAATCAAATCAAAGGAAGCATTGTGAGGACATTCATCAACTTTCTTCTCTGTTTCTGGCTCCAGAGGTTCAAAAACATATCATCCAGAGCCACAAATAGGGGGAAATGTTCTTGGGTTTTCCTGTGCTTAATATGAAAGAAAAACTATTTTATCATTCTTCTTACTCTGGGGTTTATACTAGTTCAACCTCCAACCTCTAGGCTGTAGAATTCCTTTGAATAACATTTTCCTTCTGAACTTTGATTTCCTTCACATAGAGAATCCCTAGTGAGGAAACTCCTTCTACCAACATGAACCGGGGTCATAGACAAAATATGTTGGAAGCTGGGACTTGAACCAGTTTTTCCTGACTCTGAGGCTGACCACTATGCCATTCTTCTGTGAAAGCAATACAGATACATATACATCTGTAATATTTTCTTCTAGAAAATGCCTTCATTTTAACATAAAACAAGAGTTGGAAGAGACACTGATGTTTGATCCAACCACTTCATTTGAAACATAAGGAAACTGATTCTTAGAGGAAGTAAATGAATTATCCATGGTCACACAACTATTATCAGGTTTTCCTGTCTCTCAGTATAGCATTCTAACCCCGAGTCAGGATAACACAGTGGGTAGTATGCTGGGCCCGGATTCAGGAAGACCTGAGTTCATTCCCTGCTTCTGTAACTTCCTTTGTTTCACCATGAGCACAGTATTTAATTTCTCTGTGCTTCTGCAGCTCCCTAAGATGTAAGTACTAGGTCAGAAATGAAGACTACGTTGGCAGAGAGAATTCCCATGCCTGGAGCTGCCAAATCTGATGAAATTGCAGATCTTTTGTATATCTCCATATTTATTAAGCAGCTACTATATACAAGGCTGGACTGGGCACTGGGGATTCCAGTACAAAATGAGACATATACCCTGTTTTTAGGGAGCTTACTACTCAATAGATGGAAAGGTAGACAAATTACTATGATATAAAGTAGAATGAGATCATTACAAAATATGCAAAGTTCCACGAAAATGTTTCATTTTTTTTTTGAGAGATCACTAAGTCAGGAAGATCAGACAAGTCTTTATGAAGGAGGCAGCATCTGAATTGAATCTTCAAGGAGAGGACAGATTTTAATAGGAAGAGGGAGAAAATCCCATATTAGGTATGGAGGACAATTTGAGAAAGGGTATGGAGTGAGTGCCAGAACAAGACGTAGGCACATTAACTCAACTTTCATATAAGTCATATCATTTCTCAATAGTTACTCAGTAAGTTTCAAACCTGCAATTTTAATATGTGCTTCTTGATTGCATTTCCGTTATACCTTTCATTTATGAGAGACAGTGAGAGAGAGAGAGAGAGAGAGAGAGAGAGAGAGGGAGAGAGAGAGAGGAAGGGAGGGAGAGGGTGGAAAGGAGGGAGACCAGAGGGAGAGACAGAGAGAAAGAGAAAGAGAGAGAGGGAGAGGGAGAGAGAGAGAGGAAGGTAAAGGAAAGGGAGGGGAGGGGAGTTGAGGGGAAGGGAGGAAAGAGAGATAAAAAGACAGTGGTTTGGTAAGCAACAATTCAAGAGTTTGAGCTAAATCTTTCCTGGTCTACTAACTTAATTTGTGATCAAGAGCAAGTATATTGACCTCTCTGGATCTGGGCCCCAGATCTGGGAAGTAAGGGGTAGAAAGGATATTAATTTTAATTCTGTTTACTTCATAAGATTGATTAGTACAAAGGTACTACAGAATATTTTATAAAGTAGCCACATTTAATAGAAGTTTCTAGAAAGAAAAAAAAATTGTTCTTGTTAAATGTAACAAAAGTACATGCTAAAAAGAAAAATCAGAAATAAAGCTTCAGAGACCTATGCACCATTTTAATCTTAAAAGGATTGGCCCTTTTGTAAATAGAGGCAGTTTTCCTACATTTACCTAACATACAGCACTGAAAATGATGGAACATTACTCTAGTTATTTTTATATCTCTCTGCTGTCCAGATGGGTCTAACCCAGATGGGTAGAGAACCATTTAAGGACACTTGATACCAAATGAACTGTCAACTGTATTGAGAGAAGATTAATATTAAGTCAGGTTACCTCTGACTTGAGATGAACTTAGAAAGCAAAACAGTGAACCCATTAGAAGGTACTTATGAAACATTCAAGCTTTAAGAAGTTTACTTTGATGGCTGTAAAAGGCAGAAGGATTAGGGCCTACTTAGACAGGGTCTTATTTATTCTACTTAGTTTAAGTCAGAGCTAATGGCACTAAGCAGTTTACATGAGCCAGGTCCACCTGGCTATTCACTAAAGGGCATGCCTATAATGATTTTTATATTTCTTTACCTGTGTTATAACATATAAGAAGTGCTAGAAAGGAAGATAGATGTTCACATATATGGTACAGGAGATTTGGGGCTTTGTACCTATCATCCATATGGGTGAAAGAAAATTCCAGTGTAGAAATTCTCTTTACTAATGCAAGTCATCATCTCTTCTACAATTTACAGTAAGAAATTTGCCTAGAGCACAGAAAGGTTAGGTGAATTTTGAAGGGTCACACAGCCAGTATGTGTCAGAGGCAGTCTTGAAACCAGGTCTTTCTCATTCCAAGACTGACTTTCTATGCATTATGCCACAATGCCTCTCATGCAATATTAGATTAATAAAATCTCTACCCATATTTTAAAAAAGAATGTATTTCAATCCTTTTAAATTTATTTTACAGAAAACTAGAGCTTTCTTCTTGAGAGCATGAGCCTCAGTGTCCATTTTTCTGCTTTCTCAATTAAGCTAGTGTGCTCCTATGAGATTTGAAATTTGGAAGAGGAAAAGCACGTAGAGGTTGGAGATGGTCCACTGACAATTTATCTACTCTTTAAAGGCAGCAGCTTGTTGGAAGCTATCATCATGCCTCATTAATCTAATCTGGATTTTGGTGAAAGAAAGGAAATGTTGTCAGGTTTTCTCCACTAGATCATTAATCAAAGACCAATTTGTGAAATAGTGCATATATAAACATAAAAAGTCATAGGTATGTGCATGTGCCTCCAAATATGGAAGGAATAGTTGATTAAATGTAGCATATGTTGTATCAATTAGCTATTACAAAAACTTCTGAACCAACTGTCAATATTATTTTACACAAAACTCAATATTATCCTTTTAAAAATTGCTCTTGTCTTTTGTGTTTATATTGTAGTCCCTACAAATAATCTGCTATAACTGTTTACCACAATTTACATTCTCAAGAGAAGTGAAGATTCATAGATTTAGACCTGGAAGGGAACTGAGAGGTCCATCTCACTCATTTAATAGATGAGGAATCCAAGTTCTCATGTCATGAATAGTAAGTGGCACAGCGGGATTTGATCTTAGTTTTTCTAGCTGCAACTTGGATTATTTTGAAAAACTAAACATTAGTGCCTTCAAAATGATGCTGAGAATAGGACTTGCCTTGGGATCAGAAGACAAGAATTCAAGTCCAGTCCCTAACATATACCAGCTATATGATCCTGGGCAAGTCTGTTAATTTCTTAATGCCCCAGGCCAGTTTCTAACACAAAATTAACATCAGGGAGTTTCTAACCAGGAGTTATTCACATAGATGAAAGCTCAGATCTCAGAAAGAAAAAAAATTCAAAGTAATACCTGTAACATTGCCACACCCACATTATAGGTTAGTAGACTTAGAAGTGAAAGAAAACTGACAGAGCATCAAGTTTTATTCCCTCAATTTACAAATGAGGAAATTGAGGTGTTGAGAGGTGAAGTTCCCTGCCCAGAATTGGGTAACTGAAATGAGATATGAACTCTGGTTTTCATGACTCCAGGTCCGGTGCTCTATCTACTTGGTCATATTGTCTCCTCATAAGTTGAGCGACAAAGAATTTTCATAAGTACTTTCCCATGAAGTAGGCTTCAATAGATTTTTAAAGGCATCGTATTTTTCTTAACCTTTAAAAGCATATGCATTCATTTGCATTTGAACCATACCTCCTTGATATTATACTTGTGAGGTTATTTTTTTTTTTTTGTAACCCTCTGGATCTTGACTGTCATTCATCTTGTTAGCATTTCCTCCAAACCATGTGTTATATAAAAGTGATATTACATATATATATATATATATACACACACATAAGTTTTTGACAAAAATGGCAAACACCACAGGCCAAGTACAGGTCCTTGAACTACAGCATTGGAGATGGGCCATATTAACATTGAACCATTAAGAACTATTCTTTGAGTCTGGTCATCTAACAAGTTCTGAATGTATCTGATTACATCATTATCTAATCCGGATATCTAATCCATTTACCTAATCTATATCTCACCATCTTTATCACAAGAATAGTATGAGACTTTATCAAAAACTTTGCTAAAATCTAGGTGAACTACAGGTAGCTTAAATTCACAGCATTCTCCTCATCTACTACTTTAGTAATCATGTCAAAAAAAGAAAATGAGATCAGTCTTGCAACGCTTGTTTTTGAGGAAGCTCTTCTTATTCTTCATAATCATCACTTCTCTTATTTGATGTGTATCTCATTATGATGACCCATCTCTTTATTGATCTGTTCTTGAAGTCCTACAGTCATCCAAATCATAACCCACCCCTGCCTACCCATCTTCTATCCCTAACAGGAGATTTCCAGTGGAGCACCATGGATGTCAATCTTTCCTCCCTTGCCCTTGCTATATCAGTAACTCATTTTCTCTTTCTGTCATACATGTCTTTAATGCCATCATTTTCTCTTCTTCTTCAAAGTTCCACACTGGTTTTATCTTCTAGTTCTACTCATGTCCACCATCCACCTCCCTATTGTCCTCTTGATTACTTCTACTATCTTCAAGCAATTGCAAACTCCTTTAAAAAAAAACACTAAAATTTCTCATAAAAGTAAAAGATTATCATTTTAATATGTATCTGTGTTACTGCAAAGTACCATGACAGGGAATACAATGGTTTCAAAAGACAAGGAAGAAACACATGGTTGTTGTGAGCAGACTGTAGTATTTAATCAGATAGGAAGGAGTATATATGTACCCATAAAATAATGGAGAATTGTTCTTGCCATGGACTAGTTGCAATGTAGTTAAAATAGTATTATGAAATATATCAATTCACTTTCCCCCTCAATATATTTTTACTTATTTCATTAAACATTCCTCAATTACATATAAAAACATTTTTAACATCACTTTTTAAATTTTGAATTCCAAATTCATTCCCTCCCTCCTTCCCTATCCTCATCCTTCCTTGGCAAGGAAGAGAAGTAATTTGACATGATTTATACATGTTAAGTGATGCAAAGCATGTGTCCAGATTAGCTATGTTGCTAAAGAAAATACAGACCAAAAACAAGAAAAACAAAGAAAGTTGAAACAGTATGCTTCAATATGCCTTCAGACTGCATCAGTTCTTTTTCTGGAGATGAATACCACTTTTCATTGTAAGTCTTTTTAGACCTTTCTTGGGTCATTGTATTGGTCAAAACAGCTAAGTCATTTACAATTGATCATTGGACAATATCACTGTTACTGTATACAATTTCTCCTGGTTCTGCTCAATTAATTTTGCATGACTTCCTATAAGTCTTCTCAGATTTTTCTGAAATCATACTGCTCATCATTTCTTATCCCACAACACTATTCCATCTCAGTCATATAATAGAACTAGCTCATCTATTTCCCAAATGATGACTATCCCCTCAGTTTTTATTTTTTGGGGGAACTACAGAAAGAGCTGAAATTATTTTTGTACATTTCATCTTTTTCTTTTTCGTCTGATCTCTTTGAAACACAGAGCTGGCAGTGGTATTTCTGGGCCAAAGGGTATACAGGTTTATTGCTATTTGGGCAAATCATTCTTCAGGATGATTAGGTAAGTTCACAACTCTATCAACAAGGCATCAGTGTCCCAATTTTGCCACATCCCCTCCAACATTTGTCATTTTTTTCTTTCATGTTAGCCAATTTGATACGTGTTAGATGGTTCCTCAGATTTGTTTTAATTTGAATTTCTCTAATCAATAATGATTTAGAGCCTTTTTATGTGATTATAGATAGTTGTGATTTTTTTCTTCTGCAAACTGTCATATCCTTTGACCGTTTATCAATTGTGGAATGGCCTGTATTCTTATAAATTTGACTCAGTTCTCTATATATTTGAGAAATGAGGGCTTTATCTGAAAATCCTGCCCCCTCACCCAGTTTCCTACTTTTTGTCTGATTTGGCTGCATTGGTTTTATTTGTACAAACTCTTTTTAACAACATAATCAAAACTATCAATTTTTACCTCCTTTAATGCTCTCTACTCTTGTTTGGTCATGAACTCTTTGCTTATAGATCTAACAGGCAAAATCTTTCATTCTCCCCTAATTTCCTTATGTCATGCTTTATTTCTAAATGATTTGTTCCTTTTTTCTTCATCTTTGTCTATGGTGTGAGAGATTGATCTATGCCTAGCTTCTGCCTAACTGCTTTCCAGTTTTCCCAGAACTTTTTTTTTTTTTTTTTTACAAATAGTGACTTCCATCCCAAAGGCTTGAGTCTTCAGGTTTATCAAACAATAGATTACTATGGTTATTTACAACTATGCATTATGTACCTAATCTGTTCCACTGATCCTCTACTTTATTTCTTAGCCAGTATGAGATTGTTTTGATGATTACTGTTTTATAATACAGTTTGAGATCTGCTATTGCTAGATTACCTTCCTTCACATTTTTTTTCCACTCTGGTGTTTAATTGGAGGGTTTAAATTTGTTCTTTTTCTAGCTTTATTTTTTAATTGCACACCCAATTTATTGATCTAGTCTTTCTCTATTTTACTGATGTTAACATTTAGAGATATAACTTTTCCCCTAAATACTGCTTTTGACTGCATCCTATAAAGTTTGGTATGTTGCTTCAGTGTTATCATTCTCCTTAATCAAATAATTTTTGTTTCTCTGATTTGTTCTTCAATTCATTCTTTAGGATTAGATTATTTACTTTACAATAACTTTAATCTATGTTTCGATGGCCTTTTATCACATGTAATTTTTATTGCATTATTGTCTGAAAGGATACATTTAATAGTTTTACTTTTCTGCATTTGGTTGTGATGTTTTCATGTCCTGATATATGGTCACTTGATGGGAATGTGCCATGTATAGCTGAGAAAAAAGGTATGTTCCTTTCTGTTCCCATTCAATTTTCTCCAGAGGTCTGTCTTACCTATCTTTTCTAAAATTCTATTCATCAACTTAACTTCTTTCTTGTTAATTTTAGGATTAGATTTATCTAGTTCTGATTTGGAAAGTAGAGGTCCTTCACTAAGTATAGTTTTGTTGTCTAGTTTCTCCTATAAATCATTTAACTTTTTCTTCAAAAATTGGAATGCTAAACCATTTAGTGTATATACACACATACATTTATTATTGACATTACTTCATTGTCTGTGGTATTATTGTTAAAGCATTTCTGTCCAACTTTTTTCTTGCAAACATACTAGAGTTGTTTGCCATTTTCTTCTCCAGCTTATTTTACAGATGAGGAAGTAAGGCAAACAGTGTTAAGTGACTTGCCCAGGCTCGTGCAGTTACTGAGTTTCTGAGGCTGCATATGAACACGTGAAGATGAATCTCCCTGATTCCAAGCCCGGCACTCTATCCACTGTGTCACCTAGCTGCCTACTGTCTATAGTCCCTTTTTACAAACTGTATTTTCCTTCATTATCACTTTTAATTAGGCCTATTTTTGCTTTTGCTTAGTCTGAAGTGGCCCCTGCCTTTTTTTGTAACCTCAGCTGAAGCATAATAGTTTTTGCTCTAGTCCCTAATTTTTACTCTTTGCATGTCCTTTATTTCATATGTATTTCTTGTTTACTCATTTTCTTTCTAGTTTATTTATTCACTTCTACCTTTATGTTGAAGTTGGGTTCTGCTCCTGGGAGGAGAGAGTACTCTCCCAAGCTTCAGGTTTTTCTTACTGTTGTTTTCAGAGCTAGCTTTGGGGGTTGGTAAATTTTTGGTACTTCTAGGGTGGTATGATCTAAGGAGAGGTGTGGTCACTGCTCTTCTGGTCTGTGCTCTGATCTTGTCACAGGAAGGGACTTTATTCTCCCATAGCCACAATTACTAGTACTTCTTTTGTCCTTGGAACTGTGACCAAGTCCCCTACTTCATTATTGCTTCAACCACTACTATGCTCCTTTCTGCCTTGGAACTGAAATCTGGGCCTGTACTCCCTTGTGAGCAACCACAAGCAATCTTCCCTACCATGGAACTGTGACCAGGATCCCTGCTCTCTTGTGGCTACAAGTACTATCACTCCTTTTGGTTCTGGAATTGTGACTTGGGCCCCTGTTCTCCTGAATTCACAAGTGCTAGTGCTCCTTTCTGCTTTAGAACTGAGACCAGGGCTCTAGGTCTCTTGTGATTGACCACAAGCACTCTTCCATGCCCTGAAACTATGACCAGGTCCCTTCTTCCCCTGTGGCTGAAGTGCTGCTGCTCCTCTTCTCCCTGCAACTACAATCTGAAACTACATAGGGGCAATGCAATAAGGTCCTACACCCAGTGCCAGCCAAGGGGCCTCCATAATCTCTTTCTGACTGGTTGTCCCACTCTGTTACAATTTGTGGGCTGAGAGTTCCTGAAGTTGCTGTTGCAGCCACCTCTAAGGCTTGCTGCTGATTTGCCACGATGTGACCTGTGCTGCATTCTGGTCTGACTACTACCTTGAGTTGAAAGACCTTTCCTGATGACCTCTTAAGTTGTTTTAGGCTGGAAAATTGTTTCTCCCCATCTTTTGTTGGCTCTGCTGCTCCAGAATTCAATTTGAAAAATTATTTAAAAGTTCTTTGGAAGGGAATGTTGGAGAGTTCAGGTGTTTTCTTGTCTCTATTCTGCCATCTTGACTCCTTCTGCATTGATTCACTTGTGATAGTTTATATTGGGGAATCAAATAGGACAGTGTAGTGAAGTTAGGTTATATTGGAGAATCAAATAGGACAGTGTAGTGAATAGTACTTTGGATTTGGATCTCATATCAACTTTTTTCTGTATGTCCTTGTGCAAGTCATTTTATTTTTCTATAACTAAGCTACCATGACCGTAAAATGAGGGACTTAAACAAGATGATCTCCTCATTTTCTAGCCTTGACTTTCTATTTTCTCCTATATAAAAGTTGTCATGCATACACCTACATGAAAATTGTCAAAAAGAAATTAGGTAACAAGTTATCCCCCCTCCCCCCAAGAAAAATAACAACAAAATCAGTAACAACTTTCTTTCCTCTCCCTTCTAATTCTTTTTCTGTTATATTTAATGGTAGTTTCTCTAGAAAATGGAATAGTGGATTTCTATAGTCATCTCTATGAACAGTAATTATATTTGCTAGGATAAATACATACCTATTATGCTTTGTTATAAGAGGAGGTGATACCCAACATAAAAGGAAACAATATATTTTGCAGACTGGAGGAAATGCTTTTTTTCCTGAAATTATTTTAATCTAAGGCAATGAGAGTATATAACTAGATTATTCATGTAGAGAAAAGAAATGAATGTTATGGCTGATTTAGACAGATGTTTTTCCCCCTCATAAATTCTCTAGGGATCACAGTCACCTTAGGTATTGATAGCTAGAACCCAAATAGGTTTTGCTAGATTGAAAACATTCTTCCAAGGTCATTTAAAGAAAGGCACAGTACTTACATATCATTTGTTGGATTGTTTTGGTCAGCACTATAACTCCATTTGTATGAGGAATTCCTAGTGAGCATACATTCCTTGACCAGGGTCAACCAGGAAACTATTCCTAAACAGTGTTGACTGAGGCACTGAGGAGGAAAATTGATTTCCTAGGGTCAAAGAGACAGAATGGATCTGAGGTAGAATTGGACCATGTCTCCCTCATTCTAATGAATTCTATTAATTATGCCATTATGTTTAATATCCACTATACTTTTTATTTATACATAGGAGGTAGTATGTAGGGGCAAAGGGAAGAAGGTGTAAGTATTTTTAAGCACCTACTGTGGACAGCTAGCTGGTGCAGTAGATAGAGTAATGGGCCTGGAGATAGGAAAACTCATCTGAGTTCAAATCCGTCCTCAGACACTTTCTGTGGGACCCTGGACAAGTCACTTATGTCTGTTTGCCTTAGTTTCCTCATCTGTAAAATGATCTAGAGAAAGAAATGGCAAACCACTCTAGCATCTATACCAAGAAAACCCCAAATGGGGTTTCAAAGAGTCAGGCGCAACTGAAAACAACTCAACAACAACCAAAAATTGTGTGCCAGGGACTGTGTTAGGTGCTTTCCAAATAGTATCTCATTTAACATATGGTATACTTGGCTTTCATTGGACCAAAATCTTTCAGTGTATAACTGTAGACCCTAATAGACTGATTACAAATCCCTAATTGGTTAATCATCAGTTAATAACCACTATCACAAACCTTCCCCATGGCCCACTACCGTTTTAATGAGCAAAATGTAGAGCAGGAGATGTGACAGCAACATCAAAAACACTTCTTTTCTCACATTTCAAAACTAACAATGGGGGATCAGGGAAGAGACCAGGGGAGAATATCATGGCATTGGTGGGTTCTGGAATATAGCAGGAATCCCTCACTCCCTAACTTTCTACCCCTACAATTTGTCATGTGTTGGTAAACTGGTCTCCTTACCATTATAGGGACTCCATTATAAGATAACAGGTACTGATGTGACTAAAATAATCTAAAGATTATAGAAGATTAAATTAAAATATATGGATAACAATCATGGATGGCATGACCAGGCCAGTTACAATCAACTCAGAGCACTTTTTCTGCTTCCTATCTCTTCATAAAAGAAGGGTGGAAAGAGAGGGCAGCTAGTTGCTGACCAAAATGAGTTCATTTGGAAGTTTGTATGAAAGTCTTATTATCTCCAAATGCATAAAGTATTTTCATGTGGAACCCAGCTCTAGAACTGGAAGGGACATCAGAGGCCATCTAGTCTAATTCCCTCATTTTACAAATGAAGAAACTAAAGCCCAGAGACATTTAGAGACTTGTCTAAGGTTACACAGTTAATGGTGGACAGAAGCAACATTTGCACTAAGGTTCTTGATCCCATAGCTAATTCTGCTGCCTCCTACTGATACAGGCACTGCATATACAGGTCAGGGATCGGGGGAGAAAAAAATCTATCACAAGCTTTGAATCACAAAAAAAAAACCCCAAAATCTAAACAAAGTATAAAAAGAAAAAACTATCTAGTGTGCACAAGGATGCCATTTTTGTAATTTACTGCTCTTAGGTATCAGTAGATTTGCGCTACAGATTGTGGCAGTCAGTTCCATCACTGTGGCAACCAATGACAGATCCAAATGGAAAAGAATGGCAGCAGTACTATTGCTAAGAAAAAAAAGACATAGTGAATAGTAATATAAGGATAGAAGCATAGCATATAAGAGCTTCCCTTTTTTCTGCACATATGAATATTTTGAAATATATTTTATCAAAATTATTTTAAAAATTTCCCTAATAAACATTATTTACTTTGACAGATTTAAAAATAATTCTTTCCAATTACATGCTTCTCTTTCTGCTGATGTAGATTGCAACCTCAGTATAGTTTTGTAATTGATTAATAAATGTTCTTGTGGATAAAGTCTTCATCCTCCCCCCCCCCCCCCCCACAGCCAAGCTGGTGATAAACGCCCTGAACTTAACTAAGTTAGTCTCAGAGAATGGGGAAAGGTCAATAATTGTTGATCACCATGCCAAAACTTCAAGCCTTCCCGGTTCAGCAAGACCAGTTCTGGTTAGGGACTCCTCATCTGTGGTCTCCTAGGTTGGCCTTTAAAGTTTCAGGCTCCTGGGGCATGAGAGTAGGGTGTTCAGAGAGGAAGTGCTTACAGCAAAGGATTCATGAATTCTTAAAGTATTTAAGGTTCATTAATAACAAAAATCTCTCAGTACAAAAGATTTATAAGACTCCAATGTACAACTTATTTATTTTCAGCAATATTCAGTGTGAGAGAATTCCAGAGCAATCAAATAATTTGGATGGACCCTTGGAGTTCAGTGGGATGGGATTTGGTTTGGGTAAGGTTCATTAGCTAACTATCCATCAAGGTACTGTTTGAGTTGTATGGAATTCCAAAAAGCAATTTGAAAGAAAAGCATGCTGACCATACTGTTATTTCTAAGTCTTAATGGTTCATAGAGTTATAACAGTGAAAACAGTGTGAAAATACATGTATGTATCGATGTTACTCTAGGGTGACCACAGGACAGAGAGAGGTATTATTAATAGAGATATAAAGAACTTGGAGAGGGTCCAGGTGAGAGTAATGAAAATAAAAGCTCGTAAAGTAGTTTTTAATGACAAAGGTTAAAAGGATTTAGATTGTTTCACCAAATGAAAATATTTAAGGATATGAAAAATTATTGTAAAATCCAGTAAAAATTTGTCCTAGTCTAAAATGTTTCACTAACACCCTGTACTTACCAGTGGCATAAAAATGAATATACTGGCAAGGACTTTTGTAATCTAAAGAACAATGACAGAAAGGGTGGAGACATATATCACTTTAAAGTTTAAAAAAAAAAGCATATCTTATCACATTTGCGTCTCAGAGCAGCCATAGAATCTACATACTAAAAGTGTTCCTATTTTGCAGAGGTGGGAAGTGTGGATGGGGGTAGGGGTTAAATGACATTCCTTATCATGAAGTTAAGAAATGTCAGAATCAGGAACGGATCCCTATGTCTTGCCAGTCCTACTCTGCCACTCTGACTGGATGACAGGTTAACTACTAAATTGTCCTTACTTTGAACTATTTTAGTTTTCCTGA
>CM053584.1:220360019-220418779 GCA_028627135.1 Pseudochirops cupreus
TAAATATTATTATTATTTAGTACCAACTATCCTATTTGTGCACTGAAAGATATAGCAAGTTTAGATAAGTCATAGTCCCTTCCCACATGGAATATTTGTACTACCTCTTTACCCCTTTGTGTGGATAGAGGATTATCAAATGATAATTATAATGCACACTATGACAAAAATAACTTCATTAGAGAAGTTCAAATCAAAGTACTTTCAAAGATAAGTGACAAAGACTATATATGGCCAATTTCCCCAACTAGAAGACAAGCTCCTCAAGGATAGGGGCCATGACTTTTATTTTCTGTATCCTCTAGAGTACCAAGAGTTGTGTGAGATACAATGCAGGTGCTCAATAAATACTTATTGAGTTAAAAATTTTAAATAGGTATGATCTATATGGAAAGACATAGGTCCTGAAAAAAGTGATTTGAACCAGCTGAATCTGATGATCAGGTTATCCTTTGGGACAAATCAAATCGCTAAGAAAATAAAGTTGTTCTTCAATGTCAGAGACAAGATGCAAGTAATGCTAAACACATGGGTAGTTCAGCTTTACTTATCAATATAGAACTGAGAAAATTATTAGGATTTTGCTGTGATTGGGTTCTGGCATTCTGAATAGGGGTGAATGAAAAGCAGAATTTCAAGAGAGGAGAAAGGAAAGCGGCCGCTAGAGCAAAGATGTAGCTCAAGACTTCTGGAGTTCAGGAAGGTTAGGGACTTACAACTTTAATAAGCAAGACATCTGACACTTATGGGAGAAGGAAAAAAGGATTGTGGGAAATGGAGAAATTCAAGGTTTTATAGACACCAGGAAACATCTATTTAATTTAATATCAGCTTTTGATTAAGGTTGTTCTCCACGTAATATTTAGTAGCCCAGGGCACACACAGATAAATGATGAATGGTTTCTGGTGTTCCCTGTATGTTTTATGGTAGGACAGGGGGAAGGGAGAAGCAGTGGCCTGCAACCCCCGGAAACTGTATCACAGCCAGATATTGTGGAACACTGCTGGCTTCTTTGATCAAAGTATTTCAACCCATTTACCCTTCATTAGGGCCGTGGCTCTGCCAACCCATACCAAATAGATTCTGTGATAGATTTAATAATTGTAATTAAACATTTTAAAATGCTAAACTTAGTCATCATTAAAAATAATCATCCAAATAACATACACAATTTCTAAAGGATCACACTTAAATGACAAAATTTTATTTAAAATTTAATTTTAAAATGTTTAATGTTTTATTTATGCCTGTTGATGTTGTTTTTACATTAGTCATTTCTGCACATTTCTCTCTTTTCCCCTCCTTGCCAACCCATTGAATCATCCCCTGCAATGGAGACTGCTGACCCACAAATAGTGAAAACATATTTAATGATATATCCCATATTTGGGGTTGATCATTAATATTATTTGACCTTTCCATAGTGTTAAAAGGTTTGTGTCAATAGATAAGACAGAATCTGGCAAGATAGCGCCAAGAAAGGCAGCAGGCATCATGGTGGTAAAAGAGAACATGCATCCCTGTTTCATGTATTAAAGAGCAAAGCCAAACGTTTTGTAAGCATGACAGGATATTTGTTACCATGACATTTTTGTTAGCATGGCTGTCACGCTAAGTTTCTGTGCCTGACTGAGCTTTATAATTCACCGCTATGCTTACTTCATCTCCCTTTAGGGACCCTTCCTGATTCACCCAGTAGTTATTTCTTCCTATCTCATCCATCATTGTTCTTTTGGGTCTACAACATGTATCTGCTTGCACTCAGAGTATGTAGTAGCCTTCTAATAAACTGTAAGCTCCATGAAGGCAAAGACTCACCTTTTTGTTCTTAGAACCTTCCACAAGGCCTGGAACATAGCAGACACTTAATTAATGTTGAATATGTTTTGGTGCTTTCTTATCTACCTGCATGTTTGGTGAATTGCTAGAATAGATCATAAAGTGCTTTTTAGGAAAATTGTTTCTCCTTTGACTTTATCTCTAGCACCTAGGAGAATGATTACCATAGTAGTACTTAATGCAAATTTATTAAATTGAATTCAATTGAATGGATTCCTGAGCAACTTTCTATCTGTCTTCCCCTATGGGTGCATATGCCTCTTTTTGTATACGCATAGCCTAGATTTTTAGCAAAATTGTTGATGGTCCTCTGTTTCATTGATCCTTGTATTGACAATACCAATAGGGGGCATATTTTCTTGAATTCCTTTGGTTTGGATTTAATGGTATTGATTGGAGGAATTCCATTTGTCTTCAAACAGGATTGTATTCCACTTCCCTAAAAAAATACAAGGACAGTCATTTCATTAGCAGGCGTATTCAAGATATTCAAGCTTCTGCCCCTAAGAATATAACTTAAACATCCATAGAAAGACATAACCTGGATACTCGAACGTCTAGTCCTATTAATACTTTATAATATCTACCAAATTTACTCTCTTCTTTCCATCTTTACTGCTATCCACTTTCATCCAGGGCATTATGGGCTTACATCTGGGAAATTGGGGTAAACTTGACTCCTCTGTTCTTTCCACCTTCAAGCACACAGATTAACAAATTAATCTTCTTCAAAATGGCTTTCACTTAATCACTCCCCTGCTTAAAGACCTTTGATGGCTTTCCCTTTCCAATGGAATAAAATACTCTTGTTCAGCGATCAAGACTTTTCACCCTTTAATACCTATGTGTTGTTGTTCAGTCATTTTATTTGTTCTCCACTCTACATAACCCTATTTGGCGTTTTCTTGGTAAAGATACTGGAATGGTTTGCCATTTCCTTTTTCAGCTCATTTAATAGATGAGGAAACTGAGAAAAACAGGGTTAAGTAACTTGCCAAGGGTCACACAGCTAGTATGTGTCTGAGGTTGGATTCGAACACACAAAGATAAGTCTTCTTGAATCCAGGCCCATCATTCTATCCACTGTGCCACCAATACATGTCTCCAATTTTATCTCCCATTACTTCCTTAAGAAAATAATTCCACTCTAGCATAGTTGCCCACTGTTGTGATCTTTTTTTTTTTTTAACAAATTCTTAGCCCCTGCACATTTCCACACTTCATCTGAACTCCCTCCCTCTCCATTATCTGGAACTTATTAATCCTTCTAGCTTCAAATATAAGTCCCGCCTTTTCCATGAAGCTTTTCTTTGCCCAACTCAGGTGACAACAGATTATCTATTTTCAATATCTAAACTGATCATATAATACTTGTCATTTATTGCATTGTAATTATTTACACAACTTTTATATCCTGCATTAGACAGTGAGCTTCTTGAGGGCAAAGCCAACATCTTATGTTTTTTTTTTCTAATATCTTCCATAGTGCACAGGACTGTACCAAGAATATAATAGGAACCTTATGTGTGTTTAGATGTTGTATAACAATTTGTATATTTACATATTGCTGTCATACATCATCTTGGTGTACATAAAAGTAATAAAAAGTCTCCAGGGTTATTCCTGCATTTTAACATTTTGTTTCAGTATCCCTGGATTTCTTTAAATGATCACAAATTGAACATTTCAAACCCCTGCACCTTGGCACATTGGGCTGTCCCTCTTTTCACTCACCTGGAACTTATTCTATATTTAAATCAAGTATAGCTTGTTCCATGAAGAATTCGAGTAGAAAGGGTCCTTAGAGGTCATCTTGTCCAACCCCTTTATTTTAGAGATGGGGAATCTGAGGTGTAGAGTGAATAGACAAGTGCCTAAGGTCTTATGCAATGTTCTAAGATTCTGAGTGTTGAGATAATAAAAATGTCTTAGATTTTCTAGTGTTTAGAAAACCTGCTTGTATTTGTTATTGACAGTAAGAATCAGAGCTGGAGAGGCCTGAAAAATCTTGACCAACCCCCTCACTTGAGAGATGAAGGAGTTAAGACTTAGGAAGGTCAATTGAATCACTAAATGTTACAGAGATAATAATTGTCACATTTCTTAAGACTATTCATTTTTTATTTTTTCAAATATGTGTGTGTATATATATATATATATATATATATACATATACATACATATCTATAAATCTGCGTATGTGGGTGTGTTTGTATCCTTGCAATCACTTTATGAAGGAGGGAGGGTGATGTTACCATCATTTTATTTATTAAGAGACTAGGTTTCAGGGAGGTTAGTAAGTTACCACGAGTTTTATGACTAAGCGAGGAAATTAACTTTTTTTGTTTTGTTTCTTATGCCTAGGTCTGTTCTTTTATTATTCAAGACTTTTTTTCCTCAATAAAAGAAAATCCTAGATTGATAAAAAGATCCATAATGTCTAATTTTCCCTGGAAGTTTAAATATACTCAATGCCTATTGGCAGATAAAAATGCATAGAGATTAAAAATCATAATTTTAGATGATGGTTTCATATTTTACCTTCTCTTATCACAGATAATAACAAGAGGAAAAATATTAAAATTTCAATTAGGCTTCTCCTTCTATACCTCTGTTTATCCTATTGTGAAAGAAGTCTTCTGCTGCTCCAACACAGCTGTTTCCCATGTGGGAAATGTTGGCATCTGGGAACTGTCAACAGCTGAAGCTAAGTTAGAGAAATGAGGAGGACAGAGTTAGTATCACACGCCAGGGCTTGAAAGGACTCAGGTATATTCACCTTGCTCAGTGTGACAAATTGTGTATGAACTCTCTTTGCTCAAACATAGGCCCAGTTGTGCATCATATTTCTTTAACAAAAATTTGACTCCCGACTGTGTTTGCCCGTTTGTCCCCTGATGCCTTATTGATCACCTGTCCTGCTATTCCCTAGACATATGTTCCGACTTCAGCCGTCATTTTCCTTTTAACTTACAGAATCTTCTACTTTGTGGAACCTGCCTTTCACTTCTGTCACTCATGAACAAAGGCACTATTATTTTGAAGCATCTTAGCCAATCAGGCAGAGTCAAGGTTTTAGCATGGCAGTGCTGTGGGTAATCATCTACTCTTAGTCATCCTCCCCCCACCTCATTTCCTGCCCTCCTGTAGTGGGCTCAGTGACAGTAAACTGGTAGGAAGGGCAAAAGATAGGGAAGATAATCTGAAGTATCTGCATAATCCTTGAACTGTATTATTGAATCCTTCTGTTGAGAGGTGGCTATGTCTATATCAAGAACATATATATACATGTTTATACATACATTTTGCATATACATCTATCTCCCTAACCCAATAATAGGTCCAGTCTCTCTCTCTCTCTGTCTCTCTCTCTCTCTCTGTCTCTCTCTCTCCTCTCTCTTTCTCTCACTCTCTCTCTCTCTCTCTCTCTCTCTCTTTCTCTGTCTCTCTCTGTCTCTCTCTTCTCTCTCCTGTCTCTTTCTCTCTCTTCTATTTCTCTCTCTCTCTCTTTCCCTTGCTTATATGCTTATATTTACATATACATATATACACATATGTGTAGCTATTATGATTTGTGTTGTGACATATGCTATTATATATTATAGTTGTGTGTGCATACTGAAATACATACACATGTCTTTATGCGTATATGCTTATATTCATATATATTTTAATTGCCATAAAATGTGTGTATGTATATGCATATCAATATGATCTATATCTATCTTTGGAGGCAGTTAGGTGGTGTAGTGGATAGAGCACCAGGCCAGCAGTCAGGAAGACCTAAATTCAAATATGGTCTCAGATACTTACTAGTTTTGTGACCCTGGACAAGTCATTTACTCTTTCTTTGCCTCAGTTTCCTCATCTGTAAAATTAGGGTAATAAGAGCACCTGCATCCCAGGGTAGTTGTGAGGATCCCATGAAATAACAATTATAAAGTGCTTAGCACAATGACCAGCACCTGGTAAGTTCTATATAAATGTTAGCTAGTGTTTCCTGGAGAAATCTCTCTCATTTTTTTTCTATAAGAGAGACTGATCAGAATCTCACATTAATCGAATTTTCTCATTCTAAATACCCCCAAAATTAAATATAGTTCTAGGGTGCATTAAGATCTTTTTTTTTAAATTTTGTAAATTTTATTACCTTAAGTGGAGGTTCTTTCATTGCTGCTCTTTTCATGTTTATATTTTGGCGAAAAATGCAGTTATTTAGTCAGATATCATTTTCATTCTTATGCTTTCAAAATATGCAGCTTATTTTTGCCTTTGAGAACAGTTCAAAGAGGGAGAAAAGAAGACTCTAGTCTCAAGTGGTTTTGCCATTATTACAGAAAAGATTGCATTGCTGGAAATGGGCGCCACTGTGGGAAACAACAGTCCTTCACAGGCTGATCATTTCCTGTGTTGAGATTAGGTCTCTCATGACTGTGGAATGGATTTAGTTTTATCAGAGGCTAGAAGCCATAATGTGTGAAATTCTGCCTTTGAAAATAGGAGAACATAGAGAAAACAGGGAGAGAGCACAATTTTGACTTAGTGTCCTGGGCAGAGCACTAAGAAAAAGGTCAAAGAGGAACGTAGCCTACAGGGAACTATTTAAAGAACACTGTGAGAGATATTTTCATTGGGTTGGTCCTAATTCTTCATCTGGCCTACTCTTTGTCGTTGCTGTATGTTTTAATGTTATAGGAGAAACTTCCACATTGATGTTAGAGGTTCAAAGTGGCTCTCCCTATTGATGTCCTTGTTTCTTTGTCTTCTAACTTGGTATATAATCCATGATGTTGGATTGCTTCACTATTTCTTTCTCTTTTCCATTTCTCTTTAAGCAGCAAGATTCTGCTTAGAAAATGCTACATGTGTGACCTTGGATTGTCTTAATCTGTAGCTTCAAACTCAAATCAGCAATTCATAGTTGTTGCAAATGATAGTAGAGCAAGGAGTATACTAATGATGTTCAGAGAAGGCATTAGGGATCCCTGGGAAGTGAGGTGGTACAATGAATAGAGTACTGGGCCTGGAGTCAGGAAGACCTGAGTTCAAATATGACCTCAGACACTTACTAGCTGTGTGACCCTAGACTAGTCACTTAACCCTGTTTTCCTCAGTCCCTCATCACAAAAATAATCTGGAAAAGGACATGGCAAACCACCCTGATATCTTTGCCAAGAAAACCTCCAAATGGTTCACAAAGAACCAGATACAACTGAAAACAAAAGAATAATCCCTAAACAGTGTCTGACTTGGTTTCAAAGATCCCCCAGTGTGGATCCCTTGACACCCTTCATGACTTGAGCATTTTTGTTCCATCTTTTCAGTGCCCTTGGAATACCAAGCATTTTCAATAATCAAACAATGACATTTCTTCCAGACTGTAGCTCAAAATTTATATGAATGGTTTGAGCTCAATTTGAATCTGTGGCTTGCTCGTCCTTGAAAGGACAGTCAAATCATTATTCTTTTTGGTTTTGTGGTTCTTGGCAGAATAACTAAATGGTCTGAAACTTATACTACCTCCCAGAATGGTTACGAAGGAATCACATGCTCCCTGACAGGATCTGGCCAATTGTGTGACTGTGTATGTATGATTTAGTGGGATAGTATATTAAATGATATTTAGATCAAGTGAGACTTTCAACAGAAACTCAAGCCATTGAATAGCCATTAACTTTACACTGGACTGGATACTTAGGGAGTTGTAAAATTTGATTTGCAAAATGAGGTGGCCTTCCATGAAAGTCAAATAGCTTATCTTTCCTTCCAGGTGTGTATCTTTTGAAACTTGAAGGGTTCACATAACTTTGACTGGAATCCAGATGATTGTCATTCAGTGGTTTTTCACTGAACTGTGCTCCGAGATTTGTGGTTCACTCTAACATCCTCCCCCATGCAAAAATTAAAGCCCAGGCATATGAAACCAGATGAACCAACATGTAAGAAAGCTTGCATAAATGCTTTGTGTCTCAAAACCACCAAGCCTCCCTTAACACTAATTATTATGTATCTTGATTCCCTGATATGTCAGAAGACTTGGTAATTTCCTTATTGAATCTGGCACCTGGTACATATTTATGGAATCTATTTCTTATTCCATAGTGACCCTCTCATTACAGAACAACATCCTCTAATACAATATGTTGAAGTTTATAATTCACAATTTTAATAAAAGGCAATGCTGGGAGATTATGGACAGAGAATTGAATTGAGAGTCAGCAAGCTGGGATCTATTACTAGCTGTGTAACCTCAGGCAAATTATTTAATCAAACAGTGTTTCAATTTCTTCATACATAAAAATAAAGACATGGGTACCTACCCCTTCCTATATTTCAGAAGTGATATTAGGCTAAATATAACCACTGACAAGCAATTAAAAAAAGAAAAAAACAATCCTAAAAAGGAAAACCATGTTTTCCATGAAACAGAAATTAAATACATCTTAGGTAATAGAAAATTATCAATAAGAAATTTAATAAAAATGAATATCACAAGTTTGAAATATGTTAAATTAAAATATTTGAGTTTTTATATCTTTAGAAAAAAGCATTGTATGAATTAAAGTTGCTTCTCTATTATATTCAAAAGCTGCAATATTACTATTTTCCAAATTGTAACTACAATTGTCTGTGTCTCTGTTCTATACAGAAAACTAGAGAGTTGTTATTTATTATAATTGTTAGTCGATAACATTTTGATGAATCTGTGATTATATCAATAAGGGTCCCCATCCAACTGTTTCTAACCTATCCAGGCTTGTCTATACTGTGTGATTTTGAGCCCATCCTCTCATCATATTCCCATGGGGGTACCTGTTAAGGTGGATACGTTGGGATATATTGCTATGTATCAGTTATCTATCACTCTCCTTCAGCACAAAAATTTTTCATTTTGGTCTTTCTGTTGCCAGCCCTTAGAACAGCAGCTGGCATACAGCAGGTACTTAATGAATGCTTGTTAATTGTTGGTTCATTATCTCCTAACATATTTCCTTCTTTTGTGGTTTCACATCTTTGTAATGACATCCTTCTCATGAACAGTTCTTGTTTGTCAGTATGTCACAGCCTATTCTCATCAACTGTTTCTCACTGTTGCCCTTTAACTGACTTCCTTTAACTGACTTTCCGATTTAATTTTTTTTTACAAACTCTGAGATTCTGATTTTACACACTCTGAGCACAATCAGAAAAAAATATTGTTGTTAAGGTGATAGAATATAACTTAATTCCACTTTCTAGTGGCCTTTTAAAAATCAACATTGTTTAATCTTACCTATTTATTTTCAATATGTGTTCTTCAGGCTTCTTATTTTTTAAATATTGAATTCGTCCATTTACAGTCTCTGACAATGCAAATGTCCTTCCCATGCCTTAGTACTTAATTAGTTATTGTGGTTAAAAAAACACACAATAAAAAGTCATTCTTGTTTGGTTTTTGTTCGGTCATGTCCAATTCTTAGTGACTCGATTTGGGGTTTTCTTTTTTTAAAATTTATTATTTACTTTTACTTTACAACATTTATATTACAACTTTACAACCATACGTTGATTTCCAAATTTCCTCCCCTCCCACCTTCATGAAGTCATGCAATCCGAAATAGGTTCTACAAACACCTTCACATTAAACATTAGTTTATATATATAATATATAAATATATAAATAAATGTATATAATTGAAGAATTATAACCAGTGAAAGGAACAACGAGAAAGAAGGAACAGAACAAAACAAAAAAAAAATGAGAGAGAGCAAGTAGTTTGCTTCAATCTGCATTCAGACTCTGTAGTTCGTTCTCTGGTTGTGGATATCCCTTTCCATCAAGTCTTTCGGAATTGTCTTATAACCTCTCATTGTTGAGAGGAGCCCTGTCTATCAATGTTAGTCATCATATGTCCAGTTCTTAGTGACCTCATTTAGGGTTTGCTTGGCAGAGATACTGGAGTGTTTTGCCATTTCTTTCTCAAGCTCATTTTCCAGATGAGGAAAACTGAGGCGGAGTTAAGTGACTTGCCCAGAGTCACACAGCTAGAAAGTATCTAAGACTAGATATGAGCCTTCCTGACTCCAGATCTGGTTCTCTGTCCACTGTGCCTTCTAGCTGTCTCTGGTGTTTCTGCCTCCTTTTTGTTAAAATAGTCTTGATTTTTTTTTTGTTTCTATGTATAGCATATTTCCCATTTGTTGCAATCTTTCCACACACACACATACACATAAACCAAATAAAAGAGGCACCCTTTATAACATAATACAAGAAAAGGAAGAAAGGGGAAAAAATGTTCTGTAGTGCTAAACAGAGTCTAAAAAATATATATTTTTGATTTATGTAGCAAAAAATATGTAGCATCCTATCTCCATGCTTCTCTATTTCGGAAAAGGAGTAGAAGGCACTATCTTCTCATGTCTCTTCTCTGGGGTGAAGCAAGTCCATCTAATTTAGATTGTTTTGTTATTGTTCTTTCCCTTTCAAATGTTATCGACATTTTGTGCATTGTTTTCCGGGCTCCAATTACTCTGCTTTGTACCCCTTCACATACTTCTTTCTTCTCATGCTTTTCTGCAACCATCTTGTTCATCATTCCTTACAGTCCAGTAATATTCCATTATATTCCTGTACCTCAGCTTGTTAAGCTATTCCCCACTTACTGGGTATCTTTACTGTTTCTTGTTTATGTTTCTTCGAGCTTTTTCACTTAATCTGCTGCTGTGCTTAAGCATGATTGTTTCTCCTCCCTTCTTGGTGAGGACCTGACAGAGTTTGCATAGCCTTGAGACTCTATGGCCATTTCCATGCCATGATGTGGCTTTAGAGGAGAGGACCTTAGGAAAATTTACTGAGAAAAGTTTTATATTTAAAGCACACATTTTCCAAATAACTAAAATAGCAACTGTTGAACCACCTTTTTTTGGGACTAGGTTAGTGATTTCCTTGGTGTAAGGAAATTTTGGTAAGGAAGCTTCTTTATTGAGATGAATTGGCATCTGCTCTGCAAGCTATTATCTTAGTCCCTGAGCAGCATGGAGAGCTCAAGAGCCCAAGTGCAAAGATTTTGATTATGAGAAGTGTGATGGGCTGTATAGGTGCATTATCATGGCCAGTCAGGTAAATTTGTAGAGGCCAATCACCAGAAAATTTGTCACCAGGTGATGGTTTTTTTTTTTTTTTTTACCACAGAAACTCACAAAAACACAAGTACCAATGTTGAGAGAAGTCATGATCTGTGTTGGTAGAAGTACATACATATTTAAAATCACAAATCATTAAAGCAATTAATTTTCTTTAAGTTTTATTGATACTTTTTACACCCCAGGAATTTCTTGATATAATGAATCCCTTCTGAAAATTTGAAAATAAAATTAAATAAACAGCAACAGAAAAACAGTTAATCAAAGTCAGCCAAAACAAAGTTATATTGGTTGTATACTGTATATATGTGTATACGTATGTGTATGTATGTGTATACATGTACATATATATACACACCCATACCCATACCCACACACTTTTGATTTCTCCAGAGCATCTGAATCACAAAGGACTATATTATAGTACTACATATGTGACATTCTATTCCTATAATATACCATCTTGCTACAATATGAAGCAAACATTTTTCATCATCTATTCTCTGTGATCAAGAAAAGTTGTTAAAATTAATCTAAGTTTGGGGACCTTTTAGAATTGTTCTCATTTGCATATTTTCCCATAATTCAGCTTCGTTTGCTCTGTATCAGTGTATGCAAGTCTTCCATGTGTCTTGAATTCCTTATGTTTATTATTCCTTATTGAGAAGTGGTATCTTAAAACAATTATGGTATATGATACAAGGTTACTTTTAATGCAATTATATATACTATTAAACTACAATATATCACACAGTCTAGTATATGAAAAAATATTTATTTTTTCTTTGCTGTCTTTATACAAGCTATTGTTTCCTGAGTAGATTTTAAACCCATCAAGTAATAGACTGTGTATTCCACTATTTTCTACCTACTATAATTCTATGCATGCTAATAATACTCCACTTATTCAGAGGTTAGGCTTCTGACCAAAAAAAAAAATTGTCTGGAATATTGAAAGGCAAAAATTTCTTGGCATCTTGAAAGTTTTTTCCCTAAAGAGGCCCAGTGCAGTTCTGCTCTCTTGGATACTTTACCTAAAAGAGTCTGTTCCCTGATAAATCTCAAACTTAGAAAGTTAGAATGTTTTACTCTTGCTTTATAGGAAACCAACATCTTCTTAGACTCAGTGTCTAACCTAAGTGACCTTCTCAACTCCTGACTATCTCTTACTACCAAATATCCAATCTATTGTCAACTACTACCAATTCTACCTACATAACATGTCCAGTTCACTCCTCTGTTTACTCTTTGTTCACTTTGTTTGATGAATGCTACTACCTAGGTATAGATGGCACAGCCAAGTAGCACAGTGGATACAGTACTAGGCTTGGAGTCAGGAAGACTCATCTTTTTTGAGTTCAAATGTAACCTAAGACACTTACTATCTATGTGACACTGTACAAGTCACTTAACCTTGTTTGCCTCAGTTTCCTCATCTGTAAAATGAGCTTGAGAAGGAAATGACAAACCATTCTGTATCTTTGCCCAGAAAACCTGAGATGGGCTCACAGAGTTGGACACAACTGAAAAATGACTGAACAAAAGCCATTCTGGTATAGACCCTCATTACCTCAAGAATAGACTGTTACAATAAAAACTGGTTGGTCTCCTTGCCTCAAGTTTTTCCCCACTTCAGTTTGTCCTCTCCTCATGTCTCAGATTGGTCTTCCTAAAGCTCATATCTGACCAATCCACCCCCTAGTCAATTAACTCCAGTGGCTTCCTAAGTCCTCAAGTTTCAAATATAAAATAGTCCGTTTAACCTTCAAAGCCTGGTGCTCCTCTCTACCTTTTATTTCATACTCTGAGATTCAATAATATTGCCGTCTCTGTTGTAGCTCCTACAAGATACTTCATCTCCCAACTCTAGGCATTTTTACAGGCTATTCCCATGCTTGAAATTATCTCTCTCCTCACCTTTGTGTCCTGGCTTCCCTGGCTTCCCTCAAGTCCCAGCTAACGTCTTACCTTCTACAAGAAACCTTTTTCCATTCCCCCTTTGTCTTCCTTTTGTTGATTTTTTCCAAGTTTTCCTGTAAACATTTTGTTTGTACAGTGTTGTTTCTATGTTATCTTCCCAAATGTCCTATGAGTTCCTTGAGAGGAGGAACTATCTTTTGCCTTTCGTTATATCCCCAGTGGCCATCTCTATTCATCTTGACTTATGTCTTAACACTGGACTCAGATGACTCTAGAGGAGAAATTGAGGCTGGTAACTTTGCACAGCTCTATCTCACTTAAATCCAATCTACTCACAAGTCAAGATATTGCCCTAATGATGTCATTGGTCCCCTTAGAGAATGAAGAACTAACAACAATCTCCTGCATTTAGTACAGTGCCTGGCACACAGCTGATTGCTTGTTGATTGACTGATTGGTTGACTGATTTTGAAATAATTTAAAAAGTTGAGAGAAATCAATGCTACAAAACATGTGTACTTTGCCATAATTCTTCACTTTGAACATTAGCAAATTAGAATTCTGTGTAAATAAGTGTACTGATTTAATAAGTTTAGTTATAAGTGTTACTAGCTGATAATGTATTAGAAATAGAGATAGAGTTAGGAAAAATATATCTGTTAGAGGACTTATAGTAGTGAAGAATGACCATCAAAATGCAGGATTCAGAAGAATTCTAAAGGCATTACACCCTGTATTCATTTAGTGCAGGTGGGAAAAAACCCAAGTACAAAAAAAATCCATTTCTCAGTGACTAGCGAACATCACTGTATGATAGTAAAAAAGTTCACGTTGATCATTTTCTATAATGGGTGACCCTTAGTTGTTAAAAAAGGTTAAGTTGTGTTTTCTATGCTCTGCTTTTGAGTCAAAGAAATATATAATCTGTTTAAGACCTATTTTCATTGATAACAGTTAAAATAAAAATAAATTTGGCATTCTGAGGGATACGCACCAGTTGTCTGGAAAATTAACTTACATATTATACCTCATTTCCTTACAAGAGGGACATCTAGTACCCAGTTTTATGTGGGAAATACGTACTTTTGATTTCCCCAGAGCCTTTTTATCACTAAGGTAGAGGGACAGGAGGCAGATGCCACTGAACCATGAGAGAGGGTCATGCTAGCAACACATGGTTATAACACCCCTCCTTCAGCCTTAGTTTTCCTGCTTTAAATTCCTGAGAATCCAGTTCTAGGCCATGCCTCACTCCTTGTTGAAAACACCCTCAGGTCACAAATGACTGCTTGTGGACCCCTGGCCTGCAGGGCACTATGGTGGATGGTCTCCCCACTCCTTCACTTCAGGAGACACTGGCAATACTGAATAAAATGCCTGTTGGTTTTTACTTATCCCTAGAAATCTAATTCTAGGACAATGCTTTATTCCCTATAAGACAGCAAAAGTTCAGTAAAGAGTAGGCTATATATAATAAAATAATATTTTTCCTTGCTCCCTATCCATGTAACAAGTGACCCTGAAGCCTGTATAAAATTATGGAACATTCATGCTTTTAAAAATGCTTCTTGGCTGCCATTTTGTTGCAGGATGTGAGATGGAATCATAATTCAACTTTGGGCATAGTTTGCTGATAAATGCAATGCCATCAGAATGAATCAATTCATTAGAAAATTATCACAGAAACAAAGTTGGAAGGCTCAAAGTGATGAAACAGCTTTAGTATTATTTGATCAACTAAGAAAATAAATTATTACCTCTCTTGGTATGCAAAATCCAGTAGTCTTTATCTCAAATATCCTTCTATTTTAATAATCTTGAATTTGGAGTAAGATGACCTCATTTCTAATCCTGCCCCTTTATGTGACTTTTAACATGTTATCCTTCTAGGCCACTGTATATTTACATGTACAATAAGAGGACTGCACTTGATGGCCTCTGAGGTACCTTCTAGCTGTATATCCACAGTCTTATGGTCTATGATTCTACTCATGTAGTCTTGCATCATTTTTAAAATGTAATATTTTGTTTTCCCAAGTTACATGTAAAAACAATCTTAAAAAATTTTTTTTCTCATTTTGAGCTTCAAATTATCTCCTTCCCTTCCTCTTCTCCCTCCTTCATGGAGAAGGCAAGCAGTTTGACATGGGTTATACAAGTGCAGTCATTGTATAATTTTCTAGAAGTCAGTTTCTTGTCTGTAAAATGGAACAATTGATTTAAATGACCTCTAAGATCTCTTTCAGCTCTGAATCTATGATCTCACGATCCTCAGAAACTAGAATATTTTCAAAAACTTAAAGTTAACTTTCCACTTGAGTATAGAAAAAATAATTTCAAAATAATATAACTTCGACTCCTTAATATACATTATAAAAAAGGAGAACAAGTACTCAAATTCAGTACCTCTGCACTTCCAATATCCGTAATTTAATTGGCATAGCTCCTTTACACAAAGTAGATAACAATTACCCCATGGCTTCAGCTTAGATCGCAAGCTCTTAACCTGAGATTCATGGGTAGATTTCAAGAGCATCCATGAATTTAGATGGGAAAAAAATTAAATCTTTCTCTTCATCATCTTCTAACTGAAATCTAGCATTTTTTCAATGTATGTTTTTAATTTAAGCAATAAACTATTCTGAAAAGGAGTCTCTAGGCTTCAACTGACTTCTAAAGAGATCTATGACCAAAAAAAAGTTTAAGAAGCCACGGGTTATATGATATTTGAGTAATTTTTTTTTTTTTGCCTGAAAAACTCTTTGTCCTGAAACCAATGTGGGGGGTGTTGCTCTGATTTTACTTGGGCTGACTGTAGGTATTGGATGCACTGTGCATTACCAGGCCGGTACTTAGAACCATAAATTCAAAACTGAAGGGATCTTAGATGCCAATTGATATCCCTCTGCCTGCTTCTCCCCTCTCCCCCACTCCCAACTACTTCTACCAAACTCCTGGCCCATTTTATAAATTAGGAAAATATGATCAAAAGAGGAATAGAGACTTGGCTAAATTTATATAGATAGCCAGTCACAGAGACAGTTCATGAACCTTAGTGTCTAGGGCTCTTTCTACTGTCTCATTCTGCCTATTGGAAGTGTGTCAACCATGGCACAACTTGCCGAAATTCATTCTTGGTTGGCAGGGTCAGTTTTATACTCTGAACAGAAACCTGAGGAAGATTTCTGTGGAGGAATTCCACCACCAAAGTATTTGGGTAATAAATAAAAATCTGTCAACTCTGATTAGCTGTACACCTTCAGGGACTTCACCATGTCATTTGGGGTAAAAATAATTTTGTGATGATCTGGAAAGTAAAAACAGAGGAAGTGAGAATGGATTTCAAGCCTGGGTGTTTGAGGGTGAAGAGCTATTACTGGGTATTAGCTGTTTGATGTCTGTCTTTTCACAGTAGCACAAGAGCTAATTCCTGTGGCCTTTGACCTCTGAGTGTCCTGTAACAGAGGATTTGAATGAATCTGCCGCTTATCTGTCACCCACCACATTTGATATTTCCAGGCTCTGCTTTCAATTATCAGTCATTAGGGACAGCACTGAGTCATCTCAAGAGAAAACTCACAGAACCTTTGACCTGTTTTTGTCAGATAACCACAAATATTCACTGCAGATAAACTATCATTTCATTGTACTCCAGATGTAACCAAGGGGACTTTGTAGTGTATCAGCTTACTGTAACCTCTCTCACCTTGAGGTGGCTGGAAATGGACTGGTTTACTTTACTGGTCCTGGAGAAGAATTCACAGGGTCAAACAGTGAAATTTGGACAGATTAGAATAGTTGACCTCCAGTTGTCATGTGATCTATAAAACCCACAGGTTTTTCCACTTAAGAAAAAAAAAGCAGTGAATTATTTACTACAAGGTAATTATCAAAAATTCACATACTCTAAGTAATGCCAATATACTAGCAGAGTATTTTTCTAAAATTCTTACAAACATAGCTTTGACCATAATCAATTGTATTTTTTTAAAGTTTACATTAATATTATTTTATTTGAGGCAGGATTTGAACCTGGATCTTCCAACTCTAGGTTCAGCACATCATGCTTCCTTTAGTAAATGGCAAATCTGCATTAAAATAGCCACAACCTTCTTAGACAGCATTTAATCTTCATCTGTTCATGCAGTAAAAGAAAACTAGTTAAAAGTATACCTAAAATGTATGATCCTTCTAGGATCTTATCCCATAGAACTATCTTCATATTTTGTTGACAGTAACTAGGAAAAAATACAGCATTACAGATAAATCTTTTGTTATTGCTTTTTAGCATAGAACTAATTTTTTGATAAAACTATTGGCAGTAACACATTTCGTAAGTTGTTCTACATATATTCTATTCCCCCATTCCCTGCAGGAAAAAAAAAAATCTTATAAATGAATATAAGCCTATTCAAAAGTGTCCACAGATGTATATACTTCAGGATCATTGCATAACACAGAGGTTATGTGTGTAGCAAGACCTCAGTCTTGCTAAGGTCCAATGTTCCAATGTTCTATTGAGGTCCAACTGGTTCCAATGTTCAATTGAGATATAGAACTGACCCAGTGAAATTTTTCTAGTCTTGTCAGTTTCATTCATAGTTCTATAAGCCCAACGGGTAAAATTTTTATGGTTATTTAGTAACCTTAGAGTAATTTGAACATTATTCCATAAAATAAGTGTAGCACAGTTATACATATGTCTGTGTTCCAGACAGAGAAGTTGACTTTCAAAGAAACAGAATGACTTATCAAAGTTCAGAGAACTCACTTTACTCTTTGAGTAAGTACTCACTAATTATTGTCAGAGTAGTGGAGAGGAAAGTGAAAATTTGCCCAGAAATAGAGATGCTTAGGTTCTGCTCCCTTCTCCCTCCTCAGTTTACTTTGTAACTTATATATGGAAATATAACATAACTTTGCTACATCCCTTCAGGAAAAGGAGGATTATGATGCTTGGTGTAACTCATATGTTATTGCAGGAATTAAATGACAAAGAATTCCAAATAGTATCATGTTTTATTTTCTTGTATGTTGTTTATTGCTGTTAATTTAAACATCATTCTGAAATGATTTTTTATGTACAATATTAAAATCACCTGATAATAATCAACAAGTAAGTTCTCAGGCTACAATTATTTCAATTTCTAAAACTAATATTATACTAATAATGTTTTTATGTCCTAAATTGTCTTTTTAAGAAATAGCAATTTAGGGGGGCGGCTAGGTGGCAGAGTGAATAAAACGCTGGCCCTGGAGTCAGGAGGACCTGAGTTCAAATCTGGCCTCAGTCACTTGACACACTTACTAGCCGTGTGACCTTGGGCAAGTCTCTTAACCTCAACTGCCCTCCAAAAAACAAACCAAAAAAAAGAAATAGCAATTTAATTATGTAGTTGTAGATTATTAAGTGAATTCTTTTCTAAAACTCCTTTAATTTGAGAAGATTTGACTCAATGAGTTAAAAAAATATATATTTACATGTAGGGGTATTATCCAGATAAATCAAGACTGTAGATGTTTTGAAGAAAGTCCAAATCATTCTTAAAGACTTTCAAAGAGATAGCAGTGTGTGTGCCGCAGAATTACACATTCTGCTATAATAATATATGGCTATATATTTCTAACCTCTGAAATTTTCCATGTTCTGTTGCTAGAGAATTATTAACTTATACAAAATGCTTCTTTCTTAGTTACCTGTCTATATGAAAGAGGTATAAACTATTAATAAAATTTCATATGGCTAGATGTATATTCCTTAGCAGAATGGCTAATAGGGGACGTTGTCAAATAATATATATTTATAACCATTTAACACCTTTTCCCACATTTCTTATAAAATACAGCATAGATAAGTAATAGTTCCGTGAATAATCTCTTAATAATTTTTACACTCAGCAGCAAATTATGATCTGTATTCCTTCAACAGCTGGTTGAGCTCCTGGGAGAATACTATCTATTCCATGGTGCCGTCTATTATAGCTCCTGAAGTTGTTTTGGTCTTCCAAGTTATAATTCTTGTGTAAGAGAATGACAAATTGCATAGGGATGAAGTTCCTTACAAATTGAAGTTAAATAGCCATGCAGATAAAACCTACAATCTCCTGTGTTAATTAATTCCTCTCCTCTGATATCACCAACAGAAAAATTTGGTGCATATAATTTTTACACAATGCCAGATATGATGAAAACAGCCAGACAAAACTTCATTCTTTTTAAACAAATTATCAGTCATTAATTCCTGCTAAATTGTATCTCAACAATAAAAGACTTCAATATGCATCTTTAAAAACAAGTTTAATCTTTGTATAACTTTTCCAGTTTTAGACAGTGTTGGTGCCTATATACAGATTGAATCCTGTTTCTTTTCACTGTCAACCCATTTATCGCTGTGAAACGTTCGTGCACTTTATCTCTCCTTTCTACATTGATATTACTCTTGTAAAATAAGAAATAGAATAGCAAAATAACAAGTCTTTTTTAGACTTCAATCAGTATGCAGTTGGGCAATACATTTTAAACAGGTGAAACGTCAGCAAAATGGAGTACTGAGATATAGGTTAGAAATTTCTTGTCAGAATTAATAAGTTATTTTTAAGGATGAAGATACTTTAAAATACACCTCCCTCCACCCTACAACCTTCATCTTTCCCTCTCCTACCCCCATACAACAAGCTATGTATAGCCTTTTAGCACTGGAGTATTTTTTCTTTAAAGCCCACTATAAACACAGATAATAAGAACATTCTCCATTCATTCCTGACCTTGGTTAAGTGTTGAATGTCACAACTTCCATAACCAACGATTAAAATAGCTTCTTAAGTGGAAAACTTCAGAATATATAGAGAATACTGCATGGGCAGTGAAGTGGCACAGTGAATAGAGCACTGACCCTGGGGTCAGGAGGACCTAAGTTCAAATCTGGCCTCAGAAACTTAACACTTAACTAGCTGTGTGACCTTGGGCAAGTCACTTAACTCCTATTACCTTGCCTCCTCCGCTCCAAAAAAAAAAAAAAGAATATTGGATAATGGAGGGTAGGGAGGAAAATGATGATAGTTTTTCTCAAGTATTTGAATGGGTATCATGTGAAAAAGGAATTATACTCATTCTGCTTGGCTCAAGAGGTCAGGACAGAAGCAATGGATAATAATCACTAACTGAAAGATCATTTAACCTTTCTAGATCTCAGTTTCCTATTATGCAAAATGAGGAAGTTGAACTGAGATCACTAAATTCTCTTTCAGTTCTAGCTCTATTATCATAGACACCTGTCTATAAGGGGGCTCTTTGGGATAATGGTGATGTCTGTGGCTCAAAGACAGAGTAAGAATGACTTGGTCTCAAGGGTTACCTTGATTCCACTTGCATGGTGTTTTAAGTATCTGAACCTACTAGCTAAATTTGGCAGTAGCTTTCCATAGGATTATGAGCCTGGGCTTGAGGTTAATGAAGTAGGTTGGGGAGAGGTACATTTTCTTTCCCTAAGTAAGCTTTGTAGAATGAGTTACATATTTATAGGTTTAAATGAACCAAAATTTTGGCTTAAAGTTAGGAAAATTGACCATTTCTGTTTTCCCCCAAAGAGCATAAAATTTATGGGGAAAATATGGTGTATTTATTTGAGAATATCACATTTTTCAGTAAGAAATATATCTTTTCTTACCATGATTAATGAAATGATTTGAGAAATTTAAAGATAATTAGTAAATAGAAGTATATGTTGAACCATGTATAAGAAAAAGACAACACATTGAATAGATTTAGAGCTAAGAAACAGTAAGAGGAAGACATAGATGCAAGTTTTGCTTCATACATATACTAGCCCTGTGTATTGCCAAGGCAATATTCACAGCACCAATGGCAACTATGAATATTCTGGCATAGTTCTGAATTGCTAAATATAACAGACCCTCTATATAGAAAATAGATGCAAAACATTTATCCAGATACTTGAAAGCTAAATTCCAATACCAGAAAACCTATTCCACCATAACAACAAAGAAGTTAAGTATATACCTTATCACCTCAGGGAACAATACCATCCCAAAGCCTCCCCCCCGCTCAGACCTTCCCACAAACAAACACTCAGATTCCTAGCTATCTCCTTATCTGCATTCTCTCTCCCCTTCACCCTAACTGCTCTAATTTCCTGCTCCACCCCTTCCTGTTCCACCCATTCAACAAATTCCTCCTACCACATGCTCCATGTGATTGCATTTGACCTATCAAGGGTCAGGGAAGATCTTCAAATTCATATTACCATTACACCATGTTGCTTTAGAAAGTCAATTAACCACTGAATCTTTAGGTAGGTCTATAACTAAAAGTTACCACAGAATTTCCAGTCTGCATTCATGGAGGAAGTTCCCATACAGGACTTTACCTAAGAAATGAAATAAAGATCTGGAATAAAAATGATATTAACAACACCAAAAAAATAATTAATAAAGTAAACCATGTCCTATGCTATGCTTTCTTTTTACATAACTTTCCATAGTCCCAAATGATTCATTTTTGAGTTTCAGTGGGTAGTTTATGGTTAGTCTTTTTTTTTTTAAAGGAAGTAAGTTATTTAATGTTTACAAAGAGTTCAGAACAGTAGGGTCTACATAAAACAATGTTTCCTTTCACCCTAAATGTGCATTTTAGGAATGAAGTCCAGAATCTTAACTCAATCTTCTATAGGAATGTCAGCTACTTTTTGCCCCAGGGGATCTATATGTACTTCAAGAGGTGGCAGAAGAATTTTCTCTATTGCTACCAGCTGAACTAACATTCCAGTGTATTATCTGCATGGTAAACTTCTAGGGATAGCACCACAGTTACATTGAGCTAATTATTATAAAATATTTTTTTACAAAGGGGTATTTTCTGAGAAGATATAACAAGAACGTTCTTTAAAAATCATTTCCCCCCCAACCTCCAAACATCAAGGAGTTCACTCACTCTATACTACCTATGTTTCTGGGAAGAGTGGGCTCAAACTTAAAACAGGTTTTATAAAGAAATCATGCATTCCACCAAATTCACTTTGGAATTTGCCATGTGCAATGAATGGGTAATTGTAATCTTCTTTTTTTATCTATACTACGTCAAAAGAAGATCACTTGGGATTTGAGTACTCACTGTCTGGTTTCTGAAAGTCCATACTCAAATTCCCAGACATTGGGGTGCCCAAATGTCCTGACCTTTTAGAAATTCACACAGTCATAGTCATCTCCAGTGCTTCATCAAAAAGCAGGAGAAAAATAGTATAGAGATAGGATTAACAAGAGTATCATTTCCAGGTTGTGTTACAGACCTATGTTGGGAGAAAAAGGCCTAAGACCCTTCTCCCAATGAGAAGCCTCATTTCTTCCATCTGTATTCAAACATAGCTAGTCAGAAATAGGCAATATCCAAAAAGCACTGGATACTGTCTTTTTAAATTTTTTTTTTGGAAGGGGGGAAGTCAAGGCAATTGGGGTAGAGTGACTGCCCAAGGTCACACAGCTAATTAAGTGTCAAGTGTTTGAGGCCCGATTTGAACACAGGTCCTCTTGACTTCAGGGCCAGACCTCTATTCATTGTGTCACCTAGCTGCCACTGGATAGTGTCTTTTGGATGGGCCCCAATTCTAGCCTAGCAGCCAATCAATAATCTGTCTTTTTATCAAATGGTTAGCTGATCAGAACCAATTATAAAAGGCCTACCCTTGTCCCAAATCAGGAAGAACAGCTTTTCCATCACACATTATCATGTCTTCTTACTTGTAGGTTCCCTGTCCTCTTCCAAAGGGAGACTATAATAGCTGAGAATACTAATTCTCAATTGGAGGAAAAATGAGAGTGGACTTATGTTGTCATGCATTTTGACAAGCATGCTGCATATATTGTTAGTATCTTTATTCTTGATATCGGGAATGATCTACTTACCTCCAACTCTTAAAATTCCTAGTTTCTTTCAAAACTCAGATCAAATAATCTCTTAGATGAAAAGTTTCCAGATACTCCCACCTCTCATCCCCCACCCCAAAGTATGTGTCCCAATTACCTATTAGTTATTTTTTAAATATATTGTATTTATACTCATATACCTATGTGGTGTGTCTTCACTGATAAAGTGAAAGCATCTCAAAGTCTGGGACTGTTTTATTTCTTTGTATCCTTAACCCTTACCACAGCGGCTGGCATACAGGAGTAACTTAACACATGCTGGTTGATTGATTAGTGGTGGGGGGAGTTTTTTAATCTACCAAATTGGTTGCATGTTGCAATGGTTTTTATAATGGATGGCTTGTCCAAAATGAATCTTACAATAATAAAGGATGGTCACATGAAGCCGTGACATTCCTTGATTATAAATGGCATCTGACAGCCCATTCAAATCTTTTCTGGTATGAAGGAACAATTATGTGGATGTGGTTTAGAAACATGTGATGATAGAATGAGAAGAATGATAGATTTTGAATGAGAGAACCTGGATTCAAATCTCATCTCTGTTCCAAGGTGATCTTAGATGATGAGAACCCTCCTAGACTTCAGTTTCCCCATTTGTTAAATAAGTGTTAGACTAAATGATATTTATTGTCCTTTTCAACTTAAAATGCTTGATTCTGTGATCCTGTGAATGTGTTGGTGGTGGAGATAAGAACACTCAATTTAGAGGCTAGAGTAACTGGGTTCAAATTTGAAGCTTGCTAGCTGTATGATCTTAGACAAACCACCTGACCTCTCTGTTTCTTGATGCGGAAGTAATAATAATAGCACCTAACTCACAGAGTCATTATAGGGATGAAAAATGATCATTTGTGTAGAGTACTTCATACATGTTAAAGTGCTAAATAAATATTATTTATTGTTGGTAAGCAAGGAAGTTTACAGGAAATATACATCCCCACTCTGTGCCATTGAATGTGAAAAATTTTCCTTGTGTAGAATATAGACAACAATTGATAAGAGTTAATGAATAATTCAGATATTGAGTAAACAGAGAAAATAGAATGTCTTGACAAGTATAAAGGTGAACACTTCTGTTATAAGAAGTAATACACAAAAATGTCCAAAAAATGGATAGATTCTGATAGAAGCTGAGAAAGGAATGGGAGAGAGAAAGAAAGATATAGAGACAGATGGGCAGTAACAGAAGCAGAAAGACACAGACACAGAAAAGTAGACAGAAAGAGAGACACACAGAGATAGAGACTGAGATTGAAATGGAGGCAAAAACAGAGATAGGAGGGAGGGAGGATTGGTGGAGGGGGACAAGATAATCAATCTCAGTAGAATATGCTGATATAAGTTAGGGATCCTAATTATATAAACTTAGGTGATCTTAGGTGATACAACAGGATGATTGAGGAGTACAACCACAGTCAGATGATGGACAAGTCCCTGAAGACAGAGATTTCCCAAGGAATGAGTACAAAGGGGAAAAGAAAGACCTTGATACAATTTGTTTTAGTAAGAAGAACACCAGGTTGGGAGCCTAGAGACCCCAGTTTTAGTCTTTTAAACTGCCTAGGCCTCCATTGTCTCATTTGAAAGGTGAGACACAGTGCTGTAGTAGACAGAGATCTTCACACCAATAAGATAAGGATTCAAACTCTGCCTCTATATTGCCTATGTGACTATGTGCAAATCTCCTGATCTCTCAATGTCCCCATGAAAGTCTCTAAGAATATAAGTTACAGAGCAAATTACAGTAGGGGAAGTTTCCTCTCTGAGAGTTCCCTGAACAAATAAAAACCACATTGATATAAGGTCTGGTTGAAAAAAAGGAAAGGTGTTGGACTGGATGATCTTCAAGCTCCATTTCAGCCCTGATAATCTAGAAATACCAGAAGGATACCTCTAGCCCACAGGAGGGATGAAAAAAAGGTCAAGTTCATATCCAGGACAGGTAGAAGAAGACAGTGGAAAAAAATGAGGAGCTTTTGATCCTGCTCCTGGTTGCCTTGGAGTTTTCATAATTTACTCTCTACATGTGTTCCAAAATGACTAAAATTTTAAAATGTAGCCCCAAATGTACTAAATTCCAAAAAGAGAAAGTAGACGTAGAACCTTGTTATGTAGGTGGTATGAGCTACTGAATGCAGCTTTGTACTGGGTATTAGGAGACAGAGTTCTGTCACTAACTTGCTGTTACCACCTAGCTTCTCATTCATAAAATAGGGATATTAATTCTTGTCACCTCCTACTCTCATTGATGGAGGCAATGGAGATTACCTTATTGAATATTTTGGACTTCATTAGGAGAATGAGGCTATGTAAATACCAGTCTCATTCCACTACTCTTTCCAAAGTGCCGCATGGAATTTATTGGCACAATTAAGATCCAAGTCAGTGGGATTCAGGCATTTGACATCCTGGACAAATCTACAATGCAACTTTATTCTGTGTGGTATGTTTAATATAAATTTTATGAAACCCTTTGAAAATATCCCCCCTTAGGGTTTAGGTTAAATAGCTTGGATTAGAAAACTGAAAATTTATAATAAAGGATGAAATTCTAGCTTTCCACTTTATTACACTAACATTTCACAGGGGAATTTCGAACAGTAGATGACTTTACATAATATGGATTCAATACTCTTCTGAACTATGCAGGTGCACACTTTATAGCTAGTCCTAAGAAACTCCTTGCTTTGTGGTTATTCCAAGGAATACACTTTTTTCCTACATTTCAAATCGGAAATTAATTGTAAATATAGTCTAACATTGTGTAATATCTCAACTCACTTGGAAGTTTGAACTTCAGACTTTTCAGTTGTTATCTGAGGACTGTGATGATGGTGATTTCCCTTTTGGGAAGGTCTTGTGATGGAGTTTACAGGTCCAAACCGAGCTGAGTCTACCCATTGGACGAGATGCAGCCTTCTCAGAAAGAAAATAACTAGAAAACTATAATATGTATATTACACGACAATAATAAATATATGTGTATATGTATGTATATATGAATATATGCATATCCATGTGTGTATGTATACATACATTCATTATTAATGCACACATAAGGAAAATATATAAAACTTGCTCACCTTATTTCCATATTTATTTCTGTGAAACCAGCTACAGTTTGGATGAGGGCTCAAATAATGATAAAACAGAATAAATGTAAGAGTGAAAAGAGGAAGGTTTTTTTGGTGAAGGTGAGGGCCAGCTACCTCTCCCTCTCATCCCCAAACAAAAAAGTTAGAAGAAGATAGTGGAAAATCAAGAAGGAACTTTTGATCCTACTTCTGGTTCCCTAGGAGTTTTCGTAATTTGTTGTTTAGATTAGTATTCAAAAATGACTGAAATTTAAAAATGAGAGGGGGAAAACCCCTGTGTAGCTTCCCATTGTGGGAAATGCCTGGTGAAAACCCAGACATCAGCATTCTGAGCTTGACTCAGTCACTGGTTTGTTATGAAAGTTTTTGGCAAGTCATCTAATCTACCTACGTTTCAGTAACTTCATTTAAAAAATGAACCTCACAACATTTCTCTCCCTCTTAATGTTCTAAGATTATTTATTTTTCCATTAAAAATTACTGATAACTTGTTTTTACACAATAGTAATTTTCCCACTTTCCCATTTAATTCTCTCTTATAAAGAAGAACAGTAATTAAGCAAAACTTATGACAAAATGAACACATCTTATAACGTATGTAGTATTATACTTCTATGATCCCTAGTCTCCCTATCAAGAGAGAAAAGAAGTGTGTTTGTTCATCTCTTTTCCTCGTTCAAAATTGGTCATTGAAGTTATTCAGGGTTAAACTATCTTTTAGTGCTTTACATTATTACAGTGATTGTGCATATTTTTTCTCTTGGCGCTGCTTACTTAACTCTGTATCACTTCATAGAAGTCTTCCAATGCTTCTCTGAATTCCTTAGATCCATAATTTATTATGGTGAGGTAGGAATTCATACATTCATATTCACAATTCATTCATTTTCAAATGAGTAGCCACCCCCTTTGAAGATTTCTCTTTCATAGTTTCTACAAGAAAATCCTAAAGGGGGAACGGAAAAAAAGGTATGGCACCTGTAAATGGGTGGCAGTATATCCTCGTCAAAATTTTATGTGCAGTAGGAAGGAATAGGAAGCAGTAGCAGAAATGATACCTAGTGCATATATCACTGGAAACAGAGGAGGGCTGTTTATGTAGAAGAAATAAACTACCATATTTAGACAATCTAAATGCCATATTGTGACCATTTAGATATTCTGGAACACTGAGTAAGCTCTATACAGAGGCTTTACAGAAAGTGTGGATAAGAATCATAACAGAATAAAAACTTATGGAGGAGTTATAATCTGCATTGTGTGGAGATTCTTAATTCTGATAAGATAATAGATGCATTCAATTATTAAAACAATGAAGCATTAAATACAAAAATATGATACAAGGAAAATGCCTGGAAATATTAAATAATGATAACATTACAGAACACAACAAAGGGATTATTTCTTTGTTTGGAGTTAAATGTAGGAAAAGCCAGATGTGTGTGTGTGTGTGTGTGTGTGTGTGTGTGTGTGTGTGTGTGTGTGAAACAGAGAGAGAGAGAGAGAGAGAGAGAGAGAGAGAGAGAGAGAGAGACAGAGAAAATAAAAAGATGGGTGACAGAAAGTTAATGATAGATTGCTGTTGAGTTGTTTCAGTCACATCCTACTCTTTGTGACCCCATTTGGGGTTTTCTTGGCAAAGATACTGGAGTAGTTTGCCATTTCCTTCTCTAGTTCCTTTTACAGATGAGGGCACTAAAGCAAATGGAATTAAGTGAATTGACCAGGGTCACACAGTTAGTATCTGAGACCCGATTGTAACTCATGAAGATGTGTCTTCTTGTTTCCAAGTCCAGTGCTCTATCCACTGCACATTTCCATTATTCTTTATAGGTGACAAAACAATTTCTTCATAGCTACTTTACAAAATAAGGATCATATTATTGTTTCTTTTTAATAGAGAAGGAAATTGAGGCATAGAGATTGGTTATTCCATAAAGTCATTTGTAAGCAATACCCCAAACTTCCCCCTCCCAACTCTTGGGAATGACCCCAAGCTGCTTCTCAGAATTAGTAAAATAACTCACAGTTATTTCTGGGTTTTCTGTGTTATATTCTTTGTGTCTCTATGGTAAAATGAGCAATGGGGAAATACAGGAGAAAATGTTAATGATAGTACACATTTAAATATTGAACAATTCAGCAATCATTTATTAAGCATCCATTAGATGTGAAGTATCATATGAGGTCCTAGAAGGAAAAAAGAGAGGTGGGACATGAACTGTCTCATCCCTTCCCTCAATGAGTTTTCATTCTCTTAGTCTAGTGATTCTCAACCTTCCTAATGCCACAACCCTTTAATGCAGTTCCTCATGTTGTGGTAACCCCCAAGCATAAAATTATTTTCATTGCTACTTCATAACTGTAATTTTACTACTGTTATGAATCTATCTGATATGGAGGATGTATTTTCATTGTTACAAACTGAACATAACCCACAGGTTGAGAACCGTTGTCTAGTCAGTTAATATTCTACCTGAGGGCCATACATGTCCCTGGACATAGCTTCTATTTGTCCATTAACAGACTTTCTTTAGCCCTTTTGGGGTGACTGAGAGAAATCAAGATACAAAAGGCATGGTTCTTTATCTCTTCCCTTGGATATCACCCTTCTTTCTTGCCAAGAATAAACCTCAGAATCATAGAACCTAAGAGTCAGAAAGGATCTCAGAGGCTGTCTTGCCCAATTCAACTGAACAAGTGTTGTCTCTGTAACTACCCTGACAAGTTTCCATTCATTCAAGATCTCAACTGGGGTCAGAAAAATGCATATCCTATCATTATCTGCCTATCTAGGAAGGTTGAGAACTACTGCTCTAGAATATCCCTTTACCTCACCATTATCACCTTTGCCTGTTGAGTATCTTCTACCCTTCCCTAATATTAATTCTTTTTTCTATTCTGAGATTCTCAAATGTAAACATTCATGGTTTCTGGAACATTTGACATCAATTCTGTAAGTAATATTTTTGTATCAAAACATTCCTTTCTTATGTCATAAAACAACAACAAAAAATAATCCATGTAACCTTGTGATGGGCCAGCTAGGTGGCACAGTGGATGGATCATTGAGTTTTAAATCAAGAAGATTCATCTTCATGAGTTAAAATCTGGTCTCAGACACTAACTGTGTGACCCTGGCCAAGTCACTTAACTCCATTTGTTTCAGCACCATCATCTGTAAAAGGAACTGGATGATAAAATGGCAAACCATTCCAGTATCTTTGCTGAGAAAATCCCAAATGGGCTCACAAAGAGTTAGACATGACTGAAATAACCAAGTTACAAAAAAATCCCATGATGTCATCAATGTCATCTGTCTAACAATGCAATTCACAATACATCTATAAATCTTTGTTACTGTTGTCCATGGACTCTCATAAATTTTCTATAAGGGATTTGTCTAACAAGCTGGGACCCTTCATTGATTATTATGACATCATGAGGACACCCATAGATTCAAAGAAAAACCCTAATCTGGGCTATCAATTACACTGTCAGCACATGACTGACCCCTATTTTTGGAGACAAACAAATCAATTCAACAAACATTTATTAAGTGTCTGCTGTGTTCTGGGCACTGGGCTAAGTTAAGGGAATAATTAATAATAATAATAATAATAACAATAATAAACAACCCTTGACTGAAAAGCAGTTGTGGGGGAGAACAGGGGGGAGAACAGGAGGTAAATGCTCCATGGAGTGGAAAACAGGCAGAGCAGTTAGTGGAAAATGGAAAGTTGCTTGGAAAGTTCTGGGTCCTCTACTAAGGAAGACATCGGGAAGAATTTAGTGCTCGATTCCTCCAATCAGAGGAGAGAGGCAATTGAGGGAATTGAAAAGATGCTAAGTATCAAAAAAAGTATTAATCTCAATGGTGAGATTTTAGGTGATCAGTTTATTCTTGGGGAGGCGCTAACAACATACTTCATACTTCTCTGTAATTCTTTGCAATGTGTTACGTTAGGCAAATGTCTTTCCATTGAGCTTTGGGCAAGCGTCAATTTCAATGCTTTGGCGTCTCATGATTCACAACCTTACCAAAAACAAACGAATATGTAGATAAATAAATAACTCACATTTATGTAGTGTCTAAGGGTTACAAAGCACTAACTCACACAGTAATTCTGTTACGTAAGTAATATGTTCTCCCCAATTTCCAGATAAGGAAGGTGATTTTTGTTCAATTTGTCCATGATCATAAGACTACTAAATGGCAGATTCAGACAGTATTCAGATTCTAAGCCCGGTGCTTTTCCCCCAACACTGTATCCTGCTATGAAATGTATTCCTAAGGCATATATTTCATGATTTCCTCTGGTAAATCCAGTCAATAAGCATTTATTAGATACCTACTATGTACTAAGCATCAGGAATTCAAAGAAAGGCAAAAAGACAGTCCCTTCCGTCAAGGAACTTACAAGTCTGGTAGCAAACTTTCTGGTCATCAAGTCTGTTATTGGGAAGCATAATTTTTCAGTAATTGAGATGTCATTCTACTATTTTGCATTTACCTGTATCCAGTGTGGTGCATTACAGAGTAGATACTCAATAAATATTTATTAGTGTATCAGTATATTTTATTTCCAAAGCTCTTTTCCAAAAATAATCCTGTCCCTTATCATTATTTCCATTATGACAGAAGTTAGGGTTAGAACCCATTATAGAAGGATTTCAATCTTCACTAACAGAGAGGGCACAAAAAGGGAAAAAAAAAATCACAGATCCATGAAATACCTAAGGATGTGGATTATACCTGACACTGAAACTTATTACTGTGGCTAATTGAGATTTATAAACCCAATAGTTCTATGAAACAGATAGGACGAATGAAGACATTGCATCATTTTAAATGAACCAAGCGGCCAGGAAGCCTGTTTAGTATTTATCTGATACCTACCAGATTCTATATTCTGTAGATTGCCTGCCACGTTGTCTGAACCCAATCCAAACTTTTATGGTCTATTCTGAAGTCAACCCACTGTTGCACGATAACCTCTATGTAACAATTTGACTAACATATAGCATTCTAATTTCTTCAACATTTTAAAATTCCCTAAGGAGGAAATGTTCCCTGACTTCCATTGGTGGTTGCTGGTGAAGTTGTTTTCTCTTAGTTAAAAAGCAAATAAACTTTTTCCCCTAAGAAGGCAGCATGACGTAAGAGAAAAATTATTGATTTGGTAGCCAGGAGTCCTGGATTCTTCACCTTACCTCAGGCAAGTCATTTAGCCCGTCTGTAACTCACTTTCTTCATGTATGAAGTGAGATTGGATTAGATCTTCTCAAAGTCCAGCACTAAAATCCTGGTCATGTGCATAAGTACAAATACTTCTTGAACAAATTTGATGTGCAGAGTGGAGGCAGAAGACCAATTTTCTTTCTAGAAGAGGTTAGGAGGACTGTAAGAGACAATTCTGATTATACATATGAAAGTTTGGGGATTTTTTTCTTCATGTTTTTGGATTTTTTTTTGTCATTTTGTGTCATTGGTTCCTTTTAGAGTCTGGTGAAACCTAGAGATTTTAAACAATGGAAGGACACGTTAAAATTCAATTGCTGGTTACGGAAAATAAAACTATATTTTACAATCCATTTCCATGAACCTTCTAAAATCTATATAGGAACTTACCCCAAGGAGTTAGGGGCTAAGAACCTCTCATGTAAATGAATTTATTTCTATTACTTAACCTTTTAAAATATGCCTTATGTCAAAGCATTTGTGTACATATGGTAACTCAGTTAGAAACCTTTACCTTCCCTTTTCTTCCTTACACGATGTTACATAATTCTAGCTTCATTTGTAATACCAGTTGCTTCCTTCATAGCTGCTTAATTCAAACAAAGTTTGGGACTGTCCCATGCACTTTCATTGGTCCACACTTCTAATTACTTTACAACATTCAATTTTAAAACTTTTTTGGATATTCTTTCCGTTCAGGTTCCTGGAATTTGTATGAAACCACAGAGGTTTTTTTCCCTTTTGAACTGAGGACTGTTGGCTCATGGAATTTCCTTTAACTGGAAGCATGTCTGGCTTTGTGGTTTTAGTATTTGCCCAGTTTTTATATCATCCTGCTTGTTTGTTTTTATATTTAAAGCTGTAGAATTTACTGTTAATTGCCATATTTTTAAAGGGTTCCCTTTTTTCCCCTTTCTTCTTTTTAAACAGTTGAAAGAGACAAGGATTTTTCTCACCAGCGAAGGCACTATAAAGAGTTTCGGTTTGATCTTACACAAATTCCTCATGGAGAAGCAGTGACAGCCGCTGAATTTCGGATATACAAAGACCGCAGCAACAATAGATTTGAAAATGAAACTATTAAGATTAGCATATATCAGATCATCAAGGAATATCCAAATAGGTATATTTATTTATTCATTTGTTTATTAATTTTTTTGGGGGGCTGAGTAACTAACTATTCTTGAAAACTAAATTGACATTATAGCTAAACATCATTTTAAAATATTTCATCATGCCATTAATTTGCCTATATTAAGAGGTTAGATCATGTTTCCTGCTTCCAAAGTGATGTAGCTCCAGGTCCTGCTAAAATTGTAAAGTGGGTGAAATTTATAACTGGTGTCCTCCAATCCTCCCTTTCTCAGCCTACTCTCCCTTTCCTTACATCCTTTCTTTCATTTCAGTCATCCATGCTGTCAATGGCTAGGGTTCCAGGATGTGAAATTATCCGTAATCCCTCCTCCCCTAGTAAAATTCACATTTCTTTAATGCCAGATTTCATGAGGAAATATGTTAAACGTATTTATACTAAAGTACTAATTACTGACAACAGTTGTAGGTGTTGTTCTTCCAAGAGATAACTATCTGAGAGCATTTATAGTATCATAGGATCGTAGATCCTAGGATAGTCACATTAGAGGTCATTCCATTCAACCTTCTTCTTGTATAAGTAAGGAAACTGAAACCAGTGAGATGAAGTGACTTACCCAAAATCTCCCAAGTAGTAAGTAACAGAAATAGGATTTAAAATTAGGTCCTCTGACCTCAGAGCTGGTGTTCATAGAGGGCACCTGAAAAGGACTCCCTCAGATTATGTCCCCCTGGCCCAGTCTGGAGCCAGACTTCAGCAGTGGTAGCTGACTGTTACAATCTGACTCAATTAGACCAGCCCCTAGGATCCCTCCTACTACACACAGACACCAACTAACTGTGTCCTTTTTTTCTTCATGTGCACAGACACAACATGCCTCCATGTACCTCAAACCCAAATAGGTAGGTTCCAAATGTATGACGTCAACTTAAACATCCCAGTAATAACAGGGTACTATTTCAGCAATGTGAAAGAGAAACTGTTTAGGTCACACAGTTCTATGAGCGTTGTGATTATGGGGCAGCAAATGTTACTCAGTAATGATCTATTCTGCTGAAACAGGAGCAAGTTGCCAGACCAAGATCAGCAGGATTAAGGATGATAATAATAATAATTGATAATAAAAGTTATAGCTAACATTAACATAGCAGTTACTATATGTCTATTACTGTGCTGAACATTTTATAAATATAATTTCACTTGATCCTCATAACAACCCTGTGAGATAAGCGCTATTATTATCTCCATTATGCAGATGAAAAACCTCAGGCAAACAGAGATGACTTGCCTTCGTTCACACAGTATCTGAGGCTGAATTTGAACTCAGCCAATGCTCTATCCACTGAACCACTGAACTTATAGGTTATTGGTTTCACAGGAAGAGAAACATACCAACTAATTGTATAGCCAAGGCAATATTCATAGCACCAACAGCAACTATGAATATGCTGGCATAATTCTTAATTGCAAAATGTAACAGACTCTCCATATAGAAGACAGAAGGAAAACGTTTATTTGGATACCAGAAAACCAAATCTAAACACCAGAAAACCAAATTCATCATAACAACAAAAAAAAAATCTATACACAATAACAAAGCAGAGAGCTACACCATCCCAAAGCCTTCCCACAAACACTCACAATCCTAGCTATCTCTGTACCTGAGTCCTTTCTCCTCCCTGCTTTCTAACTCCTCTGACTTCTAGCTTCCTCTCAGCTCTGTTCCACCTTTCAGCAAACTCCTCCCACCCTAGGCTCCATGTGATTGCATTTGGCCTAGTAAGGGGCAGGGAAGATCTTCAAATTCCCATTACTATTACACTAATAGAGCTTATCTTTCCTACATGAGCCCCCAAGGTGTGGGACTAAGAGTCTCTCATATAAATTAATGTTCATAGTTTTTCTCTTTCCCTTCCAAACCTATATATTTGTGTGTTTGATGTTTTCTGATGCTCTCTCCACCCATACCTTGTACAGAGAGAGAGATGCATGCTTTTTACTGAGGGCATAAGATTGCATTTCAAGCTCTAAATCCTTTGATATTAGCATGGTGGGGTGGAGGTGTTTAAGGATTAATGAGTGGGGTGGTGGGGGCTAGAGCTATCACCCTTGTTATTTAGTTGTGTCCTATATTCATGACACAATTTGGGGTTTTCTTGGCAAAGGTAATAGAGTGGTTTGTCATTTCTTTCTCCACTCATTTTACAGATGAGGAAAACGGAGGCAAACAGGGTTAAATGACTTGCCCAGGGTCACACAGCTAGCAAATGTCTGAGACCAAATTTGAACTTGGGTCCTCCTGACTCCAGGGGTAGCACTCTATCTACTGTACCACTTAGCTACCTAAACCACTCCAGTGATTTGAATCATTAAAGATTACAGAGAAGATTAGCCTTAACACAAGTAAAACTTATCTAATGATGAAATTTAACATTTTGGCAAATAGGTGATGGAAGATGCTTTTGGTCTTTGAGTCCTCCTAAAATCACACAGCACAGTTAACCACCTATTCTACTTACATGTGAGCCATGGTGTGCATTTTGTATTATTTTATTCAACTATAGAAAGCTTAATACATGGGCAGTGATCACATCCTGTGATAAAAGCATAATATAATTGTTACTGTGGGGTGGTAAATAGAGAGCCTTCCTCAGAGCCAGGAAAACCTGGGTTAAAGTTCCTTTTCTGACACATCTGGTCAATTTCACCCTGGGCAATATACTAAACCTCTCATTGTCACTGGCCACTCTTTTAGATTATAAAGTGCTGATCTTCAAATGTATAAGACGTTTCTCAGTAGGAGTACTTTACTTTAATAAAATCACAGATCTAGTAAAAAAAAAAACATACACACATACAAGATTTTTATAATTTCATTCCACTATCATTGGTATTTAGTTCCAAGGAAGTAGTATATTAAAACAACATTTTATGTGTGATGGGAAAAATGATTTCATCACTGCTTAGAAGTTGTGCAACTGCACCCACAGAAGAATTTATATTTAGTTGTTCCTAATATAAACTACCATAAGCTACTACTATAACAGTTGCTACTTTATCTTGCCTCTGGACCAGTTTTATGACCTGTATCATAAAAGCATTTACTATATCCCCTGGGTGGTCACCAGAGGGAAACTGTAGGAAACTATCTTAGCAGTATCCTTTCTTTGTCTCTTATCCCTTTCTTTTTATCCTTATTCAAATACATGCCTGGATTCTACCTTCACATTTCTCAGTTTACATATAGTTGCCTAATTTCCCTCCCCCTGCCCCAAACTTAGCCAGACTGAAAGCACAATGGCCAGTCACAATGCTGATCTCATTACCAATGCAGGAGCTTTGACCAGTTCCATTTTTAACCTGGTTTATCCTTCCATAGGCAGTTAGTTGCCCAACCTCCCCTTCCCCCCAACCTTCCCTCCAATCCTGGGAACTTCCAATTTTGGTGATTGGTGCTGAATTAATTTGGATACCTGATCAACTTCAACCCTTTTACTTCAGTCATTTTTCAGTCCTGTCTGACTCTTTGTGACCCCATTTGGGATTTTCTTGGCAAAGATACTGGAGTGGTTTGCCATTTCATTCTCCAGCTCATTTTACAGATAAGGAAACTGAGGGAAGCAGGGTTAAGTGACTTGCCCAGGGTCACACAGCTAGAATATGTCTAAGGTCTGGTGCTCTACCCACTGTGCCACCAACCTGCCCTAATTTAGCTCACAACTCCTGAGTTCAACAAATTCATCAATTTCAGCCTCCCCAGTAGCAGAGATTACAGACCTGTACTACCAAACTCTGTGTCCATAAAACCTGGCCACCTTCTACCTTTCTAGTCTTCTTATACCTTACTCACCCTCATGTATTCTTCCTGTCAGGGACAGTGACCTCTTTGCTATTTCTCAAATGAGACACTTCATCTTTCAGAAATGGACATTTCCACTGGCTGTTCCCCATTGTCTGGAATGTTCTCTCTCTTCATCAATAACTCCTGGCTTCCCTGGCTTACTTTAAGTCACTGCTAAAATCTGATTTTCTACAAGATACCTTTACCAATACTGCTTAATGCTAGTACTTCCACATTGTTTATTATCTCAAATTTTTCCTGTATATATCTTATTTGTACATGTTTTCATTATGTCTTCCCCATTAGATGGTGAACTCCTTGAGAGCAGGGACTATTTCTTCACCACCCTCCCCTCTACCTTATCTTTTTATCCTCAGAGCTTAGCACAATGTCTGGCACATAGTAAATACTTAGTACATGTTAGTTGAATTTCTGACTGACCATATACATAGTAGAGGGTGTTTGAGGATTTTTTTGGGGGGGGGTTCTGATCAATAATACTAAGTACAGAGATTCCCTCTGTAGATGCATCTGGTAAAGTCTAAAGAAGTTATAGTTTGAGAATTGTCTGGAGGCAGGATGAGGTTAAGTGTCCTACTCACGATCACACAATATTACTGTTTGTCATTGACAGTGCTTGACCTCAAATGTTTCTGACTTTAAGAGTTGCCTTCTATTCAATATCTCATGCTGTCTTTCTTATAGGAGATGCCCTATATTTAGACAGGGCAGGTCTATGTAGTTTCACTTCCACTCTTTCCAACAGGGAGTCACCAATCCCTACTTCATACTATTCTTCTTGCAGCTGGTAATAGGATTCCTCTCATTCAGACTGTAATCTCCTTGAATTCAAGGACTGTATCTGTATCACTTTTTTTTTATCTGTATCCACAGTGCCTGGCACACAGTAAAAGCTTAATTAGTGCTTTTTCTCCTTCCTTCCTTCCTTCCTTCCTTCCTTCCTTCCATGTAACTGGCTAGAGGGAGTCTCTCATCTTTCTGAATTCCTACAGCTCTTACAACTTATGACTCATTTGGCACTCATCATGAACTAATTTTTAAATGCAGAATGCTACATAGATAATAATTTTCTTGAGTAAAAGGACAGTGTTTCCTATCTCTCTGTAATTCCCACATCAGCCTCTGCAATGAAAAGTGATAAGATAGAGTTATAGAACATAGACTTGAAAGAAAGATAGCTTAAATGTGAGATAGTACAAACCTGCCTCATTTTATAGGTGAGAATTCACCAAGTGAAATACCTTGCTTATGGTCACATAAACAGTACATATAAGAGCCATAATTAGAAGTCACATCATCTCTCCCAAATCCAGTGCACTTTTCTCTACATGGAACTTCTTCCTTACACCCCTTCTATTGAATTCTACTTTTCATTACAGACGATGGCTCCCTGAGTAGGGAAGAGAAGGTATATATTTTGGGAGGAAAAGGTAATATAAAACTGAAAAAAAAAATCAATAAAATTTTTTTTGAGAAAAATGAATAAGTGATTAAGTTCAATAACCTTTCCCAACTTAAAACATGGATGAACATTTTCATTTAAAGTAGGATTATATTATGAATGTTGATATATATTTATGTAAAAATAGGTATATTTATGTTGTATCATGTATCTATTTACATATCTATCTATCTATCACCTATTTACCCTTTTCCCCTTTGATTGAACCACCATATCTTGGCAAGGCATGCCTTACTGCTATTTCATAAATTTTTAGTCAGAAAAATACCAAGAACTATTATTTTACTTGGCTATATTAGCAATATTTAATTGGAGAATATTGAGATAATGTTAACTTAATAGAAAATGAATTAGAATTCAATAGAACTTTTATTACCTTCAACATAAAACTAGTGGTTAAAAAGGTTTTTAGGGTGAATTTGATTTGAAAATTAAAAAAAAAGAAAAAGAAAAACAAATGCTTAAGATGCAATATTACTAAACTTTTGCTTGTTTCTTTTCAGTGAAATGACTGTTCCCACCTTCACCAAAATACCTTAAGCCTTTGTGGGACTGACAATTTCCATATAGCCTTTCACAGTAGCATTTCAAAATAATTTGGTTATAATGACATTTTGAAGCCCTATCTCTCATGTGAATTGATATAGCTAAGGAAATCAAAACAAGCCTGCATGTGGTATTGATATGTGACTGTTCCCTTCTGTTTTCTCTTCACAAAGTGCTATAATTTTCCTCTCTATATAGTATTTATATTCTTAAAAAGAATTAAAATGATCAATAGCACTTCTGAAGAAATGAACAAAATACCATTTTAAAAAATTTTGCCCTCCCTCTACATATTCTTTTCACTTCCTTTAATATGCTTTTACCATGGTCATTGTCTCCTTTTTTCTCCTTGTTCTGACTACTATACCCCTCTCAGTTCTTATCTTTGTTCTCCTCTTTCATTCCCAACATATAAGGTCAAAGGATCATAGAATTTGAACTGGAAAGGGCCTTTGAGGCCATTGGGTCCAGACCTCTCATTTTATTGGTGAAGAAACTAAGGTGCAGAGAAGTAAATGTTTTACAGATCATACATGTAGGAAGTAGCTTTGCCAGGACTTGGAAAAATGCCCTGGATTTGGAATTGGAGGATAATGGTTCTCTGTTCTTCAGTATCTAGGACCTTGGGCCTCAGTTTCTTCATTTGAAAAATGAGGGTATTAAACCATGCGGCCTCTCAGGTACCTTCCAATTCCAAACTATGATCTTAGGAAAAAAAAGCGTTCATTTGTCCTTTAATCACTTTTTTTTTTTTTACCCATACCTTCTACAATTGGGAACAGCTTTTAAAAGTCTTACTTTAATTAGTGTTATACTAGGAATAACTAAAATTCCATACAAATAATAAAATTTATTTTTAGATTATGTATTCATAACAAATTTATGTAATGATTTAAGATTTACAGAATAACACCCTCACAATACTCTTATGACATCAGTCATGCAAGTAGTTTTATTCTCATTTTACAAATGAAAAATTAAGCTTGTGATCAACAGCTCATTAAGTACCTGAGCTTTGAATCCAGACCTCCTGACTCTTGATTCCATTTTCTTTCAGCAACATCATATTTGCATTTAAGCTCTGAACTTTATTGTGGAAACACTGCTCAATTTTGCTTCAATTTCCACTTCAGATACAATCAGTAAATGAAAATTTATTGGATTTTCATTTGATAATTAGCACTGCATATTCTATACTGATCTTTGGTTTTGTTAAGTTCTAAACAGATTAGATAGATAGATAGATAGATAGATAGATAGATAGATAGATAGATATATTGATTGATCGATCGATCTCTATCTTTATATTCCATTTTCTTTAGGATTAATTATTACCTGAAGGAATTTAGAATAAAGTCTGTCATGACTTTGACAAGAATCGTCCTGGGGAGTGAGAGACAAGACGGGAAAAAAGTATAACCTAGCACACCAGAAAGGAAATTATCATGGAACAATTTTCAGTATAATTTTACTTCAAATATTGCTAGAAAAATGAGATATTTCTAAGAAAAACAAGCTACCTTTTTCTGAGATAACTGAGTTTTATTATTCAACACCTGATAACATTCACTTGCAACTGCTAAAGAACTAGAATTTTCAAGTAAATCAGCCTACAGCCACACCAACCCTCTGCTTTCATGGGGGAATCTCTTTTGGAAATGACTAAAATGTCTTCATAGCTTATGTTTGATTTTTTTTCAAAAAAATTATCACAAACTACGGTAATCAAGGAAGATGACAATGAAAATCCCACAATATGGCATATAAGCAACTCAGTATCGTGTTGAATTCATCACTGTTGGTAGCAAGAACAAAATGCCACAGAAGTATGCTAATGACACATTTCTTGGTTCCTTTTTCTGTCAACTGAGGCCCTTTTGTGGCTACTTCTCCTTCAGTACCTATGACTTTCAGCTATGATTCTAGAGTAATGAGATAGATTAAAAGAAAATTTCTTTTTAGTCAGAGTCTGAACTCTCATTTGACTTAGATTTGTGCTTTTTTTCTTTTTCTTTTTCTTCTCCTTTTTCCTTTTCTTATGTTTCTCCTTCTTTCTCTTATGCTTCTCTTTACATTCTGAGGACCTGGAAGTACTGCCATCTTCATCTGAGGTAGAATGCTCTAGTAACTTCTTTAGCTGTTGTATCTACTCTGAATTGTTCTAATTTCTGATTGCCTTTGATAAAGAACAGGTATTCTTTGTCATCTGTTCTGTGTCCATACCATTTACAGTGCCAGCATTGCATAACCTTGACTTCTTTCACCAGGGGCATCAAGGGTCCCTTAGTTGGAGCATGAACCAGAAATACTCTGGCATGTTCATTGCCTGGTACGTCTGGTATACAGTCTTCTGGCTTGGTCTCATCTTCCTTGATAAGTCCAGGAGGAGGTTTTTCATAAAAGGACTCGAGATGATGCAGCTGCTACTGCTGCTGCATCCTGTAGGCGCCGCTTCAACAAGCTAGTTTCTAAATGAAATCTTATTGATCACTTTTGTTTATATTTCTCAGTGAACTCTTAGCTCCTCACAGCGATCCTTCTAATACAAAATGGAAAAAAAAATAGGAGAAAAGAAAATCTCTTAACCGAAACAAACCAATATAGCAGCAGCATCTGGCAACAGATGCTGCATCCCACATCTAGTGTCTCCATTCTTTTGAAAAGAGAGAAATGGTTATAATCTGTTCTCTAGATATGAGATTGGTCACTGCAATTAATCAAAGTTTGACTGCATTTTAGAGTTACTTTTGTTTACTTTAGTGTAGGCATTATACTATTGGTTCTTCTTACTTCACACTGAATCATAAGTTCACACAGATTTTTCCATGCTTCTCTGTGTTTCTCATATTCATTGTTTATTTCATGAAATATGATCTTCCATTCCATCCATATACCACAGTTTGTTTATCTATCGCCCAATCCTTGGTTACCTACTTTGTTTCCAGTTCTTGGTATGACACCACAGATGTGTGCTTGTGCACACACACACCCAGAAATGTTACTATGTATATTCTCATATAGATGGGATCTTTTCTTATGTTTTTGACTTCCATACCCAGTAGGTGGATCACTAAATCAAAAGGTATTGCTACTTTTCACTGATAATTGTCAAACTGTTTAACAGCCAGGTTGGACACAGTCAAAAATCTACCAGCAGTGCATTATTGTTTTTGTGTTTCAAAAGACCTTTTAACACTGTTTCATGCTTTTACCCTCTTTGCTTATCTGATAGATGTGAGGAGAAACTTTGGTGTAATTTTAATTTATATTTCCATAATTATTACTGACTTGATTGAATAGTAGTTTGGCTGTTGATAATTTGAAATTCTTTAAGAAACTGTATATTCCTTTGAACTCTGATCTGTTGAGGAATGGTTCTTGATCTTACATATTTGTGTGAGTTCTTTATGACTAGCACATACTTGTAGTTACTTTTCCTAAGCCCCATTTTCACTTGCATCCTAGGTCCTAGAGGGTAGACATTTTTCTCTTAAGGATCCAGACTTAGTTCTGAAGGGCTGGGTCAGGGAGGGAAGATGCTCTCTAATTCTGTGGCTCATGAACCCCTATCAAAATGCTCTATTCCATGATTACTTGTTGATATGAATTAGTTAGCTAGACTTTTAAAAATAGACGTTTACTATGGTGGCATAAGAATGAAAAAAAAAACAACAACACTCCCTCCCCACCTTCAAAAAAATATTTGACATATTCTTCTTCCACTAGTACATTCAGAATCCAGGGAAAGTAGGCTCAGACTTAGAGACATATGTAGCAAAAGGATATCTTAAAGCTCTTAGCTGCTGGAAGTTCTGTTTTGTTTTTTGTTTTTCCTTTGAGGTTAATTAGAATGCATCCCACAGGTAAGGTGTACTTCAGCTTAACTCATTGTATATCCTTAAAGGTATCTTTCCTCATAATATCCAGTCCATTCTTGGATCCCAAAACAGATATTGTATCAGTTGCCATTTCACTGACAACAAGAACAATGATGAAAAAGTCCAAATCTTCTAATTCTCCAAAGTTTATGAGGTCACCATCTAGTCAGAGGAAATTGTAGTGAACTGAGGAAATGCTTTTCTTCCTTCATCAAGTGATTCTTTCTTAGCAATTTTGTAAGTCTCTTCACTCATAACAAGCTTGATTCTATAATTCCAAATTAACATTCCATTTTTTTTTTTTACAAAGCCCCCAAAGACAGGGCAAGTTGTTCAATCAATCTAATAGACTTCCTGCTACATCTAGCTCACACCTCTAATTTATTGAAATGGTCCAGATGTGTTGGCATCTGATAAATATATCAACTGGGAAGGAGTGATTGAAGGAATTACTCTGTCAAATATATATATATATATATAATATGTATATATTACATATACATATATGTATACATATAATAGATACAATTTAATCAAATACTGTCATATGCAAAATTTTTCTAACTTGACAGATTCTCTCTTTCTTTTTTAACTGAAATGATTTTGTCCCAGCAAAAGATTTTTAAATTTTATGTGTTCAAAATTGTCCATTGTTTTCTTTTATTATGTCCTCTCTTTTTGGTTACTTATATGAAATGAACTATCTAATCTCTTCTAATAGTTTTGGTAGATGATTTTAAATTTTTTTTTAGGTCATATCCAATTGAAACTTATTTTAGTGTAAAATTTTGAACTAAATCTAATTTCTCTCAAATGGCTTTATACTTTCCCATTTTCTTCTTAAAGTTAAATGTATGTGTGTTCTTGTATTTACTCAACATTGAGCTACTTTGTTCGGTTGCTTCTAGGTCTTTCTTATCTAAATTGTCCCATTGATCTACCTCTCTATATGTTAAGGAGTCTCAAATTGTTTCAATAATCTAGTGTTTCTATGGGCCCTTCATTCCTGTTTCTTTTAAAAAGTTCTCTTGAAATTGGAGACATTTTGTTCCCCCAACTGAGTTTTATTTTAATTTGAATAGCTGATATTTGATTGCTATAACACTAAATCTGTAAAATACTTTGGATAGCATTGCCATGTTTACTATGCTGGCATGGCTCAAAGATGAATTATATATATATATATATATATATATATATATATCCCTCAAATTGTTTAACTTTTATTTTTGAAAATAATATTTCATGGTTGTATTTATGTAGATTCTGACTGTGTCTTCATAGGTTGACTCCCTGATATTTTATTAACTTTTCATTAATTAAAAGTGAATTTTGATTTTTAAAATTCCCTGCTCTTTGTTAGGTATACAAATGTTGTTATGTGTATTTATTTTGAATTTTGCTGCTTTGCTTTAGCTACTAATTGCATTGATGAATTTTCCATGTGGTGTTCTTAATAAACTATCAAGACCTTTGCAAACTGAGATAATTTCTCTGCTCTTTGCAAATATTTATACTTTTACTATATCTCTTTCCTTCTTACTATACTTGGCATATCTAGACGTATATCAAATAATAGAGAAGAAAGGGAGCATGCTTGCTTTACCCTTGTGCTTACTGAGAATGTTTCAGTAATTCTCTACTGATGTGTGTATATACATGCCCATATACTATATATATAGTCTGCATGTGTATATGCAGGCATAGTGTGTGTGTGTGTGTGTGTGTATATATATATATATATATATATATATATATATATATATATATATATATATATATACATATATGTGCATATGTATAAAGAAATATCCTTCCGTGCCTATGAGTTTCATAATTTTAACCTAGTTCAGTACAGTATTTTGTCAATGGAGTCTTCTTCACAGTGATATAAGTTGAAGTAAAGAACTTGATATTAAAAATAACTTTTTAAAAATCCAAACTTCATTTTAAATTAAATACACAGATGAAGAAATTTTCAGTAAAAGAAAAAAAAAACTTCTGTAGCACTTTTATTTTCCTTTGGAAAGTATAGGTCCTGTCGCCAAACTTGTGGACTTGATTCTTTCTGTACCTTGAACTGAATTCAGAAATAAATCATAATGCCTACAGTCAACACTCCCTGGACTAATATGCTCCGTGGGATACGTGCACTTAAATAAGTAGGCCACACAGTTTTGAACTATCAAGATTCCTTTCTGAAAAGTGTCTCTAAGGTAGGAAGAAAAGTGCTCTGTAATAACCTAAGTTGAAGGGTTATAAGGTTGTTTTGAACTCAACGTTTTCATCTGAGAAAAATAGTTATATATAGCAAGCAAAATGCCAGTAATAAAATATGCTCAAAGCATCAGACCTGTCTACGAATCATGAAATAACCTCTCCATGTTTCCAGTATGAGGTAAACTAAAGATTGATTCATGCATTTTCATTTCCCTTTATTTATCTGACTAATTTTAGAAATCCAAGAGTCCCTTTTCCTATTTCATTGCTTCATATTCCCCTCTTCCTCCCTTTATTAGGGAGTTCTAGAACTCTACAATAGAGTCCTAATTTAGAGGCTTATCTGAAATGCCCTTCAAAAAGTATGTGCCCTTTTCCTCATGCCACTTATTCTAGTGACTTTTGTATAGTAGGCAGTGAAATAATGCTTAAAATGAAGAGAAGAAAATGAACATTTAAATCCTAAAACAGAGGACAAATATTTTGAATATTAGGTTACAGATACAACTTGCTGTCTTTCGTGTGTGTGTGTGTGTGTGTGTGTGTGTGTGTATCAGAGTGTTTTGAACCACTGAATTTTTGCAGGATGGCTAACATTTATTGCTTTAAAAACAAATTCTTAATAATATATTAATTTTGATTAAAATATTTCTTAACAGAATTGTGCCCTCCCTGGAGAGAAGATTCTTAGTGGAACATAACCTTTCCTGGTTGCCTTAGGTTAATAGCACAAATTTCTATGTTATCTATAACTTAACCTAAGGGGTTTAGCTTACAGTTATGCTAAATTCCTTTAGTCTGTCTCTGTCTCTGTATGTGTGCACGTATGTGTGTGTCTGTCTGTCTCTATAAACACACACGTACATGCATATATGTGTATATGTGCATGTGTGTATATATATATATGAGAATAAATTTCAGTAGTAAATAAAAAAGTGATATTCCCATACTGTTAACTGTCAATATTATAGTGTTTTGCTTTCTAAAACCATTCCCTACCTCCATCTTCAACACAAATCTACTAATATGTTGCCCAGTGCCAAGGTCAATCACTTATTTATACTTATTAGATCACTAACCTTCATTTTAAACACATTTTTGAGTCAACAGACTGTGCCCATGGATGGCTCCATCTCTCCATCTGCTGTTTCTCTGGAGAAGGGCAAGGAGGCTAACAGGCTTCATAATCGTTCCTATTATAAGAAAATCATTCAATAAACCTGAGTAGGTAAGGATGGATGTGATGCTAGTAAACAACAGAATTCAGATGATCAGCACATTAAAAAGTGACCATGGTCCTAGAGTGATCAGATTCAGATATTAGGTCAAATATATGATCTGAGTATCAAAAAGTCCAATGAAGATGAGGAAGTAAAACATTCAGTCAGGCTATAATAAAGAAAAGCATAAGGAAGATATAAAGAGAGTCAATTACTATTTATTTTGTGGAAAGGATCAGTGGCAGGTGGTGTGTTAGTCATGCCTTTTCTCCAAACACTCTCACCTCCACTCAGCTGAAGATAACATACAGTTATAAACTCTGAAATCACCTTCCGTTGTAAAATGTTTGTGCTTTGTGATGGCTATTTTCTTCATTGCCTCCGGACCTTTTTTTCTCCACTTCTTTCAGGGTTTAAAATTTATTTCAGGTGACAGAACTTGCCAGGATTCTGACCCCTTCCATGGTTTAAATGATATTGTCAAAGTTATTCAAGACATATACCTTCTTAATGAACTAAAGTTGGATTTCATAGCAATAGGCAGTCACTTCTTATTGGCTTTTAAGAAGTCTAAGGGGAAGACATCTTTGTTAATAAATCAAAATTCCAGCATTATGAGAATGGATTCACAGTGAAAAAAGACATTCATTGAATGGCAAAGGGTCTGAATTACCTTCAGGCCACAATGAGCATCTCAAAGGTTCAGGAAATGAAGGGGAATTTCCTCTTGATCTGAGAATGATACTAAACCAATTGTTTCTTCTACAAACAGGGACAATGCTGATTTAAAGTCATCCCTTTAAGTGGGAGTTTCTCCAGGTGTGTCTATATCTCCATCTCTCTTACCTGCTCCCATGAGACACCACAGGACTATTATGCTGGATTTCTTTAGCAAATTGAAGAAAACAACAATGTAGTAATACTGTTCTCACTAAATTCCAGGATCAAGGTGGATCAATGTATAATGAATAAAGAGCAACAGAGAGTAGATTTGGGAGGAGCCTCTGGCTTCTACGGTTTTCTCTTTTACTTTTAAAGGAACCAGAAAATGATCTTTTCTCTACTATTTTATTCCTTCCTTTTTTTCTATTGATGTTACTGGGTTTTTTTTCCCCCTCTAAAATTTCCTCTCTACTTTACCAATAATTTTTCCCCTAAATTAAACCATCCTATTCATATGTCATTTTGTAGATAGAAATAGAATCCCTGCCTTTTTCTTTAAATAACCTTATTTTAAATTTTACAGAATGATTCAGCAGCCTATTTGGTAACATAATAAGATGGCCTCATGGATGTATGAGGATGTTCTAAGGTCTAAAAGTCTTGGTTTAAACAAAATCATGCCAGGTGCAAAAGAAATAAGGATGTGGGTTTATGAGAATTTTATTTAAAAAGATGAAGTTTTATTTGGACTCTAGCACCAGTACCGTATGTCTTCAGGCTACTAAGTGCCACTGGCAACTGCTGGGATTTCTCTGTGAAGTGTAGCAAGGGTTCTTGAAAATCTTTGCATGCCAGTTAAACATTTTATGGGGTGCTGGAGGTTTTTAAGTCAGCCTGCACAACTTCATTAGCAACATTCACTTCTTAGATGAATTTGGTAAGATGGTAATCTTCTTGTTCACATGCAGGTCTGTTGAAACCTATGATTCCACTTTCTTCTCTTGAATATTCAGCTACTGTGGCAGCTTTATTAGGTAAAGCAGTAACTGGATGTTAATGGGTTTCTTATGGGTTCCCTTTTTCCTCTTTATAACTTATTTATTTTAGTGTCTCAAATAGAAATGGGGTCTTGATAAAAAGTGGAACAGCGATCATACGTGCAACTTGAGGGAAAATCTTTATTGTCTGTGAAATAAGGAAAGAGATTGTCTTTTGTGAGTCTTGAAGAATGACCTGTGCATCAAGTTCCATTATTTGAGGCAAACAGAACATGTTTGTGCTTCCTCCCCCATCACTCATTTCCTCATTTGTGCTTTGGTCTCACAGAGAGAAAGTTATTCAAATATAACTAGAATAGGGCAACTGGACCTTTGCCCCAGGGCAAGAAATTTAAAGGCTGCTGCAAACACATCCTCAGTTATGCTTCCTTGCCTGGGAAAAGGCATCCATGACTTCTGCCCACTCTCCTACCTTCCCATTCGGGCCTGTATTTCAAAACCACAGAAATGTCTTTTTGTCTTGCGAATGCCTCACCTCACGTCATCTGAACCTTAAGTGAGCACTTTTTCTACCCAAGTTTAACTCCAGCACAAGTGTCCTCATCCTAATATGAACTTTTCACTCTAACAAATCACACTTTCAGGCTCCAAATTAATCTCTGGTTCCTCAACAGCATCCAGCCATTGAGCAATGCACAAACCTAAAGGTATTCTAGGAGAATTTCCTCTAGTTTTCTCCCCCCACTCCTTCCCTTCTTCTATATGCAAATAATATTGCTTGTATATGGTCTCCTTCCATAAGACTATGAGGACCTTGAAAGCAAGGAGTGTTTTTGCTTTATTTTCTATCTCAAGCAATTAGTACAGTGCCTAGTATGCAGTAAATGCTTAATAAGTGATTGTTGACTTAATTTTCCGTGTTTTTCAATTGCTTATCCTCTTAAATGTCTCTCCATCCTCTTTTCTCAGGAGCAAAATTTCTGAACTTTCCAGTGAGGTAAATTGTGGGATTATACAACACTGGAAAATTCAATACAAAGTGAAAGTATCTTGGTAAAATCCAAATCTTTACTGGGAGAGCTATTCTATTTGTTCTTGTGACGAGGCCATATTTATGATTGAGTGCTATCTATTATTCTTATTACATCAGTTTATATCCTTGACTCTTTGAATCTGGTGTTCCCTACATTGTGATTTGGGGGGCAGCTAGGTGGACCAGTGGATAGAATACTGGTCCTGGAGTTAGGAAGACCCATCTTCCTGAGTTCAATATGGCTTCAGACACTTAATAGCTGTGTGACCCTGGGCAAGTCACTTAAGCCTGTTTGCCTCACTTTCCTCAATTGTAAAATGCTCCGGAGAAGGAAATGGCAAATCACTCTAGTATCTTTGCCAAGAAAATCTCAAATAGGGTCACAAAAAGTCAGAAACAACTGAAATGACTGAACAACAAGAATAACAACAGCATTTTGATTTCCTCGGTCTCAAGAGCATCAGTAAGGAACTTCCTGTACCAGTACTAACGCGCAATTGACAGAGAGTTGTCCAGGGAATTAAAAGATTCAATGATTTTCCCAGAGTCACACAACCAGTACGTGTCAGACATTGGACTTTAATCCAGGTCTTACTGAATGCAAGACCTTGATTCCCAATGTTTTGCTACCTCTTTTCTTTTGCTATTCTTGAGGCAAGTCAAAAGTAAGAATATTTTTTAAAAGCAAGAAATAAAAGGAATTCTTAAAATTTTGCTCCATTTGAGTCTTACAGAATAAAAGGTTACAATTACATACCTCTTTCTTTAGGATAAATATTTACCAGTGCACATAAACAAAAAAAAGATCATTCAGTTAATAACTCAACTTTGAGCACTTTCAAGTTAAAACTGTTTGTGAGAGAAAGTTCTGGCATTTAAGACTCCAGAGAATACTGTTTATTAGCTTGTGGTACCTTGTTAATGTATTCAGTACTTGAGCAGTAGGTCGGGGGCTCTTGAATACTATGATTGTGTTCATGTCAAAGATACCCAGAGGGAATTTTACTTTTTCTTCTTGTGTGGTCATTAATATATTTCTACTAGACCATAAAAGTCTAAACGGGTTGAAGGTAAAATGTCATCACTGATATGAAAGAGATCAGAAGTAACAAGTGCTTGTTGACTAGTCTTCAAATATATCATAATTGAAATGTTTTATTTCATTGGTAAAAAAAATACCTTTATTCTTACTCATTGGTTACTTTTACACCTCCCTGAGAATCAGTGATCTTAAATGTGAGTTGTCAAATCCTGGGTCCCTCACAAAGAAAATTTTCACAGAATTAGACAATGCTTTGTCTAATTATTGTTCTGTACTATACAGTTGAAAGAGGGTTATTGTCTCAGCCATATCTTTCTGCATGTTTCTGTCATACTTCTATGCAAAGAAACAATATTCCAGCATTCCCAGGAGGGTATATGGTGTATGTGCATGTCTGCATATGTGTGTACGCATGTCTATGGGTAAACAAAAAATGTTCTGAGCAAGGTAGACTATTTCCTTAGTTCTGTTTTATAATGTTACAAACAGTCTAAATATTCTAAAAGTGAATTATGTAGCACAATTCTGAAATAAATGTTCTTATTTATAAAACTGTGATGCTTCTCCCCTTGTGCAAAAAACCCAAACCAAACCAAAACAAAGCAATTTGATTCTTATTCTCTTACTTTGTGTCATCATCAGAGTGCCAGCTAAATATGCTCTAATGCATCAGGAATGTAAAGTTTCATCAGATATGGGTATTCCCTCACTCAGTGTAGATTATAAGCCCTGTGGGACTTAGTAGAAAGTCATTAAATTTCTCTGGTTGAAGTAATTGGCCATTTCGTGGTCAGCCTTCCAGTGATGAGCCACTCTAAATGTAGCTCTGCTGTTATTTGGACAGGAGATGTAGATATTGCTATTATCTAACTCAGTGCTTCTTAAACTTTTTCTATTTGTGACACCTTCAGTGCTTCTTAAACTGTGGGTTGTGACCCAAGAGGTCACATGAAACAAGTGTATTGTAGCAAAAAGTCCCTTTCCAAAAGAATATGCAAACATCCTGCAGAAATTGCTCCCTTCCACCTGATCTGTTAGGGGGCTTTGTGAAATCTTTCCATTACTCTTTCAAGCTCTGCCTTATCACATCCAGTGTAAGACACAAAGGTTTCCTTCAATGCGACTCCACAGAAATCTTGGACATCTTGCAGATGGTGAGGGCATATTTTATCTACCTCTATCTATCTGTCTATCTATCTATCTGTCTGTCTGTCTGTCTGTCTGTCTTTCTATCTCCATACCTATACCTATACATCTCCTTCTCTATGTCTCTCGACATAATAGGCTATTGGTTCAAAAACAGGACAAAGTATTCTACTTGTGGATGGTCTAATGGTAAAAAAAGTTTACTTAGCAATAGCATAGAAAGGATACTCAATATGGATATGCCATTTCCCCTAGGTAGTTGTCACTCTCAACCTTTCTCCCCTCTTGTCTCCATAGAAAAAAGCTTTTTTTGAAATTAGCTAAATTGGTCCTCTGGTAACAAGTGTATGATTCATTCACAAACCTAAGCTCAAAGCCTTTCCAACTTCTTAGGGCATGTCAGAGTTTGTGCTCTGGCATAAACTTTGAGAAATGGGCATTTCCGTTTGTGTCATGATGAGGTTTCTGAGGAGAACATTAGTAGAAAAGCCAAAAGTGAATGTCTACTCTAAGCTAACATTTGGTCTCTGATCACACAAAGAGGTCCTGCAATGTTTTGAATTTGTTTTTGGAAGATGAAAAAGAGATGCTGCAATGTCTTGAACTTGTTTTTTGGAATATGGAAATTTTGTTTCCACTGAAAACTTTTTTTGGCTTAAGAGCAGCCATAATGAGCCTCTAGTGATGTATTCTGCTGCAATGAGACAAAAGCCTGAAGTGATGCAGTTTGCTGAAATTAGACAGGTGACAGTGAACTCAGAAAAAAAAAATTATGAAACCCTCAAGGGGAAGTTCAAGCCTTGATCTTCTAAAGTACTAATTTTCTCCTCAGTAAGCCAGAGAGATGCTGATGAGAATTGTTTGAGAATTATATTCGTATTCAAGTAAGAAGATTTTGTAACCCTGGGACTGTGCTAAAATACTTTGTGGTAGAGCAGATTTCTATATGAGATGAACCTTGGATCCCATCCAAATGGGTTTAGTTAATGAAGTAACAAAAGTACCTTGTCATGAAGTGTATTCACTCAGAAAACCCAGGCTCATATATGGACTCCCAAGAAGAGAAGTATAATGAAGTTCCAGTGTATTTGCTTAATTCATAAATGTTGCCTCTACCTTCTGGACACAAAAGTTTGCACTTTCACTGAATATCTAGAACTTTTATTATTTATGGAAACTTCTTATTTACTCTACATTGAGGTCCATATTGGGTAGGTAAGGTCAGAAAATGTCTTTGTGGCCACATAATGCAAAGCATGTAGTCAGCCCTCCATAAATATTTGTTGAATTAATGAAGAAATGCATAGATATAATATAAATTATGCAGGAGACATAGACACATAAATGTATATGTATATATGTGTGTAACATATATATCACTATTACATGTATTATACTATATTTCATAAAGCATGTGTATATGTGCATAAATGTATATACATGAGCATATATGTTTATATAATGATACACAAATATTTAGGTATGAACTCTTCAAAAGTGGGTGAGATCTTTAAGAGGTAAAGTTGGGGAGAGAAGGCATTCTAAGTAGAAAAAATACAATTTTAATATAGTTCAATTAGAGCATAACTAGTGTTTATGAAGAATAAAGCAGTATATCATAATTCTGGAAATATATCTTAAAGCCACATTTTGGAGAAACCTGAACTTCATTTTTTAAAGTGGAGAGTTATAGTTTTTGAGTAGTGGAATTACATTTCTAAGTCTGTGAATTAGGAAAATTAATGTCGTAGAACTATAAAGGGTATATCAAGAAGACTAGAAGTAAGAAAATCAGATGAGAGGCTGTTGATAAGATACAAATGATAAGTAACTGTGAAATGAATTCATTTACTGACAATCTGAAGGACAAGAAGGGAATTTCTGAGGTAATATAGGGGAGGCAGTGGGAAGATCCACAGGATTTGGAACTGCTCAAAGGTTTCAAGCTTAGGTGACTGGGCTATAGGTAGAAAGAGAGGAGAAGGAATTTAATTTTGCAGGGAAGATTGTTGAGTTTGAGATGGAAATGAGATGTCTTGGTAGAGACAATGGGAAATAAGAAATTCAATTTTGGAGTTGAAGCATCTGCACAGAGAAGATAGTTAAAGGTAAGGAGTTGAAATTGTCAAAGAAGGTTGCAAATTGCAAAATGTATTGTAGTCCTTTTGAGGGTGGAGTGTTAGTGCATTTTTTAAAATTTTATTTTCATCAATTTAATATTAAATATTTATGTCCTTGAGGTAGGTAATTCACTCAAGATGCAGAATAACACATGTATTTTCAGAAATATCAGTGTGTAAAGCCAAGTATGAGCAGTTTTCCAGAGGATTGCTGCTCTGAACACCTTCAAGATTCTGATTGCATAGTATAGTGAACTCTCTATTTAGCAGTAAACTAAAGCAAAACATTGACAGAAACGAAAGCATAGCATTCACAATATTATGACATAACAACTTATCACTAAAGTGGCCACATAGTTTTAAACAAAAGATATCATTCAGTAAGTCCTTAACTCAGTCATCCTTAAGGAGCAAACCTCCTTAAGGGACACAAAGTACAAAGGTCAAAGTTCTCCACCCCTAGGTCACATTGTCTTAATTTCTCAGTCAAAAAGTCTTCTTTCTTCTTGATTGGAGAATAGTTTCCAATCATCTTTAACTCAGTCATCCTTAAGGAGCAAGCCTCCTTAAGGGACACAAAGAACAAATGACAAAGTTCTCCACCCCTAAGCCACAGTAAATCATGATCTTCTCAGTTAGCATTAAGTACCCAAGGAGAGGTCTTTTTCATCTTGACTCGAGGGTGGCTCCCAAATTCCATGGTTCCTCTTCCATAGGTCCAGCTCCTACCAGAATCTACCCTACTGTAACCTAGGTTCAAAGGTAGGCAGCCCTCAACTCCTCGTCCAGCTCCTTGTCCAGTTCCTGTTTCATATTGAAGCTCACAGTGTCCAGTTCACTTCAAGTTTTTCACTGTTTCTGTTTCTGGGAAGACGAAGTTTAACAGAGCCATAACAACATTCATGCAAACTGCCGGCACCATCATCAATTCACTATTTGCCTGTGAAATCAACTGAGACCCCCATACAAGGTTCAAGAGGTCAACACAAATCATCAATAAAGTCCCAGGACCTCCAAAACCCTCTTCTGAGACTTCTGCATATAGACAACAAGAAAATCCTCTTTCAGGGCTTCCAGTAAGGTCCCAGGGCTTCTGTACAAAGTATTACAGACACAAATCAACACAGACAGAACAGAGTTTTGAGCCTCCGCAACCATTCTGCTTCTCAATTCTGCCACCACAAGTGTTCTCTTCTCAGTTCTGCTCTTTCCCAGCTTGGGCTTCTCCATATATATGGTCATTAAGCTCCTCCCTGTTCCACCTTTTCCTGTTGCATCAGCAAGTTCCTCCCACAGTGGGGTTCACAAGTTCTGTTTTTTAACAAAGACTTGATATAATCAGGGCAAGGCTCAAAGACACTTGAATTTAAACAAGGTGCTAAATACTTAAGTAGCTAAAACAAGGCACTAAATACTTCTTTGCTTGCCATTACACAGTGTAGAAATTTGCCTTGCATTATTGTGCATATTGGTTATGAGGTATTTGTTTTCATTTTTCCCCAATAGAGATAGGTGAAAAGGAGAGAGGAGTGAAATGGAGTAGCAAAAGATAGGAATAAAAGTAGGAAGGAGAAGTTGAAGCATTCTTTTTTTTTAATTCAATGAGTAAAAGAAGAAAAAATGGGGAAAAAATCATAGGCAAATAGGACAGCTTTTAAATTACATGGTAAAAGTTTACATATATATGTATATATATAATTAAAGTGAGCCATATAGAGTAGAAATGCAGTTTCACATTTAGTATTGTTATACCATGTATATGGAAACACTTGTTTTATTTGGTATTAAGTTCACAATTATTTTGTATGCTTTGTATTATTTTCAGGTAAATACAACAATTATCCATACATATTAAATAGGGAATTCTATCTTTCTCCTATTAGTTGATTTACAGTAGTAGAACAATATTTTCATAAAAGAGACTTTTTTTTCAGAAGGGCTAGTCCAAATTATTTTAACTTTTAAAATGCTTTATTGGCATGTTTTTTTTTCTCCATATCTGTCACTGACCATTGATTCCTTCCTCCCACAACAAATATGAATAGTCAAAGCAAAAAAAAAAATCAAATGTTGGCAATACATGTGGATGTATGTCTGGTTTTGTGACTCTACTCGAATACATTATCTTATAAAAAGGAACAAGATATGCTTCATCATCAGGCTTGTAAAGTTGTGATTCATCACTACTTTTGTCAACATCCTGATGTCTTTCATAATTTGTAATTCTTTTATTCAGAGAAATATTTTTATAGTTGAAAGATAAAAAGAATAGAAAGGAAGATATTTTCAGTGCCTTCTTTTCTTTTCTAGGTTGACATCAGGGCAGCCAGCCATGTCCTTCTATCGAACAATTCTACCCCCTCTGCTTTCTGTTTCTCTCTTTGGTATTTTATGTGGCACAAGCTGTAATTCTTGGGCTGCATACAATGGAAAGGTGATTAAAAAAATTGACTGGGATGCTCCATATCTGTCTACTCTAACAGCTTCTAATGTACCACGTCTGTCCACCTCTCCACTGATTGCTAGGGAAATCAGAAACCTCAGTTTATATTCAGAAGCCATTGCTTCTCTCTTGACCTTCATGTGATCTTGCCAACCCCCTCCCCCAATATTGGCACAAGGAATAAGCCTTATGGGTGGTTGTAGTCATAAAAGGAATTAGCATAATTGATTAAGAAGAGCACACGACCTTGGGGTGGAAAATTAGAGTCCTTCTCTTATCTTTGATGCTAATTTGCTGGACCTTATCACTGCTATCTATTCTTTTAGTAGAGAATGCACAGGGGAGAAATTCAAGCAATATTTGAATAGCTGGAATTAACCAAAACATCCCACAACAAAATCATGGTATTGTGGGGTTCCAGAGTTGAGTGAGCACAATGCTACATATTGTTGCTGTTTGGTCATTTCTGTTGTGTCTAACTTTTTATTACCCCATTTGGGGCTTCCTTGACAAAGACACTGGAATGCTTTGCAACTTACTTCTCCAGCTCATTTTATAGATAAGGAAAATGAGGCAAATAGGGTTAAGTGACTTGCTCAGGGTATCAGAGACCTACTATGTGTCTGAGGCCAGATTTGAACTCAGATCTTCCTGACTCCAGGCTACACATTCTATCTGTAGCTGCCCAGTGCTACATAACCATGAGATTATTTGTATATTTGAGAAAGAATTATGATACAGTCTACTTTTTTAATGGTATGTAGGGCATGTTCAGGGAAGGTTAGTACCTTTGCTGTGAGAGCTGCTCAGCCCTTTTCAGTTATTCTTTTCCACATTTTAATATGACTCTTATTTTTATCATTTTGCCAGCTTAAGAAATTCTAATTCTGTTGTATATTTTATTAATGGAAAGTGATCAATTTCACAGAAAGACTTGTATAAACTGATGAAAAAAATGAAGTAAACCAGAAAACTATATATACACAGATATGTATGTATGTATGTATAAATAAGATGACTTACAACAATGTTAACAGAAAGAGTGATAAAATTGTATTCAGTGTAATTTTAATTACTAAGCTTGGTCCTGGAAAGGAGGAGAAAAATACTCTCTCTCCTCTTTCATGGTATAGATTTGCAGAATGAAACCTTTTTGTTAATATGATGACAAATAGAAGGTGGTTCAAGTTTGCTAATTACTTTAAGATACATGTTACAATACATACATGATATATCTATAATACATAAGATATATACAAATAGAGATATATGTTTGTATGTGTATGTATGTGCTTGTATGTGTATATATATATACATATATGTGTGTATATGTATATATATATATACATATGCATATACACACAAAGATATATGTGTGCCTCTATTTTTGTTGTTTCCTCTTGGTCATTTGAAATTCTAATTTGAATTATTGACTCTAGTAAGATCCTTCCTTTTAAGAGCAATTTTGTTCTAGTAAATGTTTTGATGGAATTTGGACTTGCATTGTTTTTTTTTTTAATTTCACTTTTTAAAGATCATACCATTTTAGTATATGATAGTTTTAGATATTAAGATAGTTTACTTTTTAATATTTATTTTCCATATTCTATATAATACACATGTTCTTTTTATTGTCCTTTATTACCTTTATTACCTTTCCAAGGAAATGTCAGGTAGGGAAGGTGGGACAGGACAAATTTAATAAGTTCATTTTGTACTCTACATGGGGAATAGTTATGATATTCTACCACAATGACATCAGCACTATTCTTTCTGTGGTGTAACACTATCCTTTCAAAGAAACCACATCCAACCACATGCAGGATGGAAAAAGAGAAGTTTCTCTTTATTGAGGCACTGTTATGCAAGGTGCTATGTGAGAGCAGGGAACAGTATTATTACTGTTATGTCTGTTCTCCTGGGCTGTATTCTGTCATCTGTGTAGAATACTTCACTTTATTACATACCACTCATTGCAAGCAAACCAGAGAAGACATTTCTTCTCTTTTCATGGGTGATAAAGGACAATTAGTGAAAGGCAAATTTATTATAACTTACCGTGGGCAACTATGTCCATATTATCATCTAATCATAGTATTTAGAACTAGAAGAAAACTTGTGCATCACCAAATCCAAGTCCTTCAAGGCCAGCAGATGAGGAAACTGAGGTTTGAAGAGATGAACAAAAGGAGACTGTGTGGTGCCTTGGAAAGACTGATACATTTTGATTCAGAGAATCTGAATCTGATTTGTACTCTTGCCAATTAATAGCTATCTAACCATGAGAAAGTTATTTAATCTCGACCTCAGTTTCCTCATAATAAATCCTTGGTGTTCAGAACTTGGTAAAAATAAAAACAGAACAAACAAATGAGCTAACAAGAATCATTAATGAGTAAGCCCCAGATCTATGTATCACCGATATGATACCTACAGAGGTGGCTATAAATTTGCAGGTATATTCCCATGTTTGAATCACAAGATGTAACAGACTCTATTCCTTAAAGATGAAACCAAGACATTTATTCAAACACCAGAAAGCCAAATCCCTCATAGTAACAAAGTCCATACACATTGCCAATGCAGGGATCACTGACATCCCAAGTGTTCTTTTTTAAGACAAAGTCCATACACATCATCAATACAGGAAGCACAAACATCCTAACCTTCCCTCCATCAGGCCTCCTCACAAACAAGTTCTCTTAAGCAAAATCATGCTCTCTCTACCACTCTCTCTCTCTCTCTGTCTCTCTTTCTCTCACACACACACACAGACACACACATAAAGCACTAGCTGCTCTGCTCTGCTCTGCTTTGCCTGCTCCCTCTCTCTCAGCTCTGCCTCACCCACACTTTCTGCTCCACCTGTTTGACAAGCTTCTCCCACCATGGACTCCATGGGATCACATAGGCTTATTAAGGGGCAGGGAAGATCTTCAAATTCCCTTGACATTGCAATCTAATTATAGAATACATAAGGAAGTTAGAATAAATGACCTCTAAGGTCCCTTCCTGCTCTAAATCTATGTTCCTATGATTCATAAAGTGACTTTCCTAAAGTAATATAACTAGTAGGTGGCAAAGCTGAGGTTAGAACCAGAGGCAGCACATTTTAAGATTCAAGAGGTCTAGGTCTGAGACCTGGCTTTGCCTTTGATCAGGGGCAATCACTTAATCTCTCTGACCCTCAATATCATCTTCTATAAAGTAGTTATAGTGATAATTATACCCCGTTACTTCATTAGCAGGGCTTGGGAAAGGAAAATTTTTTGTGAAGCATGAAGTTCTGTGTAAATGTGTTAGTATTATTCTTGGGACAGATCTGAGGACTTTGTTAACTATCTTTACACACCAAAGGCCATCAAGAATTATAAAGTTTTGACTTTGTGGGTTCCATTATTTTTTTCAGATTTATCTTACATTTGTTTTATGATAACTGGCATTTGTGTAGCATTTGAATGCTTCTAAAATGCTTGACATTTATTTTCTCATTTGCTTCTCATAATCCTGTGGGGTAAAATTTGTTGTCCTTCAGAAACTGAGGTTGAGAGAATTTAATTGGCTTTCAGCTAAATAAGCCTGAGACAAAACTTGCACCTTTCTGTCTCCAAGGCCAACACTCTATCCATACATAGTACCACCTACCTGTCTCTAGGTTGGCCTAACTTGTGATCTGCATTACCAAAAAGGACCCAGATGTCTTAGACTAATTTGAAATATTGTATTAGTGTTTGTCATAAACTGTTCATTGGATCAAAGTCTATATTTTTTCTTTGTCTATATTATTCAATATTTTGAATATTTCAATATTTCAATTATTATTTGTCTATATTATTCAAAGTCTATATTATTTTTTTAAAACATTGTATTTCT
>CM053584.1:220419279-220435087 GCA_028627135.1 Pseudochirops cupreus
AGGCTCCACGTGACCACATTCAGCCTATTAGGGAACAGAGTATACTTTCAAATATCCAAGGGTCCTCAGAGTCACGTAGCCACTTTAGCAAAGGGCCTAGGGGCAGGGAAGATCTTCAGATTCCCATAACACCATCCACATTCCAAAGAGGAAGTCTCATTTCTCAGACTCTTCCTTGGTATAGGCCCAGCTTGTCAATGTTACTGCTATTAACATACTTTCCTGAAATGGACCACCCTGTCCAGGGGAGGTCACAGCAGGCCCGTTTACAACAAATTTGTTAAATACTCACCAAGCATTTGCTTGAAGACCCACATTAATGGGGAACCAATCCCTCCAGCCAGTTTTACTTTGGAGACAACTCATTCTGAGGGAATTTTTCCTTACATCAGACTTTTTTTTTTCTCTTTGCAACTTTTGCTTATTGCCCTAGTTTTGCCCTATTGGGTCAAATAACAACTTGATTTCCTTTTCCTTCAAATAATTGAAACAGCTATATTGTCCTCTAAATTTTCTTTTCTTTTCTATTAAAAAAAAAGAGGCTGCATTTTATAGTTGCAAAGAGTTGGAAGCAAAATAGGAGCTCATTGATTAGGGAGTGACTCAACTAATAGTGGTATATGAGTGTTTTATGCCACAATAATTATGAATATGACTAAGAAATATAAGAAGACATAATGATGGAGGTAAAGTAAAGTGAGCAAAATCAGAACAATTTAGGCAATGGCAATAATAATACTGTGAAGGAACACAACTTTTCAACAATCTCAGAATTGTAATCAAACCATGTAAAATAGTTATTTAAAATGGTCTGAAACTGAAACCTCCAGTATTTGTTGTTTCCCTGTGAAAATCAATTCTATGCAAGAGGGAGGTATTTTGTATTACCTATATTATCAGTATTTAGCATTGTGCATTATATGTAATAAACATAATTTTGTTGTTCATTCAGTCATTCATTCATGCCTTTCTTCATTCTTGGAACCTATTCTCACCTCTTTACATAATTGAAATGGACTAGAGATGTAGAATGAATTTTCAGACATGATCAATGTGTTGATTTGTTTTGCTGAATTATACATATTTGTTTCAAGGGAAGGGGATTAGTAGGTTAATAGGGATTCATATGCGAAAACCCCAACAAAACACGTTTTTACACGCGTAGAAGCAAAGACAAAACTGCACAAATTGTACATATATAGCAGTTTTGTTACTACCTTAAAATTATACAGACACATATATACATGTTTCTTGAAAAAAAAGTTACTAAATCGGTTTTCTCCAGATGCTACTTTCCCAGTTCCTTTATCAATACTATGATACTAAAGCTATCATCCCTCTCTCTCTCTCTCTCTCTCTCTCCATATATAGATAGGTAGATAGATAGATAGATAGATAGAGATATATGTAGATATATATAATATATAATATAATATATATAATAAAATATTGAATCTTTGGTATAATGGAGAGTATTTGTATTATACAGTGTACAGCCTACATGACCTCTTCCTCTAGGAATTTGAGAGGTAATGTGCCACTGTGAAAGAAGAATTATTTTGTGTCCATGTGTGAGAGGAAGGGCTGAAAGGGTAGGAGGGACCAGATGTGTGATTGCATATAGGGAACTCTAGTTAACAAACTCTCTCTATTGATGCTTATCTGCATCTGATCTGCAATTTACAATCTTAGAGACTTTCTTGGAACACTGAGAAGTCAGGTGACTTGCTGAGGGTCATGCAGCCATTATGTGTTGGAGATTGGACTTGAAGAGAGGTCTTCTTGACTACATGATCAGCTCTCTATCAAATACAGCAAGCTACCTCCAAAATATAACTATATAGTGCTTATAAACCAAAGATCAAAATGCCAAACTCCAAATGTCTGAAAATACAATATTCTATCCATGTGACCAGAGATGTGCTAATAAATGTTTAACAATCAACTCTCTGGGGAAAAAAAAAAGTATATTTTTATTCTTGCACACAATGTATAAGTAAGTTTAGTCTGTATTATTAACATTTTATTCATTGCTTTTTAAAATCTGGACAATCCGCAAAATAATAAATTAAGCCCTGATATGTAACATTTGATGATTTCTGATATCTAAGTGCTCACACAGAAACTTTAACAATCATAGCTGGCTCCAGCATACCCCTGAATGTAACCCTAGGCAAGTCATTTCAATTCTCAGGATTCTCATTAGTAAAATGAGGATTGTAATGCTCACTTTACATTACCCTTAGGGATTTCTGTGAAGAACATACTTTGGAAACTATAAAGTTATGAGCCATTATGATGATGTAAATGCAGTCAGGAGCAGAACTGAGCTTTCTTTATTTTCTTTCCTCTTCTTTCCACCCTGCATCTAATGAAGATCCATTTTCCTTAAAAATTACCTAAATGAATCTTTCAATGTAAAATAATGCATTACCAAATGAGATAATTTATTTAGCATTTATCACAGTGTCTAGCACACAATAGGAGTTTAATAAATGCTCTCTACCTTTCTTTCCCCATTGGGAAGCTAATCATTGAAAATACCCCACCAACATTCTAACTACCATCAAGAACTATACAAATTTAGAGACATTTGGTTCATTGCTAGACCTACTTAGATCCTTCCTTTTTTTATGAAACTGCTAGGAAAAGTTACAGGTAGCTTACAGGACTTTTCCCATTCTTCTAATTCAGTGTGATACAGTAGACACAATGCTGGATTTGAAGTTAGTCTAGCTCTAATATTTGTATCCTGTGTGATCTTAAATTAGCCACTTTCATTGTCTAAACCCTCAGTTTCCACTTCTATAAAATAAGGGTATAGGACTTGATGGGGTCTAGTCTGGCTCTAGATCTATGCTCCCATGCTTAAGAAGCAATAAACTAAGACTACTAAAGCAAACCTCATTCACCAGTGAAGAGCAGGAAGATGGTAATGACTTTCAGAGATTACTAATCTGGACCAGATTTATGTTGGAAACAGAATTTTTTAAAAGGCTCTGTATTTCATTACTCATCCCTATAGTCAATGGTGCCCTTTGTTCCTTTAATTAATTTGTGTTATTTTAAGGAGCTCCTTTAAAAATGTTTTCACTTAAATATAGGAAATGATGAGCTTTATTGAAACCTTTAACTTTCCACAATCCCCTCTCCCCCTTCTTCTTTTTCTCATTAGGGATGCAGACCTGTTGCTGTTAGACGCGAGAATGGTCCCAGCTCTCTATGTGGGTTGGTTGGTCTTTGATATCACTGTGACCAGCAATCACTGGGTGATTAACCCACAGAACAATCTGGGCTTGCAGCTCTGCGCAGAAATGGGGGATGGTAAGCTTTGAAAGTCACATGTTGCTCGTTGGGTTTGCCCTGTCATCAACATTTAGATCAAGCATCTAGAAGATCCTTATGCATGGGCCCATCCAGTGGGAAGGGCTGGGATGAATCTCATTCGACTCTCATTTCATTTTAATGGTCTAGATGTGACTTTTCAATGGCTTTTCCCAGTTGAGAGGCAGGGAATGATGAGGAAATAGGCAATGTGAAAGAAGATAGCAGCCCTGTATGTTATTTTTCCCATACTTCTAATTTGCTATTAAATGTCAAACTAGGAAAGGTAATTGTATATGACTGTATTGTAAGTATAAATATTTTATTACAATGGGCTTGTTTTTGGCTCAAAATATGCTTAGTACAATGGAATACAAGCCATTGAGAATTACCAACTTTTTTTTCTGGGTGAAATGGACCCCTTTGGCAGTCTAGTGAAGTCTTTGGATTCCTCAGAACCATATTTTTAAAAGGAATAAAATAAAGTACATAGGATTAAAAGTAATAATAAAGAAATATAATTATCCAAATACTCAATTAAAATTATTTTTTAAATCAACTTCACAAAACCACATGTTAAGAATGCCCTCTTTAGAGTCTTTTTTCAATAGTATGTAAACTTTTTGTTATTCCATAGTACCAAGCTAAGTGGTAGGCGTGTAAGGGGAAGTTAAGAAGTTCTTGGTTTATTGTTGTTGTTGTTATGTTTTTTTTTTCTCATTTTGCTTTATGGTAATAAATAGAAAAGATTAGATTGTTAAATTTGAATCAGGAAAATAAGGGATTGACTCTTAAAATCAACATGTACTAATTCTCTGACCATAAGCAAACTGTATTTTTGCTTAGTTTCCTCATCTGTAAAATAAATTGAATACCTGCTTAGAAGATTAATGTGAAAGTGAAATGAAATAAGGTACACAAAGCAATTTGTAAGTCAAATACACCATGTAAATGTCAGCTATAGCAAAGGTGTACTGGAAAGAATACTGAGTTTGGAATTATGTTTTAACACATACATAATAAATGCTAGCTGACTGCCTTAATGTCAGCTTTGCTAGTTGCAATCTATATATCTTCAAAAAAGCCACTTAACCTCTGTGTGTCCTAGATTCTTCATCTGTACAATGACAAAAGTGCATTAGATTATCTCAAAGATTTCTTCCAGCTCTAAATCTATGATACTGTTGAGTGAAATAAATTGTAGGTCTGTCTTGGAACCCATCCAGTCTGGCTTATATGTAGAAGCAAAAGACCTCATTAAAATATCCTTTCTTTTATAGCATTGTCCTATAGCATGGTCCTGAGGACAAAACTATATCGGAAGCTTATAAGTAGAAATAGCTTAAAGAATTCAGCAAGGGACAGAATGAAGTGAGGTAGAGTGCATGGTTTTAGCATTTAGACACTGTATATTATCGTAAAGCATTTCCAGAAAAGACTTTGCCTAGTCCAGAACTTGACAGATTACTTTTGCCAAAAAGTGCTTTACACAAAGATTCAGACTCCGTTTGTGAGCACAGAGTGTTCAGTAAGTTTTTTAACTGAACATACAGAATTGTTACATTTCCTATAAGCATTGGAGATTGTTTTGAATTATAGGCTATCTGAAAATTATGGATTTGAGCTTATTGTTAGGTATAGTCATATTTCAAGGGATTATGAATTTAGACTGAAAATAGTATACATGTAAGGAGTCTCCAAGAATACCTAGAATTTTAAACTGCTATATCTTGATGCTCAGAAGTGTGACTGTGAAATTGGTATTATGGTAGTATATTTCTCCCCTTGGATGTAACTCAGAAAACAGAAATTAAATTCCACTATTTTTTGCTTTGTTTTCCCTTTTCTCTCCACCTACCCCCAATAGGGATGAGTCTGAAGTCTCTCCAGATACTCAAGAAACTGTTGTCATACCATTTCTTTCCCAGAGATAATATTTCAGTCTTAGAAATCTACATTAACTCTTCTTTTAATTTGATTTTCTTCCATTATCTATTTCCTTTCATTTTTCATATGTTTCTTTTTTTCCTGGCCCTATTCCCTGCTTTGATCTTTTTCAGCTCCTCATTGCATTTTCAGACCTGTTATTGATAGCTTCCATTTTGTTTCTATTTACTCTTCCTTTTGGTGGTTTTTGTATCAAGGCTTAATTTTCCCCATTTTCCCTTTTATACTTCTGAAATCTTAGACATCAAAATTCACCTACTTAGCTATTCTTCCCCACCATTCTCATACCTGCTAATGAAAAGAACAATCATGTAGCTGTTAGTATCCTTTGTTTCATTACTGCTGATGTCTTGGTACTGGTCATTAGAATCCTCTGCTCAGTTGCTCCCCACACCACATGACCTGGCTGTTATGGTCCCTTGCTCAGATGTTGCCCACACCATGGAGGATAGTGAATACATTTGCATTGAAATAAACCTTAACAAAGATCTTCAATTTAAACTTAAAACACTGCCACCAAATTAGATGTGACTTCAGGCAAATGACTTACTCTAGTGACCTTCAGTTTTAGCATATGCAAAGCTCAGAGTGTTATCTATGACGCAATCTGTATGAATTTATATAACACCGCCATCCAATTCACTGGCAGAAAATCCACTGCTTGCTTCATTATAGCATTATCATTGCTATAAAATGACCTGAGTTTCATATTTATATTGAAGTATCCTGGTGAGCCTGTTCCAAAGGTGTCACCCTAGAGCTCCTTCTAGAGCAATTTGCCCTTGCTCCTTATTATAGTTTAATAGAATCAAAAGGAAGAGAAGTATCCCATGAAGAAATGTTCTATACCAATTAAGCTGGATTGGTTGATCTTTCTTCCTGGAGTCAAAGTATCAATCACCCTGTCAGCAATTTTAAATATGAGTAACTAAAACCTTTCATTTAATTTTGTTCTGTTCATCTTTGAGTTTGTTCTTCTTTTTTTTTCTTGCTTTTTGGAGGGGGGAATGCAGGGCAATTGAGGTTAAGTGACTTGCCCAAGGTCACACGGCTAGTTTTTGGGTTAAGTGTCTGAGGCTGGATTTGAACTCAGGTCCTCCTGACTCCAAGACCAGTGCTCTATTCACTGCACCACCTAGCCACCCCAAGTATGTTCTTCTTTCTTTGAAATGGAATGAGGATGACTTTTTTGTCAATAGAATTACAGATTTAATCAATCAGTGAGTATTTGCCAAGCACTAATTATGCCAGGAACTGTCCTTAAGAAAGAGAATAAACAGAATGGTAAAAGACAGTCCCTGTACTCAAGGAACTCCTAAGTTTTAGAGGTGGACAGAATCCCAGAGGCCATCTAGTCCAGTAGCCTCATTTTGCTAATGAAAAAAAAAAACAAAACCATGGACCACAAATGTTATATGAATTGTTCAAAGTCATACAGACAGCAAATTGCAGTGTCAGGATTTGATCTGAGGTCCTTTAGGTCCATACACAGCAATTTTGTTTGTTTGTAGTTTGTCAGAAACTGAACCATTCTGGTGATTTATAGTTTAGGTACTTAACCATATCCAAATTTAGAGGGATAGAAGGTTGAGTTGATAAAGAGTAAGTAATCTTAGAGTCAGGAAGTATATAAAAAGGGACCTTGGGCGTCATTTAGTCCAACCCCTCTATGAACAAAAATCACTTCTACAGACAGGGCAGAGATGTTTCCTTTACATAAAGCCAAAATTTTCCAGTTTGTAATTCCAAGTCTCTGATATATAACATGGGACCATGTATAAGTAGCTTAACTTCAAATACCTAGCAGCTCTCACCAATTATGTTATAGATAAGTTGACACTCCACATGAGTGAAATTCCCTATCACAAAGGAAATGATATGCCCAAATGGCACTTCCATCAAAAACCAAAAATTCATATTCATACTCACCTGCCACTACTCTCCAACCCATTCCTCCTCCCACACATACACCATGCCATCTAGTTTAGAATAAATTAAAATTTCATTTGTGAAATGAGAAAATTGGAGTAGATGGTCTTTAAGGAAACTTTCAACTCTGTCTATGAAAATTATTAAGGGAAGGGAAGAAGAGGTGGTCATTCATAATTGGCCATTGGTAATTATCCCTTTTTGTAGTGAAATGAAAACAATAAGAAATTAAGTTGTAGTTTATTCTTGTCCCCAGAGCTTATCACAGAACTATGTATGTTGCCTTTATGAAATCCAAACATACTACTACGTTGATTAGCCTTGATGAATGTTAATTGTAAGAATGACTGTTCTATTTAGACACCTCCTGGTGCTAGCTATTACTGAACACCTAACAACAATTTCAGAAATTGTCAACATGTAGATTTAAGGCAAGAATGGTAATGTGGAGAAAGTGTTCTATTTGTATTAATAGAATATGAGTTTGCATCCTTTTTGCTACTTACTACATGTAGAAGTTAATTCCAACTTCTCTGGTCCTCAGTTCTCTCACCTATAAAATAAGAAGGATATAAAGATACTGTAAGTGGAGTCTGGAATTCTGTGTTAATTCTTTAACTCTTTCACTAATTATATGCACAGCAATGGGTGTGTTACTTTACCTTGAGCTTCGTTTTCCCCATCTGTAAAATAAAGGGTTTGAACTACATTATCTCAAAGGTCCCTTTCTGCTCTAACACTTTGTGACTAGATTTCAATAAGATTCCTCTTAGCTCTACATCCTATGATCAATGAAACTATTTTATTTTAATTTGGGAGACAGAATTGAGAGCAAACCACATCATCATAGCTGTAAATCAGCCAATCAATCAGTCACCAAGTATTTAATGTAATCTGCATCAGATTAGGCACTGGGAGTACAAGGAAAGACATAAAGCACTCTCTGTCCTCAAGGAGTTTATGTTCTATCAAGGGATATCGTGTGTGTGTGTGTGTGTCTGTGTGTGTGTGTGTGTCTGTGTGTGTGTGTAAAACATATGTATATGCCAATAATATACATATACATAAATGTACAAATGCACAAAAAATGAATTTATGGGAGGACACTAACAACTGGAAGGAAAAGGAAAGGCCTTGTATAAACATATGATCCAGAGGATGGATTACAAAACTATTTTCTTTGGCCACTTGTTATACTGCAAGAGAACAAAAAGGAAGAAGGGTGTCCCATGGTATAAAGTGCTATACAAATGAGAGATGATAAGTGTGTCACACACTTGAATAGAATTTTGAAGGAAATAAGGGATTCTAAGATGTAGAAGTGAGATATAAGTGCAATCCAGACAGAGATGGTGTCAAATATTGTCTTTGAGAGAATTAATGAAATGAATTAAACTTAGTTTATCTCTCTCCTACAGAGGAAAACAGCTGAGAAACCTGGATATATATATTTGAAAAAGCAATATTTTGGAAATTTAAAGGCTGTTGAAAATAAAAGTAGTATTATAATTCCCCAGATATATGGGGAAAATGTCAGCTTATGAAATACTATTGTTACAGATTTGACAAATGAATTGGAGAAGATTTGGCAGAGTTCACTTAAGGCTAGTCTCTTCTGACTTATTTTTCATTTTATATCAATAATTTGCCATTTTCCATACGCTTCGATTACTACAGTGAACAAAAAAACCGAAACTCCCTTTTTACTTTTCAAAGGTAAAGGATCAAATATCAAGGTTGTTTTCACTCCTGAAAAAGTAGTTTCCCAAATCCTAGAAGGTTTTTATAGATAATAGTTATATTTCAAGTTGACAAATGAAATTATTTTTATCTCCATGAAAATTTGGGTGGATTATTTCTTTTTTTCATGAAAAACATTATTGTGAGGGGAATATTTCAATAAATCTTCTGCTGCCTTGGATTTATTTTTTTGGGTGGATCATTTGGAATAATTGTCAATTACCTAAATTAGAACATTGTATTAGATAAATTCTTGTTCTTATTAATATTTTCTTTGAAAATAACATAATTACAAACCTATATCCTCTATACATTCTATACATATATTTGGATAAGGAGGTAGTGACATAGCCTGCATTTCAATACAACTTTTATTTTAAGACCAGGGTGTTCTTCAGACACTATAATTTGCTATTGTTTGATGCTTTATATAGTTTTAAAATCAACCCAGCAAACTATTTCTGTTTTTCAAACTTGAGTTTGTAGTATAAATTAGAGATGGAAGAACCAAGTGGTATTTGGGGATCATCAAAATGTCTTGAAAAACTGTATTTTCAGTTTGGGTTTGGCAAAACTCATTCTGAGTTTTGCCAATGATTTTTTTTTCTTCCCTTCTGTTCAAACCCGCGTATATGTCAAGGAAAATTCAATCCGTATGTTTCTGATTCATTTGTATTCAAGTCATCAAAATGTTGTTTTGTCAGTGCATTGTTTGATGTCCAAGAAACATTATGAGTCCTTTTATAAGTCTCTAAAAGCCATTTTTCTTTGAACCAGGAAGTGATATATTTTTTCCAACATTGGATTGACCAAGATCCAGTCAAGGCACAAATTCAGTTGAAAAGACAATTCTCAAAAGTTTGAATGAACTCTCCTCTTATTATAGCATGTTTTCCCGTAGCCAAGAAAAACACATTCAGGAGTTTTTAAAACACTGAATTAAATGGAGTTTATTTTTCTAAATCTTATTGATGTTTAAAAGTGAAGATGACTATTTACAAAATTGTTTTTCTTTGCTGCTGATTTGGAGTCCAAACAATGTTTGATATTCAATATAAATTAGTAGACCAGAGCACCATTTTTTGTAGTCTTAGTAAAGAAGAAGAATCAGCTCATATCTGGCATAAATAGGAACTTTTCAATTTAATCAGGAGTGCTAGAATTAAATTCATTAAGCATTCATGAAGTACCTACTATGTGTAATGTATTCTGTTAAGTGCTTGGGAAGATAGCACTTAGTTCAAATAGAACAATATAAGGAAACTATTTAAATAGTGAATAGGAAACTTATGAGGCCTATACCTGACATATGGTACAGAGAATATAAATAAGTTTAATTTATGGCTTATTGACCCATGTTTGTGTCATGTCTTCAAAAGTCCTCATTACAGAAGTCAAATACAAAACCAATATTATGTTGGGTGCATTCATTCATGGGACTACTCTTGTGGAAACATGGTTGAATGATCATAGAGTAACTCTGATTTATTTAGATTTTTGAATCTGGAGCTGGGACTCCAGAGGCCATCATGTCCAACCCTCTCATTGCACAGATAAGGAAACTAAAGCCTAGGGAAGTGAAAGGATTTGTTCAAGGTCCCATGGGTAGTAAATGTTAGAAATAGGATATGGACTCCATCCTTTGTTTCCAGAGCCAGGACCCTTCCCACTATACCACACTGTTTTATGTGATTAGACTTTGGGTGAAAACACTAATAAAGGGTGAGTGTGTGTGGTATGGGGTGTGTGTGTGTGTGTGTGTGTGTGTGTGTGTGTGTGTGTATGCACTCGTGCACTTTGGTTCTGTTTTCATTTTTGTGATTCGTAGTGCAATGTACTAGATAAACAGTAATGAATGTGGTATCAATGTGGTCAATTCTAGTTTATTCAGCAAACAAAGACAGGTATAATGGACAGTGAGCCAGATCAGACCTCTGTCATATCTTGCCTCAGACAGTTGCAGGCTGTGTAACCCTGGTTAAATCACTTTACTTCACAATATTACACTTTTCTTATCTGTAAAAAGAAGGGGCTGGACTACATGACTAATAAAGCCCCTACTACAGTAGCTCTAAATTTATGTCCAATGAATGTTTATTAAATACTTGTTCTGTATAATGTTATATGGATTAAAGATAAAAATAAAACAGTTCCTGTTCTATTGGAATTTATTTGAAGTATATAACATGCACACAGGTAAACATCATACAAGGAAATTCCAAGGATAGAAGACTAGCAAATAAGCAGTAGGGTCTAATGGAAGTTTCTTCAGGAAGGTGGCATTGTTGCTAAGGCCTGAAGAATATGGGTAGGCAGAAGCTTGTCGTTGTTCAGTTGCTTCAATTATATCCCACTCTTCATTACCCCACTTGAGGTGAAGATACTAGAGTGGTTTGCCATTTCCTTCTACAACCATTTTACAGATGAGAAAACTGGGGCAAACAGGGTTAAGTGACTTGCCCAGGTCACATAGCTAATAAGAGTCTAAGGCTGGATTTGAACTCAGGTCTTCCTGATTCCAGGCCTGGTCCTCTATCCACTAAACCATGTAGTTGTGTGTTCTATTTATAGGAGAATAGCATTCTGGAATGCACAGAGGCAGCAGACAGGATGGTGACTTTAAGGAACACTTCATAATCTAATTTACAGAAAATTATAATTTTTGAAGGGGCGACAGTGCATGGTACTAATTACTTAGTAGAAGATTGTATTAGGCAATTTCTTGGGGCAAAAAACTCTGTAAATGGAGAGAGAACCTCCTGGATATAACTTATCAAACACAGAATCTTGAGATTTTGTGTCCAGTGGAAGGATATCCCACAGTGATCAACAGGTTGGTTTAAATACAAAATCATCTTGTTGACAGTATTCTGGACAATCCTGACCACCAGAGGACATTTTGAATCTGTTCATGCCTCTGTCTCATATTACCAGTGAATCTGGACTTGTCAAATCTTCAGCAACTTTTGATCCTGACAAATTGACAGTTAAGGAAAATTGAAACTATACAGCTGGGCCACTTGTTGTAATATACAAAAATTTAAAAAAATGATAGAATTTTAAGGTTTGCAAAGTGCTTTAAAATATTGTTATAGCTTGTTATTTTGGAAAGAGTGCTGGGTTTGGAGTCAGAAGGACTAAGTTTGAATCTCACCTTTGCTATTTAATCCTTGTGTGAGCTTGGACAGATCATTTTTCCCTTTGTGGGCCTCAGTTTCATCATTTGTAAAAATGAAAGAGTTGGACTAAACTACCTCTAAGTTTCCTTTCTATAGGCCTAGGGAATGTTACTTTCAAAAAAAAATTGCTGTAAAAATAAATCGAGATGAGATGCATGTAGCAGCTCTGGAACCAAAGAATTCTAAATATGACTTAAGCTACTATAGCTCTCCTGTGAGTAGCATAATGGAAATGCTATAATGCTTATGTAACCGGGTGTTAAAGACACCCTGATTGTCTGCAGAAGATAATCCACATGTCTTGGGAACCAAAAGCTATCTTCTTGATTTATGTTGTGCTGTTCATATAACAAAAACCACAAAATTCCCAGTATAGACAAGAAATTTCCCCCAAGTGGATGGGGAAATTGACGAGCTCTTGTGCTTTGATTGGAAGGACATCACAGGTGAATTTGAACACCAGCAAGAAAAACCATTCCAAGCTTATGGCTGTTAGCTCATTCTCAAATTATAACCCAAATGAATCAACAGCTCTAGACTCCTCCATCTGTTGTGTATGAGACAGAATAAGGGTATTTTGGACACCTTTGTTCTCCTTGACTTTGGAACTTGACATCATTTCAGCAGATATTCTCTATTCTATTTTTCTGGAGTACATAAATAATTTTTGTAAATGATGAATTGATTAAACATATTAATTTTTCATGGACCTTTCATCATTCAGGAAAGAAACATTTATTAAGTGCCTCCTGCCTGTGCTAAATGCATTACAAGTAGTACCTTATTTGATTCTCACAACCTTGGGAGGTAAGGTGTTATTTTTATCCCGATTTCATTGGTGAGGAAACTGAGGCAGAAGGAGATGAAATTATTTGTTCAGAATCACATAGTAAGTATCTAAGGGTGAATTTAAACTCAGATCTCCCTGATTCCAGGTCCACTGCTCTATTCACCGGGTTACCCAACAGCTTTAGACAGCATTCTTCCTTCAAAGAAAGGTAATAGTGGTGGTGGTAGCAGTAGTAGCCATAATTGACAATTATTTAGTGCTGTAGAGATTACAAGGTGTTTCATATTCATTATTTAATTTGAAAGATTATTTAAATGAAAGACCATTATCATGGGTGAGGAAAAGAGAATCTATACTTTATTTTGGGAAAGATTCATAATAGATATAATTGTAATATAGTAGAGAGTTAGCTATGGGATCAAAGGGCTAGGGCTTGAATTCTACATCTGCTCTTTTCTTTGGACAAGTCACTTGTCCTTTTTGAGCCTTAGTTTCTTTATTTAAAAAAAAATAAAAGAACTAGAAAAGATAATCTTTAATGTCTCTTCTGATTTTATTCATCTGTCTTCAGAGAAAGTGTGGTATAATGAAGAAATGTCAGAGTAAGATTTATAACAACTAATAATAATAATAGTAGCTAACAGTTACATGGCATTTTAAGATTTGCAACACTCTGCAAATACCAGGTTTCCTTAAATGTGTCAGTGCAGCTTTAAACCTTAATAGCTGAAAGTTGCACTAAAATTTTTGGGACATTTGCTATTTTCTCCTTTTATCCTCACTTACTTTGAGGGGTTATGTGCTAATATTATCTCCACTTTACAGGAGAAGAAAATGAAGGAGACAGAAGTTAAGTGATTTACCCTCAGTTACACAGCTAATATTTGTTTGGGGCCACATTTGAACTCAGGTCTTCCTGATTTCAGGACACTTCCCTATCCATAAGTCACACCTTAAAGTCTTGGATCTGTTCCTGAACTACTTGTGTAGCCTAGGGCAAGTTCAACCGTCTGTGCTTTAGTTTCCTCCTCAGTTAGAAGAACAAAGGAAGGGTGGGGTGGAGCCAAGATGGTGGAGTAGAAGCAGGGAAATTCTGCAGCTCCCCCACAACTACCTCAAATACCCATAAAATATGACTCTAAACCAATTTTAGGGCTCCAGAACTCACAAAATTACAGAAAAACACATATCTTATTGAAGGCAGCTTGGCATGTGGGACAGGAAGGGCTCATGTGCAGTGTGCAGTGCAGTGTTGACACCAGCCCAGCCTGAAACCATGTGGGGCCACCAGGAAAAGCTAAGGCTGGAGCCTTCAGGAGAGGGGATCATCAGCAGCTGGGGCAATTTCTGGAATTATCAACCCATAAGAAAAAAGGACTAAGTGAAAGATCAGTGGAACTCGGCTAAATTTGGGGGAGAAAAGTGGGTCTGGCCGAACTGCCTCCAGGGCAAGGAAGCAGCAGAAGCAGCAGCCCTGCAGCTGCCTCCATGTGGTTGCTTCAGAAGCTACTGGCCTGCAGATTGCAGGGGGGCCAAGTGATTATTCAGAGGCTAAGTGCTCTTGCCTTGAGCTGCCTGGTCTTGGGTGGTGGTGCAGGGGTGTGTTTTCAGTGAGCCAAAGCTGGTGGGGGCTACAGTGGCCTCCTAATAGCCCCAGCAGCTGTGAAAACCCCAGCAATTTGGGACAGAACTTTCCCCTCTGGAAGCAGAGTTCTACTGAGCCCAAAAGTCAAGTAATTGACTGGCAACATGAGCAGGCAAAGGAAGCAAAGCAAACCCAGGAATGCAACTTTAGATTCCTTTTTTGGGGACAGAAAGGATCAAAGCATGGAACAGGAGGAAGACAACACAGTAAGAACTCCCTCACTAAAATCTTCCAAGAAAAATGTAGACTAGTTACAAGCCAAAGAGCAGTATAATAAGGATTTTGAAAACCAAATAAGAGAAGTGGAGGAAAAATTGGGAAGAGAAATGAGAATGATGCAAGAAAATCATGAAAAGAGAGTCGACAATCTGACTGAAGAAAATAACACCTTAAAAAATACACTAACTCGAATGGCAAAAGAGGCCCAAAAAGCCAATGAGGAGAAGAATGCCTTAAAAAGTCGAATTTGCCAGATGGAAAAAGAATCTGAAAAGCTTTCTGAAGAGAATAATTCCTTCAGAATTAGAGTGGAGCAAATGGAAGCAAATGATTATGTGAGAAATCAAGATACTATTAAACAGATCCAAACAAATGAAAAAATAGAAGGCCATGTGAAATATCTCCTTGAAAAAACCACTGACCTGGAAAATAGATCCAGGAGAGACAATTTAAAAATTGTTGAACTACCTGAAAGTCATGATCAGAAAAAGAACCTAGAAAGCATCCTTCAAGAAATTCTCAAGGAAAATTGCCCTGGTATTTTAGAACCAGAGTGCAAAATAGAACTTGAAAGAATTCACCTATCACCTCTTGAAAAAGAACCCAAAAAGAAAACTCCTAGGAATGTTATATGCAGGTTCCAGAGCCCCCAGATCAAGGAGAAAATATTACAAGGTGCCAAGAAGGAACAATTTGTTTTGTTTTTTGCTTTTTTTGGAGAGGGCAGACAGGGCAATTGGGGTTAAGCAACTTGCCCAAGGTCACACGGCTAGTAAGTGTTTTATTTGTCTGAGGTCAGATTTGAACTCAGGTCCTCCTGACTTCAAAGCTGGTGCTCTATTCACTGTGCCACCTAGCTACCCCAAGAAGAAACAATTTCAATACCATGGAAACACAATCAGGATAACCCAGGATCTAGCAGCTTCTACATTAAGGGATCGAAGGGCCTGGAATGTGATATGCCGGAGATCAAGGGAGCTAGGATTAAAACCAAGAATCACCTACCCAGCAAAATTGAGTATAATGTTCCAGGGT
>CM053584.1:220435587-220474030 GCA_028627135.1 Pseudochirops cupreus
ATGTCAAATCATTATGCAGTTTCTCATGAGCTCTTTAGATGACATTTTCTTCCCCAAATTTTGAATGTCTCTTGTAGAAACTCCCTAGTAATTTTGGCATTCATTGAAAATAGTCAATTTAGTAACTACCTAGATTTACTGAGTATTGAAAACTATGCCCATTTAAAAAAATTAAAAAGGAAGCAGCTGCAAAATTATCCTGAGTATGACTTAGAACCCTATTTTTAGTCAGAGAAAATCTGTAAATTAAACTCTGGTCTTGTCAGATGACTATTTAATCTATGTCAGCGGTCAGATGATCTATGATTCTGGTTAATCTGAACATCAGTTGACATGGTGTTAATAAGTAGCAGAAGAAATTCAGGGATCAAAGGTGATATTTTTTTTTCCCCTTTTGTTTTGACTGCAGTTTCTCATTATTATTTATCTGAGTTCCTAAAGCTGCGTTTCTGCCATTTTTAAGTGAATCTTTTCAACATCTTGTGGTTTAGAGATCATCTTTTAAATTATCTCTGATTAATCTTTCCATCCATACATAAAGCTATGTCTTCAAAAAATGATTAAATGTTTGTTTGGTTTTTTTATAAAGCCAAATGGTTGCTTTTAGCTAAATTTATAGTGGTAAAGCTTTGTTTCAAATAAAATGTCATAAAAGAGTTTGAACATCTAGGAGTCTGTGCAAATCACATTTCTTATTATTTCCTCTATATGATAAATGCATAGATTGATAGGTGGATAAATAGATAGATAGATAGACAGATACACACATACATGTATGCATATGTGCTTGGAAAAACAGATGTAAGGAGATCTATTCTATCGAAAACCATCTATATTATATGTGTATCTATACAATCTAAACATGTATAAACATGCATACATAACATATATGATTGATTTAATTGCATATTAGTTAAAATTAAATTCTTGATGTGACTCTTACACGTTGAAAATATTCGTATTATATTTACCTTTACTTCTTGGGGAGAAGGAGTAACATTGTCAGAGTGATTTACACTTGAGAAAATGCACAAAGAAGAGGAAGCATACTAAAGGGCATTTATCTAAAACTCTACAGGGAAAATGATAGATCCGAAAATGGTGTGATGTTCTGAAAGATGAGATGTTTATTGAATTGAAGAAAATCTTGATGATATAAATTGCTCTGATGAGGAAGAAAAAGGAGAAAGTACTTACAGTAGATGCACAGAGAATCACTTAAAAATTTAGAATTTTAAAAGAATATACCTAGAAAATGAAAACAAACAAAAAAAGAAAAGATATGAATGAATACAAAAGAGCAGTTCAATGTTAGTAATAATATATTAAGTATTCAATAGCCTAGAATGAGTTACAATGGATGATAACTATGAACAGTGTGTGGGTGTGTGGGTATGGGGGGTGTAGGCACAGAACGATGTTGACAGAAAGAAGAAAATCAAAGAAGGGATAGGGACATTATTCAGGATAAATGGATGATGATAACAGATGACAAGGAGAAAGAAATATTTAGCTACTATTTGGCTTTTATCTTTTCGACCAAGGACAATAATTTTCAGACAGAATAGAACAAAGATTATTGGCAGGAATGTGAAAACCAAGGAAAGTAAAGAGATGGCAATAGCATATCAAGCTTTAATGAATTAAAGTCACAATGCACAGATGAACTATATCCTAGGGCACAAATGAGACTGGCAGATACAATTTTTGAGTTTATTGGTTATAGTAAAAATTAAAAAAAAAACTATGAAGGTGAAGAAAGGTGATATAAGATTAGAGGCAAACAATTGTCGTCTCTATTTTCAAAAAAAGAAATAGATTTTTCAAACTATGAACTACTTATCTTTTCTTCCATCCCTGGTAAATTATAGAATACATAATTAAAGAGATTGTTTAGAAGCATTGGGAATGGGTGAACTTTCAAAACTGATACAAATTTATTAAGAGCAGATTATTCCAGAGGAGAGTTTTTACCATTCTCAACAGTTTCTGAACTCATAGAACAGAAGGATGTAAATGATAATATAGTTAGTTGGATTTGGAAGTATTTCAAAGACCCAAGAAAGTATGCTAATTAGGGATTTGACACTGATCTGAAAGGAGGCATAGCGGAATTTTCCAATATTCTTTTCTATTGAATATTTTTGTCAAAGACTTAGAAGAAGATATATATGGTATATACATTAAATTTGTAGATGATATTAGAAACTTAGAGATGAAATGCTAAGTATATAAAAATCTTGACAAGCTATTACCTTGTGTTAACATTAAAGAAATATTTAATCCTGATAAATATAATATCTTCTATTTGGAATTAAATGAATTTTAAAAAAAATCTTGATAAATATAATGTGGGAAACATAAGACTATATAGCATTTTATGTAGAAAAATGGATGTGGGGATTTTAGTGGACTGAATCTTCAATGTGCCTTAACATTGTGATGTGGCAACAAAAATAATGCTAAGTGGTGCTATGCCTTATTGCTCAGAATGAGAAAAGCAATAATGTTGCTTTATTCTGTTCTGACAATCCACATATGGTATTTTGTGTTTCCTGAAACTTCTCAGTGATTCCCTGTTGCACATATAATAGAACCTTTCCTTAGAGAAAACAATTATAAATTAAACAAAACTACAAACACTGTATTTCCAGTTTTATATTACTACGGAAATTCTGTTATATGTGTGTGTAATACATACATGCTATATATAGATATGTCTGCCTTTGTATAGGCAAACACATATATGTATATATGCACACACATACACACATGTGTGTATACATATATATATATATATATAGATATATATATAGATATATACATAAAGAGAGAGAAAGAGAGAGAGAGAGAAAGAAGAGAGAGAGAGAGAGAGAGAGAGAATAATATGAGGAAATTCCTCTCCCCTTTGGATATGTGCCAAGTAGTAGAATTATTGGTCAAAAATTTAGTTATTTTTTCTAGCATAGTTCTAACTTATTTTTTATGATGATTGGACAAATCCACAGTTTTATGAACATCAGTTTCATTCATTCCATAAAAACTTCCAACATTAATCAATTATCAATTAATCACTTATCTATTTACCAATTCTTTATTAATTTATTCATTTGTCTACCTATATATTCATTAATACTAAATATCTTGTTTTGGCTACCTTTCTTATCTGATATGTATGAGGAAAAACTTGAGTTCTTTCAATTTGCACTTCTTTTATTAGTAGTCCTTTAGAATGTTTTACATCATGTGGTAGTTGATAATTTGCTTTTCTCATTTTAGAAATTGCCTGTTCTTTCACATTGAATACTATACTTTGTATGCTTGGATTTTTCACACCATAAATTAGTCTCTTTCCCACTTTCCTGGTTTTCATTGTCTAGCCTATTTCACTGTCAAATTTAATTTTTTTAATCCTGTTCCAAATAATTCTGATCAGTAATGTTTTACAGTTTTAGATTTGGTAGTGCTAATTCTTTGTCACTCCTACTTTTTCATCATTTCCCTTGAAATTTTTCATTATTGACAAATCATGATGAATATCATCATCATTTTTTTCTAGTTCTAAAAGTAGCCTCTTGGTATTTTAATGTGGCACTAAATTGATAGATTAGTTACGTAGGACTCATCATTTTTCTTATATTGGCTTGGGTCAAACATAAACAATGAATGTCTCTCCAGTTCTTTTATTTCAGTAAATGGATATGTAGTTGTATTATTCTAAGTTCTCTGTGTGAATTATTATGTTAATTCTCAGATTTTTTAATATATATTTTGTAATTATTTTAAATTGAATTACTTTTTTTTTCTATTTCTTCCTGATGATTTTTGTTGTTAATATAGAGACTCATGATTTTGTGAGTTTATTTTATAGTGAGGTTATTGCTTTGATTATTTTTAATGAATGAATCTCAAGATCAGCAAATAAAGGTATTTTTGCCTCCTGTAGGCCTATGCTTGTTTCTTCACTTTTCTGATTACCTTAGTTTGAGCTTCTAGAACTATTTAAAATAATAGTGGTAAAATGGAGATTCTTGCTTCATCCTTGATATCTTGAAGGAAGATTTCTTGTGCTTTATTATTATAAGAAGTTATTCAGTCATTGAGAGAACAACATTTATTAAGTACACATAATGTTCTAGGTTCTGTGCTAAGCACTGGAGAACAAACAGGCAAAAGTCAGTCTCTATTCTCAAAGAGCTTACAATCCAGTGGGTGAGCAACATGAAAACAATGGACAAACAAGCTATACACAGGATAAATTGGAAATAATCCACATAGAGAAGATACTAGAAATAAGAAAAATAGGGAAAAGTTTCTTTTAGAAGGTGAGATTTTAGCTTGAATGTGGAGGAAGCCAGGGAATCCAGGAGGCAGAAATGAAGAGAGAGAATATTCCATGCCTGGGGAGCAGTAAAGGAAACTACCTAGTCAGGAGATGAATTACCTGGTTTAAAGGCTAGTGTCACTGTATCATATGATTCAATGGGAGTTGGGGTGGGGTGAGGAATTAGGCATTAGAAGTCTGCAAAAGTAGGAAGGGCAAGGTTATGAAGGGCTTTGGGTGTTAAACAGAAGGTTTTATATTTGATACTGGAGATGGTAAGGAGACATTGAAATTTATTGAGTAAAGGGTGACATGGACATCAGAGCTGTGCATTAAGATGATGACTGATTGGTGAGGGAATGGAGTGGCATGAGGAAAGACTTGTGGCAGGCAGACCAGCCAGCAGACTATTTCAATAGTCTAGGTATAAGATGATGAGGATCTCCATCATGGTGGTGGTAGTGTGAGAGGAGAGGTTAACTAAGTCTTATTTTTAGATAGATAGTTTTTATTATATAAGAGAATATCTATCTATTCCTATAAAATTTGTTTTTACCTAAATTGTTTTTACCTAAATGAGTTATATTATGGCAGATGTCTTTTTCTGTATCTATTAATAAAAAACATTATTTTTTCTCATTAATAGCACCATTATTTTCCACAATTTTCCTAAAGTTGAAATGCACTTACATTTCAGTTTCATAATTTCTCCAATTCATGGTGATTAAAAAAAAACTCTGTTAATCTAGCTTTTTTCTAATATTCAATATTTTTGCCCCAATATTCACTAATGAAGTTAATCTATAGTTTTCCTTCTCTATTTTGTTTCTCCCTTGGTTTTTGTTTGTTTGTATGTTTTCTCTATCAAAAGAGCTTGGTCAGAGGCTCTCTAGCTCTATTTTGGCAAGTGATTTATACAATATAGAAAATAATTTTTCTTTAAATATTTGATGGAACTAACCCAATATTACCCAACTAATAAGGTTTCCATCCATTTTTATAGTATGTATGGCAAATCCATTCCTATTTCTGGTGTTGTATTTGAAAATTTTGCTAGAATATTCCTTTTTTTTTTTTAGAGTCTGGGATTCACTTAAATCATAGTATCTTTTCATTACATTAGGGTTTTTTTGTAAATAGTTTCAGCTTTTTTACTAGTAATGGATTGAGAAGTTCCTCCCATCCCTTGTTCTTTCTTTTGAAACTCTCTTATTTTTATAATTGTGGCATTGATTTCTCACAGTAAACCCAAAATGGTAGGTGAGGGTTAGCATGCAGAACTCTGTCATTAGCCTGGATCACACAATTAGTAATCCTAGTTTTTATTAACTTCTTGGCTTTCCCCCATTCTGTGAAGTCTTCTGTGGGGTGTATGCAGAGCCAATCAATCTTGGTTGTAATAGAGCAGCTGCTAAGGTGGACAAATAGTTAACTAACCATCACTTCCAAGTAGCTCACTTCTGAATAGGATAGATATTAAGATATATAATAAGGTAGTTTGTAATTGCTAAGGGAAACAGTCTTAGGTCTTCCTTCTGAAGGGTAGGATTGACCACAGTCCAGACCTATTAGCATGGTGCTTTTTTTTTTAATAGCTGCATTTTGGTTGAATTCTTTCTCTCTCTCTCTCTCTCTCTTTCTCTCTCTCTCTCTCTCACTCTCTCAATTTCTCTCTCTCTTTCTCTCTCCATATATATGCATATGTATATACATATATACATATACACATACACACACACACATATATACATATACATACATGCATATATATATGTGTATATATAATTTCTTTTCTTTCATGATGTGAATTTATTATTTTTTTATTTTTCACAAAGTAGTTTTAGAGAATGCTGGTTAGATCTATTCTTCTCTCAATGACATATTAACCAGAAGTATTTACCTTTGAGGAAGTTAGCTGGTCCAATATGTATGCCTGCAGCCTAGAGTCAGGAATACTGAGTTCACATCCGGCCTCAGACATGTATTATTTTTATGATCTGGAAAGTCATTTAACTTTTGTTTGTCTCAGGTTTTTTGACTATAAAATGGGGATGATAACAGCACCTACCTTGAATGGTTGTTGTGAGGATCAAATGAAATAATGTTTTTAAACTGCTTAGCACATGGTAGGTACTACGTAAATGTTTATTCTCTCCTGTTTCATTTTTTTCAGTTGTGTCTGATTCTTCATAACCTCATTTGGGGTTTTCTTGGCAAAAATACTGGAGTAGTTTACCATTTCCTTCTCCAGCTCATTTTACAGATGAGAAAACTGAGGCAAACAGGTTTAAATGACTTGCCCAAGGTCACACTGCTAATACATCAGTGATGCCAGATTTGAAATCAGGAAAGTTAGTTTTCCTGACTCCAGCCCCAGCACTCTATCCACTGTACCACCTAGCTGTCCTTTATCTTCATCCATTCCCATACCTGGTTATTTACATTGTTGATACCACATTCTAGAAAATATATTGGAAATTATAATTTGTTTAGAGAAAGACAAATAAAATGGTGGGACTGGAAGCTGTCATAGAAGAATTAATTGATGGAAAAGAAGTTGCAAAGAATTTAAAAGATTTCTTGAGGAAGAATTTGATTTCAAAACTTGATCAAAGACAATAGAATTAGGAACTATGTCTAGCAGCCTCAGACAGGCCATTTTGGTTACATATAATTGTCCAAAAATTTTATGGATGGGACTTCCAGGAGCCAAGATGGTGGCATCGTAAGTAAATTGGTGTATCTCTTCCACGTTCACCTCCAAGCAATCATAAAATAGTGCCCCCAAACACATCCTGGAACAGCAAAACTAGCAAAAAGATGGAGTAAAGCAATCTTTGAGCCTAAGAAACTTGGAAGATTGTCAAGAAAGGTCTGTCACACTCAGGTAAAAGGGGAATGCACTCCAAGATAGGAAGCATCCTAGCAAGCCAACAGCAAACTTCACCTTAGCAAACCAGTGGGAGATCCTGAGCCCCAGTGTGGGGGAGCAGACAAACACCAACACCAGGACCCCCCACATGCGTCAGTATAGCTAGGGGAACAAGCAGACTTCAGCTCCAAGAATCACCCAATGCTTCAGCATAGCCCCAGGCAAAGAGGCAGCCTGGGGAAATGCAGAAACACCCCACCAGCCTTAACACATGCCAAACACCAGCACTACAACCTGGACTCAGCACCAGATAATCTGCCAGACTTCTGCAGCCTATGGCAGCACCAGACAACCCCTAATACAACCCTTCAGCCCAGCACCAGGTAAAGAGCCTGCAACTCCTGGCACAAGAAGTCAGAGACAGTGCCACTTCTACCCTGGGAGCAGAGCTCACATTTAAAAGAAAAGATAAAAGTCAAAAAACATGAGCAAAAATGACAAACAAAGAATCTGACTACAGAAAGTTGTTATTGTGACAGGGAAAACCAAGACACAAATCCAAAAAAGGAAAACAATGTCAAATCACCTACAGGCAAAACCCCAAAGAAAAGTGGAAAGTGGTCCCAAACTCAGAAAGAATTCAAGAAAGAGTTCAAAAAGGAGCTTAAAAATCATATAAAAGAGGTAGAAGAAAAATTGGGAAAAGACATGAGATGCAAGAGAATTATATAAAAAGACTCAACAGCTTGGAAAAAGAAAACAACCACTTAAAAAGTGGAATTGGCCAAATGGAGAAGGAAATGTAAAAATCCACCAAAGAAAACAAATCCCTAAAAAGCATTTAGCCAAATGGAAAAGAAAGTACAAAGCTAACTGAGGGAAACAACTACTTAAAAGTTAGAGTTGGGCAAGTAGAAGCAAATGACTCTATAAGACATGGAGAAACAAACAAATTCAATAGAATGAAAAAAAAATAGAAGAAAATGTAAAATATCTCATGGGAAAAACACCTGATCTAGAAAATAGATTCAGTGGAGACAACATCAGAATCATTGGACTACCTGAAAGCTAAAATCAGAAGGAGGACCTGGACAGCATATTTCAAGAAATTATCAAGGAAAATTGTCTTGATATCCTGCAATCAGAGGGCAAAATAGGCATTGAAAGAATCCACCTATCACCTCAGAAAAATGATCCCAAAACAAAAACTCCAAGGAACATTATAGCCAAATTTTGAAAATATCAGGGCAAGGAAAAAATAGTGCAAGTGGCCAGAAAGAAATAGTTAAAATATAAGGGAATCACAACCAGGATTACATAGGACTTAGCAGCTATTACCTTGAAGGATCAGAGGTCATATAAGAAGATATTCTGGAAGACAAAGGAGCTAGGACTACAACCAAGAATAATTACTCTGCAAAATTAAGCATAATACTCTAAGGGAAAAATGACTATTCAATGAAATAAAAGGATTTCAAGCTTTCATAGGGAGAAGACTAGGATTGAATAAAAAAAAAATTGATCTCCAAAATTGCATGGGTGAATTCCTAAAATAGTGAGCAAATGAAATAGAGGTTGGGATGTTACAGGAAGATTTTCTCTTCAGATAATTATTAGACTAGATAACCTCTGAATTTCCTTCCAACATCAGTATTTTGATATTCTGTGCAACATTATTTCCCTTGGATGATTTATATATTTTTTCATTGAGTGAGCATGAATCAAAGTGATAACTACATATGATTACATAATGAGTATTCCAGCTTATACACATTTACCCTAGCTCTGGTGATGTCTTAAGACTATTACCACTAGCGATCTCATTTTTACTCACTGGTTTTATTCAACTATGTAATTAGGATTTCCTTTTTAAGTGACCTAAACATATTTCTTTGTCTCACAGGTTATATGTAAAGTACCTATTCAAGGGATATTTTCCCTAATATTCCTGCACTAGGAGGTTCTGACCCCAGGATAATGACTGACTATTTCTCCCTCCATCGTTCTAGTAGTAATCCAGAGGAATTGGGGGTGCTTTGTTACACTATCACTCATGAGCCTCCATTCATTATGCCATTGTTAAATCACAAAGATTTAATTAGCTGTTTAAAATGAGTATTTACACATTTGGTACACACACGAATACACACAGACATCCTCCAAAAAGTCTGGAACACACTTCCACAAGCAGGCAGAGAATCTAGGCAAAAGTGGGCTCAAACTTAGAGACTATATTGCACTAAGGGATAATTCACAACTTGTTGCAGAGAAATATTTTTCCCCTTTATTGGAGTACCCATGATATTTCCTGAGTTGTAATTATGTTGGGCACTGACTTTGGGGCCCCTTATGTGGTGCTAAAGTTTCGTTTCTCTCCATCCAGAAGAGATCATGCTACTTGAATCTGACACTCATTAGCATTTGTAGTTTATCTTCTTAGAGTTCTTGGCTGGGATCATTTTCTAGTCTCTTAAAAGACACAAATGTAAGGTTTGGGGATGGGGTAGAGGAGTTGTCACTTTCTATGGGCTCACTCCTCACACTCCTTGCTGCCCTTTGGTTACAATTTGAGGTTTGACTCCTCAGTACATACCCAAAGCGAAGCCACTTTCCTGCTTGAATTCCTTTTCTTGACATAATTAGAAGTATATCTAATTTTTTCAACTAAACCTAAAATATTTCCTTATTTGATTTCAAGCACTTCACTCTTAGTACTTAGTTCTAATTAATTGATTTAATTGGGATGTCTAGAAATTGCATACACCTTGTTTACACATTTGATTGGTTCAGAAACTCAAAGAAGCATTATTACCTGATAAAGATATCAGCATACACCATTTTGTTCATTACATTAACTGGAATAGGATACAGTTGTGAAGCTTACTGCTTACACATATATGATAGGAAAAGGAAGGAGACCAGTCCAGTGGTGAAGGTAGAAGACAGAAAATTAATGATACTCTCTGGGAAACACAAAATGTATCAGACCCTGGAAGATGACTTCCATCAGGTTGGTTGTATTATTTGTGGAAGGTATATAAAAGGACACAGACAAGAAAACGGTACATGACAAGGCAGAATATGTGGGATGTGACTTAAACCAGTAGAAGTACTTTTATTGATAAGATCATAGAATAATTGCAATGTAACCAAAAGAGGATTTCCATGACATTTGCATTATCATCGTCATAGCTAATATTTATATAATACTATGCTAAGTACTTTATAATTATTATCTCATTTGATCCTCACAACAGCTCTGAAAGATAGGTGTTATTATTATCTCCATTTTACAGATGAGGAAACTAAAATAAACAGAGGTTAAGTGACTTGCCCATGGTCATACTGCTAGTTAGTGTCTGAGGCTGGATTTGAACTCTGGTTTTCCTGGTATCAGGCCCAGAGCTCTATTCACTGTGCCACTTTGTTGCCAATGGTTTGTCTTCTCTTTCCTTTTCCACAATTACTTTTATAATTCTCCCAACTCTCTCGTGAAGGTCGTGTCCACTGGAACAATAACATGAAATATTTGAATATGCAAAGATACAAAAGATCTGTGATTTCATTGGGCTGGAGAAAGAGCCAACAGGATCATTTGTTCCTCTGATGCATATACAGATCTCAACCCTTCTATGGTGTAGTAGATAAATCCTAAATTGTATGAGAGATGTAGAAATTCTGTGATTTGCCCAGAACCACACAGTAAATATCAGAATTGGGATTTGAATCTAGGTCTTTCTCACTCATTCTAGTATTTTATTCACTCTGTCATGCAACCATATACAATATAAGAAGCTATGTGTAAAAAAATGAGAAAAGCATATCTTCTTTCTCAAGGACCTGTTTTACTGTGTAACTCTTTAAAAATATTTTGACATTTGATAATTTCATTTCTACCTTTTGTAAAAAAATTGCCCAACTTTTCCCCTTCTTTGGTTATCTCACTGATGTCATATGGATTTGCTTTCAAATGTTCTACAATCCTTCTGTTTCCCCATCTCCATCTATAAATAACTAATAGATTTTTAGGTTTGTTTTTTTTTTCCTTACAACTAGGACATGAGGTTAACTGACCCATCTGAAAACAGAGAGAGAAGGCTTCCAGAACCAAACTTCATGAACTTCTGGGAATTGTAGTACAGTTTTCAATGGTGGGTGGCACATTGCAGTGTATGTGAGACACGGGCAGAGAAAGAAAGTGGAGACAGGACAGAGAGGCAAAGAGAGACAGAGAAAAAAAGAGATAGAGACAAATGGAGATAGATCAGGAAGCAGAGAGAGAAAAAGAGATACAAAGAGGCAGAAAGATAAACAGAGGATACAGACAAAAAGACAGAGAGAAAGAGCAATAGAGAGGCAGAGAGACAGAGAAAAGATGTTTTAGCTTGATTGTTGAGAAATGGTAGAAAAAATTCTCCCCACATCCTGTTTTGAGGCTTAAACCATACGAAATAAATTCTTGTGGGTTCTTTACTTTTTTCTTAATAACTCTTACAAATACCTTGAGAACAGAGAAAGTCAAACCACATGGCTTGGGGCCATTTCCCCAAGCTAAGATTCATGTATAAAGAGATTTAGGTAGTATAAAGATGCCCTCACCATAGGCAGATTCCCTCCCCTCACTGCCCTTTGTTTTTAAGTTTATGGGTGGGGCTGAGTGGATACATTGATACTCTGGGATGATAAGGAGTTGGGGGAAAGAGGGGTTATGTCCATAGTCTCGAGAGTAGAGGTCGAGCAGGAAGGAATAGTCCCTCTTCTTCATAGCACATATTATATAAAAACCTTACCAAGTGCTGACACAATTACATCCTGGTGCGGTAGATAGAGTACTAAACTTATGGTGAGGGAGGCCTTGGGTCCAAATTCTGCCTTATTCCTACCTACTGGATGTATGTCTCTGGACAGGTCACTTCACCTCTCTGAGAATTAGTTTCTGCCCCTAACATGAGGATAATAATAGCACTTGTATGGGGACTGGTCCAATACAAACTTAAGTTGTTTTTCAGTCATATCTGACTCTTCATGACCCTTTTTGGGGGTTTTCTTGGCAAAGATTCTAAAGTCGTTTGTCATTTCCTTCTTGAGCTCATTTTATAGATAAGGAAACCAAAGCAAAGAGGGATAAATGACTTGCTCACAGTCCTCCTTTTCCTCTTCCTCCTCCTCCTCCTCCTTCTCCTCCTCTTTCTCCTCTTCTTCCCTTGTTCTTTCAAATTTATGTTATGTAACTTTCACTGGGCTATCACTGCCACAAGGAGATCTGTGTTGAAATCCCTAATTATCTCACTAGCCCGCTTCTCTTACAAACTTTTTGATCCATCCTCAAACCTCTCATACTTCCCCTTTCCCCCATCCTCTCAGAGTACCTTGTCTCATACTTTACTGAAAATATTGAGGACATTCAAAGAGACCGCCACCTTCTCCCATCATCCTCATCTTATATCACTCAGATGCCTTGTGCCACTATTTCCTCCTTCACTCTTACATAAAGAAGTGACCTTTCTTGCAAAAAACAAACCTCTCTAGATATACGAGGAATGCTATTTCACCCTGTCTCCTCCAACAGACTGCCCCCTCCATCATCCTCATTATCTCTTCAATGTCTTACTGTCTAACAGCAGCATCCTTTCTACCTATAAACATACCCATATCTCACTAACTCTTTAAAAAACTCCCTTCATCTATCCATCTCCGTTAGTTGTCATCTGATATCTCCCCTACCTTTTGTGACTAAACTCCTTGAGAAGTCTTATAATAGGTGCATCCGTTTTTTTTCTCCTTTCAATCTCTTCTTTACTCACTAGAGTATAGCTTACAACCTTATCATGAAACCAAAATGTCTCCCCCCAAATATACTAATATCTATATATTTATATCTATATCTATCTATTTATCCTTTTAGCCTTCTCTAGTCTTCATCCTTCTTGACCACTCTCTAGCCTTTGACAATATTGATAACCTTCTTTTCAATACTCTCTTCTCTCTAGATTTAACACTACTCTTGCATGGTTCTCCTCCTACCAAACTGACCCCTCCTTCTCAGTATTTGCTGGATATTTATCCAGGTCATGTTTATAGGCCTCTGTTCTGTGCCTTATCATTTCAGTTGGTGGTATCATAGACTCCAATGAATTCTGTTATCATCTCTAGATTGATGATTCTCAAATTCATTTTTTCAGCCCTACATCCTCTGCTTACCTCCAGTCTCACCTCTCCAGCTCTCTATTAGACATTTTGAATTGAATGCACTATGCATATCTTACACTCAACTTCTTCAAAACAACTCTATCTTTCCACCAAATCCTCCTCTCTTAACTTCCCTAGTGCTGTCAAAGGAATCAACCACTGTCTCTCTGCCTCTGTTTCTGTCTTTCTCTCTTATCTCTGTCCTTGTCCTTTCTATCTTTTGTCATCTCTGTTTCTGTCTCAGTTTGTCCTTATCTCTTTGGCTCTGTCTGTTTGTGACTCACTGTTTCTGTGTTTTTCTCTCTATTTTTATGTCTCTTTCCCTCATTGAATTAACTTCAACTGTTTTTCTATAAACCTCATATTCAGTATCAAATGGTGGAAAGGAAGTTTAGTAACATGTAAGAGATTTGTCAACATGTAATTTGCAGCTACTTTGTGTCTGCAGTAAATAAGGGATCTTTTTTTTTTATTTACTTTTTAATGTCTACACATTTTTTCCTTCTTAATGCTCCAGGGTGCTCTTCATGACCAACTGCCAAGCTTTGATGTTTATACTCTCTGTAGTGATCCATAGGAAGGAAATAATTTTCAAAATGATAAAAAGCTTTTTATGAATTAAATCATAAAATGTATGTGGAAATAAAATGGAAAACCTGATTTCACACTTTTCCTTACCCATTTAACACAAATCTCTTGGAGTCTTTTTTTGTTTTATTGTATCCTATGAATTGTACCCTTTGTTTTAGTTTTCAGCAAGTTAATGATTGACTGTAAGTAGCACTGTGAATATCACCTCCTGAAGAACCAGGAATTTAGCATCATCTGATATGGGTGAAGAAAAATAGAGGTTTGAAGTAGAGGGTTTAGAGTATTGTAAGAAGCAATAATGATACTTGATCTGCAGTAAGAGTCTTATGAGAATATTCAGAAGAGTTTATTTCTTGAAAATCTTTGACTACATATGAATTCTTTTTTTTTTTCTTTTTGGAGAGGGGAAGGCAGGGCAATTGGGGTTAAGCGACTTGCCCAAGGTCACATGGCTAGTAAGTGTTAAGTGTCTGAGGCTGGATTTGAACTCAGGTCCTTCTGGCTCCAGGGCCAGTGCTCTAGTCTCTGCACCACCTAGCCACCCCTACATATGAATTCTTGAGGATATCTTTATACTATCACTCTTTTTTATGCTATTACTGATTAATTTTATAGAAAAAGAAATCATGACAGAGAGAGTTCAGTATCTTAACTCAAGATCATGGAGGCACTAAATGGCAAAACTTAATTTTACCCCTACTGTCCTGATTCTAAAGCATGCTACCTTTCACACCTATAACCATGACTACTGGAAGACAGGCTTATTCAGCCCATTGCAAAATCATCTAGAAAAGTTTGAGTTTATCTTGTTCTATATATATGTTTTGATCCAATAGTTAAAAATGAGTGGAGGGGGTGGCTAGGTGGCTCAGTGAATAGAGCACTGGCCCTGGAGTCAAGAGGACCTGAGTTCAAATGCGGATTCAGACACTGGACACACTTACTAGCCGTGTGACTTGGGCAAGTCACTGGACTCCAATTGCCCTGCCTTCCCCCCTCCAAAAAGCAAACAAAACAAAACAAAACAAAAACCATGAGTGCAGTGACTTGTTGCAGCATCATACCAGGATAGGTGCATGCAATATAATTCCAAAATAATGCCAGCACCATGATGCATGGTGGAGGGTAGTGAACCAGACTCAGTCAGGATAATCTGAGTTCATAGTCAAATATCTAATATATTGGTCAAGTAGCTTAGGGAGAAACAATCTCAATGCTGCAGGGAATTTTCTAAGCTGTAAACTGAATAACAAAACACAAGTTAAATCATTTATTAATTACTTAGTGTGTAGTAAGTATTGTATTAAACAACGAGGATACAAAACCAAGAAAACAGAACAGTCTCTACTATCAAAGAGCTGATATTCAAATTTTGTTGTTGTTCAGTTGTTTCAGCTATGTCTGACTCTTCATGGCTCTATTTGGGGTTTTCTTGGAAAAAGATACTAGAGTGGTTTGTCATTTTCTTCTCCAGTTTATTTTACAGATGAGAAAAGAGAGGCAAATAGGTAGGGTTAAGTGACTTGACCAGTGTCATACAGTCAGTAAATGTCTGCCCAAGGTGGCTTCTAGCACAGGTTCTTGGATCTGTTTTTCTAGAGGAAAGCAACTCAAAATGGGTTAACAACCTTATTTTAATCATTCAAATATCGTTTACCTAGTTCAGGGGAAAAGTCAGAGAATGCAAACACAAGTTACAAACACAAGTTACAAGCAGACAAAGAAACAGATCAGCAGATGGGGTTCCAACCATCTGACCATTATATCCATACCTGTTCAGTTACCAGAGAGGGAAACGCCAACATCTGGGTTTTTCAAAACCGGGGGGCTCAACGGCTTCCCAGAGTCTTGTCTGGCCAAATCACACAACTCTTCTCAAAGTGAGTCCCAAAGCAAAGCCTCACATCAGCAATATATATGGCCTTCTCCTGGATCAGAGAATGTCACAGCCCTCTTGACCCACTGCCCAATCACAAGGTAATAAGGCATTCCTGAAGAACAAGCCTCCCACCACAGGCTCCATGTGGCCACATTCAGCCTATTAGGGGATAGAGTATACTTTCAAATCTGGGAAGGTTCTCAGAGCCACTTAAGCTACTTATGTAAAGGGCCAAGGGGCAGAGAAGATCTTCAGATTCCCATAACGCCCCTAGATTTGAACTCAGGAAGACGAGTCTTACTGACTCCAGGCCTGGCACTCTATCCTCTTAGGAAAGAGGACACTTAAAAAAGAACTGAAAAGGTGGGAGTTAGGGAGTATATGGAAAGAGGCTACCAATTAAGGGTCAGGGAGGCAGAGTGAAGGTGAAGCAGGCCTTAGGGTGAGCAGGAAAGGGAGAGGCAATATTCAATCAGCATTGATAAAGGGAGCTCCTTGTCAATGATACGAGTAATGACAATGATAATATTAATAGCAGTGTTATTAAGAACAATACTAGGCTATATTAGTTAATTTTTAAGTTGATTTGAAATTTAAAAAATACTTGAGGTAGAAAAATTCCTTTTGAAAAGAAGTTACTATTGCAGGAAGAAGATTAAGATTAAAGGTGGCATTTGATTTCTAACCTTGCTGTGGCCAGAGAACTGAATCTATTGAAAGGAAAACTTTCTTTTTCTTCAGCTGTTATTTGGTGACCTTTTAAATGAGAGAGAGAGACAGAGAGAGAGAGACAGAGAGGGAGAGATAGACAGAGAGAGAGAGACAGACAGACAGACAGACAGAGGCAGAGACAGAAACACATACACACACACTGAGAGGCAATAATTTGTTAAAATTGTTAATTATTTCAACTAGTTTTTTAGTTGCTTCTCCAGGAGTCTCCAAGTGTACCATCATATCATCTACAAGGAGTCATGCCTTTTTTTGCCTATTGCAAGAGCAGGAAATCTGTAGCCTCAAGGCCACATGTGGCCCTCTAGGTTCTCAAGTGCAGCCCCTTTGACTGAATCCAAACTTCACAGAACAAATCTCCTTAAAAGGATTTGTTGTGTAAAACCTGGACTCAGTCAGAAGGCTACTCCCAAGGAACTAGAAGGTCCCATGTGGCCTTGAGGCCACAAGTTCCCCACCACTTGTGTATTCTAATTCCTTCTATTTCTTTTTCTTATTGCTATAGTTAACATTTCTAGTTCATTATTGAATAAGAGTGATGATAATGGGGCATCCTTGCTTCATCCCTGATCTTACTGGGAGACTTCTAGGTTCTCCCCATTACAGATAATGTTTGCTATGGGTTTAGATAGATAATCTGAAGCTGAGATGCAGCAAAATATGGATTGATTCTTTTGCTTGTGCTAAATTTGGCTTAATAATTAACACCAAGAAAACACAGATGCTTCATCAGCCACCACCACACCATCCATATGTAGAACCAATGGTTACAACAAATAGAGAAGTTTTCAGTGCTGTGGATAAATTAATTTACCTTGCTAGTATACTTTTCAGGGATGGATACATTGATAACAAGGTTGACACATTCATTGCCAGAGCTAGCTCAGCGTTTGGGAGATTTCAAAGGAAAGTATGGGAGAGAAGAGGTATTAGACTAACTACCAAACTGAAGGTCTACAGAGCCATTGCATTGACCTCATTGTTGCATGCCTGTGAAACCTGGACAGTCTACCAGTACCATGCCAGGAAACTGAACCACTTCCATTTGAATTGTCTTAGGAAGATTCTGAAGATCACTTTGCAGGATAAGGTACCAGACACCAAGGTCCTTTCTCGAACTAAATTGCCAAGCATTCAAATTTTTCTTCAGAGAGTACATCTCCTCTGATGTTTTGGCCACATTGTTTGTATGCAAAACATACACTTGCCAAAAAGACTGTTTTATGGAAAACTCACATAGAACTCCCACAAGTGAATCCAATCTAGTTTTCTGTTCAGCTCTGGTCTTTTCATTAGGAATGCTTTAAAGTCCTCTATTTCATGGAATACCCATTTTTCCCTGAAGGATTACACGCATTTTCATGGGGTAAGTGATTCTTGGTTGTAATCCTAGCTCCTCTGACTTCCAAAATATTATATTCTAAGCTCTCCAGACCTTTAATGTAGAAGCTACTAAATTCTGTGTAATTCTGACTGTGTTTCCATGATGCTTGAATTATTTCTTTCTGACTGCTTATATTTTCTTCAAGCTGGGAGCTCTGGAATTTGTTTATAATATTTCTGGGGATTTTCATTTGGGGACCTTTTCAGGTGTTAACCAGTGGATACTTTCACTTTCCATTTTACTCTCTGGTTCTAGGATATTGGAGTAGTTTTCCTTTATAATTTCTTGAAATATGGTATCCAGATGCCTTTTGGATGAGATATCCACATCTTCTTCTATATTTACATTTTTTTAAAATTTTTTTAATAGTTTCTCAATGTATCATGGAATTATTAGTTTTCATTTGTTCCATTCTAATTTTAAAGAACTTACTTTCTTTGGTTAGATTTTGTATCTCTTTTTCCATTTAGCTAATTCTACTTTTGAAGGAGTTCTTTGCTTCAAAAGTCATTCATTTCTTTTAAGTATTTATGGCATTGGTATTACAAAAATTCTGGGAGTATCCAACACTTATTTCACAGTTTAATGCCTCTAGTTGAAAGAGAATGTCAAATATTTAACTAACCATGCTTCTCTGCATGGTAAAAATAACACATCATTTACTTGAGAGACATGTCTTCATATGCTAATAACTTTTTGAAAGAGCTTGACTTTAAGTGTCTTTCAAAGATCATTCTTACCAACTATAGATAAAACAGAGTTGTAAGTTAAATTAATTTACTGATAAGAAGCAAACTTAAATTAGTTTTAGCCTGAAAAGCTTCATTTTATTGATATTAGAACATATACATATCATTCTTAGAAACCATTTGGCTGAAGTTAGCCAATTAATTCTTGACTTTAGAATTTTATTTAAAATTTTTATTTTAATGCTTTTAAGGAAAAAAAATCTGTGTTACTTTGGTTGAAAATAGACTATTGCTGTGCTTCAAATACATGCATAAAATAAGAAAACTAAAGATGAGTAATTTACCACCTATGATTTCATGAAAGGGTAACTTCTGCCTTCTCCAAATAAACAAGTACTATAATATCTCCTGGTAATCAGCTTCTTTGGAACATGATAAACTTGACTTAAATGATGTTCATGTGGAATATCAGAGGAAAAAATATGGTATGAAGGGATGTTATTACTGAATAGGAAGTGTTTATGTGGAAGTAAACTTACATTCTTAGCATGAGATCCATCTTTCCACTAGCTGAGAATAAGTTCCAACTAAAAATTCATTTTTGAGGTTTGTCATGCCTGGGGCATTGTGGCTCCTTATTTGTAGACTGATGACCCTATAGCAGAAGCCGGTAATCGTTTTCCATCACCTCACTGCTGCTTTTTATGCAGTAAAACACTTCAGCCTTCTGGACAGAATCCAAAACTAGGCACAAAACGCTGGCCCTATTCTTTTATGGTTCTATCCCCTTATTCATCCTCCCTAGAGTTTCACCAGATTGAATTCTCAAGCCTTTAGAATTTTCTTTCCTGTCACTGCTTTAGTCATAAGGTTTTTTTTTTCTCTTCCTGTGTTTCCAACCAAATAAACCCCTCATCACTTCTAACATCTGTAACTTCTTCTAGGTATAACACATTGTATCTTTCTCAGAACCTTTATGGAGAATTTCAGATTTATAATTTTTGCCTTCCTTTCTCTTAGGAAGCTGTGCATAAAAATGCTTTTTCTTATCATCTTGTGCAAAGAAGGGCTATGGCAACATTTCATATTCTCAAATGACTCTACTATCTTTGCATTTGTGTCAAGATGGTGGAACTCAACTTGAAATTATCCTCCATAGAAAACTTATTGAAGAATTATTTTTCCCTTCTCTATTCATCAAATATAAGTCTTCTATACCTTGCCAAATAATTTTCGGAAAATAAATTTCTTCTCTTTTTTGGCAGATCACCATTTTCCTCTTTGGTGGTCTTTTATATTAAATTTGCAGCAGTTTTAATTAAAATTGGGTGTCTTAAAGTGTAGTATTATAGAATTACCCATATCTCTTCTATATTAATGACCTCCTACTCTATAGAACAAGGGAAGTTATAGGCCTGCTGTACTCTACCATAGTCAAACTATTAATGAAATTTTATTCACAGCATTGATAAACTGGTGAACCAAATTGAGCAGAAGGCTCAGTGTTAGTGAAGGGCCTCAATTTATGTCATAAAAATATGACTTGAAGCAACCTGGACATGTTTAGGCTAGAAAAGAGAATACTTAAGTGGAACTTGATAGCTGTCTTCCAACTCTTGCATGGTAGAGGAATTTAAATCATCCTACTTGGTCTCCTGGGACAGCTATGAACCACCAAAGTTGTAAGAGGTTGATTTCACCTTGCAGAAAGAAAAATTTCCTGTCTTATATGGATTTTCCAAAATTTAAGGAGGGAGTGGGTTTACCTTCGCTGAAGATCTTCAAGTCAAGGCTGAATAGGCAAGTATCAGGAATATCGTAGATCTGATTTCTTTTCAGAGTCAGATTATACTACATAATCTCTGAGGTCTAAATCCCATGATTCTACAAGTCCAAGAAGAAAATGTTATCACATAAATAGAATCTGACCAAATTAGAGAAAGGCTCAAATAAGGGATCATGTGGTATCTTGCTTGAAATCAGGTCAGACTTGAGCATTCAGAAGCCCAACCAAAATGAACAACATTGCACATACTTGAGAACTATCTTATTACAGAGGACTTTGCTCTTGTCTTTCTCATCCTTTAAACAAATCATACTGAGCTTTAATAAACAGTTGCCATTGAATTCCACAAAGCTATAGATCACCAGATTTTTTTTCCTGATTTGGGGGAGATCCATAAGAATATGTAGATTCAATTTTTCCTTACCTTAGAAGATGAGTTTAAATATGCAGTCAGTTGCAATTTTCTTCTTAATCCTTTTAAACCACTTAAAATAACTTATCCAGGCTGTATAGTTACAGTTTCGTATTTTTAGAGTATAGCATGAAACTAGGTGAATTGATTTTTCAATCAAAACACGCTTTAGATAACATGGGGTGGAATATAATTAATTCAAGTTTACATTGCCCACGTATGGGCAATGAAAAGACTTAGAGTAATGTAAATTCACCTTCTCACTTAACTTTAATCTTACCATCATTTAGTTTATACTATAATAAAAAAAAATTCTGCCCTGTTTAAATAATAAATTTAAAAGAAGAAACCACAAAACTAATTCCTCTGAAGATCAAACTGGGAAAAGCAATACAAAAATCATATCTCAGGAACACCAGAATTAATTCAGCTTGTTAAGATATAGTTCTTAAAGAACCAATCTATGCATAACAGATTTTAACAGTTTCTTATACAATCCATTTTTGTGTTCTCTTTACTTAAATATGTATATTTATTATTAAGTTCAAAATAAAAATATCTTTTAAAGTATAGTTTAAAATTATTTATTTAGAAGAAAAGTGAAATGAACTTTTTTGGGGTACATACATGTGAATTAATTTCTGAGCAGTAGTTTATTGGCCAATGTTCAACAACCAGCTCTCTGAAAAAGCATGGCACAATTTTAAGTTTTATATTCCTAACAACATTTTCTCCAATTTTTTTTAAGTCTAGACAATCAACAACAAAAACAAATGAATCCCTGATTTGTAGCATTTGCAGATTTCCAAAGTGCAAATTTTCACATTGAAAATTTTACAATCGGCTCTCTAAAGTCTAGAGGAGCCAGCACCAGCACATTCCTGGTTGTAAGGCATTTCCCATTAGGAAATGTTTTCCAGTAAAGCAGACCTACAATTGTTCTGCAGTTTAGCATCTTAGAGATTTGCCTAAGAGCACTGAAAAATTATTTCTTTCAGTTAATCAAAAAGGATTTGTTAATAGCTTTCTACGTATCAGGCCCTTTGCTAGGCACTAGTGACAAAATTCAAATGATGAAACAATCTGTACTTAAAAGAGCTTCCAAAATATTCTATGAAGCATATTGATTCTGATTTCTCTTTTGAAATGAAAGGTAGTCCTTGCCTCAAGTATCTTCACAGGTGTTTCGGGTTAAGCAGTCAGTTGCTGTGGGTTTACTGGAGAAAAGAAACAAACACAAATTTATACTAACATCTCAGGAGAGATATCAAAGTTTGGAGCCTGATAAACCCCCCAAGTGCATTTTTCCCCCCAAACTGTATATCCTAAAGGGAAACTAAGTGCTCATATTTTGATTCACTTATCCTTATAATATCAACATGTCTCTAAAGAGCTGTTTCATGTCAGGGTCTCCTTAATAAGCCTGTTTTTAAGAAATAAACATTTTGAAAGTCACATTTTCCAAAAGTACTGGTCTGAAACATAAAACCAATGGATTTGAGATGGGGCTTCAGTTTGCCAACCCACCTTTCCAGAGCAAATTGAAATTTTCTTAGGTTTACACTCAGGCAGATATGACTGCTACACTGCTTACACTGCTTACACAACAAAAATCTATGAGGACTTGGGTCAAAACTCTGGAAGTCTTGACACTCCATTCCTCATGCTGGTGAATGCAGCCATGTTAAAAGCGTATCTTATGGGCCTTACTTATATACCCTTACTAACTCATGAGTAAAGAGAGTAATCCTCTAAGTAGTAAAATGTCTCTTACCCATTTAAAACATTTCTTTTACACTTTCACATTATAATTGAGAAGTAAAAATGTGTCATGACTGAAACATGGATAGGTGTATTTTAGGACCTTTCTTGTCTATTCTACCCATTTCCCAAAATTCTACCAGTATAATTTTTACAGAGTGTTTCTTTCATTCCTGGTAATTTTTTTTTCTGTTTTAAAAAGTCTGTTTCAGGTGCCAAAACCTGAGTTTCTGAATTTGTTCCCACTAGCCCTTTCCTTTTTCTGGCTACCCCTCCCCGCCCCTTCCCAATCACACATTTCCCAGTTTCCTATTTCCAGGCACATTCTGTGATGTAGTGCACAGCCAATCACTATGTCTCTTGGCCATAAATTTACTCAGAACTATGGATTGGTTTAGAAAAGCTAGTCCCTTATGCCCATTATGGCAATATATACATACATGGTATTCCAAAAAAAAAAAATTAATGCTTCAGTCTGGACATCTAGGAATATATATGTATTTGTGGTTTCTTCTGTGATAGTTAGGAATAAAATATGAGTTATAAAAATAAATATTGTGAAAGATTTGTTATCTGTAATACAGTAAATATATTGTTTTCAGAATGCTAAATATACTCTAAGCTTTCATTCAGGCTTAAAATTGCACTTCCTACAAAAAATTACTCTGGTTTCTCAAAAGATCTTGTACCTTGAGGTGCCCATAATCTATGTATGCATAGACTATGTCTAAAGGAGTAGGCCAAAGAGTTAATTTTTCTACTGAATGGCTTGATACCTGGGGTAACTAAGCAAACCTTAACTTGTGGAATCTTAATAGCCACCTCACTGCTGAAGTCAAAAGGAAACCAAGAGGAAACTTAATAATATTAAAAGTTATTTTAAAGGGAGTTCACATTAGTTTGAAGGGTATTTTGCTTCTCACACAATATCCACCTTTGTAAAGTTAAAAAAAAAATCTAGATTTGTAACCTACCCACATCTTTTCAGTCTTCAGGACATAAATCTAATAAGTGATTCAGGCCAGTAAAGTATTAATCCCATACCGATAAAAAAAATTAAAGTATTCATTGGAATAATATTTTAAAGTTCTCTAAATCTAAAGGAAGATACGAACTGCGTGTTGAGTGCTTATTTCCCTCTCAGTATCCTGATGACTATTTGAACAAACAGAAAAAGGATCTAACTGCATTTTACCTATGAATATCTTTAATAGTCTTTAATAGTCAAGGCATCAAATTGTAAATTTGATTTCTACAACCATAAATGTATACAAGCAGCAAATTTGGCTACTGTTAAATTAACACTCCATTAAAATACACACTCAAAATAAAAGCTTCCAAAATTGCATTTTACTATGAGACACAGAGAGAGAGAGAGCAAGAGAGAGAGAGAGAGAGAGAGCGAGAGAGAGCGAGAGAGAGAGAGAGAGAGAGAGAGAGAGAGAGAGAGAAGAGAGAGAGAAAGAGAGAGAAGATGGGAGGGGGAAGGGAAAAGGGAGAGAGAAATAGACTAAAGACACAAAGTTGTGCAGTCTAGGTTGCCAGTTATTCTATTCCATAACTGTTAACTTTCTCAGTTCTTCTTTTTTCCCTTTGCTGAGCTCTCTGTCACTGGAAACATCTTAAACCAATTTAAAGTGCTACACCTGAATAAACATGTTGTAAAAGTGTTTATGTATTGAAGTGGGTCAGTTCAAGGTATGGTATTTGGCTGGGACTTCTAATTTCTCTTTTTACAGCAAAAGGGCTGCCAGAAGGAGGAAGTCTGAGCTGAATTAATACATTTGTTACAGTGGAAGTAGAATGGAAACTGCTTTAGCCACAAATCAAACTGCCTCTTTCATTTATGCCAGTGATAGAGTTTTTCTAAGAAATATAGACCCTGGCAGAAAGCCACTGTAAGTTTGCATTTAAAAGGGAAACCTATATGCTTATTTGTTTAAGGTTTACAGCCCTGGTTATTTGTAAGTTCTCTCTCCCTGCCTCCCTCCCTCTCCTCCCTCTCTCTCTCTCTCTCTCTGTCTCTCTCTGTCTCTCTCTCTTTTTCCCTCCACCCCTCCTCTGGATGAAGCCTAGTGGCAGTACACATTTGGAAGGCAGATGACCGTTTTAGTCCTTGGAGCTCTTGAGCAAATTTTTCCAATCTGTTGTAGAACAATCATTGAGGACACTGATGCTGCCCAGACAAGTCAATGTTCTCTTACCAATACCTTCTCATTTAAAGGACCTCTGTGTCCCTCCTCGAACAGCTGCACAGCCTCACATGACACTGTCTCGTTTCCTGACGGTCAGAGGGTCCTGCATAATACACGTACACACAAAAGTGTTTATGCTGCCAAAATAAATTCTGCTAAGAGCAAGGGTTTATTTGCTAAAATGTCATTGATGCCATTTCAGGGACTCGTTTTCTAGGGTGAGTCAGGTCTGAGAACACAGTCAGTCTCCTCCACTGTCTTTTACCAAATAAACATTTTAATAAAATATGTGCATCCCTCAGGAGGAGAACCAGAGTCAATCATGAATAGATATCAAGCCCAACTCTTGAATGTTGGGTAAGTTCTATATCCAGAGAAGTTTCTGTACATGCATTTTTGAAACCTCAAATTTATTGTAACTAGAGTTTTCACATTTCGTAGTCTACCAATTTCCTTGGTTCACTTAGATGAAATGAAATTTCTAGTTTGACCATTTGTTTTGGATGCAATGTAGCAATCACGTACAAATGATAGTTATGTTTTTCAAAAAGAGAAAAAAATGTCTAATTAGGAGAATCCGTCCACATATCATTCCTTGGTAGTATGAATTATATTAGTCCTATAAAATTTCAATCCTTTTTCCCAGAGGATACTAGTACATGCTGACATGTAGTTACTTGGAAAGCTGTAGGATGAGTGGGCTTTGGCTTCTGTAATTGACATTTGCAGTTCTGAGCCCTGGGTCACTTCCTTATCCAGAATTCACTCTAAATGAATTCTGGGGCTCAGTAAGTGTGAGTCTAGGCTAAAGTTAGGATTTTGCGAAGTGTTGTCTGCCCATACTTGTATAGGGACTGGTGACAAGTAAGAAGTAGTCAGTCTGTCAGAAAACATGGTATTAAGTGCCAGCAACTGGGCTAAGCACTTGGGGACACAACAGGAGACAAAAGTCCCTGGTCCCCCAAAACTCACAATCTAATGGGAGAAATGACTTGCTAACAAATATCTATGAACAAGGTATATTCGAGATAAATAGGAATTAATTAAAAGAAGGAAGGCACTAGAATTAAGAGGGGTTGGGGAATACTTCCTGTGACATGAGTTAGGTTAAGAAATGGGATACTGTCTTAGGCTAGACAGACTCTTTAGACTGGAAGGTCAGTTTTAGGATTCACCTGAGATTTTGACATGCTCAAAAACCTATAGTCAGGGTCTGGTAATCCCGAGAGCACTTCAAAATCTTAACAGAAAGTTGGCTAGGATTTGGAGCAAATGAACTTCTCCAGTCTTGGGTTTCCATACCAGTACCAGGGAGACATCAGAAATGCCTATGTTCAATCATATAAGGTAGGTTGGAATACTAAGAGGTGGAGGTGACCAATCAGGTGGCCAATTAGTCTACCAATTAGGATTTCAACCAGGCTGCAGATTCTCTGAAATATTCTGATTCCTGATGTATATCTAGTATTTTTTCAATGTATTTTTGAAAAAATGACAGGACATTTAGCTAGTGGATGGTGTAAAAATATAAGCTTATAGGTTGTATTATTCTGCTATTGTTTTAACAGATTGAATTGTAATATTTATTTCAAATACACATCATTTTCCCCCTTAACTCCAATCATCCATGTCCCTGGCATATTTTGAATAAACAATGAAAATAAATTATCTTTCTTAACTTTGCCAAAAGAGGTTGGCAGTGGAGTGTATGGTTTAAGCAACAGCAACAACGGGAACTAATAATAATAATAACATAGCTCTTTGGCTAAAGAATGTATTTTCTTTTTATCATACTCTTGTTAAATGTTCTTTTTATCATGAATTTAATAATCATTAACAAATATGAACATATGAATATATGAAATATGATAATAAAAATCATATATTGAACTCTGAATATTTTTTATGTGTATCTTTAACATTGCGTAAGTGTAATAAAACCTCTGCTCCTGTCCTCCTCTAAAATTCTTTTTTAAAAATTTCCTTCTTTGTACCTTGCAGTCAGGGTGTAAATTATTCTCCTGGTTCTGCTCACTTAACTATGCATTGCTTTATATATTTATTTCCCCAAGGATAATTCATTAGCAACATGATTAATTAGTTTGCAGTTTCTCAGCACACATGGACAAATGAAGGCACACTGAAATTTTTCTGGCTAGTTAAGCAGAAGTCAAAAGAAAATAAAAAGTTGTCCATGGTTTAAAATGCAAATCATGGTTTTACTACATAATACCGCTCAATCCAGTGACACTGGCTTTGTGGCTCTTACACAAACAAGACTCTCTATCTTTTAGTTCACTCTGTCTGTCCCCCATAACTGGATTGCTGCTCCCCCCTTCTCTCTGACTTCTGACCTCTCTGGCTTCCATTAAGTTCCAAACAAAATCCTTCCATCTACGAGAAGCCTTCTCTAACCCATCTTAATTCCAGCGCATTCCCTCTTTTAATCATTTCTTATTTTTCCTGTGCTTGCTTTGTATATATGTTTATGTGTTGTCTCCTCTATTATCAGATTGTGTGCTCCTTGAGGACAGGTACTGTCTTCTTGAATCACCAGCACTTAGCATAGAGTCTGGTACATAGTAAGCACTTAATTAATGTTAATTGATTGATCTTGATTAAATCCTTTACTCTTTCTAGGACTCAGTTTTCTCATTTGCTATGTATTGTACTGAACGACCATTGAGGTCCCTTTCAATTTTCAAATTCTGTGATCCTGACTTTTAGAGTGCTATATATACTGTCCCTTCCAGCTCTATATCCTGTTATCTCTAATGTTAATCCACAAAAGAAACAATCTGCCTGTACATAATCACCAGTTGGTTGTAATAGCAAATTAGAATTCTTTATCAGAAAACTTCTTAATGGCATTTTTCCCCCTTCAAAATATCATGTTAGGAGTTAGTTATGTGTTATCTTGACAATGAAATGAAAATTTACTTTCGAAGGAGCTCTGTTGGAGAATCCCACCTGTGAATCTTTTCCTTTTTCATTTCTCATGCTATATCATGATGTATGTATCCCATTTTAGGGCGCAGTATTAATGTTAAATCGGCTGGCCTTATAGGAAGACATGGGCCTCAATCCAAGCAGCCTTTCATGGTTGCGTTCTTCAAAGCAAGCGAAGTCCTTCTCCGGTCAGTCCGAGCAGCTAATAAAAGGAAAAATCAGAATCGGAACAAATCGAATAATCACCAGGATTCATCAAGAATGTCCAGTGTTGGAGGTAAGAAGAAATCATAGCGACATATATGTTGGTAGACTTGTGAACATAAGAATTGTTCAACTGCATGTTCCAAATCAAGCAGCCATAGTAAATCCAAGCTCTTTTATCTCTTTACTTAATCTATTAAATGGTCATAGCATGCTCAGAATATCTGGTCAATGAATCACTCGGTAATCCATTCTTAAAAACAAAGCAAAACTAGAACTTATTTTGAAATGTTGATTGATTTTAAATTAATATCAAACTGGCAGCAATGAAATTATAAAATGGCTAGATCAACAGGGCCTAGTCAATCACTGAAATATACAATGTGCTGAGCTAACATCCCTTGGACCTCCCAAATATGGAAAGTAAGTGAGCAAATATGGACAAGAAAGAAAACTCAGAATAAAATGTTTCTTTGAGTGCTTAAAGCAACTGCGAATCTCTCTAATATTTGAAGCAGTGTAGAAACAGGTTTTCTTTATTTTTTATTATTTATTTACTTCAATTTATGTATATTAAATGCTCTTAAATTTATTATCATAAAGCTTTTATCAAAATAATCTGATTTTTACTGCATATTCTACCTATGGAATGACTTAACTCCATAGATGATTTCAACGTACTTGCAATTTGAACTGGTAGATGACTATAAAGAATGGAGAAGGGAAAGCAATAAACCTGTGCTGCCTGCCTACTATGTGCCAGATTGTGCTAAGTACTTTTAAGTATAATTTTATTTGATCCTCGCAACAACCTTGTGAGGTGGGTACTATTATTATCCTCATATTTCAATTAAGGGATCTAGAGCAGGCAAAGTTTAAATGACTTGCTCATCTTCTCATAGCTAATAAGTATCTGAGGATGGATTTGAACTCAGGTTTCCTGATGTTACATCCAGCAATTGATCTACTGAGTTATCCAGTTACCCAAAATGGACCAATGAATACAAGCAGAGAGGTCCCAATTGATTGTACATATAAGGAGCCTCAATCATGCTATTTATTCCAACAAATACATATTTTAGTCTAGTACATGTAACCAACTACTCCTCAAAAGCTGGCTTTGGACAAAAATCAAAGAATCCCTTTAAAAATGGAAGAGGATGTGAATTTAACAGGGACCATTCATACCCAAACTATTTGGAGTACCAGTGTTATGAGCAGACACAAACAAATCTGTGACCTAGAGTGTGGCTTATTTCTTCATTTTCAAAATATTTCCTGTGGCCAAATAATGAGGGAACATGATTATTCTAAATGACAACTTATTTTTCACAGTCACTGTGAATTTTTTAAGAATTATTCCATCCTAACTTTTCAATATACTTCCACTTTAAAAACTCATTCTTTAAACCACACCATAGCACGGTTCTTTGACAAAAATAAAAGTATTCCTACACCAGCAATAGAAGGTCACCCAGTATTCTCACTCACATTTGTTTAGTGCTATTATTTCTCCTAGAATATCCCAAAGTGACAAACCATATCTCCATTATTTACAATATTCAATCATTCCTTACTGTTGAATATTCAGAAAAAACAAGATGTGATTCTAAGTAGAATGAAACTAGTTAATATGTATCACCTATGTTGTTTTTTTATATCCAGTAGTCATAACAATGATGTAGGGGGAAATATATTAGGGCTCCTACAATCAAAATCTCTAAGATCTCAAGATCCTAAAACTCAAAATCTACCCCAGGATAATCAGAAAAAAAAAATTGGAGGCCAATAATCATGTAAAAGTCCCAACTGAATATTTGAAATGGAGCCAGTGGAACCAGTCATGGTCCAATCATGAAAACTTGTTCTGGTGTCTATTGTCCTAGCACACCTAGCAATTGAGTTGCTATAGAGGGATCTAAAATAGACCTTTATTATGTTGAACTTATATTCGTTAGATCTTTACAACAAAAATTTTACTGAAAGCAATTTCATTTGGTTGAAGTATATTCTCATTACTTGTTTTGAGAGAGACAACTTTAGAAAATCCTTTCTTCCTTTTTCTTTTCTCTATATACCACCTTTATTTCCCAATATATCATCTTTCCATCCTTACCCAACAAGTCATCTGTTTTTAACAAAGAATAGAGAAGAAAGGGGGCAGGGTGCCATTCAGCAAAACAAACAAAATGAATGGCAGTATACATTGTAGGAAATCCTTCCTTTTTCAATGTCATAATCTTGTATTTTTTTCTTTCTGAATAGAATGACCAAAAAGTAAATTAATTTTTTTCTTATCTTTCTCTTTTATGATTTAATATAATAGAATAGGTTAAGAAAAATGCTGCTCAATTGTAATAGAATTGTTGTCGTTTGTGGATAGTCATTGTGGAAAGAGTATGATCCTTGAAGTTGGGTAGATTAGAGTTTGAATTTTCAATCTGAAACATACTGGTTTATGATAATAGGAGTTATTACTTAACCTGTAAATACTTCTAGAAAACTATATAAAACTGCCAGTTATATGTTACAATTTGCATAGTTAGAAGATATTTCCATAGTGAGATCCAGACCCACCCACAACCACATGCTACCTCCACTATTACGTCCCCCCTCCCCCCAAAAAAAGAGGTCCTAGCTTATGGTAAAATTACAAGTGAAAAAACACAATTGCATATTTATCATTAAGGTTCATAATGAGTCTGACAGATATTCCAGGGACAGAAATACACAAAGTCCATTTCCTTTATTGGTGTGCAGTATTTAGCTGCCCCTTGTTTCTTTAAGTAACAAAAGTACTTTCATAACAAGAGATGGATAAAACACATGAAGAAAAAGCACAGAACATATTTCCAGTTTCCCAACACTATTTGGAGTGTTAGATTAATCTAATATGAACCACCATTTACTTTTTAGAAAAGAAAAAGGAATTTGATTATTTCATTCATTTATTCACTCATTATTTCAACAAAGATTTATTGAGTGCCTACTATGTGCAAGACACTATAGTAGGTGCTGAATTTATGGTAAGTAGTTTGTGACTTCATATTTTCATAATATTCAGCAAGAAAGCAGGTTGTTTGTGTCTGGATAATAGACCTTTTCAATATTTAGTGATAAAGCCTAAGGGGAAATAAAACACTCAAAAGGTGTTTCAATAGGTAAAAATATGAAGTGGAGTAAATTTTAACATAAACACAAGTGAGTCAGTGTAGAAGATGGGATACTTTGGTGAAATTTTATATAATGAAGGTAATGTAAAAACAAATGATCAAGGTTAAAAAGGACAGAACATCATGAATAACCTCTGGGGTTAGACTAGGGTTAGGTGGAAAGAGTTGCACCAAAGAATATTTGAGTTCCTTGTCATATTGTGTTATATGACTGGATTGTAGACACAGAGATAGAAGGGACCTGAGAACTCAGGCCCCTCATTTTACAGATGAGGAAACTGAAACCCAGCCCAGGTGACATTCTCAGGGCACCACAAGGAGTACAGATATGATTTCAGAGCATTTCCCTGTGGCATTTCCTTTAATTTAGCAGTCTAGTAAACTAGTAGTTTAGTAAGCTTGTCGAAAAAGGTTATGAGGTTAGCATGCTATGATCTGTTCGTGGTGAGACGTTGCCAGTGGTTACCAGCCAGCATCAGTTTCAGAGATGAATAGGCTCTCCTTGGGTATTTTGTCCAATCCACATACCCCCCCCCAAAAGAAACCAACAACAACAGCAACAACAAAAACTATCTTTATTACTATGCGTGTGATAGATAGTCATTCAGTCATTGTTTGAATTTTTCACCACTACCTGAGGCAGCTCACTTCAATTTTGGACAGGCCTGTAATTGTTAGTAAGTTTTCCTTATGTTCAACTGTGATCATTTAATTTTCAATCTCCCACATGTTTTGACCTCTTGAACTAAAGAGAAAAAGTTCCATCCTTCTGACATGACGGGAAACCTTTAAGCACTCCCCGATAGCTTTTTCATTCTATCCTCTTCTTATATTCATCTCTCCTCCTGGCTTTATTTTTCCATCTCCTTCAAGAGATCCTCATAGGTCAGGGGACTGAGGCCCTTTGACATTCAGAATATTCTACTCTAGAGAGACTTTCCAATTATTCAGTGTCTTTCCTAATCTATGGTTCCCAGAACTAAACATAGTTCTCCCAATGGGATCTGAACAGGGTGCAGTACACAGGGACTTTTACCATCTAATTCCTAGAAGTTCTTTTCTCCTAAGGCAGACCGATTTTGCGTTAGTTTTTGGGGCTGTCGCATCACACTACAGACTTAGGTTGAGCTTGCTGCCCCACTAACACAACTTCCTTTTCTCAATGATTACCACACACTCATAAAATAATATGATTTTTACAATTTTTCCAGGGATTAAATGTGAAACTCATACAGTTTCACATTCTATCCTTTTGCCTTCATGACTAATCATGGCATTTAGCTATCTCAAATCTAGCATCACCTTTTCCCATGTTGCATGATTTTTCTGACATTCAGAGAATACATTCACAAAACTCCATCACTACCTTTGACTATAGTTCTTCCCAGATTTATCATTCAAATTCATTGAGGACAGCACATTATTCTCTTACTGTCTCCTCATTTACCTTCAGTTTCAATTCCATTACAATAAAGATTATTCTCCTTGATGGAGAAAAGCTTAACAAAATACATACTAAGTCTATGGTCTTCATCCTGCAGGTGCCTCATACCTTCTTTCTATCTTCCTTTTGTCCCAGCATCTCTAATTTGTTATTAGTCCTGAGAAAAAAAAACAACCGGTATTTCCTAATTTGAATTCCTATTTTTGAACATTGGGGACAACATTGGAGGTCTGTATGTAAGCAGAAAAGAGACGTGTGAAAGATTAAATGGTAATATAGTTGTTAGGAGCTGAGAGTTTAAAAAAATTAATGAACAATAGTGTTTAATATAAATGGAAATTATCACGTTCAAAAAACTAAAGAATTCTCAAGCATTTATTAATTCTCTTCCTCATGCAGTCACTCATGTTCTGGAATTCTCAGATGAATTGAGCTAAACTGAATCAAATAAAAGCCAGACTTACAGACCTAAACATTGGCACAGTTCTAATACTTTTTAAACTTGTGTGGATCTCAACAAAGCAAGCTCCTTGCCTCAAAACTATAAATTTTAGCCAGTTCATGAGACAATTTTAAGCCCCATTCCTATAAATTAGTGGGTCAAGCAGTTAGGCAGCAAGCATGTATTAAGAACTATGCATGAGACACTAGCTATTGGGGAATCAAAGGAAAAAAAAAGCAGTCTCTGTCCTCAAGGAATATACATTCTAACCTAGGTGACAACTTGTGAATAACTAAGAACATTCAAGATACAGCAGATGTAAAAGGTAATCTGAGAGGATAAGGCTCTAACAGTTGGGGGAGCAGAGAGCAACTAGAAAAGGCCTCCTATAGAAGCTATGACAAGCTGAGTCTCGAAGGAAATCAAAAAGCAAAATGAATGAGCAAAGCATTTCAGGAATGAGGGACAGCCAGTGCAAAGGCAGAGAGTGAGTTTGAGGAACTGCAAGTTTGTCATTGGAGGGGAGTAAATTTCTACAGACTTTCTCCCTTGTACTTTCATTGACTCTGTGAAAATCAGTTCAGCCTTCTCCAAAGAATCAGGCCAAAGCAGCTGTGAAATTATAGTCTGATATCAGAAGAGCTATCTTGGCTCCTGTTCTATTTTTAAATATAGATTACTCTCATCGTTTTATCCTTTTCCATTTTTTAAATAGGTTAATTTCATTTATTCTTGACACCAGGGCTACCTTCCTACTCTTCTTTCCTCTTATAAAGAAAGGGCTCCACTCACTTCTATGGCTAGAATTTTTCAAATGGTGAAATTATACCCTGGTTGCCTCCTGTTTTAGGTGAACTTGAACATTAATTTCTCTTTTAGGAATTTCCACCCCCCCCCCCCCTTTTATAGATGTACTTAAAATCATTGCATCAAACAGGCATATTATATATTTTGAGGGAGAAAAAAGTAAAGAAGTAACTAAAATGATTAAATGGACCATTTTTCCTACTGGTTCCATACACTCTCATCACCCCTACTCCTTTTCTCTCTGTCTCTCGCTTTCTCTCTCTTTCTCTCTCTCCTCTCTCTCTCTCTAACACACACACACACACAGACACACACACACACACACACACACACACACACACACACACACGCCCTTACTTGTTAACACATTCATTCAAAGGCTCACTTACAGTCTAGGTAAGCCCTGGACAGAGTGGAAAACATTCTTTTCTCCTTTGAAACTTCTCTGTATTTCCTTTTCCCCATTGCATTTTTTATTTTCTCCTAGAACAGAATGCTCTTTAAATAACCAAAATGACTAAGGGGAAAAACTCAAATTTGCACTGGTTCCAAAAATTGGTTACAAGGAAAATCTGGCTGCTCAAGAGTATTTTCCAATTGTTGGCCCTGTTTTACCAATAACATGCCATGAAGAGACAAAACATAGGAATGCCTGCCGGCTTCAGAGACTACATTTAGGTACAGGAAAGTTGAAATACTTTTCTGGCATCAGCTATGGCAGCAGAGAATTTTCATTTAATCACTATTAGGATTTTCCTTCTCATATGGGAAGATTCATCTACAATAGCTTTATTTCCATTCTCATTTAATCTTCTGTGACCTACCAATGATTTTTTTTTAATTGCAACTCTAATTTCCCTGCCTTTTTCTCCTGTAGTTTTTTCTGCCATCTATTGATTTTCAACCTCACTGCAAAGTTGGCTGCCTTGGGTAAAAAGTTTACTCCTTCTCCTTATCCGTTACTTTTTATTCTTGACAGAATAAACATACAGTCCTAAAGCTCTGTGAAATTGGATCCTTGGAACCGGTTTCTGTTGTAAATTTCATTGCTGGTTACCTTTATGTGATGCTACATTACATATAACATTTATTCTACATAAAAGGCTGAGTAAAGAGAATTAATATACTTTGCATTTTCTGTTTCTTTTAGGATATGAAATTCAGATGATTACACATTTATTTATAGCTTATCCAATGTGTCTAATTTATCTCATTGAATACATTGCACAATTTTCATTCTCAATCTTTTAATTGAGAAAGATGAATTAATACATCTCTAATTCTTTCCTCAGGCACATCTCTTAGACACATGGTTTTCATTTGGAAATTTTGTTTTCTATTCTAAATTTTTAAAGTTACATATACTAAGAGCTGATACTAGACTCACTTTTAATTCTTTTCCCCTAAAGCATGGTATGGGGCATTTTGGGTCACTGTGTTTAATGGTCCAGCATAATTTCCTGGAGAGCATCATTTTACTCTTTGGAATCACTCAATTAATCTTAGGAAGGACAAATCCCAGAGTCTTAAGTCTGAAATGGATAACTCCTATTCCTTTATTTTTTTATTCCTACATTAATAGTACAGGGTAAAAGACTTCAGAAGTTTCATTGTTATGTAGCGTTTCATACTGACATCAAAGAAAGCAAGGGCTGAATTCTCAACTAGATACAGATGACTGGGCCCTTACATAAAGTCTTTATCTTTGACTTCTTTGCATTCACTAGCATTTGAGGGTATTCAATTGGAGAGTGGTACCTTTAACTAATTAGTTAACTGAAGTTATTTTATTTAACCAGTTATTTAACTAATGCTATTCACCAGTTAGTTAACTACAGTTATTCACCAAAGTCTATCACTGAGAAAAGAAGCTCTTTGATTTTATTGGGGGTACAGGGAAACATAGCCTCTCTTTCTTTCAAAAACAAAACAAAAATTGCCCCTGCTCTGAATCTTTGGCTATTTCCCTTTACTAGCCCAGAAAAAAACAAAATGGAGTTTCTTGGAGTAATGTCAATCCAATGTGTGAGCCAAGTCTACCAAATAGAGTCTATGGAGAAGACAGTTCTCCTATAATAATTACACAGCTGTGTTTCACTCTGGATCAAGGGAGGAATTATTTCTAAATAATTGTTGTCTGGATTCTCATTGACAAGCTTCAAAAGGAAATAAGTTTTCCAGTTTTCTTCTAAAATATTCAATGGATAATGACAGACTCCTTCCTTGTATGTTCTGCCAAGAAGTGAGCTAGCATAATATAGAAAATAGAACGTTGGATTTAAAATTAGGAAAATGTGTGTTTGAATCCTGCCTCAGACACTTGGGACCCTGGACAAGGCACTTAAAGTGTCTGAACTTTAGTTTCCTGTTCTGTAAAATGAAGAGATTGGACTTAATGACTTTTGAGATTCCTTGTAGGTCCAGGTCTATGACCTTGTAAGTGGGATCCATTAAGTGGGATATTTTGATATTTAGAGACCCTACAAAATAAGTATTGAGATGACCATTAAGGTATGATTTTTAATTTTGTTTTTCTCCAGATTATAATACAAGTGAACAAAAACAAGCCTGCAAGAAGCATGAACTCTATGTAAGCTTCCGAGATTTAGGGTGGCAGGTAAGAATAAAATGCATGCTGAAGTCAGCTAAGATTTTTGTTCCTTTCGATGCAAACGACCCCTCAGTTATTATGAATTTTTGTGTTAATCTTTATTTTTCTTCCTTTTCTAGAGATTAATATTAAATAACTGATGACATAACTTGAGACTTACCTGTTATCTCTATCTTTTTTTTTGCTACTGCTTTTTTTTTTTCTCCTTTGGTCATTTAACTGCAACCAGAAGTTGTCAAAGCAGATGGTCTCTACCCTGGAAAAACTAAAATATGGTACTGGGGAAGAGAGGTGAAGCTCTTGACTATACTGTGTATAACATTGACTCATAGACCGCTTTTTCTTTTTAATTAAAAAAATTCATGCTGGATCTCCCCATTTCACTCATGCTGGGATTTCAGAAGCTACTCATGACTGGTCCACTCTGATCATCTTGTAATCTGCTCCATTTTCCATCCCAGGCTGGTTTTTCTTCTCCTATGTTAATGGAAGTATCAACCAAGGATAGTAAGAAACCTTAGAGTTCATAGGGTCCAACCTCTTCTTTTTTTCAGAGGAGGAAACTGACACCTTGAAATGTCATAACTTGTCCACAATTCACAAAACTTGCCGAGTGACAGAGCTGGGTTACTCACAGACTAAAATACAATGTCCTCAATGTCAAGGGAGGTAGGACCATGGTCTGCAGCACTTTTAACCTCAGTTTATCTGCCACAATATTTGCCCTTGAGAATGTTTATGATGTTTATATATAGATAGTTACAAAAAAGAAGAGGCAATTTAACTTTGTTTAGACACAGAATGAGGTTGGAATTTAGCAGCTTTTTGCACAGTCTACTATCTACTGACTCCCAAAACTATGGAATGTTTTGAATTGGCTAGTTTTGGAAATATCCTTCCTTATTAACAGGATTAACAAAAAAAAGCAAAAGGTTGTCCTTAGCACTTTTCATACCCAAAATTTCAGATTCATAAATGAAAAATTAAATTTGTTTCTTAATTCCTGTCTACTAATGTCAGACACTTAATGGTGAAAGTGCTATATTTTTACAGGGGCAAAATATAACATGCGTCTGTAGTAATTTTTTAATTAATTAAACATTTTCAATTTTCCTATGCATTTCTTCTGGGTTAATTCCAGTTTTAAAAATACACCAATATACACATATAATATATATCTTATGGTATACGTTATATTTTATCTGTATACATAATGTATAATGTGTAAAATAATTATGTGTATATATAATTGTATGTATTATGTATATAGTATATATTACACATATATTATACATTGTATATGTAAAATATTTATGTTTTATATATAATACAGAATATTTTAAAAGAAAATGGAATTTTTAAAAATATGTTTTAGGAGATGGGGGCATGTGTGGAGACTTAACAATTTTGTCTGAGTATCCAGATTCAAAATGAACACATTACTTTTTTTTTTTTCAGTAAGCAGTTAGGGTCATTTAAGTTTATACTTCTTTTCTTCTCAAATTCCATTTGAACTTGACAGAATTAAGTATTGTACAATGGAAAGAGTGTTAGAGTTAGAGTCAGGGAAACTGAGTTCAGTACTTTCTCTGCCACTTGCTACCTGTGTGACACTGGGCAAGTCACTTAACCTCTTTAGGTCTGTTTCCTCATCTATAACATTATGGCCTTTGAGGCCTCTTTCAACTCTGAGTCTGTCACTATGATCAAATAAGCTCTAAGATAGCTTATAATATGGGCAGGTAGGTGATACGATGCATACAATGCAGAGCCTGCAGTCAGGAGGACCTGAGTTCAAATCCCAGCCTTAGACACTTAACTAGTTTTGTGACCTTGGATAAGTCGTTTAACCCTGTTTGCCTCTCTTTTGTCTTCTGTGAAATGAGCTAAGGAAGGAAATGGCAAACCACTTTAATATTTTTACTAAGAAAACCCCAGGGGGGCGGAGCCAAGATGGCGGCGTAGAAGCAGCAACATATCGCAGCTCTCACATAGCCAC
>CM053584.1:220474530-220508269 GCA_028627135.1 Pseudochirops cupreus
AGGAGAGACAACTTAAAAATTATTGGACTACCAGAAAGCCATGATCAAAAACAGAACTTAGAAAGCATCTTCCAAGACATTCTTAGACAGAATTGCCCAGATATTCTAGAACCAGAGACTAAAATAGAACTTGAAAGAAAACCCCAAATGGGGTCACAAAGAGTCAGACATTATTTATAAACTAAACAATGACAAAACTTATATAACACTAAATTTATATTATAAATGGTCCTCCTATGAAGTCTGCTAAGGGGATGTCGAAGACTATGCCAGTAGATAACATATTTCTGAAGGTCCCACCAAGCTGGGACCATGGCCCTGGCAATGTATACCTCTTGGCAAATTTAAGGGTGATAAATTTAGTTAAGTGACTGAGTAGCTAATGAAGTATGGGGAAGCTTATTTCTAGAAGTTCACCCTGAGGTGGTGTTGGTTAATGTTACTTTACTACAATTCATGAAAGCACCTGTTATAGTGTGGAGAAGTGGAGCTCTGAATAAGTAAAGGGAGTACCCATAAGAATAAAATTAAAGAACTTTTTTTAAGTGTTGAAGAATCTAAATAATATTTCAGAATACTGCTTAATGATTCAAAATATTCATGGATGTGTGTTAACAGACAAATATTTATAGGCAATCTGTATGTATATATGTGGGTGTGCGTATTACACACACCCATACACACACACACACACACACACACACACACACACACTTTTTTTCTTTACTAGACATTAATCATTTCATTGGTAGTTGGAAGGTCTCTGAAAGAAAGTTCTTTTACCAATTGAGATAGACACCTTGCCTACAATTTCTAGTCTTAGAAAGTCACTTTGGCAATGAGATTTGTTACTTGCTTCGGATCAAGCTGCCAATATATGTCAGGTATTTCAAACATTGAGGGAAGCTTGTCATGCAGTATACTATGCCGTATACTAAGACTAAGCTGCCGATTATTTGTACGCACATAAGCACAATATTATCTGTAATATCGCATAAATAGCAATATTTTATAAAGTGTACTTGGGAACATCAAAAAGAGTTAACTAGTGAAATTTTGATTTATAATCATATTGTGAACTTTAAATTTATCAAATAATAGAATTTATCCTTCAATGATTGATTATTGGAGGACACTGAGAAAACAGTTTAAAGAAAATCTATTAAAGTTTAAATGATTCTTTGAATATTATTTCTTTGGTAATTCAAGTATTTATTAATTTTGCACCTTTAAGGTAATGAGCAGTACATTTCATTTACATCTGAAATAATTCACATGGATATATTCATTTGATATTATATTTTTTGTGGACATATTTCAGGACTGGATTATTGCTCCAGAGGGCTATGCTGCTTTCTATTGTGATGGAGAATGTTCTTTTCCATTGAATGCCCATATGAATGCTACCAATCATGCCATAGTTCAGACTCTGGTAGGTGCTTTTATCCTTGTTTTGTGTTTATTTTTGTAAGAGTGAAAAATTATTACGATGGGGGTATTGAATATAATGTCCAGCAGTACCAGTGTCTTGGGTATGTATCCTTCCTGTTGCAGTTTTCCAATCCACCTTCCACTGACCATAGCCATAGGCCAACCCATTGGGCAACACCCCTTTCCTATAAGTTGCCTGCCACCACTGCCACATCTCCAGCCTTTGATACCCACATACCCCTTCTGGTTCCTGGATTGCCATTTTTTGTATATATTTTTTGTATAGAAAGCTATTACACAGCCCCTTAACCTAGTCTGTTTGCTTTTAATAAATCACATCTTTTCAGAATCACATTCCAAATATGAATTTGATTCCATTTAAATTAATTGATTCCTATGTATTCAACTATTTTTTCTTTGTATTAGGATCTTTTGTTCACATTATTCATTGACTATTTTTCATTCAGTTTTATATGAATATGTTTGGCTCTTTGTTTTATCATTGGTTTGGACATGTTCACTTGTCCTCTCTTTTGCTTGTCTCTATCCTATATTGTACACACTACTATGTGACAATAGGCACGGTAACTCTATGTGGGCTATTTTCTCTTGTCTCATCCCTTTCCATTTTAAAACTTTCTTGATAAGATTGGCAAGCTTTGAGGCAAACACAATTTTTTTTACCAACTCTTGATAAATGTTATCTAAATGCCTTCCTATATTTTAAACAATGATCCAAAACTACAAATTCCCTTTTGAAAAACCATCTCTCTAGCTAGGTGTTCAATTCCCATATGTATCTGTCTATTCTTAATCTGGTAACATCAGCAGTGATAGTGATTATCAAAACATGCTCCTCCGCCACACACACACACACACACACACACACACACACACACACACACACACACAAATATTTCACATTCTGTTTGTGCTCTAAGTTCTTCAGGGTCACCCCCTCCCCTCCGGATTTTTTTATCTTTACCAATTCTTTCTTGGTGTCATTTATCTGCAGAAACGACCAGGAGAGGGCTGTGATCATTGCATTTCATAGTTTCCAAGGATCTGTCTCTCCATCACCTGTCAGTATGTTTTCCTGTTAAGTGAAGTTGACAACAAAACAATTTGCCACCTTTCAGAAAAGAGTCATCGACAACCGATATTCAAATTTCTTTTCTATTGCTTGATAACTTCTTGTTCAGTGGCACCTGAATGTTCTTTTTTTTTTTTGAGGGGCAAAGGCAAGGCATTTGGGGTTTAAGTGACTTGCCCAAGGTCATACAGCTAGTAAGTGTGTCAAGTGTCTGAGGCCGAATTTGAACTCAGGTCCTCCTGATTCCAGGGCCACTGCTCTATTCACTGTGCCTTCTAGCTGGCCCTCCCCGAATATTCTTTAGCAAGAAACTGGTTATCTGCATTCTACCCTCTCACCTCATCCCCCATCCCCAATATAGCTGCCACCTTTATAGGAAAACATATACCTATTACTTAGCTCCAAATATTGGGTAATCTTTCTCTTTTCCTTTCTAAATGTCACATTCTTCTACTATCTATTTTTCTCTAATTCCAAGGGAAACTCTAATACAGGTCACGATTCCCTTCTGTCTTCATAGTTTGTTTTCTCCTCGGTCCACCTTGTACAGCTTTTTCCTTGTTTGTTAAGGAGCATTCTAATCTTCCTTTTAACCTAAAGAAGGGAGACAAATTACTCTGGAATTGAGATGAATTTACGTTTTATATATACATAGATGCTGTATGATGCTGATAGAAATATAAATATAGCATGCTTTCTCAAAGTCATTGTAAAAATCCTTTCCACAGTTGTCATTCACACTTGTCTGATACTTAGTCCATGTCCTGTTTTTTATACGTTTTGTTAAGCTTTGTTACTAACTGTAGCGGTAAAACAAAACAAAACAAAACAAAAAACCTTCTAGCTCTAACTATTGACTTCCCTGAGGGCTCAGTAGTTGACAGCTCATGAGACTTTATTTACAAGAGGTTCTTACCTTTGTCCCTATAGGATGATGGGGTCTGTTCATCTGACATTAATTTTCATTTAGTAAAATCCTTCTATGCTCCAACAAAGACAGAAACATATAGAAACTGATCCACAAGCAAAAATCCAATTTTGAGATCCACCCATTTTTTTTTCCAAGTGTTGACTTCCTGATATCTCCCTGGACTTTACTGAACTCCTGGCTCTACATTCTATGTATTTGTACAACCCAAGTCACTAAAAGTGGCTATTCACTAGTTACTCATGGACTCCTAGTATCAAAGAACAGCAGAGTAATTTAGGAAAAAATCACTACAAAAACAAATTCAACAAGTAATGTACTTTAAGTTCTGACAAACTATCAAGAAAATTCCATGTCACTCTGTTATCATGAAAGAACCTTAAAAGACCCAAGTTCAAATCTAGATTTTACTATTTATTAGATATATAACTTTAGGTAAATGACTTAATCTAATTGAGTCTGAGGTGTTGGGTTTTTGTTTTTTCTGTAAAATACAGATAATGAGGACTGTCTCACAGGATTGTGAGGAAAGTCCTTTATAAATATTAAAACATTATGTAACTATGAACTATCATAGAAAACAGTTAGGTTAGGTTTCCTTTCTTGGTTCTACATTTGAACTTTTTTTTTGAACCTACATTTGAGGCTACACTTGAACTCAGGTTTTCCTGTTTCCAATACAATGCTCTATCTACTTAGCTGCCTAAGAAGCAACAGCTGTGGGAGAGGCTGAACTATTTGCTTGTGTAAATATAAGCCGATGGATTACAAGAAATATCAAGAGGTAGAGGAGACCCTGTGTCCAGACTTTGGCAGATCATTCTGAGAATAATTAAGTCTCTCTGAATGAATCATGTGAAACAGAGAATTGATGTTGTTAACCAAAGATTTTAAATAAAGCCCTTAAGATAGGTCATAGGAGAAAGGAACTTATGAATGAAAACTAAAACCAACCATCAATCAATCAATTAATCAACAGATATGTATTAGGTACCTAGAAGGTGCCAGGAACTCTGCTAGGCACAAAATATATAAGGCAAAAATGAAACAGTCCCTCCCCCCCAGGATCTTACATTTTACTGAGAGAGACTATAGATTTTCATGTGTATAAATATAAACTATTTACTTAATAATCCCAGTCCAACTAACAAGGAATTATCCTATAAAAATAGTTGGAATAATTGTTTTTATTGTAAAAGAAGAAGACTCTCAAGGGAAATAATAAAAAAAAGTGGAATGAACTAAGTGTCTAGTAGTGCCAGATCTCAAACTATATTACAGGGAAATAATCATAGAAACTACTTGGTACTTTTTAGATTAAAAAAAAAAACATAAAAGAAATGAGCAGTAGAACTCTGAAATAACTGAAGATAGGGGAGCTGGGTCTTTCCATTTGCCCTGTTAACTGACCCTGTGTTTTAGGTATCTTCCCCTATTAAAAAATAAGTTCCTTGAAAGCAGAGACTGTCTCACTTTGCTTTCTGTATTACCAGTGCCTGGCACATAGAATTGGCTTGATTGGGGATTAGTCTTTCATTGATATATAAACTTCAATAAAACAACTACAGCCACAAAGACTTCCTCTTTGACACAAATGGCTGAGCAAATGAGAAAGCAGCCTGATAGAAAGCACAGTGACATCAAAATTACCAGATATAAAAGAAAATGGTTATTTTCTTGACTTAAGTTATATGTCCTACAAACTATTATATCTTTAAAATTGCTGAAATCACGTTTGACTTGATTTAGTGTTGAGTTGACAAATGTTCTTTAATTCATCATCAGATTTTTATCAGATTAGATAGAAAGCAAATAGGACACACACACACACACACACACACACACACACACACACAAATCTAGCCTTGATTAAGGGCAACTTGGTGGTTCAGTGGCTAGAGTACTGTTCTTGGAACCAGAAAGACTCCTCCTCATGAGTTCAAATCCAGCCTCAGAAGGTTACTAGCTATATAACCCTGGGCAAAACCGTTTGCCTCAGTTTCTTCATCTGTAAAATGAGCTGGAGAAGTAAATGGGAAACCATTCTGGTATTGCAGCCAAGAAAACCACAAACAGGGTCATAGAGAGTCTAAACTGAAAAACTGACTGAAAAATGACAAGTGTTGATTACAACCCTTGATTACAACAAATATGTTTAAATAAAGGAAATCCCAATCCCATTTAAATAAATAATTTTATTCTATGTTTGTTTCAAGGAGAGAAACAAGAGAGAAAACAGCAATTAATTAACAGAATTAATATAGCTATATAAGTCCATTGAATGCAATTTGGAGGAGGAGGAACTGGTAGCTGGGTGGGGGATGGGGAGAGAGAGAGCATGAAAGTCTTCACTTCTACTAGGAAGATGGCCCTTGAGCTGATTTTTAAAGGAAATTGAGGATTCTAAGAGGTAGATATTATGAGGGAGTGCATGCCAGGCGTGGAGAGAAAGGAAGGTTTTAATAAGCCGTGAAAAATGGTCAGAACTGAGGCAAAAATTCTTGTGGTGGTGATATAGAGAAAATGGAGCAGTTCTGTGAAGGGACACCAGATGATGTAACTTGTCTATTTGTGAGGCTAAACCAGACAGCTGTAAAATATTACATGACTTTCCAAATTTGTGGAACAGAACATCCAAAAGCAGAGACGAATAAAGTTGTTCTCTTTGCCGTGCTGAGTACTAGTTAGACAGACCTAGTGCCACAGCAAATTATCATGGAAATGTGCCCGTGGTTTTTAGTGTGCTTCATTTTAAAGAATCACATTCTTTCTTGTTTCTTAAGCAGAAAACCAGAAATGGCGCATAGCCAGGGAAAGGAGGATATAGCTAGGATTTGTGAGTATTTCACTATTAAGAATGCCAAGTGGTCCTTGCAACCTATTCCAATTTTTAACTTTACAGGACAGACTAACCCAACTTCCTTCTGAGTAACTCAGTTGTTAAGAATAATCACTGTTGTGGCTTAGCAGTCCAGCTGTCCTGACTGCTTAGTGTTTCACTAGTATTTAGATTCTATGGGTATGCTATGGCTGGACACGTACACAGTGCATAGGATGGCCAGAATCTGGGGAGATGGATTTGTAAGTGATGAATAGAAGAAAATGAAAAATAAAGACTTTATTATTAAAAAAGTTTTATTTTCTAACTTATCATATATTGCTTCAGAAATATAAACCTTACAGTCAGGGAAACCACAGGAAGGGAAAGGACATCACAAATTTTTTTTATTTGACCTATCCTTCTCTTATAGACAATGTGTATGTGTGTGTATCCTCACTCTTCTCAATTATGGGAGAATACAACTTCTAGTTTATTGAAGGAATATTATGCTACTATATTTCTCATGATGATATATAAATAAATGCCTTTCTTTTGGAAAAAAGGCATGCAAATATTTTATCTTGTAGTCTACAAAGAAAGGGATGAAGTTCTTTAGCACAAAGGGTGATATTTACAGTAAAATGTATTTAAACACTTTGGGTTCCTTAGTCTCCTATAGCAGATACAAATAGACAGATAGATAGAAAGAGATAGAGAGAGATATATAGATAGAGATAGCTAGAGATAGAGATAAAGAGAGACATAGTTTACATAGAGAGATATAGATATAATTATATCAGGAAGAATAGATGTCTTGGCTTTACTCTTGTACGAAACAACAACTATAGCTTTACATTATCATAGATGTAGAAATTTTCTTATCCAACAGTTTATGGATTCTAGCATTGAAGAATTTTGCTCTTTTAAGAGACTAGAGTTGGAACATACAAATATGCTATAAAGGAACAGTCCTGTAGACATTCAACACTTAACGTGGCAAACTATTCACTGTAATACTCTGCTACTCTTGATTTGATAGGTTCATTCTAAGTTTTATAGTAACCTTCAACTGGATTTTTCTCGTGCTTCCCTCTTTGATCAACTTCTGCTCTTTTTTACTAAATTAAGTGAATTTGCTAAATTGTGGCTTCTGTTCATTTAGCCCTGAGATATCTTCTTTCTGACACCACTCCTAAGTTTCTAATATTAACCACTCTTTTTTCCTGCTCTTTGTGCAACAGCACTTCTTTTTCTGCTATTAAATGTGATCTTTAACTTATGTAAAGAGCACAGGCTGAACAATTCTGCTATTTGACCTTGTAAAATAAACCATAATCCCTTATGCCCGCTTCTACACTCAGCCATTCTATCACTAAGCTTTTATTAAGCAACTGCTAGGCACCAGGCATAGTGTTAAGTTGCTGAAGATACAAAGAAGAACAAAATTCTCGGCCCTCAGAGAGCTAAAAATCTAATGAAGGAGGAGGCAGTGTATAAACAACTATGTACAAACAAACTATAAAATATAAATTGGAAATAATCACCAGAGGAAAGACACTAACATCAAGGGGAAAAGGAAAGACAGGTAAATAGTGAGATTTTAGCTTGAAACTGAAGAGAATCCAGGGAAATCAGGAGATAGAGACGAGGACAGAGAGCATTCCAAGCATAGGAAAGAGTCAAGAAAAATATCCAAAGTTGGAAGGTAGTGTGTCTTGTTCAAGGAACAGCAAGGAGGCCAGTAGCACTGGATTTCAGAGTGCATGGGGTATGGAGTATAAAGTCTAAGAGGATTGGATAGCTGTGTCTATTGGAAGGAATCAGGTTATGAAGGATTCTGGACATTAGAGTTTTATTTGATCCTGGAGGTGAAAGGAAGTCACTGGAGTTTATCCAGTAGGTGTGTGATATAGTCAGACCTGCATTTTAGGAATACAACTTTTACATCTAAATGCAGAATGAACTGGAATGGGAAGGGTTATGACGGGCAGACAAACTAATAGGCTATTGCAATAGTCTGGGAGTAAGGTGATTTCAGGTGGTGGTAGTGCCAGAGGAAAGCAGATGACCGAGGGCCTACATCAAAATGGAGGCAGTGACAGAGGAGAAAATAGGGCAAGTGCAATGAATTATACCAAGGTAAAATGGACAGGCCTTGGCAACAAATTGGATATGGAAGGTGAGAGAGAGGGAAGAGTCAAAGAATGTAACCCAGGTTGTGAATTTAGGTGACTGCAAGCATCATGTACTTCCAAAAGTAACAGGGAAGTTAGGAAGAGGAGAGGACTGAAGGAGAAAGATAATGAGCTCAATTTGGGACATATGGAGTTTAAGATGTCTATGAGACACTAATTTAAAATGTCTAGTAGGCTGTTGGAGATGCAAAACTAGAGGCCAGCAGAGAGGTTAGCGCTCAAACACTGTATTCTATTATAGAAGATGAATATTTATTATCACAGAGTAAGACTTAATTAGAGAGGAATTCATCAGAGAGCATCTGTTCCCAATATGGCTGTTGTACAGATGACCTATTTGTACAAAAAATATTTATAACAACCTTTTTTAGGATGGCAAAGAATTGGAAATGGAGAGGGAGCCCATAAATTGAGAAATGACTGAAGAAATCATGGTATATGAAGGTGATAGAATATTACTTCTTCTTTTAAAAAGAGTTGTATTGATGCTCTTGAAAAAAAAATCCTGGGAGTGGCTAGGTGGCACAGTGAATAGAGGACCAGCCCTGTAGTCAGGAGGACCTGAGTTCAAATCCAGCCTCAGACACTTAAAACACACACACACACACACACAAAAGTAGCCGTATGACCTTGGGCAAGTCACTTAACCCCAATTGCCCTACCTTCCCCTCTCCAAAAAGCAAAATAAAATAAAATAAAATAAAATAATTCTGTTACTTTACAATGACTCTCTCTCTCTTTCAATAGAACCCTCCATTGTAATAAAGATATACAGTTAAGGTAAAGAAAAACATAGGTCATGTCTAACAGTTTATGGTTCCTTCTGCATCTAAAGTTCTCTTTGCCAAAATGAGAGGGGGAGGCATTTTTCAACAACATTTAAGAGAAGTCACGATTGGGTTTGCCTTTGGTTGTTATTTTTTTTTGCATTATTATTGTCAGTAGGCAAATTGTTCTGGTTCTGTTGACTTCCCTCCGAATCAGTTAATACATTTCCCCAAATTTCTCTGGTGTCTTAATGTTCATTTTTTCTTCTAACGCCAAATCACATAATTGTAGAGTCACATATTTACAGCTGAAAGGGATCTTAGAGGTCTCCTAATCCAACCATTCTTTTTACAGATGAGAAAACTGAGGTCCAGAGAGATTAGGGGCTTGTTCAGTGTCAGTCACACAATCAGTAATTGGCAAAAACAAGATTTGAAATCTAGTCTTATGACTCTAAATAGAACACCTTTTTCCCCACTATGCCATACTTTTTTCCAGCTATTCTCCAAATAGGAATTATCCATCCCCCCAACCCTTTTTTCCAAGTTATTTGCTATGACAGTGTTACTGTAAATGTTTTTATACCTTGACGATTGACTTTCAGTAGTGACCTCTACATTCATTGAAATATATCCAGTAACATCAATGTTTCCCTCAAGCAAAACAGTGGTCAGCATTTTTTAATAGAGAAAATATACTCCTCTCCTTAAAAATAATTTTTAAAGGTCATTAAATACCATCAGCTGCAATGGCCATAGAGTCTTCAAGGCAGTGTCTAAAACAAACAGAAAAAATAAAACAAACAAAAAAAACCCTCTGATAGGGATTTGGAACAAGCTCCTGCTCTGCATCACTGCCCTGGGATATTATACATAAGTCATAGCACAGCGCCAGCATACATGGGAAGTGGGATTTTTCCTGGCATTGTGCACCATAAATGCAGAACGCTTGTTCCATAAAAAGACACAGAACAAGACAGGCATGTTTGTTGTTAAAGGAAACCATGTTTGTGACTAATACATTAGAGATCCCATTCAAGAACAATCCATCCTTATGTAAAAATTACTTTTGGAGGCTGCCAAGGTCATTGAAATATTCAGGTTATCAATCATACATGTGTGGGTTAGGGAAGATAAAACTGATGAGGGACACAAGCTATATCTAAAAGTCTCCAAAATCTTCCAAGTTTTCCTTTTGTGAGGTCTTAGAAATTTCAAGTTTCTGTCAGCTCACCTCATTTTTCCTGACTTTTTTCTGGAAATATCAGTGCTTTTATATCCTTTCAGCCAAGACTGGATGTGTATTTCATTGTGTATCCAGAACTCCTGGGGGCTCAATTGGCTTTCCGTAAGCCCCTCAAGGCTCATCAGTGGGACTTCCCATAAAATTTGTAGGAAAGGGGGTTGAAGGAGTCTGGGGAGGGAGGAGTATTGGGGCAGTGTAGAGGTGGGAGATCAGTAAACTGCCTCTTTGCTCAATTATCTCAATTCAAGCCTTAGGTAAAATGCCTGTCAGATCAGAATGAGCAGGAACCATTTCTATTCATATGCAGTCAACTTTTCATTTTCATTTTTTTTTCATTCTTAGTCCAGGTATTTAGACTTTTTTCTCTCCCTTGCTGCCTTTACTTTTCTTACTTTTTAATACCTCCTGCAAAGAGCTTGAGGCGCAGAACTAAAATAAACTCTTAAGAAGTCCAATGACTTTTTTTTTGCCCTCCTTTGTATCCCTGGAACTTTACAGTACCTGGCATATTGTAGGTGCTTAATAAATGCTATTTGACTAGTAAAAAGATTCAGCAGAGAAAAGAGAGAAGTTAAACACACGGGTCAATTGGGTTATATTTTCTTTTTTGTCTTTTTGGAGGATGGAAGGCAGGGCAGTCGGGGTTAAGTGATTTGCCCAAGGTCACACAGCTAGCAAGTTTTGAATGTCTGAGGTCAATTTTGAACTCAGGTCCTCCTGACTGCAGGGCTGATGCTCTATTCACTGCACCACCTAGCCGCCTTGAGTTATTTTCTTTAAATTATTACAGGAGTGGAGGACCTTCAGCCTTGAGGCCACATTTGGCCTTCTAGGTCCTTGAGTATGGCCTTTTGACTGAGTCCAAGTTTGACAGAACAAATCTTTTTATTAAGGGGATTTGTTCTGTGAAGTTTGGATTCAGTCAAAGGATTGCACTTGAGGACCTAGAAGGCCACATGTGGTCTCAAGGCCATAAGTTTCCCAGCCCTGGACTCTATGGCATGAATTGTATTCATAGTATCTATGCTCTCACTGCTGTGGACGATGACATTACAGGAGCTATTGCCTTCATTCTGATTATGTTCTTATTTTGCATTTCTTATACCTATCTACCTTCAACACAAAACCTACTCTGATGTCTCTTCATGGAACAAAATCAACCTTGGGTCCTCTGTGGCCATGCTAGTACAACACCCTTTTTTTTTTCCAGCATGGGGCTGGTGAGAGGTTCTGTCAAACTAGAAAATCTTCAAGCCTGGACTTAGTGACAAATTATCATCTGAAGATCAGACTAGATAATATTGATGATGCTCATCCACTAAAGTTTAGCCACCAGGGGGTATTTTTTTTCAGGCACAGCAACTCATGAATGTCTCTGCTAAAATATGGAAGTATTCTGATCTGCACTAGTAGAGGGAGTACTAAGGCTAATGACATTGTGAATACACAAAATAATAGTTTAAATATTTCTGCTTTTGATTCCATCCTCCACTTGGTGTCAAAGTCTTGTTCCTAAAGCCTAATTCTTTCCATATCAATCTCTGGCTCAATAAAGGCCAAAGGATACCTTTTACCTCTAGTATCAAATACAAACTCATCTATTTAGCATTTAAAGCCCTCCGTAGCTTGGCTTCAGTGTTCCCTCCACCCAGTCTTTGATCCAGCCAAACTGCCTTCTTGATGTCCCTTATATAATACACTCCATCTCCCATCTCTACTGGAAATGATCGTTGAATATTGCTCAGTGGAAATTTTGCCTAATTACTTCAAAGATCTTCTTTGGAAGACAAATGAGATTAGGAATTACTTTAGACTTCATGTTTAAAATAAATGTTCATTATTAATTATAAGGACTCAAGAATTTTAGTTCTTAAAAGTCACAAAACACAATAAATAATTTAATGTATATGTATATATATTTAAAAAGCTATGTCTTTATTTTCCAGGTTCATCTAATGTTTCCTGACCATGTCCCCAAGCCTTGCTGTGCGCCAACTAAACTGAATGCCATCTCTGTGCTGTATTTTGATGATAGTTCTAACGTCATTCTGAAAAAATACCGAAATATGGTTGTGCGTTCATGTGGTTGCCACTGAAACTAAGTGATAATATCATAGAAACAATATTAAATTTTGAACTAAGGTTTATGAGACTGCAATTAAAAAGTATATGTTTGGAGAAGAAGGAACTCTCTAAATCCATTCCAGTTCAGTCCATCTTTCATCCTATGTACAGTATTATGTATATAGAAGCTTTTTTTATTTATTCACAGGTATGTAGTCTCTTTAATGGGTGAATTATCAGTACAATCTAATTTCTAGATCATCACAGTATATGATAGATCTGAGTTTTAGTGGGTTATATGGAGAGCCATAAACCCATTCCATTTCAACATTAAAAAAAAAAATCTGTACAGTTTTCCTGAAACTAGAACTCCTGTGACTGTTTTATATTGTTGAAAGAAATTGAATACATTTGGAAATGTTGTGCCAATGAAAATCATGGTAGGATATTTATTTAGAGAAGAAACTAAAGAAAAATAATAATAGTAACCCAAACAAAAGTGCTTTGGATCAACTCAATTTGTCTTTGAGGGATCCTGCTCCATTTGATAAAGTGAAATGTTGAACCGATGCTGAGTAAATAAATGGTAGGTAGAACATAGAATCTGAAAGATTGCACATAATTGTTATAACTGTTTGCTTTAACAGAATCAGTGTAACTCTAGGAGCATTTTACTTCTTGGCTAGTGGAATGTAGATTTTGCAAAGAGCTCAAAGTTTCAGGAATTATGTGGAGACAGGCTTGAGCCTGTATCCATAACTTTCCAAGTTAACACTAAAAAATTGTAGTACAACCGTCTTACCTCAAATAAATCATGTCTGTCTATTATCTCAAACACTACTGCTGCGGATTTTTTTTCATGTTTAATAACTTAGTCCAAAATAAAGAAACACATACATGAGCCACCCTGTCCCTTAGACAAGAGTTACTGTATGTGTCCAGCAGAAGGACTTCAACAGAGCCGTTTTCTTGAGCTCCCTGTTACATATAACCAGGCTTGCTGATTGATGTGATGCTAGGGTTCCTAGTTGGGAGAAAGTACTGAAACTCAACTGAATAAAATTACCCAAACAAAACCCCCCTAGAATAATTTTGACACACAAGTTGATACACTTAAATAAAATATTCTTAGAGAATTTGCCATTGAGAAAGAACAGCTGAAATCCATTTTCCATATCTGTGAGAATGTGCTAGTCAAATTCATATTGTTGTTGTTTAATGGATATTTCATAAAACTTCTTCCCAGCACAGTCGATTCCAAGAGGAAAGGTTCAGTTGTATGTATGTGTGCATGTGTGTTCTTCCCTCTGAAATTAATTTATTTTCTCTCACTGTTGGAATGTCTTCTAAAACCATTCTAAAACATACATTTAACTTTTTGAAGAATGAGCTGTTGTTTTCCAGGATAGTTCTCTTTATGGACTCACCTCCAGATTTATAAGTAGTGACTTCATTACCTTCCATAAGTCTGCCTATTTGCAGTTCATGTGAAAATGAATAAAGCACAGTACCACTTGTGAGTTTTCTCACTTGGGGTCATTTGGTTAAAAAGTGATATCAGGAATAACTTCAAAAGAGTTATGAGTTTGTTTGTGATTCAGGTATATGGCTATGCTGTTTTAAACACAATTTATCCTAGAGAAAATTTGATGGTAACTGTATTTTGGGGTACATTAAGTAATATATTTTTGAATAATGGTGTACCATTGTGAGAATTTTTTTTAAAAAACTGAAGTTTATAATATTATTCTTTAAAATGTGCTGTTTAAATATATTTCTATATTTTAAAATATAATAAACCTGTAACGCTATAGGTGGCTCTATTGTGTGTTTTTGTAAAAAAATAATCTGATTTTTGTTATAAAATATAAAGCACAAATATTATAGATAGTCTAGAGATGAAGAGTTTAGGAGGATATATGATTTCTTTTTTTTTAATGAGTCACATGAAAGACTGATTATACTTCTTTTGCTCGACCTTGAAATATAGAACTGAGACAAATTGTGTGGGAATTACAAGGGAAAAGATTTCAGCTCAATATAAAGAAAAGATCCCCAACAATTAAGAGTTGTCCAGGCATGGAATTATTTGCCTTGAAGTATGGTTAATTCTTATGCCACAAGGCTGGTGAAACTACTGAGGAACTTACAGCTTGGGATCTGTTGTTGGCTTGGTGGACCAGTGAAGATTCTCCCTGAAAGATCCAGAAAAGTCATAAACTATGTAACATTAGAGACAATGATTGGGATTTTCATATAAGAGTGTAAGTTAGCTAGATTTCATTACCCCTTTGCTATATTAACCTGGATGTGCTGCCTTAGAAAGTGATGGGTTCTCCATCACTGAAAATGTTCAAAAAAAGACTAGATGGTCACTATTCAAGTATGTTGTAGAACAGAGTTATTGTTCTTGTATAGACTGAACTAAATGACCACTGAAATCCGTTTCAAATCTGAGAACCTACAATTTTGTAACGTAGCCATGAATTTCATTTTTTGAGATGATTCATTATCTGACCTTAGCAATATTAAATTTATCACTGCTTTCCTCTGAGCTAGTGGTTCTCAACCTTCCTAATGCTGTGACCCTTTAATACAGTTCCTCATGTTGTGGTGACCCTCAAACATAAAATTAATTTCATTGCTACTTCATAACTATAATTTTGCTACTGTTATGAATTGTAATGCAAATATCTGATATGTAGGATGTATTTTCACTGTTACAAGTTGAACATAACCCACAGGTTGAGAACCACTGCTCTAAGCTATTCAAACAACAAGGGTAGTCAAGAGGTATTAGAAAAGAGGAAAGATGGAAAAAAATGCTCAAGAAATGCCTCGCTTTCCTTTCTGTTGGGGATGAAATTTGCATCAGTATTTTCCTATGCTACAAAGTCATATATAAGTGTACCACTGGGATTTAACTTGTATATATGCTGGATTACTTTATTTTCAGATTATTTTTAACACTTTCTTTCATTTCACACACTCCTTCTTTAACTTTAACTTGTTCATATTCAGGATTTGAAAGACCTTGGACTTATTCCTCTTAGGGTCCTTGTTGCATTCTTTAAAACAGAAGGAAAAGAAAAGACTATATTGGAACTGAGAAAAACAGAACAGCAGAAGGGAAGAAAGGATATGATTTATTTTTCCTAACAGAATGAACTGTGTCATTTTATAATCCTTGTACCACCATTGGACAAACTAAGCCAGATTCAACTGGCTACTTTGCAGTCTGGCAAGTATTAGCTCCCAAGACATTCTGTAATGAATAATTAGCTCACATAGCAGTCCCATTCAAAGCAAAAGAGATCCAAATTCCAAAATACAAGTAACCATCTCATAACCATGTAGTCAAGTGCTCAATCCATCATTCAGTGTGCATCTCAAGTTACCTGCTTCTCTGTCTTTTTTCTTTTCCCCTAATCTTCCTTGCATGTATTAAACAGAAGAAAATATGATTTCCCAGATTTTTTTTCCATGATTAGTAATGGGTTTCCAAACCTGTGACTTTATCATGATAGTGAAATTTTGGTTTTAAATTCTCTCCTTCTGACAATGCATATTGGCAATTCTGTAAAACACCCTGTGTCATCATATGGGTGCGTAGTAACAAATCCAGAGTGATTAATTAAAAATGAATCATTAATTTACATTTAATAGACATAGTATACATTTATTGTCAACGGGACAAAAACCAGGGTAAATGGAGGGGACTTCTTCTTCACTTTGGTGCATGTGTAGTTATCCTCTTACTGCTTTGGACAACTACAAGTACTCTTTTAATTTGCTTTTTAATTGGACTAGTTTCCAAAGAGCCAGAACAAATTACCCTATTTCATATAATTATAACTTCCAGTAGTGAAGATTTGAATATATGTACTAAAGAGGCTTAGGACTCTTTTTCTCTGCTGGTCTTGCTCATTGTCAAAGAGCATCTCCCACCTTGAGGCAACAAGGCTGTACATTGTATATTTCACTGGCCCTGAGGAAGAAGGGCCTAAGGAACTCTGGTCAGGAAGACATTAGTTTAAATCTGCTCTCAGACATTCACTAGGTAGTATCTCCTTGACAAATCATTAATGTCTGACTCAGTTTTCTCAACTGTGAAATGAGGATAATAGCATCTACTTCCTAGAGTTGTTGTAAAAATCAAATGATGTAACATTTGTAAAGCACTTACTTAGCACAATGTCACATAGAATACACTTAAAATGTTTCTTTTTTTCTTCCATTCTGTCCTTCTTCACTCCCTTTTTCCCTCCTTCCCTCCCTCCTTTTTTTCCTCCCTCTCTCCTTCCCTTGATCCCTCCCTTCTTCCTTCCTTCCTTCCTTCCTTCCTTCCTTCCTTCCTTCCTTCCTTCCTTCCTTCCTTTCTTCCTTCCTTCCTTCTTTCCTTCTCTCCATCTCTCCCACCCTCCTTCCCTTGTTTTTTCCCCTTCCTTCCCTGCCTCTGTCTTTCCTCCTTTTTTTCTTTCTTTCTTTCCTCCTTTGCTCCCTCCAACCTCAGGATCAAGTTTACACCTCCAGAAAGCAAAGAAAAAGTTTAAGGAAGTAATATTTACTACTTTAGTAAATCTTATTTAGTATTCAAATAGAGAATCTCTGATATTCTCTGAATTGTGTGTGAGGATGGAGTGGGGCTTGAGTAGGGGTAGGACTGAGAAGGGAACCTCCATTATGTAACACCAAAGGAGTGTGCACAAGAATCAGAAAAGGTTCCTGTGTGTACTATTGCAATAACCATTCTTATGTTGCAGATCATATTGCTAGAAGATGAGGGGACCCCAAACAGGGGGAAAAAACAGATATAACATTTATGTTAAAAGAGATGATAGAGAAAAGAAAGACCAAAGACATAGAGTGTTTAATTTAATTTTGATGTATGTTGCATTGCATCCTCCTGGGTTGCAGCCTTGGAAGCAACCAGATCTGCAGCTTTTCTGAAACAATGGGAGATGTAAAACCCTTGATGAAAAACCCTAGTATGCAGTACATATAGGGAGCCAAAGCATAAAGCAAGGAGTTGGAAGAGGAGATAGGAAAAGGCAAATGTTATAAATCATGGCTTGATTATTGTTTTGTTCTTTTTCTAGAATCTAGACAAGGAGTGAAACTTGTGTGGTAAAACTTGGGCTCACCCAAGGAACTAGAAGGTCACATTTGGCCTTTGAGGCTGCAAGTTCCCTATCCCTGATCTAGACTAAAGAAAATTCTGGGAGAACTGTTATTCAGCATTTTTGGGGTCTCCTTTAGCGAGCTACTGATTTGTATTTCATGATTTTCTTGCATCACTATCATTTCTCTTCCCAATTTCTCCTCTATGTCTCTTACTTGATTTTCGAAACCCTTTTTCTTGGAGGCTTTGGTTGTAGGAGCTTTGACTCTGTTGTCTTCCTGTGGTTGTATGTTTTGATCTTCTTTATCACCAAAATAAGATTCTATAATCTGATTTTTTTTCTACTGTTTGCTCATTTTCCCAGTTAATTACTTGATTTTTTTATCCCTTTAAAGTAGGACTCTACTTACAGTGTGGAGGGTGTACTTTCCCAAGCTTCTGGGGTTTGGTGCAGTTGTTTTCAGAGATATTTCTAGGGATCTGTCAATTTTTAGTACTTCCAAGGTAGTAGGATCATAGAAAAGGTGTTTGCTCCTCTCCTAGTCTCTACTCTGGTCTGCAAGTGACCATATGTGCTCTTTTCTGCCTTGAAGCTCTGAGGAGTATCCCTTCTCTACAGCCAACACAAGCCCTGAAACACCAGCAGTCCTTCTTGCCCCAGCACTGCCACCCAAGACTGTGATCCAGATCCAAGCACAAGTAAAGCAAAAGAATCCTGACTTAGTGACAGGAAAGACATTCCTGCAATGCCTCTCTGATCAAGCACCCAATCCTCCACTGTCTGTGGACTGAAGCAGCCACTGCCACTGCTGCCACCCTGTGACTGGGATCAGACCTTTCTCCTCTCTCACCCAGGTCCCACAGACCTTTCCTTCTGACCTTCTAAGTTGTCTTTGGTATTTGTGGTCCAAGAAGTCTGGAAACCACCATAGCTTCCAGTTAATCAGTCCTCTGAGGCCTGCTTCAGGTTTACTGTGGCCCTGTCTGTGCCAGTGTGGCCCACATTGGACTGCTCTCCTCTCTCAGGCTGGTACAACAGACCTTTTTTTGTGGACCTTAAAGGTTGTCTTGGGTGGGAAATTTGTTTCACTCTGTCATTTTGTGGATTTTGCTGCTTTAGCATTTATTCTGAGTCATTTTTAAAGGTATCTGGAGGGGTTTGGGGGAGAACTCAAGGAAGTCCCTACTTTTACTCCCCCATCTTGGTTCTGCCTCCATTTGGGGAGAAAATGTTAATGATTCAGATTAAGCTTAAAAGTACACCATGCCTAATTTTTTTTTCAGAGAACTGGTTGCTAACCATTATTAACCACTACCACTGACACAGACAAACTGATCATGTTATTTTAATTTATTTTGGGGGCTAATACATTTCTCTGATGACTTTCTTTTCATTACTTCTGTACGATTCCTCACTTGTAGTATGTCATCCTACACATACCTAACATGGTCTTCTTTATCTTTCTTTGTTGACCCTCAATTTCATTTCTTTGGAGATTCTTTTATTCCATGATTCAGCCATATAGCACCAAAAAATTGATATTTATAATCTGGCTGTTATTTTATGAAGAAGTTTGAGGCCATTTAAAAAAATTTTATTATTACATGACATAAAAATAAAATTAGATGTTTTCTTGATCCTTATTTTACTCCCCCACAGCCAGGTAGGAAAATATTTCTTTGTCAAATCAAAGTATGATCCTGAGGTGATGTTAGATTCTCCAAGAAAGTGAGAGTATGTGGTATGTCTTCCTTTTGGCCTATGGACACAGAAGTGAAAATGGATTGGAATTCATTCAACATTCATTTAACAAATATTTTTATTTCTTTCCTTGTGTGAGAATAGAAAGCAGTGAGTGAAAATTTTCATCTTTTCTAAAATGGTAGCATTCTATCATATTTCATTTTTTAATGAAACCTCCCCCTTTACATGATAAAACAACCTTTAAAATTAAATCTGATTTCAAAAATTGGGGAAGTTTTGATGACAACCCTTTGATATAATCGGGATGTAGTAAAGTCAGTAATCACTTGCCTTGTGATTAGAGAGGTACCAAAGGGTAGATGCCAACTTCTAAAGGATCTCTTTCTTGAACTCCTGGCTCTTAGCACCCTCTCCTTCATCAAATGACCTGTTAGAATCTAGAGTCATGTTGATCTGGAAAGAAACTCAGAGACTTGCTAGTCTAACTCCTTCATTTTATAGGTGATAAAACTGAGATTCAGGGAGAGTAACTATTTATATAGGAAAGTAACATCAGTGAGTAACACACTCCTATAAAGCTATAAAGGATGGCTACAAACAATGCATTTTAATTAACCTAGGGAAGAAGTCTGTAATGTGTGAAGAACTAGTTATTAATAAGTGCATCTTCTAAGCGTCTGACTGATACACATTGCAATCTTTCTTTGAAAGAAATCCTAGGGAATTTGCCTGAGATACTGAGAAGTTAACTGACTTGCCCAAGGTCACAGGGATAATATAGTATGTGTCAGATCTACCTGCCTACAAGTCCTATATACCATCCATTACACTGTGCATGCTTCTGTAGCTATAATGAAATGTAAAAGTTTCAGACTGCAACATGAAAAATTTAGATGAACCATAAGGAAATCATTTTGAATGGTAGTAGACACTGAACCAGGGTTTCCAAGGGAGATTTTGAAATCCCTTATAAAATGAGAAAGACAGCATCTGTTTAGGATTGTCTGTATACAGATTTGCTTAGAGGACACATACAGCCCTATAATTTCAATTGTAGAGCATGGAAAGTCATTTGATTCTCACACTCACCTTTCTTTTTGGCTAACTCTTAACAGCCATGATTCACAAATCAGGGGATCATGTTTTCAACTAAGCTTAAATAGAATGAAATGGTATTTTCTGGATTCCATTCCAGCACAGAAGATTGCTGCCAACAAAAGGACCTAGGTTTTAGCACCCAACATGGCTAGAGCTATATTTCAGAGAATAGAAGCCTATGCTGGGTGAAAATTACAGCAAATTGCATGAGGCATTCCAAGCTATGATTAAAATTTGATCTGATAATATATAATCTGTCATTGCTGATTATGCCAGCAGTGTAAATCTCTGATGTAAATTTTCCTGATTACTACCTTTTTCTACATCTGTGCTAAGCATACTTCTTTCATTCCCCTGAATTTAAAGATCAATGTTCCAACTTTTGTCTCTTGACCCTGAAATGGTTGCTTCAGCATGCTCTGTATTTTATCTGTTTTATTATTCAAGGGCCTTAACAGCTCTCCCAGAGAATGTTGTTTCCTAGACAATGTTTTGGGAGATGATTGAGAAGAGCTTAGCTAAGTCTATTGCTCGTTTAACTGAGAAGCACATCTTGAAAAGGTCTGTTTTTCTTACTTCTGCCTTTTAGCTTTCTTCCCATCAAAACAATGGTCTGCCTATCTCCTCTCCAACAAAGGGAGCTCTAGCTTCCCCTTCCCTCCTGCCTCCCCTAAAAAGGAGCAAGATACTCAAAATCAAATTTTTGGGAATTTTTGCCGACAACTTAGCAAGATAAAACAAGAACAAAGAAAACAAATGAAGGAAAAATCCATGGAATGAAGAAATCCTATAAATTGAAAGACCAGAAGTTAAATTTATTGTCCAAAAATAGCACTTAGTGTTGCCCAATGGAAAACAGGGATATTTATTTAAAAGCTCATTTTACCATATAATTTTGACAAGCATGTGTTTGTATTGTGAAGGCAAAATATAATACACACAAATGTGCATGTGCACAGAGAGAGAGGGAGTGAGAGAGAGAGAGAAAGAGAGAGAGAGAGAGATAGAGACAAAGGCAGAGACAGAGACAGAGAGACAGAGAGAGAGAGACAGAAACAGAGAGAGAGAGAGGTCTTCCCAAGTTTGAAAATAAAAAAAAAACTGTCAAGTAAAATCAGTAAATGGGGATTTATTAGGTAACTACTATGCACACATGCTGAAGACACAAAGGCAAAATACTGTACCAGGTGTCATTAGCTCAGAGTCTAATGGGAGACATGAGATAAAAGCAACTATGTACAAACAAGGTATGTACAGAAGACAAACACATAGCTTTGGTTTGTCATACAAATTATCTGCTGTGTTGGGGAGTATGAAGATATCTTAAATTTATCCACAGCATTAAGGATAGTTACACAGTATAATTACGGCTTTCAGGTAGTCCAAAAATTCTTACCTTATCTCTCCTTGATCTATTTTCCAGGTCAGTTATTTTACCAATGAGATATTTCACATTTCTTCCTTTTTATTCTTTTTGAATTTAATTGTTTATTTGTTTCTCATGGAGTCATTAGCTTTTACTTGTCCAATATTAATTTTAAGGAGTTCTTTTATTCAGTGAGGTTTTGTACCTCTTTTGCCATTTGGTGAATTTTAATTCTGAAGGAGTTATTTTCAATATATTTTTGTGCCTCTTTTATTAAGCTGTCAATTCTTTTCTAATAATTTTCTAGTATAGCTCCCATTTCTTTCCCCAATTCTTCTACTTTTCTTATCTGATTTTTTAAAAATAATTTTTGATCTTTTTTTTTATCTCTTTCTTTAGCTCTTCTAGGAATTCTTATTGGATATCTGTCCAATTTGCATTTTCTTCATTTACAGACATTTGCAAGTTATTGTCTTCTTCTGAGTTTGTCTTGAACTTTCTTGTCACCATAGTTACTTTTTATGGTTGAATTATTTTTTGTTGTTAATTTTTCTTCATTTTTCCATTCTACTTCTTGACTTCGGACTTTATATTAGAATTTGGCTCTGCTCACCTCTGAGGTGGGAGTGGGAATTGGAAGGAGGGACGAATCATTCCCCTGGCCTTCTCTCTTTCATGTTTTCATGCTTTCACAGCTTAATCTGAAGGACTTTATGTTTTTGGTGCTTCCACTGTGGTTTGATATGCAGAAAAGTCTAGTCACTGCTTTCCTGATCTGCTCTCTTGTCTTTATACAGTAGGGCACCTGCTCTTTTGTGAATATAACTGCTTCACTCTGCCCTAGAATCATGACCTGGGAACTAGAGCTGCCAAATGGTATCTGATCCAGCACCCAGTACTACCCCTGGAATCTTTCTGAGCAGGATTTCAGTCCTCTTATGATATCTGGATGTTGATGTTGCCTCATAGCCCACATCAGGAGTCATATCCACCCTGCTGTGCATCTGGCCAGCCTCCACACCAGTGTCCATGGACCTCTCTTTCTGTCTTACTAGGTTGCCCTGGACTGGAAAAATAACTCATTGTGAATGTAATTGGCTTAAGAATTCTGTTCAAGGTTTTGTGAGGTTGTTTCCTTGGGGAAATCTTAGAAGAGGTTTGGAAGTTGTGATCTTTGACTACCATCTTGACTCCATCTTTGATATTAAAGTACTATGTTGGAAACAAAGCTAAATTTGTAAATAGAGGGGTTTTTTCAAATCCAGCTCTTTCATTTACTCCCTGGACAAGTTGATTTACTTCTCCACATCTTAGTTTCCTCATGTGGAAAATAAGGATTTTGAATAATATGGTCTTTAAAATCCTTTCCAGCTCTAAATTCTATAACATAATGTTGACATCTTACTCATTTCCAAGAGAAAATGAGTAAAAATAAGTATTAAACATACTTTTTGAATGATGAGAAGGATCTGTCACAACATATGAAGCAAGCTAAAGTTCATGCTTTGGTTCTGGATAGATCAAATACACAGTATAGTTCACCATAATTCCTCTGTTACTAACACTTAACTACAGTTTTGCAAAATAGCACTACATTTTAGAATCCTTGGTTGGAAAAAAAAATTATCTTAAGTAGTCTGTTTCTTCTCTTTTCCCACAATGATTTTTAAAATCTTTACAATGTACCTTGTTTTGTTCATCATTTCTCATGTTTACAAAGAAATGAGAAAGTGTACATAAAATACTTTGCAAATCTATATGCGTGTCAGTTTTTACTATTATTATTTTAACCATAAAGAGTTATATTTAGAGGGGCAGCTAGGTGGCACAGTGAATAGAACTGTGGTTCTGAAGTCAGGAGAACCTGAGTTCAAACCCAGCCTCAGACATTTAACAAACTTACTAGCTGTGTGACCTTGGGCAAGTCACTTAACCCCAATTGCCTTGCCTTCCTCCCTCCAAAAAAAAAAAAAGTTATATTTATCAAAGGACAAACCTTGGAGTCAGAAAGACCTGGGTTTAAATCCTGCTTTTGACATATAATAACTATGTGACAAAGCATAAGAAATATCTTTTTTCCCCCAAGGCCCTGGCAACTATAAGACTTAAGATTACATACAAATTGCAAATCTGTATATGTTGGAGTGAGTGCCCAAATCAAGTTCCCCATTCTGATGAAATGATGGAAGTGGATGCCTCCCTAAAAATACCTAAAAACAACAATATTAGTAGCAGCAGCAGCAAGTATGGTTCCTGATCAACGTATTTCCTTTGTCTCTACTTCTATCCCTTACCAAATATTTATTGGTCAATATCAATAAATCCCACCAATGTTTTGTTCATTGTCCAATTCTTCTCTTGTAATTTTTGTTGTTACAATTTGTTTCAAATTGTCTGAGACCCTGTTTGGGGTTTTGTGACTTGCCCAAGGTCACAGAATTAGTAAGTGTCTGAGGCCAAACTTGAACTCAGGTCCTTTTAACTCTACGGCCAGCACTTTATCCACTAAGCCACCTAGCTGCCTCTCCTCTTGCAATACCATAATTTAGATACTGTGGTAAGGCAAGAGGACTAGTACTTCACTTAAGCCCTCTTGTTGACTACAACAATCTCTTTTCTCTAGTCTCAGCCATCTTCTTCAACCTAGTTTTCTGCCTAAATCTGCCTATTGGGGTTCCATGTCCTGATTGTTACCTTACCACAATCTAGCTGGCAAGGATGGGAGATTTACATTTTTACAGATTGATGATTCCATTGATGTAGTCACTCCTTCCAAGTACCTTGAGTCTAAATCCTACTACTTACTGGAGTCTCTCTCTGTCTCTGTCTCTCTTTCTCTCTCTCATCTCTCTATTTCCCTCTGTCTTTTAGTCTCTGTGTGTTTCTCTCTGTCTCTGTCCCTCTCTCTCTCATCTCTCTGTCTCTGTCTCTTTCTCTCTGTCTCTGTCTCTCCTCTCTCCCTCCTGCCAGTCTGGTGACCTAACTGATTTAAGATGGATGCCATTCATATGATCCACTGCCAGGTCCATATGCATCAAAGCCTTTCCAGGATCATGAGACTTTAGTGAAAAGAAAAGAGAAAAAAAGGCTTGCAATGTCCTAAAAAGAGTCTACAAGGTCCAGAGTCATCTCAGCAATATGACAAAACATTAAGTAGGACTTTAATTGAGGTAGGAAATAGCAGCATTTAATTTCTTACTCTGTAACATTAGAGTCCTTTTTTTTTCCACTCAAAGATGAATCTGATCCATTTTCATGAGTTTACTTTTTTATCACAAGTTTCATCTTCATAATCGTGAGATGTAGCTGACCACTGAATAATGAGACTTGGGTTTATAGCTTACCTTTTCTACCTTGGTGACCTTGGGTGGATCACTTCCTCTCTTTTTCTCTCAGTTTATTCACTTGGAGGACCTGAAGTCTGAGTCTCAAATATTATTATCCGATGATGGTGGTACCCCTTCCTGTGTCCCTGATTATTAAATTCATAGGACTGCAGAGTTTGAAGGAAACTTAGGAGTCACTAAATCCAATTGCTTCATTTTACAAATGAAGAAACTAAGGTCCAGAGAAGTTAACTGACTTGTCCAAAGTAAAAAAAAAAGATAGTAATTCAGAGTTTAACTGTGCAGTATTGAGTCAGAAAGATCTGATTTCAAATCTGGCCACCAACAGTGGCAGTATGACCTTGGGCAAGTCATTTAACCCTGTTTGTCTCAGTTTCCTCACCTGTAAAATGAGCTAGAGAAGGAAATGGCAAACCAGTTCAGGCTCTTTGCCAAGAAAACCCCAAATGGAATCAAGAAGAGTTGGACTTGACTGAAATGGCTGAATAACAGCAACATCTGAGGCAAAGAGAAGGATGGCAGCTCTATGTCACAGGCGATCAACACTGCCCAAATCACGATGAAGCAGAATTCTCTTCAGGCTCCACAGGGACAAAATGTTGCAGGTAGGGAATTAGGTCTACCAAATGAGTAGTAATTGGGACCTATTAAAAGCTGAGATCTTGCATAGAAACTCAGGAAATGTATTATAAGCAGTTGCTGGAGGGAGCTCTGAAGGTTTAGATAATTGGGGATAAGCATCTGAATTTGTCTAAACGAAAAGTAAACTTTAAAAGCCACTGAGGTTTGCTCATCACTATTGTTTATCTTCTCCTGTCATATCAGAGCTGTATGCAGTATAAGCCATGAGGCCTTTTTAATGACCCCATAATGAAGTTTTGAAAACAGATGGGTTTGCCTGCCACCCACTTTGGCTCCATCCTGCCCCACTGCTGCTGAGGAGAGGAAGACCTAAGTGGAAAGAAGTACACAGCAATACATGGTGGCAGTCCAAGAATATGAAAACTTAGAATCACTTACCTTTCTTTGTTTAGGATCTTCCTGTGGGGAGGTTGGCACAAGGGAAGTAGTAGTTAGATTTTAAAAGTAAGCTCCAATTAACTAGAGGTATGGGTCTCACTTTTTTATGAGCTTACTTTCTAATTACAATTTTTTTTAAAAAGGATTCTACATGTTTATCTTTTTGCCCAGAAATCAGAAGTGACATCTTGGCATTTAGGATCATTGTGAACTGACCTAGAAACGGAAGTCATAGATCTCCAGCTGGATGTTGCTCTATTATTCAGATCGTTCTCAATGTGGTTATGAAATCAACAAGCTAATTACTGTGCCTGATTTCTGCTTTCAAAATTGCCCTTAAAATTGGGAATGCTTTAGCAGAATTATTATTTCTTTAATTTTGCAGACAGGAAATGTAGAATCCAGTGTCTCATACTTTATTTTCCATTATTTTCCAGAAGCCCTCTTGACAATTAAAGAAATCTAGTACATTTTTGCAGAATGTTTCTAAATTCTCACTTAAGAGAGCCAAATCAGAATGCTCTCTGCAGAGGAATCTAAATCAGTTCTGCACTGTGGTGTCACAGTTGATAGGTTAGTGGGTTCAATTCTGGTTCTGACATTTCTTTCCTTGGACAAGTCACCTACCTTCTCTGAATCTGTTTCTTCATTAAAAAAAAAAAACTGGATTAGGTGACCTCTAAGTTGGACCTGTCCAACTCTAAAATGATGATATTATGATCTATAAGTGGTAGTGTGGTAATATAGACAGAACACTGGCCTTAGAGTCAGTAAGAATTTGATATGAATTCTCTGTAAGAGATTTACTAGGAATGGGACCTGAAGCAAATCACTTAACCTCTTTGAACCTCAGTCTCTTTACCTGTTGTAATGTTAATGGGATATAAGATATTCCCCACCCACTAATAGGCCTCATGTGGAGCCCATTAAGGGAAGCTTGCTTAGGGGAGATTTGCTTGTAGGAAGGCTTTCACACCTTTTGTTAATTTCTAATTAGGCACTGAATCATGAGGGTTGTGATGCCCTCTGGCTCTAAAAAGGATATATATATACTCTGAGGTGAACATTTTCCTTTGTGAGTTACTTATTGAAAGAATGTTCATGTGATTTGACCAGATAAGACTCTGGGTAGCTGTTAAGGAGCACCCAGCTTTGAAAAACCCAGATATTGGTGCTTCTCTCTCTGGTAACTATGTATATATTGCCTTAGTCAGACAGTTGGATCTGTCTGTTGATCTGTATTAATTTCTCAGACAATTTGAAGCCCTGTCTGTTGGTCTTTATTTCTCTGCTTGTATTTTTCTCTATTTTCTTTGTTTGGATCTTCTCTGAAGTTCAGGGTGCTGACTTTTCCCCTAAACTAGTGAATATTATTTTAAAAGATTGTTGACCCCTTAAACAGTTATCTTTCCTAATAAGGCAGATCTAAGAACCTGCGCTAGCAGCCATCCTGGGTATGCCAGCATGGTTGCCATTACACCTGTAAAAACGAAAATGATAATAAAAGCACATACCCTATAAAGTCATCATGACAATTTATCTATACTTCTGAATAGAGAAAAAGAGAGATAGATGTAGGTGTTGTGTAGGTATAAAGGTACAGATATACATATTCAGATGTAGAGATAGAGTTAGAAATAGAGTTAGAGAAATAAGATTAGCTAGATATGAAGACATAGATGGATACAGCTGTAGGTGAAGAAATATGGAGACAGAGACAATGACTATATATCTATCTATATATAAAATATAGATGTATATGTCTATATGTATATATAGACATATATATACACACACACACGTAGTTATACTTTATGGCAAATCTTTATAAATATAAGCTATTAACATTTATTTTTAGAAGATGATTGATGATTGGATACCATAATACCATGAGAGGACAATAATTTGTGTATTTCAATATATTTGATTTATAAACATCTTATATTCATCATTTCTTCTCCTTTTGTTCTTATCAATATTTATCAATTATATAATTTTACATCCCATACTACTGAACAGGAGGCTCAACTTTACTTATTAGGGGAAAAAAACCTAGAAATACATTGTGAAATCAAAAACACTTGTGAAAGTGGGATTATTATCCCTTTGTCACAGACTCTCGTCTAATAAACATATCATGATAGCCATAGGACATATTGTCAGCCAACGTTAATTTGGATTAGAACACCATCCTTATTCTTGTAACTGATTTCTTTACAGAATACTTTTCCTCATTCCTCCAATAATTTTTATTTTTACTCTCTTTGAATTATACTGTATTTCTCAGTGTTTTGTTTGAATTTACTTATTTGTACACATGTTGTCCCCACCCTTCCCCCAGTAGAATGCAAGTTTATTGAAGGGAGGGACTTTTCATTTTTATCTTTGTTCTCCTGGCACCTAGGGTAGGGCCTGGCATATAATAAGGTCTTAATAAATATTTTCTGAGTTTGAATAGTTAGTTGTAAGGAGCACTTTTCATGAATAAACTGTATTAGAACAGTACTGATGTGGTATTATGGAGGTCCAGAGTATCCCTCATATGCATTGCCTACTTTCTCTCTCCCACTCTAATTGAGGAACTCACTAGTTTTTACCTAGACTGCTCATATTTGGTCTCCCTGCTTACATTCTTCCCTTTCAAACCACCTTCTACAATTCTAACAAAAATAGTTCTAAGTCTAATCAAGTATTTTTTTCTCTCCTGCTTTAAAACATTCAGTGGCTCTTCATTATTATAGGATAAGTTATAAATTACTTAACCTGGCATATATCTAGCTTTCAAGCTTATTGTCATACTTCTTTACTCGATATAGACAAAATTCCAGTCAAAATGTATTGTTATCTATTTCCCAAATTCAGTACTATGTCTTTAAACTCTGTTCAAACACATCCATAAGGCAGTGGTTCTCAACCTTCCTAATGCCATGACCCTTTAATACAGTTCTTCATGTTGTGGTGACCCCCAACCATAAAATTATTTTTGTTGTTACTTCATAACTGTAATTTTGCTACTATTATAAATCTATCTGATATGCAGGATGTATTTTCATTTTTACAAATTGAACATAACCCACAGGTTCAGAACCACTGATTTAAGGATCAACTCAGATTCTATCTCCTCTTTGAAATTTTTCTTCTCCTCTTTGAAAATTTTCTTAATCTCCTCCAAAAGGTTCATAATGTTTTACCTTCTCTATTTTCCCTGCACTGTCTTTACTTATGCCCATCAACTCCCAATAGAATGTAGCCTCCTTGAAGGCAGGGAATTCCATTTGTCTTTGAATCTCCAGCACTTCATGCAGAGTATGTGATTACTAGGTTTTATTTAATTGGATTTTTGAATATTAATATTGTATATACAGCATGCCCCTTTTCAACTTTGACACTTCAAGCTCTTCTCCATTTCAACCCTATGCACTAGTGACCTGATAACCTACCCCTATTACTTTCCCAAATCAACACCTTTTATGTCTTATCTTCTCTCTTGCCCATCAAGAAAACAAACAATTATGAATCCAAGGATGATTATTATTAATACTACTAACAGTTTTAAAAATTGTTTTAATTTTTCAAAAATTTAAAAATCTCTCAATTCTATGCTGCTTTAACAATTATAAAGTACTGTCCTAATTACAATGCAATGAGAGAAGGAATATAAGTCCATATTAAAGAAGTGGTTCAGAAAGGATAAGGTATTTCTCTGGGGTTACTCTTGTTATTGTTTCTCCTTTGTTCTTGAAGTAGACCATATAACATCATGAGGGCACTATCCTGACTTGCTTATGAATTGGATTTAAGTGAGGCAGAGCTATGCAATAGTCAGAGTCCAGGGGCAAGACAAAAGTTAAGACAACTAGTTACTTTTTCAGGGTTACAAAGTAAATGGCAGTCAAGACTTCAAACCACATATCCTGAGTTCTAGTCTAACACTTTCTATCTCTGTCTAAGCATACCTCTCCTACTACTAATTTTTTTTTTGAGCGGGAAAGGCAAGGCAATTGGGGTTAAGTGACTTGCCCAAGGTCACACAGCTAGTGTGTCAAGTGTCTGAGGCCATATTGGAACTCAGGTCCTCCTGACTCTAGGGCCAGTGCTCCCTATTCACTGTGCCACATAGTTGCCCCCATCTCCTACTATTCTATGTAGATTTCTTTTTCCTCCTTACTTATAATCTCATTTGGTGCCTAGGATTTTATGTACTACTTGATTACTGTGTTACTCCCTTCCCAGCTTGTGCATTTTATTTTTGCCAGAACTTTAGAGGAGATACAATGCCTCAAATATAGTAATTAATCTAATTGTTGAAATGTCTTATAATGCAGTAAGTTGTAGGTAAGAAGAATAGGGATAGATATTTTGGAATGGCAATGTTTTGGAGCCCTTCAAATAATACAACCTGTGCACCTAATTATTCTACCTACAGGGCATGGATCTAGCCTTTGGGGGACTACACTTTGACCTGTTGTGCTTGCCCATAAATGAAATCAGATTTCTGGTCATTCTTTGGAAAGAACCAGACTATTCCAACTCAAACTGGATCTTTAAAACATCAAAAGAATCAGCCAACCAATGAGTGAAATGACTTTGCAACTTCAATTTCATATCCATAAGATGATGAGGTTGAACTAGATAATCTCAGAGATCCTTTTTTGATCAAAATCTATAATCTTATGATTATAAGTGCTATACCACCAAGTTACATAAAGGTCACCCAGATCAAAACAGCTCTCAAGAGCCAATTACTAAATTTTAAATTTTTATAAATTTTCAAAATTTACACCACGGGAAACAGGAAACACTATGAATCAGTCCTTGACTCATTATTTTTTTGATTTCTAGACTTAAGAAAGTGAGGCAGAAAAAGAGGATGAGGATGATGCGGATGAAACCTAAGTGTCTCCTGCTTACATTGCCACCAAATGTTAAATACTTGCTAGGAAACTCACAGATTCTGTGGAACGAGTCATTAATAATGAAAAGGCAACCATATGTAATAAACCCCATTTAGATAAGGGGTAGCTAAGTGGTACAATAGATAGAGTACTGAGGGCTTGGAGTCAGGGAAACCTGAGTTCATAGCAAACTTCAGAAACTCACTAGTTATGTGAATCTGGGTAAGTCACTTCATATGCTCTAACTATAAAATAATCGTAATAACAGCACCTACCTCAATAGGTTGTGAAGGTCAACTGAGTTAAATAAGTACTTGTTACCTTGCCCTTCCCCTTGTAAAAAAAAAAAAAGAATGAATCAAAGTGGATATTTTAACAAAAAACTCCTGGAAACACAATGAATTAATCCAAAGGAAGAAATAACTAATAGTAGAATTTCAGACTTGCAGAGTAGAGTCAGAAAGCTTGTGGATAATGCTTTGATGGAGGAAACCTCCTATTCTAGGCAGAATGCGTAGTTTAGCTCCCTAACCGCTCCTGTTATTACCAAACAGTATCTTTGGGAATCTTCAGTTAGCAGAGATAGCAAGGTGGTGCAGTGAATAGTCTACCAGGCCTGGAGTCAGGAAGATTAATCTTCATGAGTTTAAACTCTGCCTCAGACACATACTAGCTGTGTGACCTGGGCAAGTTATTTAGCAGTGTTTGCCTCAGTTTCCTCATCTGTAAAATAAACTGGAAAGCAAATGGCAAACTTCTCCAGAATCTTTGCAAGGAAACCCCAAAAGGGGTCACAAAGAGTAGGACGCAACTGAAAACCAACCAAACCACAAGTTAGCAGAGGATGTTTGGGGATAGGCAGGATGCATCAATGAATAGGAATTAGAAAACAGGCCTTTAGACACAAAGTGATTTTGTTCAAGTTTGAACAGCTAGTTAGAGGTAAAGTGAGACTAAAATTCATTCTTACTCTTGGTCCAATACAATTCTTATTATATCCAGATGCAAAGTAGTTAAAATGTACCTCAGGTACTCAAATTACTTACAAGTCAGTTGAGAAGATGATTCAAATAGAAATCTTAAAAAAATAAAATAATTATATGTTACTTACTAATAAATTCCCCTTTTATAAATATCTTTGGAGCAGTTAGGCAGCACAGTGGATATTACACCAGGTCTAGAATTAGGATGAACTGAGTTCAAATTGGGCCTCATACACTTAGTAACTGTGTGACTCTGGGCAAATCACTTAAACCTGTTTGCCTCAGTTTTCTCATCTGTAAAATGAGCTCAAGAAAGAATTGGCAAACCACTCCAGTAGCTTTGCCAAGAAAACCCAGATGGGGTCAGGAAGAGCTGGACGTGACTGATATAACTAAACAGCAGTGACATATCTTACCAGAACATTTAAAAATAGCAAGAGTGGCAGCCTAAGTAGTAGAGTGATTATTCCAAACATACGAAACATGTGTGTTACATTTAACATATATTCTTTTGAAAATAGCCTCACATAAATAGTCTCACACCAAGTTTGTATTTCCATATGCAAGGCTTGTTTTGGTACTACTTTTTTTATATGATAATGCTTGTATTTGTTGTAAAATATTATGTTTATGATTTTAAAAAAATTAATGAACAAACAGAATGATTGTTTTAGATTTCTTGACTGGGGGTTGAAGGTACAGTGATACCCTAGAAGAAGGATAACTAAGCCTTTCCTATACTCATGTCCCTAGTCATAGAGTTTTGACTTCAATAGGTTTCAGACTTCTGTTAATCCTTTTATGTCCTCTATTTTGGCAGGATGTTGACTTTTTAGAGCTTTCTCTGATTCTCCAGTGCCCTATTTCAGCAAGAGAAGGAGCTTGTATAGGCTAGTATATGTGGTATGACGCTAAGCTTCCAGTCTTCTCATTTTATGAATGTAAAACCAATTTATTTAATCCAAGTCAATCCTATAAATTGTTGAAATTGCACACAATGATTGTGCTGTGCACACAGAAGCAGTGGTTAGCTATGGAGTTTATAAAACAACTTGAAAAAACAACATTAATAAATAATGAAAGAGAAAAAAAAGCAACAAGCGAAGTATTGAGTGAGGGACTGCACACAGGTTGAAAAGAGCTTTGGGCTGCTTCACTTTTAGAAACAAACGTTCCCTTTTTTCAAGACTCACTTTGATAAATATCCTCATCTCGTCTCATTGCATTTTTAAGGGTTTTCCATAAAAAGACATTTTCACAGGAAAGGAAACTATGAGGAAAGTAGGTCCTAACAAAACAGTGTGTGGTCCAAGGGCCTGTAGAAGGTTTATTCTTCTTGCACCATGTTGCCTGGGAGTCCCTTATTGGTGGTACAAAGCCAGAATCAGTCTCACTATATTTCCTCCTACCACACAGAAATTTTATGTTCCCTTGTAGGTCCTATCCCTAAAATTACTTATTGGTCATGCAGAAGGGAGGCAAAAGTAGTCGTTGCTGTCTTCTTTGTAGGCTGGTCCCCTGCTGTTCTTCCTACTGCTTTCTTGAACGACGGTTGAGCATTCACCTTTTAAACTCCACTTTTCCCCCTGGAAGTTAAAGAGATATGTAGGAAGTTGAAAATGACTTCCTCCTTTTGTAGAATTGAAGGTTCCTGTGGG
>CM053584.1:220508769-220544922 GCA_028627135.1 Pseudochirops cupreus
ATAAAATTATTATTACAATGGTGGCCTTCTCATTAGTGGGCTAGTTAGTAGAGAGCGACAGATTTGAAAGAAAAGAAACTCAATATTTCAGCTTTTTAAATGTTCGGCATAAAATTTAAAAATGAATAAGGGGACAAATAATATTAACCTGTTAAATTTAATATTTGTAAATGTAATGTGTCACTACATATTGCTACCTTGTTAAATTTAATCATATATATAATATATATTGAAAATTTTAATAATAATTTTATGATCTTATAACATTCTTATTTATATATTAAAATATTTATATGCTTTGTTGATTATTAAATTCTATTAAGCTTATAATAAAGTATATTTCTTTGAAAATTATTTATAATAAATTCTAATAAGCAACATTTCACCTGGTCTTGAGTAATGGAAAGGTCAAGGTGATTTTTCAGTCTAAAAAGGTATCATAGAAATTAACTACTCCCCTTCCTCCTCCTCATCCCCTCATATTTATTACTATTTTTATTACGTATTTATTATTATACTATTAGTGTAATCAGAACAGTAACTAGCATTAGTACAAGGCTTTTCTATAAGGCACCAGGGAGGGAAGTTCATCTCTTGGAGGTTAGTAACTGTCATCTCTACAGGTTTCACAGGTCTTTTGGAGGTACAAGACACAGGCTCTCCTTGTTGCTAACCTCAGGGTACAGTAGCCCATCTTTCTTCCCTGAAGGGAAGAGGGAGGAACCACTCCCTTCCTGCCAGTGCTGGAGATATCATAAGTGTGTCATCTATACTACATCAAGTCAATCATCTTAGATTTAATTTGAGTTATGGAAGGTTCATTCTCCTCCTCCTCATTAATAATAACACTGCTCATATTAAAATAACTTTGCAAGTGAATGAGAGTTTACTTTAAGAAATAATTAAACATGAATTATTTACACTGATTACGAATGATTAGTTTATATTTCAAAATATGTATGGTTTCATTGGTCTGGGTAAACCTAGTTATACCATAACAAATTTTTCTCTAAGTTCCTAGAGTTGAAGAAATCAGTTACATCATGGTCAGTCTTCTGATGATACACCCATTCAAATCTGACTAGGTTTATTTTCAGGTAATAAATATAATCCCTCACCTGGACCATGGTCTGAAATTGGGTTAGGCAACTACCTACCTCCGTGGTAGTTATAACAATGTGGAAGTCAAAACACTTCAGCTAGGATGGAAAGAAGGAAGCATATGTTGGGTAAAGTGCTCTGTTGGCATAATCTTTGAGAACACAGAATAATCTCCATGCCTTATGAGGCATATATGAAGATAAGGAGAAGTAGTTTATATTGACTATATGTGTATGTATGTATATATATATATGTGTGTTTATGTATGTATGTATATACACGTATGTGTATATACACATATGTATGTATATTTTATGTACATCTATACTGGTCTATCTATTGGTTTAATATTGCCTGTATTTTCCCCTCTATCATTCCTCCTCCCTTCTTCCAATGATCTATGTCTTATAATGAAGATTTTTTTTAAAGAAAGAAAAAAATAACCAAAACAAATCAACTGTTTTAAAAAAAAAATCTGATATTCTATATTCAACATCTATAAATCCTCACCTCTGCAAAGAAGATAGGAAAGGTATTTTCTTATATTTATTATTTATGGTTAAACTTGGTCACAACATTCTTTGGTTTTTTTTTATTATTTTGTATATAATTTTTGGCTCAAAAGCTATTATGTACTCTCATCTCATAGGTATAAATTGACTACTCAGTTTCCTGAGCCTGTGTGAGAGATGGGCAGTTAGTGAGAATTAGTGAAAAAAGATCTTCCGCAGAGAAACTGCACCATTCCAAAATCTCTTCAGGTCACTCATTGAAAGGAAAGACTCTAGGAAGATAGCAAGATGTAGAAGCAATCTCTTGCATGTCTCTATATCTGTCTTGTACACTAGAGATTTCAGAGAATTTCCCCAGGGTTAAGATCTAGGATATTCTCTCTCAGAATACTCTCAAGGGATAATTTATTCACTCTTTTTTATGTGATGCATATTCCCATATGTATACTTTCTCTGATTTCTATTTTGTTACTGACATGGATAAATGGATTTATTTGCTATTTTTTATGTATGCTCATTGTGGAACTAGCTTTTATATTACCTTTTACTAGTTTTTATATTTTATATGGCTTTTAGTGGGAATAGAGTCAAGCCTCGGATATATAGCTTGGGGCACTTCTTTCCCATGACCCTAAAATTATTTCCCTTAGACTAACAATATTTAAAGGAACAGATAATTCTTATGTAAGCAGAGATTTTGTAAACACTGAACCCTCATTAAAGAATCCCCTCAAAAGACATCAAGCCAAAGGGCCAAGCAACTGGCTCTAACCTCCTGCTTTTTTCCATGACACAAGTTAAAGTCTCCCTTTGAGAAGGGTGGGAGGATATGCTAGAAATATCTTTTCTTGCCTTCCTGTTACCCACATATTGATAGAGTTCTTTGGGTGCACAACCTGCATGGGCAAAAACAACATAGCTGACCTGCACACACAGCATCTCTATATGTAGTTATTTTCTTTCCATTTTATTATTATAGTTATAGAAACTTCCTGGTTTGGCTTACTGAACTTTGCATCAGTTCATATAAGTCATTCCATGTTTCTTTGTCTTCTTAATTGTTTCTTAGGGCACAGTAATATTCCATTGCATTTATGTATCACAATTGGTTTAACCATTCCCTAATTGACAAACATCTACTTTGTTTCAACTTCTTTCCTATTACAAGGAATGCTGCCAGCTTTTCTTTTTGACAATAATCCCTTCCAGGTATATGCCTAGCAGGGAAATCTTTAGGTAAAAGCATATGGACCTTTTAGTCACTTTATCTGCACAATTCTCAGTTGAAAAAAGATTGTAGCTATTCACCACCTACAAAAAGAACATTAACATACCTATCTTCCCACAACCTTTCCAATAATTACTATTTTCATCTTCTAATGCATTTGGCAATTTAATATGAAGTGAAACCTCTGGGGATTTTTATTTGAATTTCTCTCATTACTAATGATTGGTATGTTCCTTGTTAATAGTTTTTACCACCTATTAAAATCCATCATACAATAGTTCTTAAGTAACCAAGATTTTATAAACATTGAATTCTCATTAAAGAATCCCCCAAAAGGCATCCAGAAGAGGATGTAAACATATCTTAACAAACATACTGGAATTTATATAGGTGAAGGAATATTCTCGCAAAGTAATTATTACAAAGTTTAAGCAAATATTTAAACATTGCTGCCAAATTCTATAATACTTTAGAAATTCCTTTTTAAGGATCCACTGAATTACACACATACACACACATATGCATGTGTGTGTATATATATATATATATATATCTATCTATCATATTATGCTGAATATGTGTAATGATAGAAAGTAATTGTCCTTTGAAGACTAATTGATTTGGGGAAAATAACCAACTGTAATTCAGATTGAAGTCTGATGAAAAAGGTGACTAATCAAACTAAAATATAATTTTTAGTATTTTAAAAAAACCAAACAAACCACAAGATGATGACGTAAAATAACAAGATTAAAATTTTGTGATATTCATCAAATTTCTCTGACAATGATTCAAAAATAGGTATTACAGGTGTATTTTAGCACAGATGCATCATTAGAATACACATGTGGCCATTTAAGGGGATTTCTTTTTTTTAAATAAAATTTTATTAATACCTTTTGGTTTTATATCACCTATATTTCCCAATGTATTCCAGCCTGGAATCTTTCCTTAATTTTCTCTCCCAGCTTGTAAGCGTGTCCAGCTTCAGTAACAGAACTAGTAAGAGAATTAATAACTAGTAACATAAAGGATTTAATGCATAGGGGGAGGGAGATACCCAAAATGCTGTGCTGATTACAACTGTGTAATAAAGTATGGGAGGAAACTAGCAGCCCCAAGGAAGATTGAAAGAAAGCTGCAGATACCCAGCTGCAAGACTTTCTTAGAGTTTCCCTTCAATAGTATCTGAGTGATCAAATCCCCCATTCTATTTACTGGATTGGAAATCATAAATCCACCCATCCCTGAGGTCAATTTATGGACAGAAGAAATTTGGTCCCTAAGAGAAAGGAGTAACTTAGAAGAGTTGATTCAGTGAAAAGTGCAAATTAGTTCCAGGCGCTATAACCTTTCAGACTCCCTCTGTGACAATGATCTCCACCTCTTGAAGGCCATAGATCTACTTCAACTCTAAGAGACTGGCACTTTTTAGGTCAACCAGTTAATCACCTTAACTTTGCACTTTTCTACCAATTTTTATGCTATGTAGACACACCTCCTTCTCCTTCTCCTTCTCCTGCTTCTCCTTCTGCTTCTCCTTCTCCTGCTTCTCCTTCTCCTTCTCCTTCTCCTGCTTCTCCTTCTCAAATAAGGGAGTACATGTTTCATGATACAAGGATCAGATTTTGTGATTGTATTTTCCACTCAAACCCTCCCAATACACCTACTATCCCCCAGTCCCTTTCAGTGATACAAATAAGAAAGTGATAGAATGTTTGTAGATTTCTAATATGTAGCAAGATCAGTGGTTTGAGGCAAGTAGAGCAAAACTTCCTTGCCTTAAAGGCAAATGTTATTTGAGTTCGATGTCAACAAAGTAAGAACATTGCCACATTGGGGCTTTTGAATTGATGCGAAGGAGAGAAGGAAAGAAGGAAGGAAGGGAAAAAGGAAAGAGGAAGAAAGGGAAGGAAAAGTATTTAAGCCACTGTATTTGGAAGAAACTAGTTTGAATATTTGAAAGTAGAAAATAAAACTATAATTTAAAAATCAAAGCCCGTTAAAATAATGAAGGCAAGGAAATTTGGAGTATTTTAATTTTGCCATAATAATATCTTGCATTTTCATCTACTTTGTTATTTGAAAAAATAGAATCCTCCAAAAATTGTATTTTATGAGAGAAAAACTAGAGAACATGGAATAGAACTCTATGAACATTTCTGGCATGTCATACTGGTCATAGAACGTTAGAACTAGTAATCACTGTTTCTGCTACCACTATCCCCCTATCTTAAATTCACTTAAAAAAACCCTTCCAAATGCTAGTACTGGATTTAGAGTTCAGTGTCTAATAACATGATGAGTCTAATTTGAACAGCTGGGAAATTTCTTCCCCCTCCCCCTTTCTTTTTTGCAATTTCAGCCTCTTTTAGTGCTGATTTGTTATTGTTTGAAATTCTGAGAATGTTTTATACACATTTACAAAGAACAGCATTTGGAGACTGATAAATGCATGACAAGCATGATATAAATGTTCACAGAAGATCTTTTCAGGTCTATGGAGGGTGAATTGCACATCTGCCTCCAGCTGTGCATTTATTTGGAAGTGAAATGACTAATCCCGGTTTCGGCAGAGTTGGTAATTATTTTTGTTGTTGATGTGAAGATCAAAGGTTATTCTCAGGAAGTAAGGCTGGAGCAATGGACTTTGGTATCACACCACAGCAAAGATTTATGTGGGCTATAATTTGGTGCATGGTTTGCACATTAACCTGGTGTTAATGCATGTGGATGACAGATGAAATGTAAACAGTCTTTATCTAATATTAATTATAATTGGCTAATAGGAAATTAATCTACTAGTTTGGAATCAGCTTGGTCCCTACTTCCCCTTGTTAGCAGGATCTCTAGCAGCTGTAACATTCCAACCTCACACTTTCAGGAGAGAATGCTTAATTTGAACATTCCTTACTGTAATTCAAGCAGCTTATTTCTACTACCCTGATGCAATCCCTCTGCATGGAGGAGGCCTCTTCGTTTCAAAGAGCGTAAAGCAAGGAGCAGCCATTTATCAGGCCTTGCTTCAGTTCAAGTGTGATACTAAGAGGTTGGCAACATTTGTATGCAAAATGAAAGCTCAAAAAAAAGTTTATAAATGTCTTTTCATTATGTAGTGGGCTATGACCTCACGGCAATGCTTGAAATGGGCTGTTTATTTCTCCACAGTTCCCTGACACCAAGCCAGAACCCTATGAACTGATTTTCTTATGCTCCCAGCTCTGAAGACACACAAACATATGCACATGTGTGAAAAACCAACCCCTTAATATTTAAAAATTCTCTAATGCAAATGAAGAAACTGAGCTGTGACCAAGAAAGAAAGTATTTAAATCTTAATCCTGCATACTTTTATGTGAGGATCTTCTGTAGACTTCAAATGAAGGTCTGTGCATGCAATGTATATAAGACTGGGGCCTAAGTAAACTACAAAAAAGGAAATGTGGGTTAGAAATATCACATACCACATATGACTTTGATTTTTTCCTGTCCAATGAAATATATTTGTACCATAATTTGACATCCTAAAGGTAATTTCTTATAAATAACCCCAAAATCCTTTTTTTTTTGCTGAATGTGTGCCTACATATTGTTTTTAAAATGACAGAATGAACATACTTTTGAATTCCATCTGAGGAGAGACACACAGCTTGGTCTAACAAGTAGAGAGCTGGCAACCTAGAGTCAGGCAGACATGGGTTCGGATTCCCCCTCTGTGGCATACTAGCTATGTGACTCTGGGCAGTTCACTTAACCTCTCAATGCGTCAGGAAAAAAAAAAATCTCTCAGACTATAAATTGAAAAACAGTTGTTGATTTGTGCAATGAAATCACAGGTCTACAACTGCTCTTCCCCCATGCCACCTCGTAAAAAAAAGGAAATGTACCTAACATACCAATATTGAACTATAAATGTTGCAAATAATTTTCTCATATTTGAAAATGAATCTCTCATTTAATAAATTAGTACTTAAGAACACATGACACACATACAACACTATTAATGTTTGTGTTGGTTGGGATGTTCAGGATAGTTGTTGTTCTTTAATATTATCAGTGGTTGGAGTTAACAGCCACTTAATTTTATCAGATGCAAGAAACCAAATCCAAACACACCTATTCCCATAAGATAACACACTGGAATGTTTCCTCTGTCTTGGGATGTATTATTACCCAGTTATTGCTGGAAGTCTCCTGTTGATGGAGGAGATAACACACACGAGTACACCTCACATACACAACCCAAAGGTATCTGTTCAGTGGCATTTTTATATGGGTCCACTACTGCAGTCATACCTACTTCCAAACTTGGTTTGGAACTTGAAACAATATGAGTTTTGTTGACTAATCTGACTATTCTCAGCTGTTACTAACTTTTGCCTCAGGAAGTGTTACTAGGTAAAATCATAGGAAAACTTTTTTTTCTTTTCCATTTTTTTGAGAATTAATTATGTTGTTTAGATTTACCAACATTTGTTTGTTTGGTTTTTTAGGGGGGGTAGTGTATAAGCAAGGCAGCATAGTGTGGTATATAGAAAGTCAGTCACATATAGAGAAGTATGCTCAAGTCTTGCTTTTGACATGGACTGTTTGTGCGTCCCAAAGCAATTCACTTAACCCTTCATGGCCTCAAGTAGCTCTGGAAGACTGCAAGTTATAGGAAAAATGCTGACTTGTATTCAAAGAGATTTCCCATAGGAAGTGCCTAAATGTGTATGTGTTATGTGTGTGTGTGTGTGTGTGTGTGTGTGTGTGTGTGTGTGTACCTGTGCATGTGGACTGACTCTCCCTGTTTTATCCAGGCTGGAAATATAGTGGGGCTACTGCTACCAATTGACTTTGGACCTTTAACCTGTACCATTTCTGACTTGGGTGGGTTCACCCTTCCTGAGGTAGACCGTTGGCTCATTCTTACTGGGCGTTAAACATATTGATGCAGTACTTAGTGGGGAAACCTTTGCCTACAGCAGTTCAGAATTCTCAGGCTCTAAAAATCCACCAGACTCAGCCTTCCCATAGTAATCTTAAGTGTACCAATGTAATGGCAAGCAAAGTAGTACTTTGCTCATTGTTTCAGCTAATCAAGTGCCTTTCAGCCTCACCTTTGATAGTGTCAAGCCTTTGTTGGAAATAGTAGACACTGTGTTGCCCTTAATAGGGAGTTTGGAGGCCTTCCTTGTGTTTAATAGGTCATTGGATGGAGCCCACAGTGGGAGGAGCTTGCCAAAAGAGCAGAACAGGTAGGGTAGAGTAGGAGGTATGTAACAGGAAGGAGCAAAGCTTATAAAAGCTGGTGCACAAGCTGAGATCAAGTAGAACTAAGAGAATATTTGTGATGTTGGCACTCTGTTGTTCTGTGTTGGTGTTTCTTTGTTAGACAGAAGTACTCTGTTGAATTGTGTTATTTTGTCAGACAGAAGCATTCTGTCTATTGGATTGTGTTAGTGTTGCTTTGTCAGACAGAAGCACTCTGTTGATTTGTGCTGATTTCTCAGATAGAAAGTGAATTGAGATGATAGTGTCACAATGTGTATAAATATTGTTGTAGTCCTGTTGATCTTTGTTTTCCTAGAAATAGAAATTGTGAAGAGCTTGGGGTAGAGCAGACACCATGAGCTGCAATATGGAACAAGAGTGAGAGCTGCCTACCTGTAAATCCAGGTAAGAGTCGAGTAAATCCAAACAAGAACTGTAAGCATGGAAGAGGAGCCATGGAGCTTGGACATCAGCCCTGAGTTAAGATGAAAGGAGACTTTATTTGAGTACTCAGTACTGACTGCTGATAGTGTAACTTACTGTGACCTAGGGGTGGATGAGCTTTGTACTTTCCACTACCCCTTAAGGATCATTGGCTTAAGAATGATTACTCTTTAAGGATAATTGACTTAAGGATGATTGGAAGCCAGCCTCCAATCAAGATGAAAGAAGACTTTAGATGGGCAATTTATATTGATTGAGGAGATTGTGACTTACTGAATGATATGTTTTGTTTAAGACTATGTGGCTACCTTAATAATAAGTTGTTATGTTATGTTCTTGTGAATGTTGTGCTTTAGTTTCTTGAATGTTTTGCTTTAGTTTATTGCTGAATAAATAGAGAATTCACTATACTATGCAATTAGATTCTTAAAGCTATTCAAAGCAGCAGTCCTCAAGAGAGCTACTCATGATTGAATTTACAGCTGTCATTCCCCATGTCCATATAAACTTTTAAATTAATGTGTTAAAATCATTAACTAAGAATAATTAATTAATGCTCTGATTTGACAATCGCTATAGAAATTGGAGAGGTTTCGTTTCACCCTTTGAAGTGGCCTCTTTTGCTCATTTTATTTTCAGGTGAGTCCTCTGTGTTCCTGTCAGTGTCATGGCCAAGAACAATAAACATCAGTAAAATAATACAGCATTACATGAATTGTGTGTCTATTTGAGTTGGCATATGGTCTATAGAAATTCAAATATGACTAGACAGTTATATAATATAGATAGAAGTGAAGTTTTTTTTTTCTTTCAAATATTCTTCCATCCTGTCTATTAGATTTTGTCACAAGGCACCTGAAAAATGGTAGTCATTTTCCACCTATGGTCAGAAATACTTAGATCAGTTTTCTTTGGAATTCATTCTTACATCGAAAAATTGACCCCCATAACTTTCTTTTGGATCATTATCTCGTCTACCAGCTTCAAAGATGATTTCAGCTTGATTTTAAGATTCAGCTGATGACACTTAAGATTGCTCACATCTTTGCTGCAGCTGCTTCTTATTTGTAGGAATTTCTCACTCCATATTCTCCTCTCCATGACTTATGTACCTCTTTGGGTGATTTATTAGAATCTTTAAGACATAATTTCTTAAATATTATGGAGTGAGTTTTTTGTGTTGGTACACATAGGGGTCTATTCTCCTCTCCATATGTCTGCTTAACTCCCCATTAATCTGATTAATGGGGAGTTAAGCAGACATATGGAGAGAATAGAGCCCAAAGGGCTAGGTTTTATTTTCCAATATATGCTATGTGTATCACCAAATACCTTGGGAAACCAGCTACTAATCATGAGTACACAAACCCAATTCTTTTCTGTAATACATATGATTGACTTATAGGACAGAGGTGTAGAAAGGTAGTCTGGTACAGAGGTTTTAGAGAGCTAATCTCATATTCAAGAAGACCTGGTTCATGTCTTACCTTCGCCACATACTAGAGGTAAAGTTCCATTTTACACTCACGGAATCACAGGTTTGGGGAAAAATAAAAGGAAAAAGAGGTAATATCGAGAAGGTCTCTAAAATAACCTTTCTGTTCAGATGCAGACATTATATGTCAAAATTTGTACATAAATTCAATATAAGTGACAGTGTGGTACAATGAAAAGACCAATGGATTTAGTAGTAGGCCTTGGTTCAAATTCCTCTTTGACAATGGACAAGTTTTCCATTTGACCACATGAACTCTCAGATTCCTCCAGTTCTAAATCTATGTTAGTTAAGATCCTTTAGCCTCTCTCCCTTTCAGAATGTTATTGAGTGAAAAGCTCAGCATCCCATAGTCTTTTGTTATATTCCAGAAAGGCCAAATTGGATGACATTTGCGGTGTTCATTCTTTGATGTGGCATGGTAGCTAGAGCACTATACTGGGGAAGAACAAAGTTCAAACTCTATCTCAGACCTTCGATAGTTTTGTGATGCTAGTTAAGTTATTTAAGTTCTTTCTGTCTGTTTCTTCATCTGTAAAATGGGGGGGGGAGTAATAATGACACCTACTTCACTGTCTTGGTTTGAGGATCACATGGGATAATACATGTAAAGTGCTGTGCTAATCTTAAAGCGCAATGCTAAGAATTAATCATTGTTATTTTAGCTATACACTTAAACTAAATTGAAACATCTCCAATAAACACCTCAAACAAACTCCATGAACACCTGACTGGTTTCTTAGAAAAAAACTTTTAGGTTTTTTTGTTTGTTTGTTTGATTTGTGAGTTCTATTTTTTTGTGTTTTTTTTTAAACTTGTTTGAGGGAGACTAAAAAAGGAAACTGAAGAGAATAGTTATTAAATGATAGAACTTTCACTATCAAATGTGTATATTTTAAGGTCTTCTTTTTCCTTTCGGCCCTTCTTCTGGGAATATATGTAAATGGATTTACTCACAAGCTACATCCTCTCAAGAATAAAATAATTATTACATGAAAATCTCTATTGTGTACCAAAAAACAAAACAAAATAAAAAACTAATGCCTGTACAAAGTTTCATGTGAAACCTTAACTTTGTCTTTAAAATGCCAAATATGCAAAATAGTACAGATAACAAGGGACAACATGGGTAAGTAGAAAGAACACTTCTAGTCAGAAAATAGGAGTTCAGATACCACCAGGGCTGTGGCCCGTGAATAACTCTGGGCTTGTTTCCTCGTCTGGAAAGTGAAAGGGCTAATTTGGCTAATCCCTAATAACCATTTTTGCCCTTAATCTGTGATTTCCTGTGAATAAAATTTAGATAGAGTATGATACATTTTTTATATTTTTTCCTATCAGTCAGGCCAGATTAATTCAATTAGTTTATGCTGGGGCTGGCTATATGGACAAATAATTCTCAAAATTTGTACATTATGTGCTTTGAGGTTTTGAATAATAACTAGAGTGAAGATATATTTTCTCTTATTCTTTTTTACTTGTTTTTTAGTTAAGATCACAGAATCTCAGTTTAAAGGGACATCAGAAGACACTAATCTCACCTTTACAGGAACAAGAATTATATGTGTCATCAAACCCAAGTAGTGGTTACCTCTTCTCTGCTTAAAGAACTCCAATGGGAGAACCTATTACCTCCTGAGACACTTTGGGATAATTCTAATTTTTAGGAAGTTTTTCCAACATTTCTGTTACGTTTTAATAAATGAATAACAAAATGCATTACAATTTTCTAACTATCATAAAAACATATTTCTATAGAAGAAATTCTATACATTATGTTGAATCTATAGATTTGGGATTCTGTTGGCTGTTGTTTACTAACCACCAGGATACTCTTTCTTTCTTTGACAAGTTCAGTGTCTGCCTCACAGTCATTCTTTTTCCCCAGCTGCAGCTAGGGGGTTTTCACACACACACACACACACACACATACACACACACACACACACACACACACATACACACACACAGATAAATAGATATAGTTAGGTATACATACATATGTGTGTATATATAGCTAGATATAGATATTCCCTCAAACACTGTAATCTATGAATTACCCAGTTTATTCATTTTCCATGATCTATTCTTTATTAGAGTACCTACCTCAGTGTGTAGCTATATGCTTGCTCTTGCTATTACCCACAGGTAGCCCATGAACTCTCTATCTCACATCTCCAACCGTCTATTAGATATTTCAGACTGTATTCTGTAGACATTTTAAACTCATTTAAACTCAACATCTCCAAAACTGAACTCATTACTTTGCCCTAAAACTCCCTGCTCTACCAAATCACCCTATTACTGTTGAGGTTTCTGCTGTCCTCCTAATCTAGTCATCCAAGCTCACAACCCAGGTAGCCTCCTCAATTTATTCTCACATCCCTTTCCCATAACTAAAAAACTGATAAGTCCTGCTAATTTCACCTTCCTAACATCTCTTCTAAATGAAGACTTACCCTGCCACCATTGGAGTCCAGACTCTCATCAACTCACATCAGAACTATTGCAATAGCCTACTAATTGGTCTTCCTGCCAAAAGTCCTTCCTCACTCCATCCCATCCTTGAATCAGTTATCAAATTAATCTTCCTTAAGTGCAGGTCTAATCATGTAATCTTCCCCTCCCCCTTTCAGAAAATCAGTGTTTCCCTATTACCTCCAGGATCAAATATAAAACCCTCTGTTTAGTTTTTGAAGTCCTTCATAACCTTGCCCTGGCCTACTCTTTTAGTTTTCTTATACCTTATTTCCTGTAATCTATGATTTAGTGACTCTAGCCTCCCTACTGTTCTTCACAAGCAACATTCTATCTCCACAATCTTCCAACTCCAAACTCTCAGAATTTTCACTGACAGTCCCTGCTACCTGGAACTCTCTTCCTCTTCATTGCCAACTCCTTGCTTCCTTCAAAAACTTCAGCTAATGTTATACCTTCTACAAGAACCTTTTCCCAGTCTTCCTTAATGTTAGTGCATTCCCTTTAAGATTATCTCCAATTTATCCCGGAGGTATGGTTTGTCCAGTTGTTTGTATATTGTCTTGCCAAGGCTTGCCTTGCTTAGTTTTCCTTGATTTTGTTGGTAGCATAAAGAAATAGAGGGGTTTTGTGCATTTATCTTATACTCTGCTACCTTTCTAAAAGGTGGTTAGAATTCTTTTTTGTTGCCTATTTTCTATTTTCTAAGCATACCATCATGTCACCTACAAAGAAAGATATGTTATTCTCTCCATTACTAAAATTATTTTGATTTGTGTTCTACCACTTGATTACTATTGCTAATAACAATTAACATTTGTATAGGGCTTACTATTTATCAATCACAGTAAATGTGTTTTATAACTCCTAACTCATTTGCTGCTCACAAAAACCCTGTGAAGTAGTCCCTATTATTATTCCCATTTCACACATAAGAAAATTGAAACAAACAAAGGCTAAGTTTCTTGCTCATGGTTATGCAACTATTTGTGTTTGAACTCAGGTCTTCCTGACCCAAGACCCAGTACTCTATGCTCTTTTCCATCTACCTGTCTTTATTCTACGATGGTTGTTTTTCCAAGAATTCTATTTTGGAGAAAAAAAGGAAATTCATATAGAAATACCTCTCCTCTGAAATTAGCTTCTTTAAAAAAAATAATCTTGCATATATGTTGTCTTGTGTTTTTTGTACCCCCAGAACTTAGCAAGCCAAGAACATAGTAAACTCTTAAAAAATACTTATTCATAAAGGAAAGTGATATGGAGTAGATCAGGAACAACAAAGGTATTATTTGGAAATCGCTTTCTCATACATTCCACCATTAAAACATTCACACTGGTTTTTTAGTTCCTTATTTGGGATTCAGATATCCCTTGGGAGGTGACTTTAGTCTAAATGCAAACCTCATTCTTATTGAAGTAAATATTTCTCTTACATTGTATTCATTCGCTTCCTTAAATCCTGTCTATATCTTCCCTACTCTTCCTTTATATGTGTGTGCATAGTGCACCAGGGCATACACTGTTGCAGAGCAGGTCATTCAAAGGACTGATCTCCTAGGTCAGGGGTGGGGAACCCGCATCCTCAAGGCCACATGTGGCCTTCTGGGCCCTCCAGGGCAGCCCTTTGACTGAATCTAAACTTCATAGAACAAATGAGAACTTAGAGGGCCACATGTCACCTTGAGGCTGCATATTCCAGTGTCTATTTTCTAAAATCATACCTCCAAAATGCCCTCCAATGTGTGTACCTTCAATAGTTCAAAAAATATTGCTGAGTGCAGATACATTTAATAGAATTGAATAGCAAGAAAAATAGCAAGAAAACATTGCCCCCACAAATATTAGTCAGGCCTTCCCATGAATGCACAGAGTGACAGTGAGAAGAGTGAGCACAAATTCAGAACATACATGGAAGTACATGCACACAGAGAGAATATGTGAGCAGGCTCCATGTTTGTGGGGCTGCTCGTAAGAATTCCATATGTGCTAGGAATGGGTATGGTAGGGAAACATGCCTGCAATGCTGCAAGGCTAGGGATGTCTGCTGTTGCTGTTGCTTCTGGCTTGAGACCCCCATTGGTCTCACAGGATCCACTGGACATTGCAAAACCAGATGGTTGCCAGATGTTGCTCTACTGGACACAGTCTCCACCAGATGCTGTTCTGCTGGACTCTTCCTTTCTTCATTTTCTGATTCACTCAGGTGTAAACTTTGACTATTTCCTACTTATGGAAAGACCAATGACTGTCATGTTCTGTCAAATACATAGGCTTTTTTCCAGATCTTTCAGAAAAGGCAGAAAACTCTTGCTCTAGGACAATAAATGGAAGTCAAATAAATAAATGAAATAAAAGTAAGAAATAAAAATTAAAAAATTTCTCCTGTCAGAGATCTTTCCTCTCTCTATCTGGAAAACCATGGCTCCAGGTCTCAAGCACTTTAAAACAATAACGGGATGATCCCAGCTAATTTTATTCTCTTAGGTTTAGTCTTTTATTTCTTCTAATTACTGGTCCAGGAACTTAGGAACCCCTCCCCCCCCATCAGTGAATGTAATCTAGTTTATGGTGAGTATTTCATATTCTTCCCAATTTTTGAAAGTGGGGCGAGCTATAATCCATGTAATGCTTATTTACTTGATAACTACGAGACATTTCTGGAATTCAGTATTTGCCAGTTTTCAAAACCTAAAAGCCGCAGAATCAATGGAAACCCAGAAGGTAAGGTCATTGTTTCTATGACTTGTTTAACTATATTCCTGGCCTTTTTGTATGCAGATGAAAATAGCAAATTCCGGAAAGTGGGTTTGTACCCTATTATAGAGATATAAGAATTCACATATTTGGGTGTGTATGTATGTGCATATGTGTATATAATATATATAATGTGTGTATGTATGTACATATGTGTATAAATATGTACATACACATACATATACATATGTACATGATTTGAAAATTAAAAAAAAAATTGGAGAACACCTTCAAACTGTCCATGAGGAGAAATTAAGGGAAAGAAATGTCAAAGGGAAGCATGGGGTATAATTTTGCTTCTAAACTGACATGTATTGATTTGGATCTTTTGATGTAAGTAACTTTAAAACATCTATAAAATTTAATAAATCACTGTAAGTAAACTATTGATTATATGCCAATAATCTTATTATGAAAGTTCCATGTAGAGAGGCCTGAGATGAAATCTTACCTGACTTTAAATTTTCTCAAATGTCTTTTTGTTCAATTTGTCTTCAGCCTAATGCAGTGAATGCATTTTTATCCCAATTATTTTATTTCATTCTTTCTTAGAGATTTCTCACCTCTTCCCGCAGTTATGTAATATTTTCCCTCCCTTTTTATTGGCTTATCCCCCATCCAGTTAACTAGACTTCACAAGGAACGTCTCACTGATGTCATAGCCCCAAGAGAGCTGGTATGCCACTGAGAAAACATAGTACTTTCCAAACAGAATGATAAATTTGACCTTGTGTTTGCTGCTGAGCAGACTATGGTGTTGTGCTTTCCATGAACAGAACTCTGTGGAGACATAGAATGGTCCTGTGGAGGGAATTATGAACGGAGTCCATTCCAGAGAGGTCACACCACAAGTATTTTACTCTTGACAGTCATCAGGAAAAATCAATGTATGAGGACTCTTTCTCAAAAAAAAAAAAAGATGAAGAAGAATACAGACAATTCACACGTTATGTTTCTCAATTCCTTTGAAATCAATGGGGAATAGTTTTTCCTAAGGTCACTTATTTTGTGGTAAAAATCTGTATATTTTACTTAAGTTGGTAGACATAGGTTTGTTGGATCATTTGGAAATGTTCTGGGAAAAAAATTCTACTCTATGACTTCTCTTATTAAACAAAGTATTTACTTAGCCTTCTCTTTAATGGATTGACTATTCACCAGCCTGAATCTAAACCTTTGCATGGGTAGTACTCTGGGCCTGGATTAAATTCCCTGCTCACCTCTGACTCTTATCAGTTCAGAAGTCATTTCCTAATCCACTTAGTTGTTAGTGCCCTCTCTTTGCTCAAATTATCACATACTGCATTTCTCTTGATGTACTCAGATCCAGCAACACTGACTTTCTTGTTGCTTTTTGTTCACAGTCTCCAGACCTTGTGCCTTTTCCCAGGCCAGCCTCTGTCCCTGAATGAATGGTCTTCAAGCTCACCTCAACTAATTGTTATCTCAGGTTGTGTCCTATCCCCATCTCCAAGTCTACCACTTAGGAGTCCTGAAGGCAGGGACTGTTTTTTATCCAACATTTCTAGCATAGTCCCTTACTTATTGGTTGTTGTTGTTGTTTAATCACATGAACTTGTGATTTTATTGGTGTAGGGACCCCTCCCCTCCAAGTGTGGGAGCTACCTCCACCAGTACCAGTCTGAAACTATTTTTCCTTTTGAAGTCTTTGGGAACTGCCTGAAGCACTGAGAGATTAAAGGACATGCTCCTAGTTAGCCAATTTGGTAAAATCTTTGAAACAGGTGGTGCTTTCTGATTCCAAAAAGAGCCCTCAGGTCTGGACCCCAGCTTGTTATTGTTCTTCAGTACTATCCAACCCTTCATGACTCTGGGATTTTCACGGCAAAGATAGAGGAGTGGTTTGTCATTTCCTTCTCCAGCTCATTTTACAGATGAGGGAAACTGAGGCAAACAGGATTAAGTGACTTGCTCAAGTTCACACAGCTAGAAAGTGTCTGAGGTCACATTTGAACTCAGAAAGATGAGTCTTCCTGACTCCAGGCCCAGCACTCTAGCTACTGAGCTGCCTAGCTGCCCTCTTCAACCTAGTAATTGTTCCTTAAAAGTTTGTTGCGTTGAAGTGGAGGGGAAATATCCAATAACCATGGGAATGAAAATTAACCTCAATTTAAGACAGTTTTAAAGAGATAGTTTTTAAATCTATCTATCTATCTATCTATCTATCTATCTATCTATCTATCTATCTATCTATATTATCCATAGCCAAAGCTGAAAATTTAGATTCACAGGCACCATTAACTTACCAGCTCTTCTACAGTATACTTATTTTATTTGAAGGTGAAATGTCATTTGCCTAAGGAGCATACTTCTTTTGAAAGTGCACCCAATGCCACTTACAAAGAGAAATGTCACATTTCCAACATGTAACAGTGATGACTTGGGAACCTCATTTTACTTTGTGTATACAACAAGTATAGCAGGTCTGGTCAATAAGACCTTTCATTAGCCAGGAATGTTTATGATCATCAGCCTCCAGGCTGTAGTCATCAAAGTGAAAATATGCAGCATCTCCCAACCCTTTTTTTTTTTTACAACTTAATGGCATCCCTGTTCTTACTCATGATTGTTGAAATACAAAAAGGACTAAGAAGATGGTAGTTATAAGTAAAATGAAAAATTTTCTCTCTTTTCTTTTCAGAAAAAGAAGCACATGATGGTAATGATACTGTAAACTCATTAAATAGTCATTAACACTCATAAGGCAGGACAGCTCATACTCATTCATGATACAGGCTTTGAGGCAGCATGTAATGTGTGCTAGCTACTGTACAAATGTGAAGAAAAATAAGGTCCCTGTTTGGAAGGCTTATAAATTTAATGAGACTAAACCTGGCCAAGGAGCATAAATAAAAATGACAACGTGCAGTGGATACGAGTAGAAACTTAGAACAATGAATGTTCCTTGAAGTTCTCATTTCATACATAAGATTGTGTCTTCCAAGTGAGATGTTCTGGAATTTGCAACGTACTTAGAAGAGAACTATCAGAGCAAAATGGAGAGACTTGAAGAAATAATTTATTATTTTAGTCAGCTGGAGCCACAGGGAAAATGCAGAACAAGAACATGCCAATAGGTTCAAAAAGAAGAGAAAATTGAAACCTCAGGTGTAATGATGTGGCTTCAGTTCTAAGACGCCACCCAGAAAATGAGTTCTGCCATCTCTCAAGGAATGCTATGTCCCACAAAATGTTATAGATATTTTGAAGATTTCATCTGAAGCAAAATTATAATGTTTAACAAAAAGAATTTTGTCATGATTTTTGGCCCTCAACAGACAACTTTTGCCTTTCTATGCTGGCCATATGAAATATTAATATATGTGAAGTCATTTATGTTTCTTTGTATCATCACTAGAGGCAGTGTAGCATTGTAGATGGAGTACAGGCTTGCTTCAAAGTCAGGGACACTTGGTTTCAAATATTGCCTCTGACACATGCTAGCTATAAGACCCTGGACAAGTGACTTCAAGTCTCTAGAAATTCTCTAGGACCATAAGATGAAAAGAAGGTGCCAACCTACATGGGTGGAAAGAATTTCCCCACCTGGGTATTTCATATATAAATGAAATCATTGTTATAATCTCTACCACTATCACAGTAAAATCACTAATACTTAACAGAAACCAACACAGAAACACACCATAATAAAGCAAAACTTGGGACATCAATTTATCAGATATGTTGTTTGGTCATGTCTGGCTCTTTGTACTCCTTTGGGGTTTTTCTTGGCAAAGATACTGCAGGGATTTTCTATTTCCTACTCCAGCTCATTTTACAGATGAAGAACTGAAGAAAACAAGGTTAATTGACTTACCTAAGGTCAGTCAGCTAGAAAGTGCCTGAGATCAGATTTGAACTCAAAAGATGTGTCTTCCTGACTTCAGGCCTGGTGCTCTCTATCCACTGAACCACTTAGCTCTTTCTAAAGGTGAAGTATGTTACATTGCAGCCCTCCACCACGGTTCTCTAGTGGCCCTGAGAAGATTTTGAAGTGTCCATACTCTCTGCCATGGACTCTAGTCTCCACCTATTGTTCCCTCAATTTTAACATTTGCTAGCACCCCAATTCTATTTAATGACTTCAAGATTTATATTAGCTTTTACATAGGAATACTTAAATAAATATTCCCTAACACCTAGGGGACCTGCACCACCTCAGTTTGGGGTAACAGGGAGGAGGGGTAATTTGTTTCACTTAGCTCAGTTACTTTCCATCACCCACTTCCATTCAGGCTCTTCTTGTTGTGGGTGAATAGCAGGATGAATCCTTTCTTAACACATCTGGAAAGAGAATGAGAGGGTCACATTTTGGTTATTTTAAAGAGGACCTGTTCTGTTTACTCAGTCAATTGAGTTTATTCCTCTCTACGTGGTAAGAAAATACAGAACAGCTACGCTAAGAAGCTATTCCTTGGCCTTTGCCACATGGGTGCCTCCATGTAAGATATTCTGGGCATATGCAAATCCCTTTTACACAAGGTATACAAGGTACTCAGTCAAAGACAACTTCAGAATAGATTTTATAGAGATCAAAGAAGAACTTAAATGGAGAGAGATCTTTATGTCAGGGTTAGTTAACTGCAATGATTGTAGTAAAAACACTAATATTTTCCCAATTAACATAGATTTCATGCAACATGAATCAAAATACCAAAAACTTGATTCAATAAAGTCACAACAAAATTCACATGGAGAAATAAATACGAATGTCAGGAAGCATTATGGGGAAAAAATACCTGACCATGGGGGAATGGCACTACCAGATAGCAAATATTCTATAAAACTGTGATTATTAAAATTATATCTTGAGAAAGTTATTGAAAAAAATGAAAGCCACTATATACTTGTACCAAAATATTCATAGCAGCACTTTTATGGTAGCAAAGAATTAAATATACAGTAGGTGCTAAGGATTTGCAGAATGGCTAACCAAATTAGAGTACATGAATGCAATGGAATATTGTTGTGCTGTAAGAAATGATGAATACAAAGAAACACAGAAACCTTTACATGAACTGATGCAAACTTTTGTAAGCAGAGACAATAAAAAATGCAAAAACAAAAAAATAACTACAAGAATCTAAAGGGAAAGTAAAACCACAAAAACAGCATAAAATGAATGTTACAAAATTAGGAAGAATAAATGTGATATCAAAGAAAAGAGATAAGAAAAATAGATGTAAAATGCATTTTTCAGGGTTTTTTACACTTAAAAAATATTACATATATGGGATAGAGTCTGAGAAGTGCAGTGTGAAAGATATACAGGGGAAATTAGACCATGGAAAAACCAGAAGATATCAATAAAATGTATTTTTTAAAAAGCTGTCTGTTACAGATAATTATGTAATACAGAGAAAGCTGGAATCAAAGTAAGAAAAACCTGGGTTCACATCCTACCTCTGATGCATAATGGTTGTGTGGCCCTAGAAAAAACTTTTTAAAATCTCAGTGCCCCATATAACTCTTGAAAGTTGAATTGTAGAGGGAATTTCCACACCAGAGTTCCCTTTACCAATGAAGTCATAGGTCTGGTCCAAAGAATACCAGACAAAAATAACAACAAATCACTTTTTTTTTAAATAGAGAAATAGAATTGTAAATCTCTAAGTAGAACTCAAAGATGAGAGTTTGACAAAGTAACTCTCAAAAATAATAGGAGATAGAATAAAAAATGCCAGGAAAATTAAAAGGTTATATAATATTTGTTTTAGGGGGCCTATCTCATATCAATGTATCAACAATGAAGTATTCACAATGCCTATGGTAACTATAAATATGCTGATATGGTTATTAATCACAACATATAACAGGCTTTCTACATGGGGGACAAAGCTAGAACATTTATTCAAATGCCAGAAAACTGAGTCCCAAAACCAAAAAGTCAAAGCCATCACAGTAACTATGGAGTTGGCACACATAGTTAATGCAGTAAACACCCACATTCTCAAGCCTTTCAAACAGAACAGGCTGCCTCAGGCAAAGATCCTACTCTCCTCACTCAAGGCAACTGCTCAGTGTCCACGCAGCTCACTCCCAGCAGCTCTGGCCCCCCACAGTTCCTGTCCCCCTGTCCCCATGTCTGCATAGATACATATATATGTGTATACATACATATAAAATTTCAGAAGGTATTTAATGGTTTTTGCTGCCTTTGAATTTTCTCACTGGCAAAGAAAATGTTTCAAAAAGAGAATTTGGTAGATCAAATTCTGAGATCCTACTTTTCTTTTTCTCTCCATAATCTCAGCTTCTCTATCCCTTTGATATTAGCACATAGGTAAATGCACAGACTACAGTGACATGGGCACAAGTAGGTAACTATAAGGACACTGTAATGACTGGGTACTGACACAAGCAAATTGTGCAAGTAGAAACCATTAACAACCAACAGTGGCAGAATCATCAATCAGTCAACTAATGAACATTTATTAAATGCCTTCTATGTGGTTACCTGTGCAAGATACTGGGATACATGGACCAAGAATTAAATAATATTCATTCATAAGGAGCTTACATTATCATGAGGAAATAAAATATATACATATAAATAAATCTATATAAAGTAAATAAATATAAATGTATGCAAAGTAGCTAAACATAGGATAGATTGGGAAGAGCTTCATGTAGAAGAAAGATTGAGCGACAACTCAAAGGTACGCTATGAAGTAAAAATTGAGGAAGGAGTGTTTTCAGGCTTGGGGCACATATTTAAGGAGCAGAGAAAGGCCCGTTTGTCTGGATTGTACAGTGAAAGAGTCAAAGAAATATCTAAAGGGATTGAAACAAGTTAGGCCAAGTTGTCGAGAGTTGTAAAAACTAAACAGATAAATTTTTATTTTATCTTACAGTAAGTGACTGAGTTGATTGAGGAGAGTGACTAGTTTAATCTATGCTTTGGCAACAGTGTGGAAGATGGAGTAGAGTGGGGAGAGATGAGGCATCGAGAACAAATAAGCTGTTGCAGTACATGGTGGTGAAAGATGATCAAGGCCTGACCTAAGGCAGTAGCTGTGTGAAGAGAGAGAAGGATTTGGATGTGAGATACTGTGGAATTAGAATCAAGAATTTGGCAACTTGTTGGAAGGATAACACTGAGGTTACAAGCCTTGGTGAGTAGATGGATGATGATGGGTCCAATATAAATAGAAAAATTTGTAAGAGGGCAAAGTTTATGAGGAAAGATAATACCATTTTGGATACATTGAGTTTAAGATGTCTTTGGACTGCCAACTGATGGTGGGGAACTGAAGTTCAAGGCAGAAAAAGAGGTCAGATTATATATAGAACTGTGAAATCTGCACAGACATAATAGTTAATCCTATGGGAGTTGATGAATTTACCCAGAGAGAGTTCAGAGGGAAAAGAGAACAAAGACTAGGACAGAACCATAAGGAAGACAAACAGTTAGGCTGCATGATATTGATAAGCAGCTGTGAGAGGAAAGAGGAAGAGCAAACAAATAGGAGAACCTAGAGCCACTAGGATCAAAGGAATCAAAAGATATAGAAAATGTTAAAATCATAGGATCATGGATTAGGCTTGGAAGGGATTTCAAGAATTAACTAGTCTAACTCACTTTACAGATAAGGAAACTGAGGCCCAAGAAGGTTAATTAGATTGTCCAAAGTAACATAAGACCACATAGATCAAGCTGGTATCCAAAACCTGCTCCCCTCCTTCTATATATATTGGGACCTTGCTTCCCATTGACTTCTTTATAATAAATGGGCAATGATAGAGCAGCTGAATCAAAGGACATTGTTTAGTATCATAGGCTCATCAATAAATTTGATATGTAAAATATTAAGCTTTTGTAAATAAAATATTCACTAAACCATTCATTTAAAGATACTCTTCTCTAGATCCATTTGTAAAATTAAGAAAGTGCCAGTGAGGCACACTTTATCCACTTCTTGAATTCAAATTGTATATAGAGGAATTTATTAAACTAGAGCACACCCTTATTCATTGTCTTTTGTTTTGTTTTTGATGGAAAATAAACAGTTTAGTGATATTTTTAGACTTATTTGTTTAACTCAGTTGTTTTATTGACAGGCAATGAAGGTAATGGTGAACAGCACAGTGATATAAAAAGTATGAATATCATAGTAATAATGATAACATGTAAATTTATATAATGCTTTAGGGTTTTCAGAACACTTCACAAATATCATATAATCTTATCTTCACAACAACTCAGACGTAGATACTATTATCTTCATTTTACAGATGAGCAAACTGAGGTAAAGAGCCCATAAATGACTTTCCTAGGGTCACACAGCTAGATAGCATCTAAGGGCAGACTAGAACTCAGGTCTTCCTGACTCCCAATTCCGCACTTTATCCTCTGTATTACCTAGCCACAAAACCAGTAATATTCCAATGACTAGAGTGTACAGTGAAGAAAGGGATACATGATGAGTTAAGGCTTTCAAGATAGTTTTGATCCAGATTCTGGAGAGCTGGTGATGCCAGGCTAAGGCTTTGTGGACAACAAGGCATCTTCACATATTTTTGAATAATTTAATGGCATTATTTGATAATTATTCTAAGATCAGTTGGACAATTAGACTTGAGAGACAGATTGAATGAGTGAGATTAGAAAGTGAGCAGATCATTTAGAATGTTACTGCAATGGTCCAGGCAACAAATGGTGAGTGAATGTATATAATGACAGTGGGAATGTAAAGACTGATGGTTAAGCATGGTTATGTAGGGATAGAATTGACGACTGGATGAATATGGAGGGGGGAAGATGAATGAAAGGAAGTCAAAGATGACTTTTTTAAGATGACTCAGAGAATTGTGATGTCATTAATAGAAACTATTGGGTAAACACTAACAAGCTCATATGTCAAGAGATGGAAGTGACCTTAAAGAACATCTAAAACAACTCTATCCTTCTAGGATGAGCAAACCGAAGCCGAGGGAGGTCAAGTGATTTACCATAGATCACACAGGTAGAGAAGCGGGGGGAGTGATTCAAGAAGAGAAACAGACTTTGAAAGACAGTGAATTGACTGCTGCATAACTTAAATTTGAAGAGACTTTCAGGGAGATCAGGCCCTTTCTGTAAACTGAATTCTTTTGCCTTTGATACTTTCTGATTCAAAATGTACTCCAAAAACACAATCTTGTATTTTTACCAAGACTAAAAGCCTCTTCACAACTATTCAGCCTGTGGGAAGTTTGGAGTGACCTTGTGAAATAGAACAGGTGTTTATAATAGAAATGTTCCTAACTCTTTAATGTGGGTCACAATACACGGACAGCTATAATGCTTTGATACTAACTCAATAGTTGAAATAGAAAACAGAGGAAAAATTAGTTCAAGTTCAGGCACTGCTTGTTACAATTTGTAAATGGGTTCAATACTAGGAAGATATGTAAACCAATGCTCTCATTAAAGTACCGGAGAAATCAAAGTTCTCAGCAAGCTAATTTTACTCCATAACAAAGTACAACTTCCCAAACATTATGGTTAACTACCCATGTACTTTTCTTTCCTTCATCACCTTAGATTTACAGCTAGCAGGTAAAATTGCAATCTTTTATTTCATGGCAGTTTCATCCTTAGATCTTTTTATAAAATAAACTCTTCTTTTTATTCCATTGAAACCAATGAGCTTTTTCTCTTTTATGTAGTTTAAAAAAAGAGGAGTCTTTCTTTAAGGCAATGTCTTTTGTCTTCTTAACATTTTTTGAAATAACTCATTTTTCTTAGTACAAGATATTTTAAATTACATACACATTCAACATGATTTTCTCCATATAGAACCAAGAAATTGAAGAAATGTGGAGGTAATAGAGAGCAAGTTCTCTCTGTTGTTTCCCACATTTGAAAGCTTCAAGGTTAGTCATTAAAAATGTTGCTATTTCCATTTTTTTTCATACTATCCTTTCGGATATGGAAGGGAAACAGGTCCTGGCATTCAATATGCTGTAATTTGGGTTCTACAGTTCCCTGGCTTCGATATAAATGCCTAAGGATTTGGCTCAGTGAGCCTCTGATAATTATAAATAGATCCCTGGCTTCTGAAATACAAGGGGAGTTATGCTACTAATGAAAGGAAGATTAAGAACCTCAATTTTTATTATAATTGGAGTTGATATGACAATACCATAGATATTATGTGCATTTTTGGCATCATTTTTTGGGGGTTCTTTTTTTTCCTATCGTAAGCATTCCTTACAATCTTGGAGAGGAAGGGGGGAAATTACTTGATGTAACCAAAATACATCTATACCATATTGATGAGTAAGGAATGGAATAAAGCAAAATTAAAAAACAAAAGTAGCTTGAGGCCTGCCTCATCTAGGCTGACTGTTGATACTGTTTACTTGAATGGAGTAATTTCCAGTTTTCTACAGAAATATTTGCTTTCTTCAATTATGTGAAAGGAAAATGCAGCCATGTGGAGAACCCCTTATGCAGAGGTATTGCTGTGGATTTTCATATTAGGAATAATAACTAGATTGATTCAACAATGCCTGAATTGTTTTGAAATGAGTATGGCAATCAAGTAACCATTTAGTAGAAAATTTTAAGAAATCAACTGCTTATTTTGTTTTAAAACAACAAATTGAACATTTTAACAGACTTCAGAGTTTAATGGCTGGTAATTAAGATTTTTCTACCTAGTAAAAATTATAAGATTCTAGATTAAGAGCAAAAGGGCCCTTGGAGGCCATATGTAAGTGCTCTGTAATTTTTCAGTCATGACTTTATTTGGGGTTTTCTTGGCAAAAACGCCAAAGCCATTAGCCTTTTCCTTATCCAGCTTATTTTACAAGTGAGGAAACTGAGGCAAATGGGGTTGTGACTTGCCTAGAGTCATTAGTAAGTGTCTGACACTGGATTTGCACTCGTGAAAATGAATCTTCCTTATGCCAGGCTCTACACTCTATCCACTGTGCCCTCTAGCTGCCTTTGAATGCCATATAGCTGACTCATTATTTTTCAGATAAGGAAATCAAAGTCCAGAGAGGTTAAATGATTTGCCTAAGGTCACCAAGATGAGGGCAGCTAGGTAGCACAATACATGTCCATTACCTAGTGACATTGGTTTAACATAAATCATCTCATCCCTAACTTCCTTAAAGTGCCATTTACTACAGATAGCCCTTCCTGTTGCTCAGTTAGTGCTTGCTCCCTCTTTCTCTTTCTTTCTCTTTTCTCTGTCTCTGTTCCAATATCTCTCTCCCTCTCCCTCCCTTTGTCCCTCTCTCCCTCCCTGCCTCCCTCTCTCTCTCTCTCTGTCTTCCTCTCTTTTTCTCCCCCCCACTCCCCTCAATGTCACTCTTTGTCTGTCCCTGTCCCTTTGTCTTTCTCTGTGTCTCTCCTTTTGTTGACATGATATATTTTCCAGTAAAATATAGGCTCTTTGAGGGCATGATCTATTTTTTCATTGAAGTTTTTGTATTCCTAGCACCCAGCACAATGACTTGTATAAAGATTCAATATATGTTTCCTTAGTTGAATTGAGCCCTTAGAAATTTATTGTACAGAAAAATAAAAAGAAAGGAAAAGAAACTGATTGATATACAGTTTCATTTCTTTATTTTAAGGATCACATTTTCTGATATCTTTAGTTCAGATAACTAGAAAAGCAATGCAGTAATTGCCTTCTACTTTAAGAGATAAACTGTCAAACTTGTATTTAATAAAATTGCTTAGTTTTCTGAAGATACATGAGGTTGACAAAATCTTGGGTTGATATTACAGATTGACCTTAGAGCCATTTAACATCATTTCTTTACACTACTGGTATTTTTATTCTCCTAGCTGTCAATTTATTTTAAATTACAACCAATGTTCACCTTTTTTTGTTGTTGTTGTTGGTTCTCCTCCTTCAGGAGGCATTTGGGTATTTGGGAAAGACCAGTCTCAGAAGCTTTGGTTTACAATCTTGTCTATCTTACTTATTAGAAATGGGATCTTTGGCTCGATGCTTAAACTCCGCCTTCTGTTTACTCATTTGTAAAATGAGGTGGAGGTTTGGACTAATGCATCTCTAAAGACACTTTCAGCTCAGTAATTCTATCTGAAACTGTTAATAATGGAATTGATTCAACACATTTATTCAGCACCTTCTAAGTATTCTGACCTGAAATCAAATGTAATGGATCTTTCTTTTCCTTTAAGAAAAAAAAAACCAACGACCCATTTTAGAAATTATATCTATTCTATTTCCTAACTTATCTATTGTATGCTACTGACTATTTTACAGTTACCCATTTGAGGTAAAATTTTTTTTTTGGTTAAAGTATAAAATTATTTTTAACTTGTATGTCTCCCAATAATAACTCAACATAAAGGTTGTCAGCCACTGGGGCAATTAAAAAGCAACATATACATTTGTTCAAATTTGGCTTGACCTGGATCTCCATTTATGACGTTCTGTGTTTTCTATATTTTTTCTCCAATATTCCAAATGGATTTATGATCTCATTGATGTGAATATATACTCCGGGGATGGTGACTGCAGTCCATCAATGTCTGCCTAAAGTCAGAACCTGTCATTTGAGTAGGGAGTTCAACAGAAATTGAGGTTAAGAAGAAAAGAAAGTTAGAAGGAAAAGTTGATGAATTCTATCTTACACATTTTGGATTTAGGATGACTATGATACATCTAAATCTTTTTATACCCCCGTAAACCTCCCATGGCTCCTTTTGACACTCCTCCCCCTTGATAGAATCTTGACTCATATTTTACAGGAAGAAAAGAATGGGGCCAATTTCTAGAACTTCCGTTTTTCCTCTCTTCCTCATCTCCTCTTATACCTTCTGTCACTATTTCTTCTTTTACTCCTCTCTCACATGTTGAGGGGGACTTTTTTCCTTACCAAGACTAATGTACTCTACCTCCTCAAGTGATCCCATTCTATCCTTTCTCCTCCAACAGACTGCTGCTGCTATCATTCCCACTGTATCACGTCTTCAATCTCTTCCTGTCTACTGGCTCATTCCCAACTACTTACAAACAGGCCCATGTTTTCTCTATCCCGAAAAAAAATCTTACTTGATCCTTCCATCCCCACTAATTATATTCCCATGTCCCTTCTGTCTTTTGTGGCTAAAGTCCTTGAAAAGGTCAACTACAGTAGGTGCCTCTAATATTCTCCCCTTTTACTTTCTTCTTAACCTCTTGTAATGCAGTTTCTGACTTCATTATTCCACTAAATGGCTCTCCAAAGTTACCAATTATCTCTTAATTGTGAAAGCCCCTTGCATTTCCTCAATCCTCACTCTCCTTGACCTCTCTGCAGCCTTTGACACTGTAGATTACCCCATCTTCCTTGATATTCTCTTCTCTCTTTTGGTTCTTCTCCCACCTGTCTGACCATTCCTTCATGCTTTCCTTTGCTGCATCCTTACCCAGATGTCCTTCGGTTAATGTCCCACAGGGTTCTATCCTGAGTCTTCTACTCTTCTCCCTCTCTACTCTTTTACTTAGTGATCTCATCAGCTCCCTCTCTACTCTTTTACTTAGTGATCTCATCAGACTTAATTATAATCTCTCTGTTGATGATTTGATAACTCTATCTGCCTTAATCTGTCTACTGACCTCTACCTTTGAAGCATCTCAAACTGGAAGCTAGGTAGACATCTTTAACTGCACCTGTACAAAGCAGAACTCAACCTTCTCTATTACTATGGAGAACAACACTGTCTTCTCAGTCCCTAAGTATTTCAGCCTAGTTGTTATTCTTAGCTCCTCACTATCTCTCAACCCTTCATATCTAATCTGTTGCCAAGGCCTACTGATCTCACCTCTGTCACCTCTCATATATGATCCATTTTCTCCTGTAACACTGCCATCACTCTCCACCATACCCTCAGCACCTCACACCTGGATTACTGTAGGGTCTGCCTGCCATAAATCTCTCAGGATGACTGGAGATGATCCAAGATGCAATGGGAGACCCTGGCCCTCTTAGGCTATAGCCTTTTCAGATACTCACTTAGAGTGAGGTAAAGCCCATTCGGTGGTCCCTTTAATTAGACAAAAAGGAAGAAAAAAAATCTAGCTGGGAGGGAAAGACCCTCAGGTTTGCTGTTCCAAAGAGAAACAGTTACCATTGACATTCATTCTAAGCCAGGAGGGCCCTTCCATTAAGTGGAGCTTGGGCAAGGACCTATTGTGGTCCCTTCTATGAGCTTTAGAGTGAAGTGCGGTGAAGGTTTTGGAAACAGAGAGAGAGAGAGAGAGAGAGAGAGAGAGAGAGAGAGAGAGAGAGAGAGAGAGAAAGAGAGAGAAAGAGAGAGAGCGAGAGAGAGAGAAAGAGAGAAAGAGAAAGAGAGAGAGAGGGAGAGAGGGAGAGAGGGAAGGAGGGAGGGAGGAAAGAAGAAATAAAGAGGAAGAAAGAAAAGGAAAGAAAGAAAGGGAAGAAGAAAGAAAGGAAGAAAGAAAACAAACCTTCAATCTACTTCACTCTGTGACCTTGCACAGTCCTCTGTCACTCAAATCAAAGTCAACTGCAAGTCCTGTCATCATTTCCCTGATGCCATGGTCCTCTTCTAAAGGAAGGACAAATACAACAATAATAAATTCTTAATACAGTACCTAGCACACAGTAGATGCTTAATAAATATTCATTGACTTGACCAGGATACAAAACAAAAGCACAGACAGTATCTGCCCCCAAGAAGCTTACATTCTAATGGATAATCAGTATTTTTATTTCTAGAGTTACAGGCATAGTGAGTGGAACTTTATGGACATAGATTAGCACACCCTATCTAGTAGCAATGAAAGTATTGATTTGATAAAATTTTCAATTCTAGAAATAAGAGGAAAATACTGCAAATTATATTCATGCAGAAGAAGGTCAAAAGACAGTGAGTGAAAATGAGTGGGTGTGGATGGGTCATGTGATCTTATATTTTGGATCACATGAAGCATTGAGGTACATACCAATGATGTCTTTAGGGGCTCCAGGGAGGGTTATATGCCCCAGCTTGTAGTCTATGGTAAAGAATAAAAGGCAGTTGTTGAGAAGATGAATAATTTTTATAAAATCTCCTATTTGGTCATTATGTCTCAAATCTCCTCTGTCTGTCTGTCTGTATCTCTTATGCATCCTCCACAGGGCTGACAAAATGATAATCCTAAAGCTTAGGTCTGATGACATCACTTCTCACCTCAAAATCAGTTGTTGTTCAGTCATAACCAGTCATGACCCCATGGACCACAGTGTGCTAAAACTGTCAATAGGATTTTCTTGGCAAAAATACTGGAGTAGTTTGCCATTTCCATCTTCACAAAAGGCTCTAGCCGTTCCCTATTACTTTTAGGATCAAATACAAATTTCTTTTTTTTTTTTTGGTATTTCAAAATATGGTTCCAGCTTACATTTTCAGAGTTAATAAACATTACTTCTCTTCACCCTCTATTTGGTCCAGTTTCAGAATTTTTATTCTGAACTTAATTAACCCCAAATAAAATGAGGTTTTTGGTAGGCATTTTAGGACAAGAGAATGTACATGAAATTGCACATAGTTTTTAGAGCTTGTTTTTAAAAAGTGTATAAAAATCAACATGTAACTTTCAAAGGCGTCCTACTTGTTTAAAATTCCTTAATGCCTTCCTTCTGTTGACTTTTTTTTGGGGGGGGGGGCGGTATGGGAGGAATCTCTCTCAAAGTCTTTTTGTTATATTTTGGTTTATCTTTTTCTTACTTACTGATCTTTCCACATAACATGTGATTTCTGGTCCTTTGCAATGACTGTTTCCCATGCCTTATATGTACTACTTCTTATAATCCTACCTGTCATCAAAGCTTTGTTCAACTGGCACCTCTTATATGAGGCCATTCCTAATCATCTCAACCGAGTGTTATCACCCAACAAATTATCTTTCTGAAATTATATAAATTTGTAAATATACATTTGTTTAAAAGATTATATAAAATATATTCATTTATAAAATGTATATATAAAATTTCTAAATTATCTACTTTTAATAATTTTTTATCTTCATATGTGTACATGTCATTCCTCTGATAGAAAGTGAGACCCTGGAGAATAGACACTGTTTCATTTTATATTTGTAACCTCAAAACTAATTGTGTATGTTACTTGCGATTAACAATAACAAAATTTCATTTTTTGACAGCAAAGAATATGTAGGTATGTATTTCTACAGATACTAGGCTTATAGAACATCTAACTTTAATGAGATGAAAAGAGATTTAGCTGATTTCACCAACTTTAATTAGTTTCATACTGAGTCACAGATTTTGTGCTATAGCTATATATTTTATTACTCTCTGTTGTATTTTTCAATTCTGTGGTTTTCTAGAACAAATTATTCTAAGTAAGTGTTCAAAAGTTGTATCTCTTAAAGAAAACACTGCAATGACTGTTAAGAGTTACTGCAATGTTTCTTATGTTAGAATGCCAAACATTTCAAGGATTATTCAAATGAATGATGAAAACAATGAAACATGACCTGTTTTAACAAAGAACAAAGGACAGTATGAATGAGAGGCAACACTAGACACTGACATTAATGTGAGTGTGAATGGGATGAACTCACCCATAAAATGGAAATGGAGAAGAGAACGAATTAGAAAATAAAATTCAACAATATGTTGTTTATAATAAACATAATTGAAGTTTAGAGACACATAGAGAGTAAAAATAAGGGACTGGAGCAGAATCAATTATGTTTCAGTTGAAGTTGAAACAAAAGCAAAAATAGACCTAATTAAAATGCATAAACTGGGAAACTACATCTTGCTAAAAGGAATCATAGATAATGAAGTAATATGAATAATAAACATTTATGCACCAAATGCTATATCCTTCAAATTCTTAAAGTAAAACTTAAATCAATTATAGGAGGAAATATAGAGTAAAACTATACTAGTGGGAGACCTCAACTTTCTCTTCTCAAAGACAGAAAATTATAACTATAAAATAAATAAGAAATGTCAAGTAGGTGAATAGAATCTTAGAAACGTTAGATATAATAAAACTCTAGAAAAAAATGAATGAGAATAGAAAAGAGTATACCTTTTTTTCAACTATGCGTGGCACCTTTACAAAAACTGACCATGTATAAGAACCAAAAAATGTCCCAATCAAATGCAGAAAATGTAGAGAGATTGCAATAAATGCAACAAAAATATATTTAGTAAAGGGCCATGGAAGCATAGATTGAAAGGTAATTAAAGACTAAATAATCTAATCCTGAAGAATTAGTGGGCCAAAGAATAAATCCTAGAAACGATCAATTAATTATTTTATTAAAGATAATAACAACAATGAGACAATACTGCAAAATTTGTGAGATGCATGCAAAGCAAGATTGAGGGGAAAACTTATATATCTAAATGCATACATCAACAAAAGAAAGGAAGAGTAGATCAATGAATTAGATATGCAACTAAAAAAAATAGAAAAAGAACAAAATAAAATCCCCAACTAAATGCCAAAATGGAAGACATGAAAATCAGTGATGAATAAAATTGAAAGTAAGAAATAATAAGTAATACTAACAGACAAATAATAAATAAAATCAGTTGGTTAATTTGATCTTTTTTTTTTAAGAAGAAAACTAAAACTGTTGGAGAGTGAATTGAAAAGAAACCAAGAGAACAATGTATATGTAGCTTGGGATCCCAAGCTTGGAATGTTTTTCATGCTGCCTTATTTGCAGAAGGGGCTGCTAGATGGTACAGGATAGAGTGCCAGGCCTGGAGTCAGGGAGATTCCTCTTTATGAGTTCACATCTGGCCTCAAATGCTTATTAGCTGTGTGACCCTGGTCAAGTCACTTAACCTGTTTGCCTTAGTTCCTTATTATATAAAATGAACTGGAGAAGGAAATGACAAAACACTCTAGTATTTTTGCCAAGAAAACCCCAAATTGAGTCATAAAGACTCAGATAAAATTGACAAATGATTCAAAAGCAACAACAATGTATGCAGAAAACTGTAATTGTTTTTGCAAACCATTTCTTCTTTTACAACATGGCTAATATGGAAATATGTTTTACACAGTTGCATGTATATATACATATATGTATTTCCAGATATGTATCTCTTATTTTGAATCTTGAGTTCATCTCCTCAGAAACTTGGTAGTATGTTTCATCATCAGTGCTCTGAGATCATCCTAGCAATAGCATTTATCAGAGTTCTTAATATATATACATATATATACATATATATGCATATATACATATATACATATATATACATATATATATCTCACCTATTTCAAATATAAGTGTCTTAGGAAGGGGGCAGGGAAGGAAGGGAGGAAGGAAATTTGAAACACAAAATTTTATAAAAAATGAATGTTAAAATTTTTCTTTACAGGTAATTGGAAAAATAAAATACTATTAAACTTTTTAGAAAAAGCAATGTATGCAGAAGCTTCTAATCTTTGGAAAGAATGCTGATGTGATGCTATGTTTCCATTTTTAAAGGCAGAATTAATGATAGAATCATTGGGAGGAGATACGTTCTTTGAGAAAGACATGTAAGACTCTAGGTGTTCTTTGGTACTGATTCCAAGGGAAAAATAAAAAAAAAAATGAAAACTCTAAATATGTAGGGAAAGTTGGGTCCTCATTATGTCTCTGATTTTCAGCTTGCCTCCCAAGGACTTCAAGAAAAAAAAAATCCCTTTGGGTGAAATTGAGAACTTTATTAGTTCAAGCTGAGATCTTATCTTGCTCACTTTAGGAAAGCTAATTCATTCTTCTTGCAATGCCAGCCAGGGCAGAAAGAAAGATCAAGAGAGCTAGTCAGAAACACCTGTTAATGCTGAAGTCCACTTGGGGATTACATTAGCAGTACACCCTACATATGCTCACAATGACTAGATTTGTAAGTTCTTCCAATATCTATCTATCTATCTATCTATCTATCTATCTATCTATCTATCTATCTATCTATATCTATATCTATATATATCTATATATCTATATATCTATATCTATATCTATATCTATATCTATATCTATATATGTACAATAGAAATGACATTTTAGAGACAAATAACTTTGAAAGAATTAAGAACTCTGATAAACGCTGTTGCCAGGATGATCCCAGAGCACTGATGATGAAACATGCTACCAAGCTTCTGAGGAGATGAACTCAAGATTCAAAATAAGAGATACATATCTGAAAATACCCAGTGTGAGAATTTATTTTTCTTGACTATGGATTTTTGTTACTGTGTTCTTTTTTTCAACACCACATGAAGTAGGGAGGTTAGAGAAAAGAAGAGAATGATTGTTGGTTGATAGGAAAAAGTAAACAAAAAGGAAAGTGGGGGGGAGGGAAGAAACAAAATTAAAACCTCTGGATTATAATGAAGGGGTAGGAACTAAATTTAGGATTTCATCATTATAGGAAACTTCCTTTACCAATTGGGTGGGCACTTTGTGAAGAACACTAAGAAATAAAGTAAGTTTTCCAGGGTTGTACAGCTAGTATGTGACAGAGGTGGGGCTTGAAGCCTTCTTCTTGGCCTGGAGGCCAGTTTTCTATCCATTATTTCATACCATGTGTCTTTAAAATAATCAAGGATAAACTTGGGAAATTTCACTATTGGTCAAAGGCATACCTCATATCTGATGCAGTTTGATCAGTTCAGGGACCCCTCAAGGACTGAAGTACAGGAAAGGGTCATCTGGAATGAATTCACAGGCTCAAATATTTTTTAAGTGAAGTTGGCAAAGATTTATTGTAACGTCAATATGGCATGCAGAGCTCCTTAGGGAATTTGCAATCTAACAGGAATGATGCTAAAACTTATATAGGAAAAGTAGAGCCAAGCATGCTAATTAGGTGATAACCTAGCTAATTAGGTGATGGCCTAACTAATCAGATACCTTGGTTGCAGGCATCATTGACAACTGGAAATGGGGGGAAAGGGTGTACCTAAGAGGTGTATTTTTGGCCAGTAGTGAGATAGCTTCCAGAGTTGACGTCTATAGTTTGACCTCCGGATTTTGTGTAATAACCAAATAACTGTGGGAATCAATACATGAAAATTCTGGTGGTATGAATAACCCTATTTGTACAAGCGGAATTCTACAGAGGTCAGCTCATTCTTGGAACAGGAAGGGATAGTTTTCCTCATTGGGTCTCACTCATGAGTGTCTTAGGCACAGTATCCTTGAACTTGGGAAAAAGCTGTCAGGGATAGTGTTTTGAGTTTAGGGAGAAATGTGATCTTGGAATGGGGCTCCCAAACACCCCATCACTATCCAATTTTTAAAAATGTGTTATTTTGTGATAAAGAATTAAAGGATAGGGGCAGAGCCAAGATGGCGGCATAGGAGCAGCAACATATTGCAGCTCTCACATAGCCACCCCAAAATATCCATAAAATATGACTCTAAACTAATCCTAGAACTCCAAAATCCACACGAATATACTTTCCACTAAAGTCAGCTCAGGTATGAGGAACCATATCAGCACTGCGAACCGAAACCAGCCTGGCCTGAAGCTGTGGCTGTGCCCCAGGGGCGGCTGGAGGAGAGGAGCTGAGCCCTGGCTGGAGTTTCGTGTGAGCAGATTGGCAGCAGCTGCAGCAGTGTCCAGAAATAGGTCATTGGAGCCTGCAAGGTCATGGGAGAAAAGCTGGTCCAGCCAAAACACCTCCAGGGCTGAGAAGCGAAAAGGTGGAGGTCCTGCACCCACCTCTGCATTGTGGCTTCAGCGCTCTCAGCCTGCAGACTGCAGGGGGACCAAGTGATCGTTCAGAGGCCAAGTGCTCTCCTGTTGAGTGGCCTGGATCCGGATTGCAGTCTTGGGCTTTGGTCTTGTGCTCCTTTTTCCTTCAGTGAGCCGGACATGGGGGAGGGACCCAGCAACTTCCTGAGAGCTCC